>OU342742.1:538442188-539642188 GCA_910589775.1 Avena eriantha
GGATGGGTTCGTAGCATGGAAAACAAAAATTTTCTACCGCAAGAACGAACAAAAACCTAGATCTAATCTAGATAAAAGCCAAGATCTAATCTACTAGACATGAGCAACGAGATATATAGGAACTAACCCTCGTAGATCTGAAAGCGTTAACGAGATTAGATCTCGTGGTTGATGTAGTCGATCACTTGCCGATCTCAAGATCGTGTGGACGATCCTTCTGGCGTCGCGTTCCGGCAGCGCTTCCGCCGTCGGTCAAGTAGACGATCCTTTTGGCGCCGCGTTTCGGCAGCGCTTCCGCAGTCGGTCACACGGTGTGGAGTCGAAGCAGACCTTCCTCTCCCCGTTCCAGCGAGCCAGCGGAGGTAGTAGATCTTCTCCACGGAATCCCAGCAGCACGACGGCGTGGTGTGGTGGAAGTAGAGAATTCTGCAGGGCTTCGCCTATGCCTGTGCAGAAGAAAGGTGGAGGAGAGAGGCGGCAGAGATTGGAGTTATGGGAGCGGGGGAAGGAGGGGGCGCTCCTGCCCTTCTATTTAAGGGGGAGGGCGCCTTGGGGAGGGGGAGTCCTTGTAGGACTCCCCTCCTCTAGGCCGGCGGATTGGGGAGTGGGGGGAGGAGTCCTCCTCCCCCACGACTCCTTGTCTTGACCCCACCAGGACTCCTTGATCCCTATCTTGATTTTCAAGCAAACTCCAAGATATCTTCTAGAACCTTCCGGAACATTCCGAAACCTTCTAGAATCCTCATACAAACACTCCGGAATATTTCCTAACTCAGAAAATGATCTCCTATATATGAATCTTATTCTCCGGACCATTCAGGATCTCCTCGTGATGTCCCGAATCCAATCCGAGACTCCGAACAACATTCGGTCTCCAACGCATATTCCATATCTACTTAAAACAACTTTGAACCTTAAGTGTGTCACCCTACGGTTCGTGAATATGCAGACATGATAGAGACACATCTCCTATCAATAACCATCAGCGGGACCTGGAGATCCATAATGGCTCCCACGTACTCAACGATGACTTCGCGATTGATTGGACCACTTACATACGAAACTAATTCCCTTTGTCTCGCGATACTATACTTATCCGAGGTTTGATCGTCGGTATCTCCATACCTAGTTCTACCTCGTTACTGATAAGTACTCTTTACTCGTTCCGTGATATGTCATCCCTTGTGACCTAGTCACATGCTTGCAAGCTAACTAGATGACATTCCACCGAGAGGGCCCAGAGCATATCTATCCGTCATATGGATGGACAAATCCCAATCTTGGTTCATGCGCTTCAACACATACTTTCAGAATACCCAATGACAACTTTATAACCACCCAGTTACGAAGCGGCGT
Source organism: Avena eriantha (assembly GCA_910589775.1). Taxonomy (NCBI): domain Eukaryota; kingdom Viridiplantae; phylum Streptophyta; class Magnoliopsida; order Poales; family Poaceae; genus Avena; species Avena eriantha. The sequence continues at coordinate 538,443,545 of OU342742.1, forward strand.
TTGATGTCATCAAAGTATCCATCCGGTGATGGTGATTAACATAACCTCATGGTCGAAGGATTAGGTTACTATGTATTGAAAGCTTACAGCAATACGAACTTAATGACTTGATCTTATGCTACGCTTACTATGGGTGTGTGTCCATCACATCATTCTTCTAATGATATAACCTTGTTATTAATCACATCCTAATGTCCATGATCAGGAAACCATGATCATCAATCAATCAACAAGCTAGTTCAACAAGAGGCTTTATAGGGACTCTCATATGTTTACAAAACACACAAGTATTAGTGTTTCCTAATAATACAATTATAGCATGGGATGTAAACATTCATCATAAACACAAAGATATAATAATAATCACTTTTATTATTGCCTCTTGGGCATATCTCCAACAGTCTCCCACTTGCACTAGATTCAATAATCTAGATTACATGGTAATATACCGAACACCCATGGCGTTCTGGTTGTTGGTCATGCTTTGCCCTAGGGAGAGGTTTAGTCAACGGATCCGCCACATTCAGATCAGTGTGTACTTTGCAAATCTTTATGTCACCATCTCGGACATACTCGCGAATAGCGTGGAAACGTAGCTTGATGTGCTTCAGCTTGCTATGTGACCTTGGCTCCTGCGCATTAGCTATGGCACCTGTGTTGTCACAGTAGATGGCCATCGAGTCCAACGCACTGGGAACCACGGCGAGTTCAGTAATGAATTCCTTCATCCAAACGGCTTCTTGTGCAGCCTCCGAAGCAGCTATGTATTCCGATTCAGTTGAAGATTTCGCCACAACGCTTTGCTTCGCACTCCTCCAGCTCACTGCAGCACCATTCAAATAAATACGTATCCCGATTGTGACTTCGAGTCATCCGGATCGGTGTTCCAACTAGCATCGGTGTAACCGTTTACAACAAGCTGTTCATCACCTCCATAAGAAAGAACCATATCCTTAGTCCTATTTAGGTACTTTAGGATATTCTTGACCGCTGTCCAGTGCTCCATTCCAAGATCACTTTGATATCTGCTAGTCAAACTAACAGCATGTGCTATATCGGGTCTTGTACACAGCATGGCATACATGATAGAACCTATGGCTGAGGCATAGGGAATATTATTCATTTTCTCTCTATCTTCTGCCGTAGCTGGACTTTGAGTTTTACTCAAGGTCTTACCTGACAACATGGGCACGAACCCTTTCTTGCTATCTTCCATTCTAAACTTCTTTAGAACTTTGTCCAAGTATGTACTTTGTGAAAGCGCTATTAGGCGTCTTGATCTATCTCTATAAATCTTGATGCCTAGAATGTATGCCGCTTCGCCAAGATCCTTCATTGAAAAACTATTATTCAAATAGGTTTTGATGCTATTAAGAAGTTCTATATCATTCCCAATCAACAATATGTCATCTACATATAGTACTAGGAATGCTACAGAGCTCCCACTCACTTTCTTGTAAATACAAGCTTCTCCATAAGTTTGTATAATCCAAAGTTTTTGATTACTTTATCAAAACGTTGATTCCAACTCCGGGATGCTTGCTTCAGTCCATAAATGGAGCGCTGAAGTTTGCATACCTTGTTAGCATCTTTAGGATCGACAAAACCCTTGGGTTGTACCATATACAACTCTTCCTCAATGTCACCATTAAGGAACGCCGTTTTGACATCCATATGCCAAATCTCATAATCGAAATATGCAGCAATTGCTAACAAAATCCTCACAGACTTTAGCTTCGCTACTGGTGAGAAAGTCTCATCATAGTCAACTCCTTGAATTTGTCGGAACCCTTTCGCGACAAGTCAAGCTTTATAGACGGTAACATTACCATCAGCATCTGTTTTTCTCTTGAAAATCCATTTGTTCTCGATAGCCTTACGGCCATCCGGTAAGTCCACCAAAGTCCACACTTGGTTTTCATACATGGATCCCATTTAGGATTTCATGGCTTCTAGCCATTTGTCGGAATCTGGGCTCACCATAGCTTCTTCATACGTCGCAGCGTCATCAGCGTTGTCCACCAACATGACGTTCAAGGCAGAGTCATATCAATCTGGAGTGGTACGAACCCTCGTTGACCTGCGAGGTTCAGCAGTAACTTTGTTTGAAGTTTCATGATCATTATCATTAGCTTCCTCTCCAATTGGTGCAGGCGGCACAAAAACATCTTCCGGTACTACGCTACTCTCAAATCCGAGAGAAGGTTCAATAACCTCATTGAGTTCTACTTTCCTTCCAGTCACCTCTTTCGAGAGAAACTCCTTCTCAAGAAAGGATCCATTCTTTGCAACGAAAACTTTGCCTTCGGATCTATGATAGAAGGTATACCCAATTGTTTATTTAGGGTATCCTATGAAGACACATTTCTCCGCTTTGGGTTCTAGCTTATCAGGTTGTAACTTCTTTACATATGCTTCGTAACCCCACACTTTAAGGAACGACAACTTAGGTTTCTTACCAAACCACAATTCGTACGGTGTCATTTCAACGGATTTAGATGGTGCCCTATTTAAAGTGAATGCGGCTGTCTCTAATGCATAGCCCCAAAATGATAACGGTAAATCTGTAAGAGACATCATAGACCGAACCATATCTAAGAGAGTTCGATTACGACGTTCAGACACACCATTACGCTGTGGTGTTCCCGGCGGTGTCAACTGCGAAAGTATTCCACATTTCTTTAAATGCATGCTAAACTCATAACTCAGACATTCACCTCCACGATCAGAACGCAGAAACTTAATCTTCTTGTTACGATGATTTTCCACTTCACTTTGAAATTCCTTAAACTTCTCGAAAGTTTCGGACTTATGTTTCATAAAGTAGACATACCCATATCTACTCAAGTCATCCGTGAAAGTGAGAACATAACGATATCCACCACGCGATGCTACACTCATTGGACCGCACACATCGGTATGTATTATTTCCAATAAGTCTGTAGCTCGCTCCATTGTACCAGAGAATGGAGTCTTAGTCATTTTTCCCATTAGACATGCTTCGCATCTTTCAAGTGATTCAAAATCAAGTGATTCAAGAAGTCCATCAGAATGGAGTTTCTTCATACGCTTCACTCCAATGTGACCAAGACGACAGTGCCACATGTATGTAGAATTATCATTCAATTTTATTCGTTTAGCATCTATGTTGTGAACATGTGTATCACTACTATCGAGATTTAGTAAGAATAAACCATTCATCTCAGGTGCATTGCCATAAAAGATATTACTCATATAAATCGAACAACCTTTATTCTCGGACTTAAAAGAGTAATCGTCTCGCAATAAACATGATCCAGATATAATGTTCATGCTTAACGCAGGCACCAAATAACAATTATTTAAATTTAAAACTAATCCCGAAGGTAGATGTAGAGGGAGCGTGCTGACGGCGATCACATCAACCTTGGAGCCATTTCCAACGCGCATCGTCACCTCGTCTCTTGCTAGTCTTTGTTTATTCCGCAGCTCCTGTTTCGAGTTACAAATATGAGCAACCGAACCAGTATCAAATACCCAGGCACTACTACGATTACTAGTAAGATACACATCTATAACACATATATCAAATATACCTTTCTTCTTGATGTTGCCGTTCTTCAGATCTGCCAGGTACTTGGGGCAGTTACGCTTCCAGTGACCAGCACCCTTGTAGTAGAAGCACTCAGTTTCAGGCTTAGGACCAGCCTTGGGCTTCTTAGCAGGTGCGGCAGCTTTCTTGCCGTCCTTCTTGAAGTTGCCCTTGTTCTTAGGCTTGCTCCGTTTCTTGAAATTGGTGGTCTTATTGACCATCAACACTTGGTGCTCCTTCTTTATCTCCACTTCAGCAGTTTCAGCATGGACGACAGTTCAGGCAACGTCTTGTTCATGCAGTGCATGTTGTAGTTCATCACAAAGTTCTTGTAACTTGGTGGCAGTGATTGAAGGAGACGGTGAATCCCCAATTCATTCGGAATCGATATTCCCAACTCTTGGAGCTTCTTTGCGTACCCAGACATGGTGAGCACGTGCTCGCTAACGGAGCTTCCTTCTTCCATCTTACAGTTAAAGAACTTTTCGGAGGCCTCATAGCTCTCCATGGCCGCGCGAGTCTCAAAAATTAGCCTGAGCTCCTTAATGATCTCGAACGGGTCGTGGTGCTCAAAACGCTGTTGGAGCTCCGCTTCTAAACCGTACAGGATGGCACACTGAACTGTGGAGTAATGATTTTTCCGAGTGGCGAAAACATTCTTTTCGTCATCGGTGGCATTATCTGCAGGTGGGTCACCTAGCGGTGCATCGAGCACATAGGTCAACTGACCAGCCCTGAGGACGATCTTCAGTCCACGGAACCAGTCTGTGAAATTGCTTCCATTGTTTTTAAGCTTTTTTTCTCTAGGAACGCATTGAAATTGATGGAGGGGATCGCCATAATCTACAACAATTTGCAAGTAGTTTAGACTAAGTTTGTGACAAATTGAGTTCAAATTTAATTATTAAACTAACTAGGTGAACTCCCACTCAAAACAACATCCCTCACATTGTCTTAGTGATTACACGAACCAAGTCCACTACACCAAGTTCGATCTTCACGAGAGAAGATGTAGTTTCATCGGCGAACAATCTTCATGTTCATCATATCAATTATATGACTCATGCTCTACCTTTCGGTATTCCGTGTTCCGAGACCATGTCTGTACATGCTAGGCTCGTCAAGATAACCTTAGTTTCCGCATGTGCAAATCTGGCTTGCACCCGTTGTATGCACACGTAGAATCTATCACATCCGATCATCACGAGATGCTTCGAAACGACGAGTCTTAGCAACGGTGCCAACTAAGGGTGAACATTTTATTACTTGATATTTAGTGAGAGGGATCATCTTATAATGCTACCGTCGCGATCTAAGCAATACAAGATGCATAAAGGATTAACATCACAGGCAATTCATAATTAGTGTGATATGATATGGCCTTTTCTTCTTGCGCCTTTGATCTCCATCTCCAAAGCACGAACATGATCTCCATCATCACCAGCATTGCGTCAAGGTCAGTGGCGCCGCTTCATGGTTGTCCATCATCACCGGCAACTATTACAACTACTTGGAATAAAGCTATTACAAGATGAATAGACACGCAGGTCTTAACAGAATTAAAGACAACCATTAGGCTCCTGCCGGTTGCCATATTACAACAAGGATCATTGCATACATCAAATACAATCACAATCACATGTTGGCCATATCACATCACAAAACCCCTGCAAAAACAAGTTAGACGCCTCTAATTTTCTTTGCAAGTTTTACGTGGTTTGGGGCTTTCGCATAAGACCGATCTTACCTACGAACAAGAACCACAACGTTGATACAAGTGTTGTCAAGATGCTCATTGTAAATTGAATCTTAACTATGGTGGGAGAGACAGACACCCGCAAAGCCACTTGTGCAAAGCAAGTTGCACGTCAAGCGTGGAGCAAGTCTCATGTGCGATAACATGTAATGTTAGCCCGAGCCGCTTCATCCCATCATGCCGCAAGATGCAAAGTACACGCTAAGACACCGACAACAAAAGCATCAACGCCCACAAAAACATTGTGTTCTACTCGTGCAACAGATCTACGCATAGATACGGCTCTGATACCACTGATGGGTTCGTAGCATGGAAAACAAAAATTTTCTACCGCAAGAACGAACAAAACCTAGATCTAATCTAGATAAAAGCCAAGATCTAATCTACTAGACATGAGCAACGAGATATATAGGAACTAACCCTCGTAGATCTGAAAGCGTTAACGAGATTAGATCTCGTGGTTGATGTAGTCGATCACTTGCCGATCTCAAGATCGTGTGGACGATCCTTCTGGCGTCGCGTTCCGGCAGCGCTTCCGCCGTCGGTCAAGTAGACGATCCTTTTGGCGCCGCGTTTCGGCAGCGCTTCCGCAGTCGGTCACACGTGTGGAGTCGAAGCAGACCTTCCTCTCCCCGTTCCAGCGAGCAGCGGAGGTAGTAGATCTTCTCCACGGAATCCCAGCAGCACGACGGCGTGGTGGTGGTGGAGTAGAGAATTCTGCAGGGCTTCGCCTATGCCTGTGCAGAAGAAAGGTGGAGGAGAGAGGCGGCAGAGATTGGAGTTATGGGAGCGGGGAAGGAGGGGGCGCTCCTGCCCTTCTATTTAAGGGGGGAGGGCGCCTTGGGGAGGGGGAGTCCTTGTAGGACTCCCCTCCTCTAGGCCGGCGGATTGGGGAGTGGGGGGAGGAGTCCTCCTCCCCCACGACTCCTTGTCTTGACCCACCAGGACTCCTTGATCCCTATCTTGATTTTCAAGCAAACTCCAAGATATCTTCTAGAACCTTCCGGAACATTCCGAAACCTTCTAGAATCCTCATACAAACACTCCGGAATATTTCCTAACTCAGAAAATGATCTCCTATATATGAATCTTATTCTCCGGACCATTCCGGATCTCCTCGTGATGTCCCGAATCCAATCCGAGACTCCGAACAACATTCGGTCTCCAACGCATATTCCATATCTACTTAAAACAACTTTGAACCTTAAGTGTGTCACCCTACGGTTCGTGAATATGCAGACATGATAGAGACACATCTCCTATCAATAACCATCAGCGGGACCTGGAGATCCATAATGGCTCCCACGTACTCAACGATGACTTCGCGATTGATTGGACCACTTACATACGAAACTAATTCCCTTTGTCTCGCGATACTATACTTATCCGAGGTTTGATCGTCGGTATCTCCATACCTAGTTCTACCTCGTTACTGATAAGTACTCTTTACTCGTTCCGTGATATGTCATCCCTTGTGACCTAGTCACATGCTTGCAAGCTAACTAGATGACATTCCACCGAGAGGGCCCAGAGCATATCTATCCGTCATATGGATGGACAAATCCCAATCTTGGTTCATGCGCTTCAACACATACTTTCAGAATACCCAATGACAACTTTATAACCACCCAGTTACGAAGCGGCGTTTGATGTCATCAAAGTATCCATCCGGTGATGGTGATTAACATAACCTCATGGTCGAAGGATTAGGTTACTATGTATTTGAAAGCTTACAGCAATACGAACTTAATGACTTGATCTTATGCTACGCTTACTATGGGTGTGTGTCCATCACATCATTCTTCTAATGATATAACCTTGTTATTAATCACATCCTAATGTCCATGATCAGGAAACCATGATCATCAATCAATCAACAAGCTAGTTCAACAAGAGGCTTTATAGGGACTCTCATATGTTTACAAAACACACAAGTATTAGTGTTTCCTAATAATACAATTATAGTATGGGATGTAAACATTCATCATAAACACAAAGATATAATAATAATCACTTTTGTTATTGCCTCTTGGACATATCTCCAACACTACACATGCATAATAGAGGAGGAACTCTAATCTTTTCATTCCAGTTTTAGCAATCCAATTAGCAATGCCTGAAAAGCTGAAACCAAAATGGATTTCCAAACCTCCTTTCCTATTGCTATAGTTTTTAGCAATCCAGAATAGCAATACTGTTGTAGATACTCTTATAGTGTCATTTCTGCTCGCCTTTTATCTTGAGAAAATTACATTTGGCTCCCGGGAGCATGGCTGAACAGTAATTTTTTTAAATAACTTGTTTTTGTTACTATTGTCTCGTGTTTGTGCAAATTTTCATGCAACAATTAACATTTATGTTTTCCAATAAAAAACAAAGTACGGTGCTCTAAACCAGCAACAAATTTAGCACTTAAGTTGTCTTTTTAGCATAGGTCAGGAGTTTATTCATGTTTTGTCCATAAAAATTGCAAACAACCATCTGAACATAAACTTATACATATAAAAAAATCATATTAACCATAAAATTAATTTTTCCCATGCAGGCTCCTAGTAACCGAGTTGGGTTCACTGTAACATCAAAGGGATCAGGCGAAAGGCGTGTTTGGTAGGTTGCAATGGTTTTGGAGCTCACTAGAACATCGCCCTGGGGGCATGCCCCTCGAAAATTTGACTTGGACCATGTTCCTCTCTCCGTTTGTTTGTTTGCAAACTAGTTGCTCGCATGAGATGAGGAAGGACAGACATAGTGTTTGGTTAGCTGTGTATCGACAAGGCAATCAAGACAGATACATGTGTTGCCTATTGGTTGCAAGGTGCTAGCTGTTGTGGTAACCTCTTTCATTTGAGTGATGAGGTTACCCGACACTCATCATAGAACATACAATAAGTTCATCAGCAAAACAGAGTAGTGTGATGCACCACTATCTAGTGGTACATTACAACTTCACCTGCAATATTACATACCATAGTTCAATTTTCATCCGCAACCTAGCTAAAGGAGGGATATCAAACCACCTTCTAAAATATACATGACCTCAAACAATAGATCATGACCACCATTAGCAGCACACTAATGGTAAATCAATAGCACTAACCAAACTGTCGGCGTTGCCAATTCCTAAGCCAATGGCTCATGTCAATCTCTGCCATGTTAGCATAGGCTTTACCTGTTTCTTTGTTGTCTGCAAGGAAGTCCATAGCCCTTGTCTTTATCTTCGGATCCCAGAGCTAGCGCTTGTCAACAAACTTGGGCATGAAGATGATCTTCATCTGAGCATAGTTCGTTATGGGGGTGTTCATGAACTCAATGTGCTTCGGGCAGGCTTGCGATTGACACGACAGTGTGTTAGTGCAATGCTAGGAACAAGTGAAAGGAATAACAGTGGGCTGCGATTCATAGACAGTGTGTTAGTGCGTTGCTAACTTACAATTAACATGGGCTACTGCACCAGCTTGTCATCATCCTTGAACGATAAAGTCGTGCTATCCGAACACCATTTGATGCCTTCAACCATTCTAAGGCGAAGTATATGGTTCCACTTCATCCTCCACTTCATGATGTGGTTGTACAACTGATTGCAGGTTACTATGATCCCGGTGTACACAAGAAAATAGTCAACAACTTTCTTCATGTCAGGTTCTCTGATCCCGGAGTAAACGTCTACTCTGCTCTTCACGAGTTCAACAATCCTATTTAGGACGAACTTTGATAGAGCAGGTTTGTGGGCAAACAAAGCTGGATCAAGCACAATGTTGTCAGGCTACATCCAGCTTAAGTTGATCTTCTTCTTTGAGGAAGCAACCTTAGCTGGATCGAGGATAATGAATTCCTACAGTATATTACACCAATAAGCATGGTAAGCTCCAATTTCCGGACATGTTTGTAGTTCTACATCGCTGCTAAGCATGATATAGGTTGAGTACAGAGAACAACATATGGAAATAATACATCGGTAGGCATCAATCTGATTCTAAATCCCTACATTTCTAAAGCATGAATTCGTTGCACATGTCCTAAACAACCTATGGAATCACGAACACACATATAGATCTAGGCTCCAATATCAAGGGTTAGAGAATTTTACAACCTTTGGATTCATGACATAGGTCGGAGAAGAGGTTGATGCCGGCTGGACGGCTTCGACCATGGACACCAGGCTAGAGGGAGTACCTGGCAGGACTAGCGTCGCCGTGCTAGATGGAGAACCTGTCAGATCCACCGTCTCGAGGGTGGACGGAGATTGTCTCCAGGGTGGATGGAGATGCTGACAGCAACACCAGCGAAACAACAGCCACTAGAGAGGTTAGGGGAGAAGGGGACGTCGTCAGGTCCACAAGCTCCCGCCATGGCCATCATGCTCGAACTGTGGAGGACCTCGAAGGAGGGACGGTGCATTTCAAGTTGGGGGAGACATTGTCGCTACTAAAAAGAAGGGTGATTTTTCGCGAGTGGTGACTAAAAACCTCCCGCCGCATTTCGGGAGCTCGTGCCATCTTCCTCAACTGCATCCGCGAATACACCGCCTTCCCGTTTTTGGCCACCGCGAGCATGGCTCGCTGGAAATGGCCGATTCAGTTCCAAGCAGGCCTGACGCGGAGGTGCTTTGAGAAGCTGGCTAGACACAACGTGGAGGGAGCCTAGGCATACAATCAGGCTGATTTCTTCTCCTTCTCCCCAGGGTCTGGGGAGAGTTGTTGCAACCTACCAAACGCGTCCCAAGATGCATGTTCGTTTTTCATGCATCACATTTCTGAACTTCTGAAAATTGACTCGAACATAATCTGTAGGAAGGGGAAAAAATCACGTCTGAACAAACTAACGATCTTTCGCTGATAGTTTGCTTCTCAGTTCGTTTGATTTACAGTCGCGTTCGCAAGCCACATGTCGAGAGTGAAAACTGCAGCGACCCAACACGCAAACGCAGCGTGGAAGGCTGGAAGCTATGCCTTTTGTTAACAAATGTAACTGGCTTGCAATTGCAAGCTATGCCAGCCAGCCAAACCACTTTCCAACCTCTCTGAGCAGGGTTCACTCGCCTCGGGTGCTGTTTGCCTGCTTAAGATTTGCTCGTTTCGGCGAAGTGCTGGGGATACCTTTGCGCCAGCCCGAACAGGCCCAGGGTTCCGCCGGTGTGGATCATCACCACTTTGGCTCCTCTGCTGCCTCCACGGCATAGATCGACAGCTTGCTCCCAGGCGGCCAAGGTGTACACGGGGTCCAGCAGGATGCCCGTTTGCTGAGCGATGTGGCGGCACGACGCTATTTCGCCACTCAACACCTTGCCGAATCTGAAAGGACGAAAAAAGAGCACAAAAGTGTCAACAGTTACATAGAGCACAAAGTCTAAGATTCTGAAGATATGAAAAGGACCGAGTAGTTCGCCGACACAAATCACGGTCAGGATACCCTACATTATCAGTTAAAGTTAGAGAAAAGGTAGACCGGACATCACAATCACATTTGAGATACTAATAAGAGAAACAGTAAATAAGAGTAATTCCGCAGGGCTTAGAGATGCAGTATGTATTGAACAGAAAGAGTACTTGACTAAAGCATACTTTCTTGGCGAAGAGCGGTCCACCCAATGAACTAGACCATCTGCCCCGATCATGTCACGACAGCCTTCATGGCAAAGCCCCATAAAATCGGATATCAGGGATTTCTCCTGTTCTTGATATCTTTCAAGTGTGTCAGCAAGCATGACAGCAGTTACCCTCCAACGAAGCCTGCAAGGACGTCAACGGTAAGAATGTGATCTCGAGCTATGATGCATGGAATGGGTAGCACTGAAGACACTAGGGACATTAAAATGATAAAAATACTGAAGTGCAATGATTATTTTCATTCCCTCTGCCACATAATCTAATTCGGCTTATTCATGTTAAATTGCAGAACAAGCATTGCAACTGCATCTTTCTTATCCCTCTTCTCCATGTCGTGCTCTAGACGTTTGACAAGTATCACCAACAACGATGTATTTATAAGATATCTGAAAGTTCATTTCTCCAACCAGCAAATTCAAACTTTGAAGTTCACAGAAGTTTTGGGCAAAATGATTCTCATTCCATTCCTGCATGACGAAAATCATTATTTGCAAGCATAGTGTCAATTATCAAACGCACCCTAGACATACCGCTCCAAGAGCTAACCCAACAGCTGTTGTGCCTGTCCCGGCATCCACCACAATATGGGCTTCCTCATCTTTCTGAAATGATGGCAAATTAGAGAGGTGCTCCACTAGCCGCATAACACCTGAAAAAGCAATGAAATCGTATGGAATTTTGGCAATGATTTACTTTTCTGCAGGACTTGAATAGAAGGTTCCTTTCAAGATAAACAATCAACATTGTAGGACCAAGACTGAACGATTCAATCCGAAAGCTCAGGGTGCAAATGTTCAGAGGAAAGAAGAATATGTGACAAGTTGAGTTTATTAAACTGCTTGGTGGTCGAAAATCCTTTTGTACCGATGAATGTAAACCTGGAATTTGAGGACAACACAATCCATCATTTACCTAGTACCGCTTGAACAGTACCAGCCCCTTCCTTAACAATCACCACTCTTCTTGAATCATTTTCACAACGAATCTCTTCATCCGTTGCCAAATCATCTCTGACAATATCATCAGCCCACAGCACAGTTCCGCTGGTACCAGCAACCTTCCTGGCATGCTCATAAAGCATCTCATCTCGATGTGCATAGACCGACCGAGCAGCATAAGTCACGTTGCCAAACATCAAAGAGATCAAATTGTAGCCTGTCGGGACATCTAGGGGCTCTCCCCTCAGCAGTAGGTGTGACTTGATTCCCCATTCTGCACAATGGACCCCTGACACAGGAAGGGAACAGATGTGAATGAAACTGAAATCCCATTTACGCATATGAATAAAATTGCCAGATTGCAAGGCAGTGTTAGCCGAGCAGGAAAATTTCCAGGATACATGGTGCGTAGGGATCGAACAACGAAATCCACATGGTCCGGCAGTCATAGAATCATAGTAGCATGTTTAGAAAAGCCCAGGATAATCAAATATCTCACCGACGGCTGCCGCATGGGCGCTCTGGCAACCCCCACATGTTATCTGCAATCGAATCAGTGAAGCCACCATCAGAACAGGAAACGAGGCGTTGATATGAGGATAATGTGGCGGCGGGTCCCGACCAAGTCAGTGGCGCCGCGGCGGCGGAGGAGCGGCAGCAGGGCGTCAAGCTTGCGGGCCTTGTTACCGTTGGCGAGGGGGTGGAGGAGGTCGTCTCGCACCACGTCGAACCTCGGAATCCCCTGCTCTTTCCCTTGACCGCTGCTGCTCTTAGGCGCCGTGGTGAGGTTGGAGAAGGCGTTGCCAGGAGGGGACGATGAGTGGGAGGGGAGGACGGAGATGGTGTGCACTTGGGTGGCCGCGGAGGGAAGCATCCACTCCGTGGTGGAGAGAATGTTCGCGAGCGTCCTGCCGCCGCCGGCGAGAGCCGGCGCTGGCCGCATCATGTGATGGCGGCGGGAGACGACTGCGGCGCGATGGATGGATGGATGGTGAACCGTCGATGGTCAGACACGCGATAAACCTATCTGGGTTACTGTTTTTCACGGTTTTATTAATTGTCGGCCAATTGGGAGTTTAAGTTCACTACTAATCGTGTACGTGCAATGCACGTGTAATCTTATAAATTTGCTTGCTTGTCCTTTTTTTTAGTCAAATAAATTAAAAAAATTAGTGAAGAGTTCTATTACTATAATAATATAACAAAATTATCACTGAGGTATAATAATGTACTTACAAAAATATTTAAGTATCCCTTACTCAAAATCAAAGTGAATTCACGATATTCAAATAATTATAACCCAATGTGCTTGACCAAAATTTATACTAACTTGTCAGGTGTTCGGCTGTTAGCTTCACATACATTGTCCTTGTATGTCAATGTGTGTGCCAACACATTGTTTCGTAGGTCCTAATCGTCATGCAAGTGCATCATATATGCCTATCGTGAAGGACTCACATTTACATTAAACATGAATATTCAATGTAGCTGGTTATTTTCATGTATAACTGCAACCCCAACTCTCCAAAACTAGTAACACGCGAATTTTATTTTCTAATGACCCAAGAGAAAGTGGATGTTATTATTTTGTATATTTTCATGTATAAAGCCCAACTGTTCTATCATTGCTAAGAATATTGGAAGTGCATTTAACAAGATACAAATAAAAAATCAAAAAAATGTACATCTGCGTCAGAGTTCATAATACATGTATTGTCTAGAGGGTTGTAGCTTCAAGTAAAAATGATCCTATATTAAGAGAAACACCTTTGTCGGGCAAAAAAGATGGATTAGACAGTCAATGTGACACCAATGTTCATCAATTTTTAAACAAATACAGCTAGATAAGGTACAAAAATAACTAAAATATCAAATTCAGAACTCAATCAGGCATATGCAAGCACAAAAGAGCTTTACAGTTCACATCATAAAATGAATCGATGCGTACTTCAGTACCAAATTTCCATGATAGTTACAGAAAATATTACAGACATCCTACAGTGATAAAAAATGATTTCTACTTTTTCATTAGAAGAAAGTTAGAATACATTCATTACAAGAATCTGTGCTTCTTCTGTAGTTATTAAAAGCAATTTGAGAAAGTAAAAAAACACCAAAGTTAGGAACTTATCTGGACAGTTCGTAGTCTGGTGATACGGTTACCATGTGCCACCACCGGTACTACCTAGAACCCCTTTAGCCTGGGCATCTTGAAAGAAGTAACAACTCTTGACATACTGGTCAGGTGAGTAGCTAGTTTCATCGGCACATTCACTACGCAGATGTGCATCTCTATACTTGGGTTCTGAATTTTCTGAATCTCTCTCCAGTTTGGATTTCAATGTGCCTTTACTTTGTCCCTCTTCCGCTCCTGCATGCAAAGTTGAAACAAGTCACAACTTGTTCTGAACACCCATCTTTACACTTATGTCCTCCTGGCTACTCCAGAGTACATTCGTGTGGTGTATATCCTACAATTACACAAACCATCAATACTCAGAAATAAGTGCAGAATCTCTGGAGTAATTTGTTTTAAGTAGTATACATCTGTCAGCAGTTTCCAAGCCTCTTGAACCTTAGTATCAGCCTTTTTTTTCTTGCAGGTTAGACACATAAGACATCCACAAAATCTTTCTCACCAGATACATAACAGTGTGAAAATGTAGCAACCGGGCAAGGATTAACCTTGTGCTGTTTGACAAACTTTAGATCATGTTTATCAGATTTCTGATACTCACGTCTTGCCGATATAAAAATATTGGACCTCTTTGCTTTTTATACAGTAAATTTCACAAGTTGAGCTGTAGCTATTCAATACAACAAACAGTAGAAAAAATTATGAGCATATCATGATTTGGCCTCTCGGATACAAATAATCCAACAGAAAAGCAGTAGATACCCAAATAACTCATACTCCTATTCCTATAAAACTATTGCTAATGCTATGTAATTTTTTTATTAAGAAATGGTTTAAACATTTGATAAAACCCTGATTTAAAAAAATAGACCAACCAGGTGAAGCATTACAATCATCAAATAGTGCTTTTAATATATGTACTGCATACTGTAATTGAATTCTTTGGTGCTTTCCGGCCACCTACAACCCATGCCGAATCACCACAAGATAGTATGTATGATCAGCAAAACTCAATTGTGGGTCCCACATCCACCATTAGCATCACCGAGGCTGCTGACATACTCCAATCAACGAACCTTTGATAACAAATCAGTGCCATCACATAAGTAAGCAAATCAACATCTAGAGATTTTTCTTAATATAAAATTCTCCATTTTAGAATAAAAGGTCAATTTATAAAAGATATCATCTACATGCTTAGTCTCCTATGCATTTTACACAATGTGCAGGTTTAACACTACTCATGCAAAACTGAACATATTGGGCTACCAGTAATTGATTCTATGTCAGGGCCAAGTTAGAAATCTACTAAATAGTACCACACATACATCCAAGATGGCAGAAAAAATTCAGTTCAGATCAATCCTTTCCGAAAGCCTTTCCCTGCATAATTAGACAAAAAAAAGTACATCTTAGATTGAGAATTGAAGATACATAAGTTAAGTCATGATCTTTAGTTGTCCAGAATTGTGACAATACACCTAAAATTGAGAACAAGAATTACACCCAGTAATTGAGAACAAAAATTGAGTACATTTTTTTGGAAATGGGAACAAGAACATGCATGTAAATCAAGACATTCGAACAGACAATGAGCAATTCCGTGTTGCTGAGGTTCACTAACCAGGACGGTGTGCTGTAGCCTGTATGCTGTAATGATGTTGTCCCGCTTGTCACGACGATAGGATGAGGCAAATGTCCTGCTGGTCGAGCGACTGATGCCTGCCAGTGCTGAAGGGCAGAGAAAGTCGGCATGTCTGTGGCTTCGGCGCAACATCGCGCTAGCTGCCCTGCTAGCTGCATGACTAAAGGGGATAGAAGGTCGGAGTGGAGGATGATGTGGCGTTGGCGACGGCGATGGAGAGAGGAGAAGCGCATGATGGGTAGCGAGGGAAAACGGCGACGACTCGCGGCATGGGCAGAGCGGCGGCGACATCCTCACGTCGGGCAATGGAGGAGCGGTCGGAGGCCCAGGAGGTCGGCGAATCACGCGGGGAGCCGAGCCGGTAGTACCCTAGCCAGCCCCTAGCGGCACATGCGCCCCAAGTACAGTTAGGATTAGCTATGTGGGCATCAGCGTATAGATGGAAGCCGAGCGAGAGAGGAAATTGGGGGAAGTAATTAGTGGGCAATCAATTAGTATACTATTAATTCTTACGGAACCGGTAACGGTGCTAGGATTTTTCCTCTGCTCGGTGGAGTTTGGTCAGCCATGATAAATTACTAAGTGCACACATGACAACAATTAGCTAGCGGTTACATTGACTTTAGTGGGTCTAATCATATGGTGGCAATAGATCGGTGTACATTTTAAGGGTGTGTCTAGAGAAAATAATGTTTGCTCTTTCATTAGTAGTAGAGATGAGAAAAATTGCCGAAAAATCAATACGGAGCATCAAATATTTTCGCAAAACTATCTCCGTGTAACCAACAACAGGAAATACAGGAAGAATATTTTCTTGGATTCGATTGAACCTTTAAATTTAAATATCTTAAAATAAATAAATATAGTCCACCATGGTGGACCTCCACCAACTTGCCGCACTCGAAAAATAGCCCCTATTTCGGTGGCGCCACGTGCTATAGCATAGAGTAAAATACATGGTTATTAGCACGCTGGATCAAAACAGTCACTGTACTCTAGGAATACACTGGGGAGGTCACTGAAGATGCGATTGATGTTTTATACGGTCACTGATATCTGTACAGTGCGCGTACGCGGTGACGTGGCAACGTGGGACCCACCTGTCAGGACGCCTTGGTACTCCAACTTGTCGGAGAGGCTCATGTTGGTCGCTCCGGTCGATCTCGTGACGTGCACCACTAGAAAACTGAGGGGTTGATTTGCAAAAGTAAACACGCGGGCCCTAACTGTCAGCACTTTTGTGTCTTACCTCGATCATTCTGCAGTGCATTTTTTGAATACCCCCTCCGTCCTATACCAGAAAAGCGGATGAACCCCTGCACCCCAGATATATGCTCCACGATCAGCGGCGACCTCTGCCCACGCAGATAAGGAGAGGTGGTAGAGGGAGGAAGGAGAAAGAAGGTGGCTGGTATCATCCTCTTGCTCGATGGAGAAGGAGAGGTAGGGCTGCATTAGCGTCGGAGAAGGTGGCGATGTTGGCATGCTGTCGAGAAGAAGGAGCCCCACCTCCAGTATATGGTAATCGCTTCCTAAAACCCTCTCCAACGCTTGGATCATGATGAAATCTTGCGTGATGGGTGGAATTAGGGTTTTCAAATCTTGTGTTCGTGATCACCTCGGTTTCGTCTTCAGTTTTGTTTCGTTGGTCTGAACCTCTCTGAAAAACAAAGTGTCAACCTGGATCTGAATTTTTTGACAGTGTCAGTTAGATCAAAAGGTGGAACATTTACGCATGATAGGTTGACAGGGTGTTATTGTAGTTTTTATTGATCTGTTCTTTGTGATATATAGCCCACCGTAATGCACTTTTTGTACTGTCTGACGATAGGAAGAGCACACATGCTTTGGCTGGGGTTTTGGGTTATGGTTTTAGCAAAGTTGGTCTTTTAGTGATAAAAATGTCTATTTGGTTTTAGGACCACGCAACACCTATTTCTCTCTGGAAATCAATCATGGAGGTTATTTTTTAGGGAGTGGAAGCAACAGAAGCTATCTGAGTGGGCATGTAGTTTGGTATGATCATGTGGACACTGTTACATGGTCAGCTCTAATGCTTGAGAATATAATTGAAGATATGGGATATGAGATGTCAGGTAGAATCATTGTCATTATTGTTTGCCTTCTTTATCAATTAGCACTGATGGATTGAGGGCAATCACTACTGAAGATGGATGTCAGACAATGCTTAATTGTTTGCCCAGTGGTAATCATTGTGTTAGTTTATATATTGATCATGATGAAAGTTTGAGGTCAAGAAGATGGATGATGTTGATTTCTCAGTTCTTGATTTTCCACCAGTCATTAGTCTAGAGAAACCAACAAGAAACGGAGAGGAAGATGAATGCAAGGCAATAAGAAGTAAGAGGAAGAATGACAATTCCATTGTCTTGGATCTAGATGAGGCTTAAAATGATAAGGAAGGAGATGAGGAGCAATATTCTGACTATGATCCTGAAGCCATTGTTGATTCAGAGGTAGACATCAGTGTTGGTGATGATGATCTGTTTGAAGATAATGTATACAATTCAGAGGATGAGGAAGTGAGAAAATAAGAAACAAAAGTTCCAAAAGGGCAAGGGAAGGAGAAGGCAAAGGCAAAGATGTTACAACAGCAGATGTTACAAGGGCTAGTCAATACTTGGAAGGAGGAATATTTAGAAGAAGAAAATATATGGGGTCCACTGTATGATTCACAATTGTAGGAAGGCAGATTCAAAATGTTTAGAGAAGACATGCACAATCCAAAATTCCATGTTGGGCTCTACTTTTAGTCAGTTGAGATGTTGATGAAAGCAATTCGGGTGTATAGCTGCATCAACAGGCAGGACATTAAGTTGCCTATTAATGATAGGAAAAGGGTGAATGCTAAGTGCTTTGTTGGGTGCACATGGAACCTGTGGGCATCTCGGTCCAACATAAGAAAATGTTTAATGATCAAGAACTTCTGTGATGAGCACAACCACAGTTGCAACAGAACTTTCAAAGTTCATGCATTCACCTCAAACTTTTTAGTAGAGAGGTATTTGGAGAGCTTCAGAGTTGATCAAGACATGAACATGAAGAATTTTTCTAGAATTGTTCAGAAAGACTGGAACATGACTCCTGGGAGATCAAAGTTGCAGAGGGATAGAAGGATAGCCATGAAATTAATATATGGTGACGAAGAAGCTCAGTACAAGCTTATGTGGGACTTTGCAAATGAAATAAGAAGGAGCAATCCAGGGAGTACTTTGTTTCTCTCCGTTGATGAAAATTCTAGATTCACAAGATGTTACATGTGCTTGGAAGCTTGCAAGAGAGATTTTCTTTAGGGATGCAGGCCAGTAATCTTTGTGGATGGTTGTTTCATTACGACAAGATATAGAGGATAAATTTTAACTATTGTAGGCATCTATCCTAATGACTGCATATATCCAGTAGAAGTTGCTGCAGTTGAGGTAGAAGATATATAAAATTGGACATGGCTTCTTGAAACCCTAAAAATGATCTTGGAATTGTGAACACTTTGCCATGGACAATAATATCTGACAAGCAAAAGGTAAGCTTGTAGTTGCAAATACTATATGATCATGCATAAATTGTTTCATGTTACCTGACCTTATACTTGTTTAAATGAAGAGCCTAATCAATGCAGTGAAGGTTGTCTTTCTTGACTCAGAACACAGGTTTTGTGTAAGGCACATGTGGAAAAAAAATTAGCAGCAATTCAGAGGTGATGTTCTAAGGAGCCAGTTGTGGAGGATAGCTAGAACCAGCACAATGCAAAGGTTTGAGGCACACATGGAAGCAATGAGGGTGCTACATCCACACGCCCATGCTTGGTTAGCTGAGTTGGACCCTAGAACATGGGTGAGGGAATTCTAGAGTGATTTTCCCAAGTGTGACATTTTGATGAACAACAATCGTGAGGTTTTCAACAAGTACATTATTTGAAGCTAGGAAGCAGCAAACAGAAGACTTGAGAAAGAGAAAAGGAAAGCAGAGCAAGCAATTGCAAGAGTAGCAGAAGCAGCAAAGAGGAGAGAGATGAAAAGGCAAGATGCTGACGTTGCAAAGCTGGCAAAAGTAGAGAGCAAAAGGATTATAGCAGAGGTGAGGAAGGAGGTTGCTAAGAATAAGAAGAAAGAAGCAGCAGAGAAGAGGCAAGATGAAAAGGTGGAGAGAGAGCTTGAGAGAGCTAGACTGCAAGCAACAAAGAGAATAGAGAAGCAGCAAGAGGCAACTGACAGAGCATAGCTACTGACTATACTGAGAGCTGCTCAACAAGAACCAATAGATGAAGATGCAGATGCTTTTTTCACTCAACATCCTAAATGATGTACTTTTCTACTAGTTTCCTAAATGACATGGCACTTATAACAACCTAATAATTATATATCCTGAAACTACATTTGTGTGGCACATCTATCTTGTTTTGGAACATAGTATCGAAATGCATTTGATTCATAGAAGCACCCAACATACATGAGTTCATCCTACTACAAGCATAGACATACATGAGTTCATCCTACTACAAGTACTACTACAACTCTAGTAGCTGTATTTTATTCATAGAACAAACTGCCCTTCTTCTTCTACCTGCCTTCAACAAACTTAACCTTCTTATTCTTCAACATCTTGATCCTACATTGGCAATACTCAATTCCTTGTTTAAGCAAGCACAAGGAACTAGCAGCTTTGAGATCAGGAAGCAACATTGCTAGAACTTCTTTAGGAAAAGTATAGTCAGTAGTTCTAGTGAACAAACATTTGCAAATTGCTTCATGCTCTGCTATCCTTGATCATCTTCCACTGCTACCTCACCCAAATGCTCAAGTCCCCTAGCAGCCTTCCTCTCCTCCTTCTCTTGCTTACTTCTCGTTGTGTCAAACTTGGTCGCCATAGCTAGGAATGAAATGTCGATACAGACTCTACTAGCTTTTATGGATAGATGGCTTCACATGTGGACAAGAGCATACATATACAAGGAGCACAATGCATAGTGAAAAGATGCCCACTATCACTTCAGCCAAATGGAAATAATAGTGACAAGTATATGCAACCAAAATGGCAATTGTGCCTTTATTCCATTTTGAGGCATCTATCACTCCATCCATGCTTTGAGACATTAAAAATATGACAAATATAGACAGTAACGTGTGCCTTTATTCCATTGCATTCATCATAGATACTAACTTGGTCATGCAAAAACTTTGTTCTTAAACATAGATAGTAATGTCATTATGCAACAAGCACATGACATCGGTACCACTAGATCTCCAAAATACCAATATATTAACTAGCATCATACTTCTACATGCTCTAGGACTTCTTCACAAGCAACATGCCACACATCAGACAAAGCAGATCCACTATTATCACAAGAAGAATCAACACCATCTTGAGTGAATCAAGAACTGCTTCAGTTTTGGTCAGCAATTGCCGCTCCTTCAGCTTCTCCTCCTCATTCTTCTCATGTGCAATTCCATTGCCAACAACTTCGTTCTCTGCCTTCCGAAGCTCCCTCCTCTCTTTAGAACATCCTATTGCCTCAACAACAGAGTCTCCAACAAGGATGTCATTGTCAACCAACTAGCTAACATATTCTAGCTCCCAATGCTAGAAGTTACATCCATCCTGTCCAATTTCAGTGAAAAAAGAGGAGTTAGAGCAAACTTCATCTGATAGCCAAATTATCTGATAGCAAAATTCCTCTCATAGCAAAATTCAGTCAAGAATATGCAATTGAAAAGATGGATCAAGAAAACTTACCCCATGAGTCTTGCATTTGTAGTACATCTAGCCATTGTGCTTCTCCGAGCGAGATACATTGCGAGTGACCAACTTGTGGCAGTCGGGGCAGGGGATCGTGGGGACAAAGGGGCCATAGAGACGAACGACATAGTAGGTGCTAGAGCTACCACTTGCCATGGCGTGCGGAGACTGTATTGGAGACATCAGCGGTGAAGGACGGGATCGCAAGCGGCGGTGATTGGAGACCTAGGATTAGAGATTTTGGAAGGACAATGGCTTCAGCGGCGGTGCGTGGTTGTTTCATCTCATCGACGGTAGTTTTGCAATATCCCCCCTGGAATTCCGATGACCGTGTGATGGGAAACTTTGTCGGAGTGACCAACATGAGCCTCTTCGACAAGTTGGAGTACCAGGGCATCCTGACAGGTGGGTCCCACATTGCCACATCATCGCGTATGCACGCTGTACAGATATCATAGACCGTATAAAACATGAATCGCGTCTTCAATGACCTCCTAGCATATTCCCATAGTACAGTGACCGTTTTGATCCAGCGTGACAAGTTTAGGTACTAACCACGTATTTTACTCTATAGCATATATCTTGACTCTTGAGACATTATGCGAAATTTAGGAATGTTGTTCACTATAGCATAATAGCATGCCACATCATGCTAAAACATCATAGTATTAGCGTACTATTTTTTCTAGACTACTCACCTAAAGGTCTAAGTTTTCCGCTTAAGAAAAAGAAGCTTCCTATTTATTGTGGTGATAAAATGCAATCTACATGTCACTAATCAGAAGATGATATCACTAATGGTCGTTGACATGGGTATGATTACTCGGGTGCTTATGATTTGTTACCATGGCTGCATAAAGGCTCATGGCCCATGAAGATTCAAGATGATGTCCCAAGAAGCATCTGATGGAAGCCTTAGTCGTATTAGGAAAGTAATTATGAACTGACATTGTGTTGGTGTTGTAATCATACATATGTAACCTATCCGTATGCGGCTTTGAGACCCGGCCTATTATATATAGGACAGGAGAAGCCTACGACGAGGTACCGAAAAACTCCCAAGCGATCTGTAATAGCTTTGTTCGTCAATAATCAGGCGACATCGACTCCCTTGTTTGCCTGACATCCAACGAAATCCCCAGCATTCTCTTTTTCATGAAACCGTAAGTCCATAACCATGGGCATTGCTGAGGTTACGCCTCATCAATTGGTGTCGTTTGTGGGAAACCTGAACCCCGGAGTCATGGATTCGGCGGACCCCTTTTCATCAAGCAGCAATCCAACGGAAGAAGCACCACACCCGCCCACCCCTATTTCGGTACCTACCGATTTCAACGGCGGATCCGATCTCATCATCAGAAGTTTCCACTTTCAAGTGGAGGATCCCGAAGAATCGCACCTCTCTGCTCTGATCTCATCGGGACTATCGGTCGAAAAATCTGCGCCTACGGCGATAGCTGCATCATCCGTCGGATCATCCATGAAAGCCACGCTACATGCGGAGAAGGCCGAAGAAAACAATGCAAACACAGCAGACCTAGGGGGCCTTGATGGTCTCTACGACAATCTCTCCCTTGGGTCAGACCACCAGCAAACCACACCACATGGATCAATAAACGAGGAACCCGAAGAAAGTGGATAAAGTATCGACTTTGGAATTAGAATGGCTGAGATTTACCCAGAATAGAAACTACTAGACTTCATTGACCCCCCAGACAATGTCTCCTTCGGATCTGATGACGACGTCACTAGTCCATACATAACACTCCACCAAGTGTGTGATCATCGGGGACCCTTCGACACAACGCGACTCTAACTGTAACCCTATTCTTAACCCCGATAATATTCTATCAGATGACAATGCAGGAAATCACAGAAACAAAGGGAACCATGGAAACGAAGGAGACCCGACGAACAACCGCATAATCCCAGGAGGGGGAGAACCACGCGGAGGTGATAGGCAAACACTTCGACTACCAGCGGAAGCATGGAAAAATAAAGGGAAGCAATTTCAGGTGCAGTTCCAATCACAGACGATGCCACACACGAAGATTTACTAGCATACCAATACCTGCTTGATCATAAAAAGAGAGACTTGCTAAGGATGCAAAGGCAACTCGACGAAAGAAAAAGGCTAGCCGACGAATCCAGCCTACGACGGCACAATTAAGCTCTACCCGGGGATCAGGAAGTGTAACTGGGGGAGCACCACCAAGAAGAGGAGCATCACGGCAGCAGAACATCCCCGGAGCTGAAAGAAATGAATTAACTCGAGACCTCAACCTATTGTTCATGATAGTATATCCAACAGGACACATCAGAGCGAAAACAACCCAAGCAGCAATTGTAGCCACACAAACCTATCTACTTACAACTCAACCCACACCCGACGATCCACGAGCAGCTCTCCATTGCTCAGCCCTAATGAACCTTGACATGGTGGGAGCAACCCTTGCGCAAGCAGAACAGGGAAGCACGCATCAACCTAACAGATCCCCACGCCGTCGCAGCAGTCCTCGGCAGGTGGGGCACACCCGAAGATCTCGGTCACCACATTGGGTGCACTTTTCAGGGTCCGAGCCACGAAATAGCGCAAGAAATGACAACACGCATCACAGAAACGACGGATCAAGGGATGAAGGCCACAACCGAAGATACTACAACGGGGATAGTGAAGATGACTATGAGTTATGTGGAGCCAGCTGCTTTACCCAGTGGGTTCGTAAAACCCTGGTACCCAAAGACTTCAAACTTCCACATGACCGTCATAAGTACGATGGTCTACAGGAACCCGAAGCTTGGTTTGCATATTATTTAGCCACCATCAAGTTACAGGGTGGCTCTATAGCCACCGCAATGCAAAGCCTGCAGCTTCACCTAATCGGCATTGCACAATCATGGCTTAGACAACTACCCGAGGATTCCATCAGCAGCTGGAACGACCTTGAAGACAAATTCATCCGACATTTTCACTCCATATTCAAATGACCCGCATCTCTAAAGCAATTGCGGGCATGCAAACAGAAACCCGGATAATCAATAAGAGCCTTCATTCAGCGATGGAATATCATAAAAACTCAGCTGAGGCCATGTCCGATGAAAGGGCAATTGATGCCTACAATGACGGCCTTCGCCGTCGAGAATTTATGGAAGAGCTAGGAAGGGTCAAACCCAATACAATTTCACAGCTGATGGACATAGAAAATCGCTGGGCTGATGGAGAGGACACACTACATAACAAAAGAACATGCTCACCCTAAGAAGATAAAGACAAACACAATAGTGATAGAAGACGAAGGAACAACGACGGACACACGGGACCAAGCTACGTTGCAGCTAGTTTCTTAGGAGAGGATAATCATAGAAGCGACGATTATAATGGCGGGCACCGAAATAGCAGGGACGACGTCGGAGGAAGCCAATTAACACAACGGTATCACCCAAGAGCTCGGGACCCACCAATATCTGCAATACAAATGCTGGAAGGACCCTGTAATATGCACTTTTACATCGACTCAATGGGCAAAAGACGATCCAACCATCTCATGAAAGACCGCCGAAGCAGCAAGCCGAGGATACACCACTATACCTGGTGCATTAGCTATCGGCGCACCACCACCGCCACCGGTAAACCCGCCAGCAGGGCAGCCGCAAAACACAACAAATCAAGGTAGTGAATACCCCAGGTCAAAAGGAGCAATGTCAATGATTCAGAAAGGGCGCCCATCCAACATGATCTAGAAGATAATTACAAGGCAAGTCAACATGGCCGAGATGGCGCCACCAGCCACACCCGAGTATCTCCACTAGTCAGAACAGGACATCACATTCAGCAGAGCTGATCACCCACTTCGAGTACCATGACTAGGCCATTCGGCCTTGATAGTAGAAGCACAAGTGGGAGGATTCGACATGAGCAAAGTCTTCATGGATGTAGGAAGTAGCATAAATTTGATCTATGCCAAAACACTGCAAGCAATGAATTACTCTTTGGTAAATCTAGCACCAACAGAAACGTCCTTCCACGGCATAGTACCAGGTAAAGCCGAAATTCCCTTAGGTAAAATATCTCTTGACGTTGTTTTTGGATCCAAGGAAAATTTTAGGCAAGAAAATCTTGAGTTCGAAGTCATGGACTGGCCATCACAGTATCATGCGATCCTGGGTCACCCAGCTTTTGCATGATTCATGGCAGTCCCGCATTATGCATATCTAGTTATGAAAATGCCAGCACCAAAGGGAGTCATAATAGTAAAGGGTAGTTTCACTCGATCTGACAATTGCGACCGAGAATTCAACAAAATCTCCGAATCATTCGGGATGGGAACTAAGTTTGAGCAGCTAAAAATGTCGGCAACCATAGAACCTCTAGCAATATCGCGTGTCAATCCCGACCAGACTTTTGATACCGCAAAAGATACAAAGGAAGTACAGATCCACCCTACCAACCCAACGAATACGACATTTGTGTCCTCCAATCTTGGTCCCGCATAGGAAAGCGCACTCATCGAGTTCCTCCATGAGCACTAGGATATTTTCGCATGGTTACCTTCTGACATGCCGGGAATTCCCAGGGAACTCGCTAAGCACGCATTAAACCTGGATCCAAAGGTGAAGCCAGTAAAACAGTCGCTTCGTAGAGCCAAAACGAAAGGCCATTGGAAAGGAGCTCCATCGCATAACTGATGCCAAATTCATCAAAGAATTAAAGAAAGTAGAGTGGGTCGCAAATCCAGTATGTGTCCCAAAGAAAAATACAAAAGAATTACGGATGTGCATTGACTTCGCTGTGTTGAATAAGCATTGTCCAAAGGATCACTTCCCACTTCCACGAATCGATCAAATAATCGATGCAACCGCGGGGTGTGAACATATTTCTTTTTTAGATGTGTATTCAGGATACCATCAAATTCGGATGAAGGAGGAAGATCAGGAGAAAACAACATTTATCACGCCCTATGGCGTATTCTGCTATACAACAATGCCCTTTGGCCTCAAGAATGCCGGGACAACATATCAACGGATGATGCATAATTGCCTAGGAAACCAAATTGGCACAAACATACAAGTTTATATCGACGACATCATAGTTACAACAGAGTAAGGGTCCTCTCTTATCAATGATCTCCAAGAAACATTCGAGAACCTCGACAAATGTTGCATCAAACTCAATCCGACGAAGTGCTCCTTTGGAGTCCCTGCAGGGCAACTCCTCGGATACCTTGTATCAACAAGAGGAATCAAAGCCAATATCGAGAAAATACATGCGATCCTAATAATGAAAAAGCCAATGAATCTTCGAGGCGTACAACATCTGGCTAGGTGAGTCATGACACTCAGCCATTTTATTGCTCGTCTAGGAGAAAAAGCACTTCCATTCTACGCCCTCATGAGGAAATCAGATAAATTCGAGTGGACGGAAGAAGCTCTGTGTGCCTTTGAATATCTCAAAAGAACACTTTCGACATCTCCTGCCATCGTGTCTCCGCGAGAAAAAGAGCCATTACTTCTTTACATTGCCGCCACTAATCAGGTGGTTAGCATGGTTCTGGTCATAGGACGACCCGAAGAAGGGAAAACCCACAGTGTTTAGAGGCCAGTTTATTTCCTGAGAGAGGTCCTCTCACCATCCAAAAAGGTACCCACATTATCAGAAACTAGCATATGGAGTGTTTATGACAACACGAAAGTTGCGCCACTATTTTTTGGAACACCCGATCGTAGTGGTCAACGAAGCACCTCTATCCAATATCCTCAACAATCCAGAAGCAATTGGACGCGTCTCTCTATGGGGCATTGAGGTTTCCCCTCGAGATATCATGTACGAGAAGCGCAAAGCAATTAAATCACAAGTTCTGCCCGATTTTATCACTGAATCGACTGAATTACAATGCACGGGCCCACCAAACCTTTCTAGCGCATGGACAACGTACTTTGATGGATCAAAAAGAACAAAAGGAGCAAGGGTAGGAGTCATACTAGTATGACCACAAGGCGATAAAATGCGATACATACTTCGGATGAGCTTCGCAAACGCGTCCAATAATGAAGCTGAGTATGAGGCCCTATTGCACGGTATGCGTATGGCTAAAGCTTGCGGTGCAACTCGCCTGAAAATATTCGGTGATTCTAATCTTGTAGCACATCAAGCAATGAACAAGTGTGATTCTATCAGCGACAACATGATTTCCTACCGTGATTTGTATAGCATTATGATACATTGCAAATGTATATATAATTTTTGATGTTCCATGCTTAGTTTTATCCACTTTCTTGTGTTTTGTTCCAACTTTGGAGTACTTTTCATATGATTTCTTGGACTAACCTATTAACAAGAGCCACAGTGCCAGCTGCCTGTTTTCTGCTGTTTTTGGTTCCAGGAAAGTTAGAAAATGAATATTCTCGGAATTGGACGGGACAAAAGCCAAAGTGCCTATTTTTCGGAAGTCATCAAGTGCCATAATACGAGACGGAGAGGGGCCAGAGGGCCACCACACCACCTGGCCGCGCGGCCAGGTCTGGCCCGCGCCAGGGAGTGGTGTGGCCGCTCCCGGCACCCCCTCGGCCTCTCCTTCTGCCTATATATTGCCCTCGGGACGAAAACCCTAAGTACCTGATCAAAAATCCACGAAAGAGTCTGTAGCCGTTGTCATCTCCATCCCTAGATCGGGAGGGATCTGAAGCTCTTCCCGGCACCCTGCCGGGGAGGGGAATTCACCCTGGAGGCCTTCTTCATCACCATGCAAGCCTCCGGTGTGATGCGTGAGTAGTTCATCCTTGGACTACGGATCCATGTAGTAGCTAGGTGGGTGGTTCTCCTCCTTTGTGCTTTCATGTCTAGATCTTGTGAGCTTCGTTCATGATCAAGATCATCTATTTGTAATTCTGCATGTTGTGTTTGCGGGGATCCGATGGATATTGAGATGCTATTTCAGATTGATTATTGATTCTATCATGTCTTTGTTATTTGTGATCTTACATGCTTTCCGTTGTTAGTAGCTATCTTGGCCAAGTAGATGCTAGCAACTCCAAGAGTTAGTATTTATGCTCGATAGTGGGTTCATGCCTCTGGTAATCTGGGGAAGTGACATAAATCTCTAAGGTACTAGATGTGCTGTTGCTACTAGGGAGAAAACAATAATCCTTTGTTCATAGAACAATCGCATTGTTTACTTTACACGCAGTTCGTAAAGCAATAATCTGTTGCTTGTAACTTAATACTGGAGGAGGTTCGGATGATAACCTGAAGATGGATTATTAGTCATAGATGCAGTTGGATGGCAGTCTATGTATAATGTTGTAATGCCCAATCAAGTCTCAAAGGAGTCAAGATGATTAGTATATGCATGTATTGCTTTCTCGGTGTTTGTCAATTGCCCCGCTGTAATTTGTTCACCCATCATGTTATCTATCTTAAGGAGAGCCACCTCTAGTGAACTATGGATCCCGGTCCTTTTCTTTACATACAATCTATAAACTGTTTACTTTTTGTGTTTACTTTCTGCAAACTTTTACTTCTTTCCATTCGATACGTTTAATCCTTTGTTTTTCGTAAAACACGGTGAGATTGACAACCTCATCGCAAGTTGGGGACAAAGTTCTGTGGTTGTGTTGTGCAGGTCTCCACGTTGCTACTAGCACCGGTAGTGCGCCCTGCAAAGCTCAGCTAGTAACACCTTTGGGGTGTTTCCTTGCTCCTCCTGGTTCGATTAAACCTTGATTTCATAACTGAAGGAAACTTGCTGCTGTGCTCATCATACCTTCCTCTTGGGGTTCCCAACGAGCTCTACATCAACACCGCCATCAAGCATTTGTTTGGGCGCCGTGCATTGAGCCATCACATTATGGAGGCCCAATTTGACGGATGCGAAGTATCGCACATAGGAAGAGCAAGCAATGAAGAAGCCGACAATCTCGCAAACATCGGGTCCTTATGCCTACCAGTCCCACCTGGGTTTTTTGGGAGGAAATAACTGAGCGCTCTATCGAGGCCAAGAGAGTCTCTGAGGTCATAGCGCCCAAGACAGGGAAAAAGATTAACCCGCGAAAGGACTCGGGGGCTCCACCAACTAGCGAAAGTACAAAGGAAATCTTCGAAGAAGAACCAGAAGTTGATGAGGCTATGATAATAGAGCCTACATGGATGCAGCCATACATAGCATATATGACTCCGGGAGAACTCCCCGAAGACATGACAGAAGTTCGACGAATCACTCGAAGATCAAAAGCCTTTAGAATCATCAAAGGAGAGTGTTATATAAAATAAGTATTTTGGGTGTGCTAAAGTGATGTGTCACACCCGACGAAGGGAAAATTATACTTAAGGATATACATGGAGTATGTGGCCATCACGCTAGTAGCCGAGAAATTGCCGCCAAAGCGTTCAGGGCAGTATTCTATTGGCTCACAACAGTACAAGCTGCAAAGGATATAGTCAGAACATGCGAGGCATGTCAGCGATTCGCAACAAAACCTAGCGCACCTGCTGCCGAGTTAAATCCCATACCTCTTGCTTGGCCTTTTGCTCAATGGGGACTCGATATGGTGGGTAAAATTCACAAATCATCTCCAGGAGGACACGTCTTTATGCTAGTAGCAGTCGACAAATTCACTAAGTGGATTCAGGCAAAGCCCGTCACCAGCCAGGATGGAACTTCGACTGTAAATTTTATCAAATCCATAGTGTTCCGATTTGGCATACCAAATAGCATCATCACTGATAATGAAACTAATTTTACTTCCAATGAGTTCAAAGAATACTATGAGGAGATGGGTATAAAAGTAAGCTACGCCTCAGTATTTCACCCGCAAACTAATGGGCAAGTGGAAAAAGGCAATGGCCTAGTAACTCCTGGCCTCAAGAAAATATTACTAGCACCACTCGGCAGGGCAAAAGGAGCATGGGTTGATGAGTTACCATATGTTTTGTGGAGTTTGCGTACTACTCCAGATAATTGGACACAAGAAACATCCTTCTTTCTGGTCCATAACGCTGAAGCCGTCCTTCCAGCCGAAGTATCACACGAATCTCCACGAGTAGCTGAATATGATGAAGAAGCATCAAGAGAAGCACTTGAAGATGACATTGATGCACTTGATGAAGCCCGTGACACTGCCCTACAAAGAGCTACTATGCATCAGCAAAACTTGCGCAACTACCATAGTCGATGTTTGCGTCCTAGGTCCTTCATTGTTGGGGACCTAGTTCTTCGCCTCAAGCAAGATGGTCACTTTAAATTGGAGTCACCTTGGGAAGGGCCTTACATTGTCACATAATTTATTCTCGGGGAGCATATCGACTACAAGACAAGAAGACAAGAGTCAAATGCTCCAATCTGTGGAACGTCGCATAACTGTGGCACTTTTATGCTTAGAATTTATGTTTTTTCGCAATTTAAATTACAATAAGGCCTATGGACTGACTTCTTAGCCAGAATATTAAGGCCAATGGCCAGGCGAAAATCCACCAAATAATGTATCTTCGGCTTCAAAATATAAATAAAAGATAAGTTCTTCATACTCTGAATCTTTATTTATATACCTTTTTACAAATAAATCAGGGGATCTTTATTTCCCTGTAAGCATTATTTTGATAAAACTAACAACAATTGTGAGCCTATGTCTAGATACAGGCATCCGAACATAGACTCGGGGGGCTACTCCCATCGGGAACGATGGCACACACCCGATAGAAATTAAATTGTGCATATAGAGTCAAAGCAGTTTTAGCCCAAACCTATGAGTTTTACTTTGGTGTATCCTCAAAAGGTTACTCCCATCGGGAGATTCTATAAAATCATTAAAATTAAAATCTGATAAAATTCAGATATTCCAGCAGGCAAACAAGGCAGTCGATAAAAACCATACAAAAATCTCGGATCGCACCCGACGCGATAAAACTCCGAATGTCGTGTCCAAGACATGAAAGTAAGACCCCAGGATTCGTCCTGTGTGGCCTGATAATCGCACAAGAATGCGCACTGCCAGTAAAATATCTGTATCAACGATATGATGAAAAATCCTGATGGATGCGTTGGGTACCCGATAAAATAGAACTGGAATTCAGTATTCGATAAGACCTCAACGGCTCGAACTGAATTACGCCAGTTACAATTCTGAGTTCAGGCCTAGGGACTTGAATATGATGTAGGTCTACAATGTTTTTTCCCAGGAGCAATTAACTGATTCCCGATCCGTAGGATGCATCAGGCTTGTTGTAGCAAATCCCTATAAAGCTAGAAAAATAAAAGCATTTCATAAAATCTCATAACATGAAAAACTAAAAATATCTTTGAGACTCAACCAGAATCTATGATTCAGGTAAAGTCTCGGGGGCTACTAACATGGTTATGATTACTCGGGTGCTTATGATTTGTTACTCTGACTACATAAAGGTTCACGGCCAATGAAGATTCAAGATGATGGCCCAAGAAACATCTGATGGAAGCCTTAGCTATACTAGAAAAGGAAATATGAACCGACATTATGTTGGTGTTGTAATCATACATATGTAACCTATCCGTATAATGGCTTTGAGACCCGGCCTATTATATATAGGACGAGAGAAGCCTACGAGGAGGTACCGAAAAACTCATAAGCGATCTGTAATAGCTTTGTTCAACAATAATCAGGCGACTTTAACTCGCTTGTTAGCCTGACATCCGACGAAATCCCCAACATTCTCTTTTCCATGAAACCCTAAGTCCATAACCATGGGCATTGCCGAGGTTATGCCTCGCCAGTCATCAACCAGAGTTGTAGTTTAAATGAGCATCTTGACCTTATGGTTTTTATTTACCATCATATTATACGATAAGGGAGTGCCTAGAGCTTAATAGGCTGAGATTTAGTAGTTAAGTATCGGCCGTCTAACTTCACACTAATATTCATGACAAATGAATAAAATTTTACCTCATGAATATAGCTAGGCGTGGGCAACCCAGTCTGATAGGACGTTTAGGCCCGCGGGCCGGGCCTGGGCTTCAGATATGCAGCTCGACAGCCTGAAGGATTCTATAATGCACGGGCTGGACTCGGGCCAAAGAAAACACAGACATAAGAGGAGGCCTAGCCTGCACCCCGATGGCCGGGAGGATTCTACACTGCGCGTAATAGGCTCGGGCCTATATTTCGGGCTCGACGGCTGGGCTGGGCCTGGAAATGTGCGGGCGGGACTTTTTCGTCCCGGTCTAGCCCGAAAAATTCCCAGGTATGCTCATGAACAAAAAAATTGTATGTGAACAAAAAATATGTAATGCGTGAACATTTTACTCAGTTACAACCCACATAACTCTTAGGGCGACAATCTGTACCTTTTCGTCTTTCGTCTCTCTAGCGATTTTAGGGCAATTAGGGTTTCTACAAACTTACCGCCAGTGATCATTGATCTTTGGCGAGAGGGATCTCTGTTCCCACGATCTAATCCAGTCTAGTCTCCCTCCTTCGAGCGATCTCACTCGGACCTGAAGGGAAGCAAGGGGGATCGAGCAGATCGGTGAATCAGGGTCATTGTGATCCGACCCTAGAGGAGTTATTGAAGAGTCTGGACCTAAAGGAGGATGAAATCAAGGGGTTCTTTGTGGAAAGTGCAATGTAGAGTCTCTGAAAGAGGAGAAGAAGTGGATGGCAGTCATGAGGCTACTTACGACAAAACCTTTTAGCATGACGTCACTGAAGAAGATGATGAATTTCGCATGGGCACCTGTGAAGGAGGTAACTTTTCGTAATATAGAGGAGAATAGGTTTCTTGTACAAGCGAGTTGTTTGGGAGATTGGAAGCATACCAGGAACAAGGACAGTGGATATTATAGACCATGGGTTGTTGGTCGAGAAGTATGATGGAAGTTGCAGTGCATCTGCGGTCGAAATGTTTCGTATTCATGCATGGGTGTGGATCCACGATAGTCTAGAGATGTACATGAAGAACCTACTGATTGAGGGACTTTCTCGCATCATTGGGGAAGTAGAGGTGGTGCATATGAATGGAGAAGGAACAAACGTTGGTGATTTTGTACGGGTGAGGGTCTGGCTAGATGTACGGAACAGTCTCACTCAGTTTGTTTGTTTCAAACCAGAAGAAGGTGTACCGGTGATAATGAGGGTCAAATACGAGAAAATCCCTCATTTTTGTGCGGTATGTGGCTTTTTGGGGCATAAGTAGGAGGAATGTGGCACGAGTGAGCACTCATCGGGCGCCGTGAAGTTTGGGAAGTGGCTTTTGGCGGATACTCCTTGGAACAAGTCACATATTTTCGGTGCGGAAGGTCGGCCTGCAAAAGGTGCTAGGAGTGCAGGTTTTGGCCATGACTCGGGGCGTGATGGAAGGGGGTATGGTGCTGAAGAAGGGGAAGGAGGCCGCAGATGGTGGGGGCAGGGTGCTGGCGATGGAGGGCGTGGGCGGGGAGGACAGGAAGATGCGGTAAGGGGTGCTTCTGGAGGGCGTGGGAGAGAAGGAGAAGGGTTAGCAATTGAGACCAGAAAGCACTCGTCCTCGGAAGCACGACTGCCGGAGAGGCCAACAAAGGAAAAAGATTCTGCAAACAAGAGTACGTTTGATGTAGCGACTCTTATGCTGCTCTGGAAGGAGACTCAAATTGTAGAGACCACTAACACTATGGTGCGTTAGAAGCTGACCTTCGAGGGGGCTCTGTAATATCCCAGGATTAGCAGCTAGAAATAGCGGGAACACATGTGTATGCATTACATTCATGCATAAGAAAATGAAATTTCGCACAAAACTAAAAGAGGCATAAAGGGATCGAGATCTCTCTTGTTTTGATGAAAATGTTAGGGCAGGTGCGGTGGATTTCGACATGACCTTTATGAAAACATTATGTTTCGAGGAGAAACAATTCAAAATTTGAAGATTCAAATGTTACATTTGAATTTAATAATAATACGAAATTGAATATTAAACAATAAAGGAATCCCATCAATGGAATATAATAATAAATAAACAATTGTATTCTTGGTTACATAAAGAGAAGTGTAATAATGTACAAGCCTCAATAAATTAGACAATAAGAATTATTTATTACATTTAGGAATTTACAATTTAAAATACAATCATAAAAAGAATTAAAAATAGAAAATATTAAACTTTATTACATAATAGTAATATTACATTGTCTTAACAATTTTGAATAAAAAGGAAATTACATCAAGTAAGAGCAATTCTTGAGAAAGAAATGGAATAAAAAAGAATACACTTTATTACCATAGATATAATATAAGTTTACAAAGGAATAAAAAAGGCAGATTAAAGGAAACCTAAAACTAATCCTAAACTAAATCCTATCCATTTTCTTCACCTTTTATATCTTCACATTCCATTATTTTTATCCCTGCAAGAGAAATAGACAAACAAAAAACAAATATAAACAGGGGGTTATTTATTAGGATTAGTCTCAGACTTGGCAGAGAGTTTCTCCGCCCATTATCCTCGCTAAGTGTTTAAAAGAGACCAAGTTGTAGAATCTAATCTTATCAATAAAAGTTGCCTCAATCTATGCATCACTGGCCAGATGGGGCAAGTTTTACCAGGACAGGTAAAAGTAGATAGTAAGAACCTGAGAAAAAACTTGATCTCATCTGAATGCATCAACTAGACACACATGCGGATCACACACACTTTCTTGTGTGTGTGCTGTCGAGCCAAAAAAGAAGTAATCAAGGTAGAAAAGGAAGCCACAACTACCACAGGAAGGTTTTCCCTGTACACATCCATTCTCTCCACAAACCAGTTCACATAACATAAGAATACAACCAAGAACACTACTGGTTCTTAGCAAATCAGCACCAAAGCACCACACCCACATCACCAGGACCCTGGTTTCTTAGGGACGCCATCCAGGAGTGCAAGGAGAAGGCCAGGAACAAGGAGGAGAAGGCTTACCAGAAGAAAAAGGAGACAAGATGACCATTAGGAAGATCTGGTCAAGCAAGTAATCAAGATCCACCCAAGCAACATCAACTATTACACAGCAGCAGGTTGCCACCACAAGATCTAACAACCATGGAACAAGATCAACTATAGCTCTTTCAAATATCATCACATACAAGCTAGTCCAGTCTTCAACTTCAGGTTGTTGTTCTAAAACCAAGCCTAGCATTTGTTCTTAATAAAGTTCTTTAAAAATAAAGGTTTTGGGGAAGGGAGTACTCTCATCCTAGCATAGAATTTTTATGCTAATTGCATCCAAGAGCCAGAATAAGGCAGCCATAGTATCTGTTTTTATCCTAAAACAATCCAAGCCTCAGTCATTTGCATCCTTGGCAATGGACTACAAGTTTTAGCCAGAAAGGAATCAAGCAGCAAATCATGCAATTAAGATATACCACTGTGCACACTCTAATATGAGGCACCATAGTGTCAATCTCAACAATAGAAGCCACTAGACTAATTTCCAGATCAGTTAACTCCATGCTCAATCAATTAAGGCAACTTATATCATTTTCTTAGCAGGAACACTAGGAATCCAAGATATTTATCAGTAAACTAACCAAATTGATAGGTGACAAGGGGTAACCTCAACAATGCCCATTGTTATGGACTTAGGGTTTTGCGAAAAAGAGAGCGCTGGGGATTTCGTCGGCTGATCAGACAAACAAGGGAATTGAAGTCACCTGATTATTATGGAGAATATGATTACAAAGTTGTCAGTTCGCTAATTGCAATCTAGCTCACGGCGGGTTCATGGAAAACTAAGGTCCCTCTCCTTTGCCTCCTCCTAGCCTTTATATGAGAGGCTAGGTCCTAGATCCATATACGGATAAGTTATAAGTTATAATTGTAACACTGGTAGTATGTCGGTTTGTACTTCTTTATTGATTGCCAAGACATCCTTTTATCTGTCGGATGCTTCCAGGATTTTCTCTATTCATCGTGGGCTTCGTGGGCCTAGGGTAGTTAATCACAGGGACCCGATAAGTCATACCCATGTTAGTAGCCCCCGAAACTCCATCCAAATTGTAAATTCAGGTTGAGTCTCAAAGACTTTATTAGCTGTTAGCCGAAGTTTCCTGCAAATAAACCATTTAATGCTTTTATTGTCATAAGGATTGGGTACAATGAGTTTGATGCATCCGACGGATAGGGAATCAGTTAATTGCTCTTGGGCAAAAACATCTTGAACCTACATCAAATTCGAGTCCCTAGGCTCGAACTCGGTATGTGCTGGCGTAATTCAGTTTGGGCCACGAAGGTCTTATCGAATATTGAATCCTAGTGCATTATTTCAGGTACCCAACGCGTTAGTCGGGATTTTTCATCGTATCATGGATATGGATAATTTACTAGCAGAGCGCATTCATGCACAATTACTAGGCCTCGCATGACGGAACTTGGGGTCTTATCTCCATGTCGTAGACACGGCATTCAAACATGTTATTGTGGTAGAGGTGGTATAAGAATGTTTTGAATTTTCATCGATTGCCTTGTTTGGCTGTTGGAATTACTGAAGTTATCGACTTCTTTTTTTATCGGGTGCGATGTAGGTGCTCCCGATGGGAGTAACCATTTGAGGATACATTCATGTAATGCTCATAAGTTTTTTTTAAAATTTTCAACTCCGTTGGAGGATTTATGCTGTTTTTATCGGGTGCACGACAAGTTCTCCCGATGGGTGTAGGCCCTGAGGCTATAGTCGAATGCTTGAATTAGAGTGTAGGCTCAAAATTGTTCCTTACTTTCTTTTATGTCGACTTTGTAGGAGGATTTTTCCATCGGGTGCACGACAAGCGCTCCCAATGGGAGTAGCCCCGGAGGCTATGTTCGGGTCCATGCACCAGAGCATAGGATTAGAGTCAATCATCAAAAATAGTGCACCATTGATTTTTTGTTGTACTCACTCGACAATTTCTTCACTTTGTAGCCACGCATGACGTCAATGCTGACAAAGATGACGTATCGCGGTTTCGTAAAACAATACCCGATGGGACGTTATAGTAGTGGGCCCATGCTACAGTAATGATGACGCATGGGTGGCGCATCAGCGGTGATTTTTGATCGCACGACCCCCTTTATGCGTGAAAATTGAGGTGTCGTGCGGATTTTATCCATGTTTACCGTGGTAATAACTGCCCATGATATTTATCTCTTCAGCAATGCTCGCCACGTGTCGTCATCCTCTGTGTCTTGACGTTTCGCCGCCTAGATCTAACGGCTAATATTTTCACTCCCTCACTTTATAAGCTTAGGACGGGATATTTACTACTCACTTTTGCCCTACGGATGTGCACCTCTTCTTCTTCCTTGTGTCGCTCATGTGCTCCTTTATTTCCTGCTTATCCTTCCTTTCGCGCGCGCTCTGTGTTTCCCTTGGAGAGCCATCATGGGCAAGTCCATAGGAGGTTCCTCCACCGTGGACGCTACGGCGAAGAAGAAAAGGGCCATCGGGTGGGCGCCCTCCAAGTGTACCAAACGGGAGTTTCTCGAAGCCCACAAGTCATGTCTCCTATATCCAGATTCCTTCATGGTTCTAGGAGACGAAGCTGTTCGTGCGCCTCAACCTGGGTGGCAGGTAATGTTCCTCTCTTTTCTCTACCGTGGCCTCTCCCTTCCAGCTCATGAATTCCTTTGCGTCCTCCTCTTTGTTTATGGCATGCAGCTTTATTAGCTCACACCAAAATCTATCCTTCATATCGTCTGCTTCATCACCCTTTGTGAATCTTTCCTTGGGATCCATCCCCATTGGGGCCTATGGAAGTATTTTTCTGTGTTTGCTGCAACGCCACCGATACCATTGTTCATGATGTGGGAGGTGCCATATTCTCCATTCGCCAAGAAGTTAACTACTTGGATTTCAAAATTGCGGACTATGTCCAAGGTTGGAAAACTAAGTGGTTTTACATCAAGGACCGACGAGTTGAAGGCCAAAAATTTGTGTTAGCTCCTTTTGACCCGAAGAAAACCTGCCAGAGGCTTGACTCATGTGAGCAGCACCCAAGTGCCGAAGAGATGAAAGAAATCCAATCTCTACTAAATCATATCGAGAAACTATGCACCGAGATTGGACGTGAACTAACATGTTTGCAAATTATGGCTTATTTTCTTCGGGTTCGCATCCAACCCCTCCATGCCAGGTTAGCTGGTATGTGGTCTTATGCTGGCAAGAAGGACCCAATGAGGATCTCGTAGGAAAATCTTCCTCTTGAGACTCTTGAGAAAAGGGTACGTTCGCTCATCACTTTGACGAAGAAGAGCCAGTTGCGTCAGAGTGTCGGGTGGAACCCTTTGGCAAGAAAAATGTTATTCCTGATGTAATTTTATTGTCTGCTCTTTGTAATTGGTTGTTTTTGCCATTTCTACTATGACATAATCCTTATCGTCTAACTTCAGTTGTCTTTGTAGGGTCATGATCATCTTTATGCCTTCCCTCCTCTTCCTGAGAATGGAGATCTATCGGTCAACCCTACAGCATCCGAAGAATTTACTAGAACAAGAGTTGCAGCCGAAGATGAAGAATGGGAGGCTTCTACTACCGAGTCTTCCAAGGACACCACCTCTGTTACTTCGGCTCACTCCCAAGATTTCAAAAGGGTGCACGTTGATGGAAAGCGGAAGTGTTAGGGTTGACCACTTAGGGTGGCCTGATCTTTCACGAATCTCCATGGAAATCTATGGGAAAGCGAAGGGAAATAGAGAAGGTAGCGGAAGTGATCACACACCTTGCAAACAACACGATGAACACATGCAAAACTCACACGATAAAAGGCCAATTGCTCCTAAATAGCGGCCACTGGTCCGATAGAATCCTCACAAGGAAAGATCGGTCAGCGTGCTCCCTTGAATCCCAAGTGGAGAGGGAAGAACACCTTGGGGAGGATCTTGACAACTATGCTCATGCACTCGCAAACGTAGGCCTTGTACAACGATGACACGATGAAAACTTCAACAAGGTTGGTGAAGATAGTCAGTCCTTTTGGTAAAGGGGATGAGGGAAAACTAGAGATTCCACAAAGGGGGTTGTCTTTAGTCTATCATCTATGCCTAGGGTTTACAAATGGAGGGGTGTGGATATTTATAGTCTAGCCACGTAAACAAGGGTAACTTGGGGATAATACTAGAGTTTGGGATGGAATAAGGGGTACATGGGCCAAGGGCCCAACTGTTGGCATGCAAGCCCATCACTTATGCCGAAGACTCCGGTGTAGTCAGGTCAAAGACTCCGTTCTGGTGTAGAGACTCTAGGATAGCGGGCAGAGACTCCGGGCAGAGTCCACAAGCTTGCAAATGTGGACAGCTAAGGGTCGGGCCGGAGACCCTGGGAGTATGCGGGTGGAGACTCTGGATGGAGTCTAGAGGCTTTCTGTTGGCTTCGAGCTGAGGAAGGCCAGAGACTTCGGGGCTTGGGTGGCGGAGACTCTAGGGCAATGATGGCGGAGACTCCGGTTCTAGAGGTGGATTCTCCTTATCCATCTTCTTGGGTGACTTGGGGGTGAGTTTGGGGGCTTGGTGTTGTAGAAGTAGTAGCTTCTATAGGACGGGATGCATTAGTTTCCCCCTTCGAAAAGAGTCATCCTCGACTCTATACGCTCATCACCATGTAGAGGTGGTCGAGAGACATTCTTGATCTTGGGGTTTGCCATGTAGTCATCCTTGAGAAGCTTGATGTGGCAACTCTTCAATGTTACTTCACTTTCCACGAAGCCTACAAAGTTCACCACAAAAGTGAAGCAACACTCAAAGAGTAGCCAATTCATGAAGATTCTAGCATGAGTGCTCAAGTAGAAGGAATTAACCTTATGGTGTAGAGATAGCTCGATGAAGGGCATCCATAGGTAACACTCTACGGTTCATCTTGTCAACTCTTGGTCCATAGAAGTTGATGCGTATGCATTTGTACCTTCACACAACAAAGACCAAGCAAAATATTTTCGTGCATGATAGAGGAGCATGTCATTTGT
Organism: Avena eriantha; assembly: GCA_910589775.1. Classification (NCBI taxonomy): domain Eukaryota; kingdom Viridiplantae; phylum Streptophyta; class Magnoliopsida; order Poales; family Poaceae; genus Avena; species Avena eriantha. The sequence continues at coordinate 538,483,861 of OU342742.1, forward strand.
GGCATGTCCATTTTTGTTCATAGCACTATTAGCACAATACAAGGATAGCAAATGAAATGCATATGCAAGGTCAATGTGCATGGTAATTGTTTAAACATCATTCAAATGTGAGAACTCAAAAACTCCATATAATGTCTTAGTGTGGCACTCAAAGCATTGGGCTAAAAAATTTATCAACATATTTGATGCAAGAGTAGGAGAATTCGACAAAAACACATGGGGAAGAATATCCAAAACAACATCATTATGTGTGCAAACCAACCATTGGAAAGAGAAAGTGGTCATCACGTTGGATGTCACACACAAATCATCAAAAGCTAAGATCATGGAAATATGAGTATCACAAGCAGAAGCAAAAACAACAGGTTTGCAAACAAACCATATGAAAGAGCAAATGTTCCTTATGTTTGTTGCAACAACTATTCAAGATACATGGAAGCTCTCATGACAATACATGCTCATAATGGCATTATGGTTGCACACAAAACATCAAAAAGAGAAATTGTTCATTTTTTTGTTGCAACACACAAAGCATTAATATCCAATAGCAAAGAAATACAATTGTCACAAGGTGAAATAATACCATCAACATGCTTGCAAGCAAACCATAGGAAAGAGCAATTTTTCAACATGAAAGATGGGAAGCATGCATAAGGTATCAGAGCTGGGTTCAATCTTGAACTCACTTGGAGGATGCTCTCTAGAGCTATTTTTTTAACTCGTGCTCAACCGAGATTGACATTATAGTGCGAGTACCTACACACAACATAGATAAAAGGAAGAACTTGTGTGCATTGTAGAGAAACACATCATCCATCATGACATGTCTCTTCTTGTGCACATCACCACTAGTGTCAATCAAGTTGAAATTATGTTCATGGTGAATATGCAAGTGGTGAACATGCTTATCATGGCAATCATCAAAATCTCCAAAAGTTGAGAATGCTATGGGGCAGTCTCATTACAATGTATATGGTAATTATTGTTGCAAGAAAAGAAAGTGAAAGAGCAATTTTTCAACTTATTGCAAGCAACAGGAGAAATTGAATAACTATCATGACAAAGCATGTCCGAAGAAATAGGAGGATACACAAAAGGTGCATATCATGGCATGTTTATGTTAATGTTATCACAATCAAAAAATTCCACATGATCAATACTATGCAAAGGAAAAACATCACATGGGAACATGAATGAAGCATATGTAATGTCACAAGTATCATCCATAGCATGCATATCCTCACAATTCATCATGTCCACTAGTGGGATCATGGCATCGTCAGCACCCTTATTTTTACCTTGTTCATCCTCTCATATGAAGTGGGTATTGTGGTAGGAGTGGCCTCCATGTGGATGACTTCATCTTCTTGATGTATCCATGGCATAACATCATCTTCATGTACCATGTACATCTTCTACATTTGAGGCAACATTGCGTCGTGGCTTGGCGCTTCTTCATTCATGAACCTAGCACAACATAAGAGAACACACTAGAGGTAGAGGGTAAGTCATTAGAAATCAAAATGGCCTCACGTGACCTATAAACTACCACTCTCAACTCACTCAGTGTATCACTCATGGCCTCAAAGTGGAGCACTCAATATCACATAAGGTGGAGTCACTCATCTCACTCAAGTGGGCTAAGTAGCTCTCATACTCACATGAGATTGGTACAACATCATCACTCAAGCATATAGGGATAGGATCGGTTTCCTCAACTCTAAGCACCTCCTTTGGTGAAGGGGAAATTCCATGCTCACCATTCTCAACACTATTGCATTCAAGGTTGGATGCCATAAGATGGCCCTCATCGCTCGCCTCCATGGCCAAAGGGAAAATCCCATGCTCGACCATCTTGTCGCCATGTTGTAGTAGTGGTGGAAGTAAGCTCATGTTGTTATCGAGAGCGGTGCTCGGATCGACGTCATCACATATGTGGCCTTGGCTTCCTCCATCTTGTAGTGTAGAATCTTCCCTTGGAGCTTGATCATCCTTTTCCATGACCACCTTGGCTTGTGTAGCCATCCGCTTGACGTGCTCGACCAACTTGTCAAAGTATAGCTCTTGGTTCTCGTCATGCATGAAGTTGCATTCTTGATCTTGGACGTCAAGTTTTGTCGTTTAAGCTTGATGGCATGGAATAAGGCTTCCTTCATTGTACGTTAGGTAGCGCTCTAAGAGAACATGCCTTAGGCTCCTTGTTATTGCTTCATCATGTGCTTGAAGTTTTGTCGTTGGTGGAAGAAGGCTTTCTCTGCTTGGTGCCATTTTGGTGGTGGCACTAGTAGTGGAAGGTGCCTTATGATGGTGTCGACGGAGGTCATTGGCGTTCCTTGACAAAGGTTGATGTAGGTGGTGCACTTGGTCATCGACATGGCACTCGGAAGATGATCCTTTTCCTTGTCAGTCTTCTTGTTGAGGCATTGTAATGAGTGAAAATCATCATTAGTCTTGGCCATCATGCTCATGGTTTTGGCGAAGTCGTCATCCATGCACTTCTTGAACTTGTCGAGGGTGCTTGCCAACGTGTCCATATGGTGGAACTTTGAGCTCCCTCGTGGTCGATGCGGTTTGAGGAGCTTGTCATTATCGTTCTTGAAGTCGTCCATGCTTGGCGAGTTATTGTTGTGTTACTCGATATCACCCAAGCATGTGTTGCCATTGTTGTTGTAGTGCTCCATCATATCATCCATGCTTGTGGAGACATAGGCATGGTGGCTCATCATGAGTTCTCCATTAAGAGATCCTAGCACATGGCTTAACAGGGTTGATATGATACCCATATCAATAAGTTGCAACTTCTTTTCCAGAAGATCATCTAAAAAGAACTCTAAGGTTAAGCATTCTTGGCCTAGAGCAATTTGAGGATGGGTGACCGACCAGGAAGTGGGTACTGGATGCGCACAAGTGAGGATAAAGTGCGCAGAAAAGACTAGTGTTGGTTTGTGGGTCCAGTCTAGAGATACTAGTAAGCTGCCAGGAGTGACAGCCCAGGCACAGAGAGTCCGAGGGTGTTACAAGTGGTATTAGAGCCGATCCTCGTGGCTACACAGGCGTGTGCGGGTCAGCGGCGGACATGTGGAGCATGGCGTGTGTGGCCCAGAGTGGACATGGCATGGCACATGTGACGACACTAAATGCACAAATGTGTGCCAAGAGGGGATGTTCCTGGCTTGTGGTCGATCGACGAGGGCGTCGATCTTATAAGGGTGGGTGTATGTGAGATCCTAGAACATGGCTTAATAGGGTTGATAAGATACCCATATCAACAAGTTGCAACATGTTTTTCGGAAGCTCATATGAAAAGAACTCTAAGGTTAAGCGTTCTTGGCCTAGAGCAATCTGAGGATGGGTGACCGACTGGGAAGTGGGTACCGGATGCACATGAGTGAGGACAAAGTTTGCAGAAAAGACTAGTGTTGGTCTATGGGGCTAGTCTAGAGATCCTAGTAAGCTGCCAGGAGTGACAGCCCGAGCACAGAGAGTCCGGGGGTATTACATCCATATATCTCCTCATTGCTTCTGGAGTTCCTAGACATGATTCATAATACCAAGCAGTGTATATGGAAGTAGTGGGTGTTAGGGAAACAACGTCAAACCTTACTTTACCTTGGAAGATAGTATCGTGCAAGTGGCCACACTTGAGAGCAATAAAAACTATGTAAAGTGAAGTTTATGCTCAAAACCAACTAACTACTAAAACACACAACAGACACAAAGCTTATGGTGGATAGGTATGGAAAGTGCCATGTCAAAGAAACAATCCAAAATCAAGATATTGTAATGTCAAGTAAAGAACCACAATGACCACAAAGCAAAACAAGTCAATCCACAAGATATATGAAATATGTTCAAGGAAAAGCACACGGTGGGATAAATGGGACTTGTGCGATGGAGAAAGTGATCTAAGAACCAAAATATTACCTAGCGAAGACTATAATCTCGTGTCGCACAAGTGCAAGGAGAGATGCTAGTTCGATTGCAATAAATTGGTGGGCTACAAGATATGCACAATAAGTACCACCTATGTGATGTTCATCGAGATTGCGCTTCCTATTCTACGAGGCACTTAATTGTTTGTTTCTTTTATTTTTTTATTTTCCTTTTTCTATTGTTTTCTTTTTCTTCTTTTCTTTTTCACTTGTCTCTTCCTTGTGCCAATACTATACAAGATAACTATATGAGATAGTGCTCACAACTTTTGCTCGGAATTCTACAAGGTATCAAATGTGCATAGCCCAAGCAATCATATGAGGAACTAGTATCAATAGGTGTTTGTTGGTCGTGAAGATAGTGGAGTTCACAAAAGAATACAAGTGGGGAGAAGTCGCGAAACGTTTGTACCTTTCATCAACGATCTTCACCCTTTATTGTTGGATTCCGTATTTCTCACAGAATTTGGATGGATTATATAGCATGAAAAACATGTATGATGATTTAGATATCCTTGTCCTGTTCGAAACGAGATAAAGAACACCAAAATCCAAGTTCAAATGCAAAAGTTATGCTCAAAACCGTGAGGAAGGTCTAAACAGTTTTCTGCTGGAATTCTGTCATGAGAACCTGGTGCAGGGGCAGAGACTCCGGCTTGGGGGGGCGGAGACTCCGTACTGGAGTCACTTAAGTCAGAAAATCTTGACTGGGGGCAGAGATTCCGGTCCTGGGGTTTTCAGAACTTCCAGAACACAAACATGATGCGTTTTGGACGGAAAAAATAGAACCAAAACCTCAAATTGATGGGGCAAATCAAAGAATTAGGCTATGTGAACACATGGTAAGGTATATAAACAAGTTTAGCAAGTAATCCATGGATCAAAAGCTACCAAAACTCACTCAAATCTCAGATTGATCGAAAACACGAAACTGGGCACTTTTTTGGGGATTTTCAGATTTATGATGGATAGAGGAAAATTTGTGGAGAAATTCGTGAGCAACGAAGCTCTTGATACTAATTTTTTAGGGTTGACCTTTAGGGTGGCCTGATCTTTCATGAATCTCCGTGGAAATCGATGGGAAAGCGAGGGTAAAGGGAGAAGGTAGCAGAAGCGAACACACACCTCGCGAAGAACATGATGAACACACACAAAACTCACACGATACAAGGCCGATTCCTCCCGAATGGGGACAACGATCCGATAGAGTCCTTGCAAGTAAAGATCGTCAACATGCTCCCTTCAATCCCAAGCAGAGAGGGAAGAACATCTCGGGAGGATCTTGACAACTACGCTCATGCACTCGCAAACGCAGGCCTTGCACAATGATGGATGCGTGATGCAAACTCCAACGAGGTTGGTGACGATAGTCGGTCCCCTTGGTAAAGGGGATGAGGCAAAACTAGAGATTCCACAAAGGGGGTTATCTTTAGTCTATCATCTATGCCTAGGGTTTACAAATGGAGGGGTGGGGCTATTTATAGGCCAGCCACATAAACAAGGATAATTTGGCGATAAAAATAGGGTTTGGGACGGAATAAGGGGTACATGGGCCAGGGGCCCAGCTGTTGGCATGTAGGCCCATCACTTATGCCGGAGACTCTGGGGTAGTCATGCCAGAGACTCCGGTCTAGGGCGGAGACTTCGGCGTAGCGGGCAAAGACTCCAAGCGGAATCCAGAGGCTTGCAGATGTGGGCAGTTGAGGGTCAGGCCAGAGACCTCGAGCACATGCGGGTGGACACTCTGGGATCTAGCGGAGACTTCGGCTGGAGTACAGAGGCTTGCAACCGGCTTCGAGATGAGGAAGGCCAGAGACTCTAACGCTTGGGCTGGGGAGACTCCAGTTGGGGCGGAGACTCTGGGGCGATGACGACAAAGACTCCGGTTCTGGAGGTGGGTCCTCCTTGTCCATCTTCTTGGGTGACTTGGGGACGAACTTGTGGACTTGGCGTTGTAGATGTAGTAGCATCTGTAGGACAAGATGCATTAGGAAGCACTATGAAGCTATCAAAATGGTCGAAGATTCTGACAATTCGACGGTCTTAAAGCCAAAATTCGTGGAGCCTATATCGTGTGCTCCTCCAAGGATGGGTCTTCTCCCCGTGGCCCAAAATGTTTCTTCGGAAGTGCACCTTTTCTTTTTGTAAGCTTTAAAGAGTATGTTCTATCCGAAACCAAAAAAAATTGCTTGCTGATCCAGGGGTGATGTAGAAGAAGATGTTTCACCATGATCTCCTACTAGCGCTTCAATCGCGTCGCCACCTGTTAAGTCGCCAATTTCATCGATGGAGCCGGAGGATCTACAAGAAATTCCTATGGAAGGACCAAGCACGAAAGATGTGGCTGCTTCGCCTAAACCTCCACCATCCAAGAAAAGGAGAAACGCGGGTAAAGGCATGGCAATAGCCGAGAACCCAACAAAAGTTGATATGCAGGATGTAAGTGCTTATTATTTTATTGGTTATGTATCTTGTTTATGCCTATTCCTTTCTCAGCCCTCGGGTACTTTTCCCTTGTGTTCGAGTCGTTGATGCGCGAGATGGTTGACATGGCCTCCCGCTTCATCAAGATTCGCAATGAAGCCGAATAATCTAAAGGTTTTCTTTTCTCACTTAGTATTGTCTTCCCTTCTGATAGTCAAGTTTGCTATTGACTCAACGAATTTTTGCATTTTTCAGCCATTGCCAAGGAATCCGAAGTTATTCGGGAGGAGGCGCTAAAACATGTCAAAGATCTTGAGGCCAAGCTAAAGGATATGAAGAAAGCACTCAAAGAGGCCAAACAAACTGCTAAAGCCGAAGCTAAAGAGCAGGAGAACCAAGCTTCCACCATTGCTTAAAGAGACAAAGATCTTCAAAAGAGGCTGGAGGCTCTCAATGCTTCCTTGACCAGTAAGTTGTTTATTCGGTTCTGCTGTGATTTTCCTTTATGCTTCTATCTTCAAAGTTTTCCTTAATTTCTCGGTCTTCATTCTTGATTCTTTCTTTTAAAAAATATCGGTCAGTCTCTGACATTGGAAGAGGATATGAGATCCGATCCACTATCAGATGTTGTGGATATCTTGGAGGCAAATATCACCCGTGGGTGGAATCTTTTGATCCATTCAGGACGTGCTTTCAAGAACCTAAATGCCGAAGTTTTTGCAAGAAAGGCAGTACACACGGACTTCAATGATCTCGTTGTTGTTGTCTTTAATGCTGACCCCAACCCACTAACAAGCTACAACATGATCCAATTGAACAACAGTGCATGGAGAGAAGGTCGTCTAGAAGAAGGTTAGCTCCTCCGTTCCAGTCAACAACGCTTGCAAAGAAGTTGACCTGACTAGGGATGTAAATGGCACCTAAACGACATCCGCAATTCCCTTTTATTCAACTAGTTAGTTCATTTTTTAGAAAACACAAACTTTATTGAACTAGAGTACTAATAAACGGTATTACGTGGGATTAAGTGGTGCATGATACGTCCATTTTGCATCACTCTTCTATATCATAATTCACTATTATTCATTGATATATTCCATATTAAGAGATGATACTTATGTTCTTTCATATGTTTTTGCATGGTTGATGACTTTTCGAGCATGGACCGCTGCAGTCAGGATTCTGATGGAAAAGGTGCTATTTGGAGGCAAAATTCGTGAAGATCAGAAAATCCGAGAAAATATATGGAAAATCCTATTTTTCCAGAAGACGAAGACTGCCAGAAGGAGTGGAGATGGGCCACAGGGGGCCCACACCACCCCCTGGTGCGGGCCACCCTAGGCCGCGCCACCAGGTGGTTTGGCCGCCCTGGTCCACCTCCAGCTCTCCCCTCTGGCGTATATTATCTCCACGGAACCCTAATACCTGGGGAGCGACCATAGAAAGATTCCGCCGCCTCTGCGGGGCGGAAAACACCGAGAGAGAAAAATCTCTCTGGCAAACAAAATTCTGCCTGGGGAATTCCTTCCCGGAGAGGAGAGATCGTCGCCATCAACACCACCATCAAGCTGGACTTCATCGGGATCATCATCATCATCACCACCATCATCTCCACCAGCACCCTCATCACCATCTCCATATCGCTGTAACAATTGGGTTGAATCTTGCATAGTTCTTAGGGGAAACTTTCCTGGTGTTGACATCTCTTTGTAGTTGATGCTATTGAGTGAACCATTGAATTATCGTTTATGTTCAGATTGTTATACACCATTATTCCATCTCTGATCATGATCCATATGATGTCTTGTGAGTAGTTCGTTTTGTTCTTGAGGACATGGGAGAAGTCATGTTGTTAGTAGTGGAATTGTGTTGAAAGATTCAATAGTTTGATATTTAAGTTGTGGTGTACTTCTTCTAGTGGTGTCATGTGAACGTTGACTACATGACACTTTACCTATATGGGCCTAGGAGAATGCATTGTGTATTTGGCTACTAATCGTAGGGGTTGCCAGAGTGAGAGAAACATGAACCCCTGTTAGGAAACCATTGCACAAGGGACGTGAGGGTCTTAGAGTTTAAAGTTGTGGTTAGGTTTCTACCTTAATTACTTTCTTGTACTTACGGATGTTTGCAAGGGGTATAATCACAAGTATGTATTAGTCCTAGGAAGGTCGGTACATTAGCACAGGTTCACCCACACAACACTTAGCAGACTAAAGAAGATTGATCGACTATATGAAGCGAAAGCACTTGACAGAATTCCCGTGTGTCCTCGAGAACGTTTGGTCATCTTAAGTAATACAACCGGCTTGTCCTTTGCTGAATAAAGGATTGGGCCACTTGCTGCATTTATTCTTATTGTCTTTTATTTACTCGTACTTTATATCTTGCATTATCAAAAACCCCTAAAAATCTGTTTGCTAAGTATTTGCAGAGAATTCCTGATCCATACCACTAGCCAGCACCTTCTGCTCCTTGTTGGGTTCGACACTCTTACTTATCGAAAATACTGCGATACACCCCCTATACTTGTGGGTCATCAAGACTATTTTCTGGCGCCGTTGCCGGGGAGTGAAGCGCTATTGGAGAGTGGAACTGGTAAAGGAAACTTCTACTGTGAGTGTTGTTTACTTCTGTTAGTTGCTTTATTTTCATTATGGATAATTTGTTGAGTTTCTTATTTCGTAATGCTACTACCACTTCTAAGGTAGTAGATGAACCACCACCTGCTGAGAATGATACTTTTAAAATACCTACAAGAATTATTGATCGTGTTATGGATAAGTACTATGTTGGGGATGGAACTATCCATCCCGGTGATCATTTACTCTTTATACACGAATTATGCGGGTTGTTCAAGTGTGCAGGTATTACAACAGATCAAGTCAAGAAGAAGTTATTCTCATTATCACTGAAAGGAAGAGCTGAAGAATGGTATAAGCTGCTGAAGAATGGTCAAGCTCTTGAATGGGAGGAAATAGTACCTCTCTTTTATTCAAAGTTTTATCCTCCTAGTGAGATTCATAAAGATCGGAATCAAATATACAATTTTTGGCCTCTTGATGGAGAGAGTACAGCTCAAGCTTGGGGGAGATTGAAGTTACTAATGCTCAAATGTCCCATTCATGAGCTCCCCAACAATATTATTATCAGTAACTTTTATGCAAGGCTTTCTCTTCATGATAAGGATTTATTGGATGCTTCTTGTGCTGGATCATTCACTCACATGGAAGAAGGAGTTAAATGGGATCATTCACTCGCATGGAAGAAGAAAGTCAGGTATAAATTATGATTATGAATGCATTGAATCTTTTATGGGAACTGATGACTTTCAAAATATTAAAAATGCTTATGGTCTAGATTCTCAAGCTATTGCAACTTATTTTAAGGCTTTTGCTTCCTACATTGAAGTGCCTAAAAATAAGTGGAATAAGTATCATGAACCTTATAAAGATATTTCTAAGAGTGTTCCTGCAAGAAATACTGAAGTTTATACTGCTAATCATGTTTTACCTGAACCTTACATTGAGGAAATCCCTTTCCCAGTTAAGATAAAGGAACATTCTATGATAGCTAGTATGGTTAATGAAAGTACAAGTAAAGCTTTTGAACCTAATAAACAAATGGATCATGAACCTATAATAGCAAATGTGAAAGACTTTGTCACTAAATATGTACAAGAGGGACACACTATCCTCGGTAAGGATACCTCTAATATTGCTTTACAAAGTAGTATCATAAGAACTAGTATTCCTGTGTTTTCTGTTAGGATAAGTGATCATTGTTACGATGGCCCTTGTGATAGTTATATTGTTAAGTTTATGCATGATACTGAAAGCTACTATGAGAGAGGGAAAAGTGTTCTTATGTATCTCAATAATATCAAGTTTCCTCGTTTTATGCTGAAAGTTTTTATGTTGCACTTCTTTTGGCTTCCTATGCTCGCAATTTCTGGTTCCAACAACTTGTTTGTTTACAAAATTCCCTTGCATAGGAAGTGGGTTAGACTTAAACATGCGTATTTTTGCTTATTAATGCTCTCTTTTACTTCAATTCATATTCTTATGTGAGCTTCATCAAAATTATCATGCCCATCTTAATGGCTATAAAGAAAGAGCTTTTTGGGAGACAACCCAATTTAGTTTTGCTTTCAGTTTTTTTGTTTCTTTGAGTCTTGAAAGTTATTACTTTGGTAATAACCGCTCTTTATCCTTTTTGTTTGGTTTTTGCGTCAAGATCAACCTCTAATGAGAGAGAAGTAAGATTTGAGGAAGATGCTGTCCCAAAACAGATTTTTGTGCTTCACCATAAAAATTCGTGAGAGATCTCTGTACGTCGGATTGAGCTGTAATTTTGTGTGCTTCTGACTCAGGTTGTTATTTAACTTTCGTTAGTTTTCCACTTTTTTATTTGAGCAACAGAAGATTTTCGAAAAAATTGATCTTTACTTGCTGGTCTGTTTTGACAAATTTTGCCACTCTTGCATTTGCTTCGTTAATTGATTTCCTTTTTGAATTCTTTTTGGGTTTTCGGAAGGAGTTGCTACAGTAGCTTATGTTTTGATGGTTTTCAGTTGAAATTGGACTCAAAAGGTTTTATCACTTCACTTATACTAATGTTGCTAATGAGAACTGTGTGAAGTTTTGTGTGAAAGAAATATCCAGGTTAGTGGAGAAAATGGTATAATGAGAAAGTGAAAGGTTTTATGACTCAAGAAATAAGTGTATGAAGATGAAGATATTGATGTTATTCAAGTGGTGACTCTGGAAGAATCTACTAAATACCAAATTCAGAGACCTGCAGAGTTCGTTTTCAAATAAGTAACAGTTCTGGTAAGAAAAGTTCTGCAAAAGATCTGCCTAGTTACATTTTTGCAGTTTTTATCCAACAAGGAAAGCTACGAAGCGAAAGAGGGACAGAAACGGAGCCAGGGTGGCTCACACCACCCTGTGGCGCGGGCCCACCCCTGGCCGCGCCACCAGGTGGTGTGGCCACCTCGGATTCCGTCTCCGACCCGCTTTCTCCGAGTACCTTCCTTTTGTTGTGAAACTTCGTAATATATAATCCCCCGGATCCCTCGAGGTTCGTATATCGTGTTCTCATCGTGTTTTTGTTTCGGTCTGTTTTGTTTAGATGTCGTCCAGGGGTTCATCTTCAAAGGATTACGAGCTATGACGCCGTCGCGAGCTCCATCACAATTTTGAGCAGAAGACCTTCATAGGATGGGTGGAAGAAGAAAGGATCACAACTAGGCGCGAAGACATGGATCGAAACGGCAGGGAGGAAGTAAAGGACATGACAACAGGCGTGAAGGGGCTGATACCTCAACTCTAGATCTCAGTTCTTGCCCTGCAGCAGTGGAAGCTCTACGAGTCACTGATGAGTTCTACGACAAGTACCGAGTCTTGAGGAGGAAGGTGGATATGCTTCAAGAGGAGAATAACGGGCTTCACAAGATGCTGGAAGATTTCCTCATGCCAATCGAGAGAATACCACCACCACCGTAGGAGTAATTCGTCATCAGGTTTGGCATCCCCTTGGTTTGTTCCAAGCTTGGGGGAGTGCCGCGGTATCATATCACTATCTTCTATCTTTTTACCTTTTTAGTAGAGTCATATCATGAATAGAGAAGTTATCATGTAGGATGGTTTGCATTATGGAAGTGTCCCCTCTCTCGTTAGATATGTATCCCCTGGTGTGAGTTGCTGTTATGGAATATTAATGAGAAGTTCTATCATTTACTCTTTTGCATATCTTATATTAGTTTTCAATTCGTGGTTATATGATTGATCTTGTTGTTAGTATTGGTATCACTTTGGGATCATTGAGTTAATTTAGTTGGTTTTGGCAAACCTGGCTCGGTCAGTAGCAACACTATTTTTGAGAGTTGAATGAAAAGATAAAAGTACTCTAAAGAAATATAATTTCATCATCTTTCTTTCTTGATTTGCTCATAAGTTTAGTATTCTCTTGTTAAGATCTTTTGTGCTTCCAAGGAAGATTGCATGTTTGTTTTTATCGCTTGTATGTTTGTTTGTTTCCTTCAACTCTTATACTTGCTACCCAGCCTTGCTAGCCAAAAACCTGTACTGAGAGGGAATTCTTCTCGTGCATCCAATCCTTAAACCAAAACCTATGCCCTTTGTGTCCACCATACCTACCTATTAGCACTATTGCTATTCCAAGTAAATTCTTCTTTTTATCTACCTTCCAAATTAAACTTGTTATGAGAAAATTATTGATTAAAGCTCTCACGTGATGCCCGAGCGGTTAATGGGGACAGACTATAAATTCGTTGACAATATGTCTACGCTGGTTCAAATCCAGCTCGACCCAAAAATCTAGGACTTCGTGAATATGAACTAAATCCTTTTATTTTTCTTCCATAAAATAAAATGTCTGATCTGATCTATAGAAAAAAATATAAATAAAAAAGGGATAAATTTTATTGATAACCCATATCTCTCTCATTCCTTTCTGCAACTAGTAGTACAATCTCTTTTTTCTTTTTGGGCCCGAGCATAGGTATGGTGGTATGGCCCAATCTCTTTTCTTTCCTATGAAAATGGCAGCGTCAATGAAAAACATCGTAGATAGCGCAAAGGAAAACTTTAGCAGTAGAATCTCGTGTCGATGAAAACAATTAGGTAAATTCTTATTAGAAGCGAATCGAACTCTAGAGTGAATGGTTGGACCCACTGGTTCCTACCTCTCCTTGAATGGTTAGGTCTGAATTCCACAATGGAGCTTCCAAAAAAATTCTTTCCCAGTTAATTTTCTTAGTTTTATTAACTAGGACGACCCTTTATTATTGCTTTAAATTTCTAGTTCTTGTTTCAAGTTACGATTTCTAACTCTCTATTTTTTTATTATATTGATGCTTTATCACATTGAAACTTGATGGCACACCTTATTTTCTTGCACTTAATAAAATTGAACCATTGTGTCCATCTTTGTTGCGTATATGCTTGCGCTTTATAAGTTGAAGTTAGCAGAACCATGCATCATGGGGAACGCTTTCAACATTGCACTGGTACTTTGTACCTCGTTGATATCATGATTCTTTTGCTTATGGATCCCGGCGGTGTGAAATAAAAGGGGAACTTGTAAGATCATGGAGTTTACATGTGTGTTAGAGAAACGCTTGGGCCGCTAGCCTAAGCCATGCCTAATCATGGTGGAAACTTGCAGCATAACCATAATGGGCACTCTATGAAGCATCCTCAATAAAAACATATGCAAATAGCAAATAAAAGGATCGCTGAGATGCTCATTGTCTGCTTGCCTTGTCATTGTGATTATGGGATAGCTCCTGTATCATGTGCAAGGGGTACTCCGTTGGCGGTTCTTTATGATACATATTTATTTACAATGACAAGAGCTTACTTTTGACTAAAGTTGAGTAGCATGAGGTTCGGTACTCGTAAGTAAGGGGCATGAGATTTCAACTTATAACTTGTCAAGCATATCCTCTTAGTTGTGTCGCTTTAACTTTAATCACCTAAAGATGCCTATGATAGGGGCAATGAGAGCTGAAAGCTAATAAGTCTCATAATTTTTGAAAACTCTTTATGAAACTTGAAATCCCTGCTTCCCTCTGTCAAGGGCCTATCTTTTACCTTTTAGTTGAGTCAGTAAACCTATTCCCTTCTATCTCAGCAAGTATTTTGAGTTGATGTGTTTCATTCATTCATATGATGATCTATTCAATCATGTTTCTTATGTTCCTTGTTTTGCACATTGCTCTTATCTTGGTGATTACTACTTTGAAAACTATCATTGAAAATCAGTTATTTGTGAACTCCAGCAAATTGTCAACTATTCTTCGACCAAGAGCTAAGTTTGCCATTACCAATTATGATTTACTTTATGCATCTTTATTGTGTTTCCTTTACTTATTGCAAGTTAAGTTGTATAATAGTGAGTTGTCTTCTATTATGGCTTGTGTATTAATGAATGTGATGCTTCTTGTCTGTATTCTTTTATTGACTCTTCACTCCATAAACTTGAGGCCATGTTTATTGAGCTCAGTTTTGCTTGGGGACAAGCGAAGTCTAAGCTTGGGGGGAGTTGATACGTCCATTTTGCATCACTATTCTATATCATAATTCACTGTTATTCATTGATATATTCCATATTAAGAGATGATATTTGACGATAGGTGCGTTGGGTTTTGCCGAGAATCGTTGGCACGCCTCGCACATCTCATGATGTCCTTCGTGTCCTGGACCGTGATGAGCTAGTAAAAACCTACGTGGAAGGCCTTGGCTGCAATTGCTTGACTGCTAGCTTGGTGGCTGCATATTCCTTTGTGTATGTCCTTGATAATAAGCTTCCCTTCTTCGGCTGTGACGCACTTCTGCAGTATACCTGAGATGCTTCTCTTGTAGAGTTATCCTTTGACGATTCTGAAGGCTTTGAACCGACGGGTGATCTGCTGTGCTTCGACTGTATCTTCGGGGAGTTATCCTTTCATCATGTATGCTACATATGGCTACATCCATGTAGGTTCTATCATCATAACTTCTTCGGGTTCCTCTTCCTCATCGGGAGCATCTGCTTCTCCTCCTGATGTGGGTGCAGCCCCTGATTCACCTTTTAGTTGGACCTTCTTGCTCGTCTTGGGTGCTACAACTTCAACGACTTTTTTAACTTTGATGGAACGCTCAAATATTTCCTCCCAGATGACTCTAGGTGGTATAGGCAGACAAAGGGACCCGATATTTTCCAAATTGTCAGCTTCCTCGTTGCTTGTTCTGCTTATGTGAGATACTTTGCACCCGTCGAAGTGGGCCTCCATGATGTTGTACATGTCTTGATATGCAATCATATTGTTGCTGATAGTGTCACACTTGTTCATTTCTTGTTATGCAATTAGATTTGAATCCCCAAATATTGAGGCGAGTTGCACCGCATGCTAGAGCCATGCGCATGCCGTGCCACAGGGCCTCGTATTCTGCTTCATTGTTTAACACATTCCGTAAGCTCATCCGAAGTATGTAGCTCATTTTATCGCTGTGTGGTGACACTAGTATTACTCCAGCTCCTGCTCCCTCCGTTCTCTTGGAGCCATCGAAGTACATTGTCCATGCACTAGATAAATCCAGAGGACCCGCGCATTGGAGCTCTGTCCACTCAGTGATGAATGAAGTCAGGCAGAACCTAGGACTTGATTGCTTTTCTTTTCTCATACATGATATCTTGAGGGGATATCTCAATACCCCAAAGAGAGACACGCCCTATGGCTTCTGGATTGTTGAGTATGTTGGAGAGAGGGGCCTCGTTGACCACCACTATCGGGTGCTCAGAAAAATAGTGGCACAACTTGCGTGCTATCATAAAAACTTCGTGTGCTAGTTTATGGTAGTGCGGGTACCTTCGCTTGGATGGAGAAAGTACCTCGCTGAGGTAGTAGACTAGGCATTGGATGCCATGGGTTTTCCCTTCTTCGGGTCACTCAACGACCAGGACTATGCTAACCACCTGATTAGTGGCGGCGATGTAGAGCAAAAGAGGCTATTTTTTTTTGGATACACGACGATAGGGGACGTCGAAAGTGTTTTATTGAGTGCTTCAAAGGCTCGTTGGGCTTCATTGTTCCGCTCATATTTTTCTAACTTCTTCATTAGGGCGTAGAACGAAAGTGCCTTTTCACCCAGCCGAGTGATGAATTGACGTAGCGTTGCGACTCGTCCAGCTAGCGGCTGCATGCCACGAAGATTGGTCGATTTCTTCATAGTGAGGATTGCCTGCATTTTTTCCGGGTTTGCTTCTATTCCTCTTGCCTATGTCTAGGAATCATCTACAAAGTGTATTGACATTGCAACAGTGTAAGGAGAGCAACCTGTACTTATACTGTTTGTTGCAGCACAGTTGGGTACTGTCAAGATTTACAGTACCAAAGCCAATCAGCCTTTCATTAGAACAAATCCAACATCAACACAATAGTTTAGAATCAATTCAGCATCTGCAAGATATATATAAACTAATGTAATCCACACCAATAGAGCAATAACGCAACTTGGGACAACACTTAACATCATAGCTGAGAAGCAGGTAGTAGCATAATCACTAGCCAAGCATAAAAAACAAGTTCTAGTAAAGAGCCTGTAAAAGATTTGAGTGCTAGTAGCCATGTCACTGAATCTAGGATTCAGTTAAATAAATGCTCCCCATCACAAGGGCATCATCATACTAATTTATAGAAAATTGGATTAGCACCAGTATCCAATATAGAGTAGCAACATTCGGGTAGGAAGTTAAAACCATAGGATCACCTCACTAGTGTACTAACTCTACTGGGAACCCCTAAGATCACAAGAAATTCCACATGGGCAGTAGGATTGGGAGAACCAGAGAAGAGTCTTGGTGAAGAAAAGAGAGAACGAGAGAGCAACCAAGAGACAGGAGTAGGAGAACTTACCTAGAGCCCTTGCTTTGTAAACGAAGAGGAAGCAGAGGCGCAATTGAGGTAGCAGCGATGGGGCCACAGAAAGGTGGGCAGTAGGGCACCTGCACCCCACCGAGCCGTGCTAGCTGTCAACACCCGGATTTTTAATCCTATATGCCTATTATGCCATACATCGCAATCCCAGGATTACCATTTTTGCGGGACATAACAGATTGGATATCATAGTACATCATCCATTACAAACCATAATAAGGTCTTACACAAATAAAGGATCTCATGATCCAGTCTTAATACAAACAAACATCGGAATACTAAGCATAGTAGTGGGCTCCATCCAGGGTCACAGGCAATGCTGACGATGGGAGATGATCCTAGTTGTCGTAGACGTCTTGCTGTCCATCATCCTGGTAGTCCTTCTCATAGTATGGCCACGGGAATAGCTAGGGACAAAGCCATGAGTACTCTTTAAGTACTCACAAACTATCACTAACAAGTAAGGTAGTTCTAGTAGGAATCCTAAGATCTAAGTTTATTTGCAAAAAGCCAGATTTATCTAAACTGAGTTTAGAAGTAAATAAAACTAAGTAAATGTTCTAAATCACTTTAAGTGGGAACCTAGCTTTTATATTCACAACCCTGTTGTGGTCAAGTCAAAATCATAGTTCACTTCACAAGTCATTTTGAAAACATCTGACAACAGAACAGTATGGCCACTTCAGCTGTCCATGACCGCAGACGCGGCTATTCGAATAGTTTGACGCTCTGCAGAGGTGGTACACTTTCACCACTAAATTCGATACATCCGTCAGGGATAACCCTGAATCATCATACTTAGTATGCGGATAATCAATCATAACCTTTCCTTTACACACTCTAGTATAGGCACCTCCCCTATGAGCTTGGCCTCCCAGCCATGGCCATCTGCCATCCTAGGCACTGCATAGGTGGACATCATCAAGAGGTAGCCTCAGCTCAAACCTCTTCCGCGAGGGAACCCATACTAATGCTTATAAACTTCTGGCTAAGCCCTACCCAATTCAGGTATTGTGGTTGTACGGTAAAATTGGAATGGTATCGCATCCGAACCCAACCATCAGTTTTTATAAAGGGCTAAGGCTCATGCCTCAACATTTTCATCATCAAATCCATTTGTGTTTCTCAACACATGTCAAAACATTTCAATAGAATGACTCATCATTCCAAGGTTTCCATAAGCATTTTCACCAAGTATTCCCATCTAAAGTGATCAAGTTTTATGCTTAGCACTAGCCACTAAGTTAAGAGTGTTCACTAATGAGGGATGCTAATCTCAAACTCATGCCATAGAATGACATCTAGTCTAGGCCTAGTTTTATACTCTTTATGCTATCTATACTACTTTCCAAATCCTCACAAAGCATTAACTAAAAGTAAGAACTTTGGTAAAGTAAAAGAGTAAAGCTTGCAAGTAAAACTTGGGATGGGTATAAATCAAAATATTTAACCAAAACATGCCTAATGCATCTTGCTTAGGTTAAACCTTGCATGGTTAACTTATATAATTCTAGCTTGCATAGATCTAGCTTGCCTTGATTGGTGCAGTGATTGAAGTTTTCCTCCTCTTCTTCGGGGTAGAACTCCTCCTCCTCGTAGCTTGGGTCGGTACTATCGTCTATAAATAAATACAAGGTACACAATCACCAAACAATACTTAACTAATTCTATTTAGCACACTAAGGCTCACACTTGATGATCTAGTATCATCACAAACATCACATGAATTAAAGAACTAGTTTTATGTAGTTTATTTGAGAAAAGTAATTTCTACTCATTGAAATTAATTAAGATTTAATATTCTCCAATTAAAATATGGGATCATGTGGACACCTATCATGACCACATATTTTAATACATGGGAATGTGAGTTAAAGTGTTGGTCGTATTTTATAAAGTTTAAGATTGTTATTTAATAGATTTAAAGTGACTATAAATGCCTATATAGCATTATTTTGGTACTAGTCCAAAGTCACTGCATGTAAACCTAGATATTTTTACATATTTAGATAGATATTATAAAATGTGATTTTTGAGAGTTGGAATCAGCTCAAAAGATATTATGGTTTATTTTTGAAAAATGTTTGAAGTTGCAAAAGTCTCTATCTTATTATTTTTACTATAGATTATCTCTAACTCCAATTGATTTAAATCCAACGGGTCTGGATAGATATTTTAATTACCTTTCTAGCAAAATTTGAATCATGTAATTTGGTTTAGTGAAACTCTATGAATTGATTTTTGAATATGTGGACAGAAACTAGTTTAAATAGAATGGAAAAACACTTATTTGAATTTCCAAGCAGCACACGAAGTTAAACAGGCCGGCCCAGCTACACAATGCGGCGCAGCGGGCTGCTGACGGATGAGGTCCACCAGTCAGCGATTGTTCTAACGTGAAACAGTATCTTTCAACCAGAGCCCTACGATCTAATTCTAATCCAACGGTCGTGGTTCATCGTCGACGATGAACAGCTCCGGCGAGGAATCAACCCTAACACGGCGCTGGGGTCTCGCGGGGCTCACCTGGGCTCCAGCTAGGGTCGGCGACGGGGGCAATCGACATGGTAGATGACGGTGAGCCGATGCACGGTCACGGCAGGGCTTGGGGTGGTCGAAATCGACGGTGCCCTTCTCCTCCAGCAGCGGCAGGCTCCGGTGAAATTCCGGCGCGGTGGTGCTCGCCTTGCTCCGAGGAGAAGTGGGGGAGTGTCTGTGAGGAGTGGGGAGTGGAGTGGTGTGTAGAATGGAGGCGGGGGTGACCTCCTTTTATAGTGCGGCGAGGGGACCAAGCGGTGCGGCGTGAGCTCGACGGTGGCGTCACTACAGGCGGCTATTGTCGTGGCGGAGGTAGGTGGACGGTGCGGTGTTCCCTGGCGGTTCTTACGGGCATAATGGCAAGGCATGGGGCGGCGTGGTTCGGTCGGGAGCGTGCGGTGCTCTGCACGGTGGCAGAGGTGTTTGCGGTGGCGTGCGGCAGCTGCGGGTCGCGCGGCGGTGAACGGGGGTGTCTGCTAGGGGTGTTGTGATCATGGCGGGCATGCGCGTGCGCGGTGAGGGCAAGGCGCGGGTTGTTCGAGTCGGTCGGGCGTGGCGAGCTGGCGCGCTCTGGACATGATGCAGAGGCACGGTGCGAGGCGTAGCTAGGGTGGTCCACGACACGGCTGGGGTCGTGGCCGGGACAAGGGGTGGTGGTGGACTGTGGCACACCTCTTGGACATCCTGGATGGGCGCGGGGTGGTCTGCTGCGAGCAGTCCTTGGTCGGCTGGCGGTGACCAAAACTGGGCGGCGCTCCACTGTGCATACGGCGAAGGGGGGATTGTCTCGGTGCTGGCTAGGCTCAAGGGAGACATGAGAGTTAAGTGGAGACCAAATGGTCGAGGATTACTGTGCACAACAGTGAAGTTAGGCAGAGGGTTAATTAGTGCAGCTCAGGTGTTTGTGGAAATGGCCGCATGAATTTTACTTTGGAATTTTTGATTCAAATTTTTTGAGTGGTTTGATCATAAGCTTGAGTAACTATGTTTGCTTGGAGAGGTCAAGGGGAATTGATTTGATAGGTTTTTGAAAAAGTGAGATCTTGCCATATGAACTAGATTCAATTTTCAACTATCCATTAAATTGATTTGAAAGAGGTTTTTGTAAGTTTGTAAAGTGGGCCTTGATACACTTTTACTTGGTATAGCAAAGGGTGAAAATAAATAGAATTGTTTCTATTAGAAATTTTCTTCTAGGAACACACAAAGTGGCCTAGTGGTTTACTTTGGTCAAAATGACCATTTGGTTTATTTATTCATATTTGATTTCTTTTTTCTTTTGATTTTGTTTGTAATTGGTCTAGATGATGTAGCATTCATCTTCAAACCATTTCACATCCATTAGAACACTCAAGAATGGCATAAGCACTCAAATCTACACTAATGCAAACACACATGCATTCATATTCTTTTTCTTAATAATTTTTTTGTTAACCCTTTTTTTAGGTAAGTTTTTGTTAACCCTAAATTGGGTGATTAGAACTTGATAATCTTGATTAGGGTTTTTGGGATGTTACACCAGCAGTAGCGCCTAGATGAGGATGGTAGCACATGCGACCACCATATCACCAGGACTACCAGCGAGAGCACGGTAGGGTCGCGGAGCTCAGTGAGGTTGCGGTGTCCGGACCCTAGTGCTAGACAACTGAAGGAGGCGAGAAATCCTGAACTCGAGTTCCAGAACGAGCGGGATATGAAGAAGCAATGGAGGATGGAAGTTCGGTAACAACCCACGGCAATGGCCAGGGTGGCAAGATTTGCCAGGGTCTGGCATGGGCAGTGGCAGCATCATGGCGTCGCCAGCACGGGGATGAGATAAGGAGAGGAGTACCGCTCGGGGGAGTGAATGAGGCCAAGTTGGGCCGACCTAACCCTAGGGGTAAGGGTTGGACCAAACCCTAGTGGGGCTGTTGGGTCGGGTGGGCCGTTGACTCGGACTAGGCTAGCCCACTCGCCAGGCCTAGTTTCTAAAAGTTACAAAACAAAAGAAAAATCAAAAGAGAAATTACCACAATGCCCTTTGGATATTTGAAGCCCTAGAAAAAAGTAGGAAAATCATAAAAATGCATATGACATATTAATATATTAAAAAAATAAAATCTGACAAGGAAATATATAAAGTTAATTATTTGAGATAAATGGAATGCAACTAAAAATTAAAAACCACTAGACTCTTCCATGAAATATAAAAATAAATAAAAGTCCTAAAAATCATTTGTGTGTATAAAAATAAATCTATTATTTTAGAAAAATGTTAACTATAAAATTGATATTAGGATTTATTAAAAAATTAAGTGTTGTATTGGACTTTATAAAATGCTTTTATTATTGGAAAATAAAAGGATGGTATTTTCTTTTATCATCCATAAATTAAAATAATTCCTTTTAACTTAATTTAAACTATTTAGAAGTAATTTCTACATAGAAATAATAATCTAAGTTAATCTCTTCTTTGTAAGTGTAAACAAAATATTGTTAATATCTTAAAATTACTTTTACCTACTAAATCAAGTAAAAACACCAAAGAAGGATAAATAACTCAAACAATTAAATTAATTGTATTATTTTACATAGTGGAATTCAAAAACTCTTTAAAATTAATCTAAATAGAATTTTATAAATTAATTCTTGAATCAAGCTATATGTTCTTAAATTCATTTAGTAATCTAAAGCTCTAACCAACTGTTGGAATCCTATGTTTATATTATCATAAGTAAGGTACACATTGTTTTAGAATCGTGATAGTAAACCAATGTTGAATATCAAGTTATGCAACTAGTAAACCTTAACTTAACCTTATACTATTAAACCCAAATACTCTAAGACATCATTATTGTCCCTCCAAACTTCTATGCAAATTGAAGGACCTTGAGTCACATAATAACTTAACCTAACCATTTTCCTTACATTAAAGGTAAATAATTCTATGTTTTAGATCATGCTTAAGAAAACCTAGGAGTCAATAGTGCTATTAAAGATGATATGTCTAATGCTATTTTATAGTTAACTTTGATCTATTTTAATTAAAACACAAGGCACCTTAAGTCCAAGTTGTCCGAGCAATGCAAACGTCATAGATCACATTTCACTAATCTTAAGGGTTGCTTAAACCTTATCAAATGAACCTTTTCTTCAAGAGTTATTCATTTTTCCACTTAAAACAAACACACTATGTGATTTATTTTAAGTCTTAACAACCTAAAACATGGACTTTCGTAATAGTTACATGATATTAGTTAACCTTAATCATGTGTTATTACTATAATTCACTTTTGTATCCTGCATGTTAGTCTTAAGTTTCTTATAGATAATTGTTTGTGAAGTAAACTTGAAGATAAAACAAATCTTAAAGAAACCACCTATGTTCAACTCACTTATAGTGTTGGGGATTCACTTCAGGAGTTTTATAAAAATGCGTAGCATTACTTATGCATAATAGCATATTGCTTGTTTAAACATTAGTCCTTACCGGCCCAGTGATGGTGTTTTCAGATATTGGAGTTTATGTCGTCTCGAAGACCATGATTGCATAACCTTGTAATCACAAAGGCAAGTTCACACTTGCTCATGTCCTTTGGGTTATTTTCTATCAAGTATTTGTAATCTATTATTGTTATCACCTGCTGAAAGTGCACAGATGCCGCCTAGAGGGGGTAAATAGGTGGTTAAAAAACTTTTAATAGATGGGCTTAACAAAGGCGGATAAAACTAGTGTTTTGTTTTTTCAAGCAAAAAGCCTATATATACTAAGGTTCACCTAGGTGCACCAACAACTTATGCTAAGCAAGGCAAGCAACGATGTGATAGAAAGATAGATTACTTCAAGCGCGAAGGTTATCACAATGTAAAGTGCAAAAGTAAAGGGCTCAGGTATAGAGATAATGGAGGCACACAGGGACGATGATGTTTTACCAAGTTCCTCCTTACAAGGGAGTATGTCTCATTGGAGGGGTAGGCAGTACTAAGACCACTAGCGCCACAAGAGGCCTCACCCTATTCTCCCGAGCACCCGTCGCATGGCAAGCACCTGATCCATTATGGGACACTTGAGGGCGATCACCAAACCCGTACAAGATTGGGGCAATCTACACAACTTAATTAAAGGCTCCCAATAAACACCACAAAGGCCACTAACTTGGGGAGATCTCCACAACTTAATTTGAGGCCCCAAGAACTCACCACAAAGGCCACACAACCATCTAGGGTTCCAAGAACCCAAGAGTAACAAGCTTCTTGATTTCACCAAACAAATCCTCCGAGGACAACTCAAACCGATGCACCTAATTCAATGGCAAGTCCTTCACTCCTAAATTCCACAAAAGCTAAAAAACCAATGTGGGAATAAGAGAGGAAGAACACTAGAGGAAAACCACAAAAGTCTCCAAGATCTAGATCCCAATATGTTCCCCTCTCTTAGAGGAGAGATGGATTGGTGGGATTGTAGATCTAGATATCCTCTCTATTTTCCCTCAAATAGATGCAAGAATCATGGGAGGGAGAGGGATGAAGCAAGCTTAAGAGAATAAACAATGGAGGGGCAAAGATCTCAAAGGGATAATGTCTAATGGATAAGAAGGGCCCCTTTTATAGGGGGCCGAAATCTACCCATTGGGTTGCTGTGACAAGCGGTAGTACCAGAGAATCCTGATACTACCGGCCAGGTACCGGTACGAGCAGTCGGGTGACCCTGCGAGGAAAACCTAGGAGCTGAGCCATCTTAGTGACCACCTGTAGTTCTGGACCATGGAGCGGTACTACCGCTGACCCCAGTAGTACTGGGTGGAGGTACCGGATGCTCCTGAGGAGGAGCCCCATCTTGCTGCTTGCTTCAAATGTGACCGGTACTACCAAGCCGTACTACCACTACCAAGCAGTACTACCGGCACAAAGTCCAGTACTACCAGACACGTCTGACTGATCTGGAAACACCAGCAAATGCGATAACTCGAGCAACCTAACTCCAAATCGGATGAAACCGATTTTGTTGGAAAGATAACAACGTGTAGAATGCACCAAGGGATAAAATATCAAGTATTATTATGTGAGATACCTCACTTGGTGTGGAGCCGGAAAAACCTCCAAGATCAAAAATGCAATATGATATACAAGGGAAATCCATTTTTGATGAACTAGAGCTTGTTATGAAGATTACCACAAGCTCTAGAACATCACTATGATAAGATCCAAATAACAACCAAGAAAGATGATGCTAAGTATTGAAAGGTTTGAGCTCTCTCCAAAAGATACAATCGAGTTACTCACTCGAGATCCCCTCTTGATAGTACGACTATCTATCCTAAACCTGGTCTCCCAACATGAGACCGGTAAAAGGGAAAACATATCAAGATCATACCTTTGCCTTGAGAATTCCACTTGAGCTTGATGTAGATGATCTTGTACTCCTCAATATGGAATATCTTTCTTGATTTCTCTTGCTCGCGCACACTTGATGAATACTTGCAACTTGCTCCCCCATACACACGGGAAACTCTTTCTTAGAACTTGTCTTCATCGAACCATGATCACCAAGGATGGCAAGCTTCAAGCATGAGATCTTCTAGAGATGGCACATATTTAGCTTGCATTTCATTTCTTACTTCATTTGGATGATATCTTGAAGATACACATGAGTAATTCCATCTTCTTTAATCTTCTTCTCCTACAAGATTCCAAAAGGTATTGGGGGTCACGAAGAAGGGCAGTGATCGTCTTGGATCCTTATACCGGGACCCATACCAAGGAAGTATGGATGAGGTCATGATTTGGATGTGAAACATGGATAAGGATCTCTTATGGGTAAAACAACGCACCTCTGTAGAGTGTACAAAACTGTGAGATGTTACTCCCTGTTCCGGGAAGGAGCTACGAACGCGGCAGGAAAGGAACTCCACGAAGTTCTGGTAAACCTATGAAGGCTAACGGACATAGATTTTCAGAATAAAAGTAACCTTTGAAGAAATGTTTACGAAAACCTGCATAGCCTACGACCTATGGTCTGTGACTATAGATAGTGCAACTGACATGGGTATACCCTACGGATACTCGTGTTTAGCTTATACGGTCCAGCCCAAGAGGAACCCACGGGACAATTGAAGCCCAACAAGGATTCGGGTGGCCCAAGTCCGGAGGAAGGCGCCTCGTTGAAGGGCACGACAAGCAATAGATAGATTTTCAAAAGGGTGAAACCCTAATCTATAACCGACTCGGCCTGCTATCCCGAGACCTAGCCTCCCTATATAATGTCTAGGAGGGGCATCGAGAAGGATATCCACAACCCTAGCATACACCTCGCCAGATCTCATCTGCGCACCCTTGTAACTTTCAACTCCTTGATAATCAAAGAGCAGACAAGCAAGAGTAGAGTCCCTTCTGAGGGCCTGAACCTAGGTAAACCGTGTGTCCCTGATGTGCTTGTTTGCTAGCCGATCGATGCCTACATCGCTCCCCAATTCCTGTAACCCAAGTCCATCAATGGTGGGCATTGACAAGTTAACCCCTCATCAATTAACATCGTCTGTGGGAATCGGGAGTGCTATTGTTGCGGCTTCCTCAGCCCCATCAACTGTGATCTACAACTCCGCTGCAGTGGAGAATCGCCTCCTCTTAGGCACCTTCGACTTCACCATCCACTCGCCTGTGACTCGCCCAAACTTTAAGTCCGTGGGCGACATGATCAGCATGAAGATCGGAAGCCTATGGTTTCAGATTGGTCAGATCAGCACACTCCACTTCCCCGATCATCTGCAAGCTCCTTCGATTGCCCATGCATCGTGGTTCCTACCACCGATTGCCACCCTGAGCAAGCTCAATGCCTCAACATCAGCTTATATTATGGATGTCAACAACAGTTGCGAGTCTGATCTGTGCGATTTGACGTCAGAAGATGGCGCTTACGGCTTTGGATCTAAGAGTTGTGGAAGCAACAGCTTCCCCAACCACTACATGTGCGCCGTCATCAACCATGGTGGCAGTGGCACTCAAGGTAACACCGGCAACTAGGGGCCAACAAACGGCACCGTGTCAACAGGCCCGCCAACAGCGGCCACACCAACAACCCTGTCAATGGTTCTCCTGTAATTGGACCCACCAACATCGAACAACCTGTCCCTCCCAACCCTAACAAACAAGGCGAGCACACCAATAACAGTTCGGAACGCCAGCAAATCCACCTCAATCAAGCCGAATGGGCACGATGCAGGGAGGCCCTACAGGGCAACCCCTGCCACCTGACGCACCACAACAGATGGTAATGGGATACCATTAGCTACTCATCCCGGAGTTCAAGCGCCAGCAGGCGGTGAACGCGCAACATGAAGAATGCAAGAAGGTCGCGGATGAGACCGAGTGCCCGACGGACAACACTCTCCTCAATTGATGGATCCTCCCCCAAAGGTAATGGCCCTGCAGTTGCCAAAAGGCGCTCTCGACTGGACCACCTCAATGACAAAGATTAGGAAGAGGCCACTAGAGCCCTCGACTTCTCGTTCATGTCGATAGACTCGCGGGGTCACATGATCCCCAAAACACCGCAAGTAGTAGTGATAGAAGCTACTATGTATCTGCTCACCAACTAACCACTAGCTAGAGATCCACGATTTTCCATGCACCGGTTCGCCATCGCTGGGCTTGGACTGGTAGAAGCTACGCTGGCCAAGGAGCCAACACCGGAGCCTAAGAAATACAAGGCTCCATCTCCAAAATACTACTCGCTGTCTTCTAGCGAGGACGACCATGACCTATCGTGGCGACGCCGTAGCTCGCGGAGGCACGACCGTGGTTAAGACACGTATGACGAGATCACTCAACGCAAGGTCGACAAGATGCGCGCCAAACGTGCCTACTCGACAGAGTCAGAGGATGAAGGAACAGAGCTTTGCGGCGCCTGCTGCTTCAGCAGAGCCATATGCAGAGGCAAATGCCGAAAGGGTTCGAACTTCCTTCGGAAAACCAGAAGTTCGATGGCCTCCAAGACCCAAAGATCTGGTTAGAAGATCACATCTCTTCCATCAAGCTGCACGGTGGGAACAAGTGCACAACCATGCAATGCCTCCAACTGTAGTTACGCGCATGGCTCAACAAAATCTGCCTCACAGATCGATCCGCAATTGGTGTATAGCTTCGTTCGAAACATCAAGGGAACCTACAAGCGGCCTGCGTCAATCGAAGAACTCAGGGCCTGCTGCCATAAACTGAGCGAATCCCTTCGATCCTACATCCAAAGGTGGTCCATCATCAAAAATTCGGCGGAAGATATCTCTGAAGATCGTGAAATTGACGCGTTCAGCGGTGGTGTACGCCGCAGAGAGCTCAAGGAGGATCTAGGCTGCACGAAGCCCAAAACCATCGACCACCTGATGGACATCGCAAATCGGTGGGCGGATGGAGAAGACTCGCTAAACAACAACCGAGCCTGCTCAGATGATGAGGATGACCTCGGCCGCAGACGTGACCACCAAGGAAAGCATTGGATGTGCGGTTACGAGGACCATGAGGAGGTCTACATGGTCACGACCGGCTACACCGAAAAAGTCGACGAAGGTAACCGTAGAAGTGGGTACCATAGAAGTAGCTACCGCGACAGTGGGAAACCCGTGCAAGTGTGGCAACACCGCACCCCCGACGATGCACCTGGAACATCCGTCCAGGAGAAGTTCTCTGTACCCTTCAATGTTCACTTCTAAATCAATAAACATGATGGCAAGAAGAAGTCCAGCCACCTCCTCAAGGACTGTCGCGAGTTCCATAAGCTCCACGAGGGTTACACTCAGCTACATCGTGACGCGATGACTCAGGGGTACATAGTTTCCCCAGGTGCCATAGCTCATGGAGCGCCACCACCACCACCTAGAGGACCCACGCAGCCTGCGGCTACACCGGTACAAAACAATGGAGGCGAGCAATACCCACGAGCATTGGGAAACATGGGCATGATCCAGAAGGGGCGCCCCTCAAACAGGGTACAGAAAACAATCACCCGCCAAATCAATTTGGAAGTCAACACCCCTCACTCAACCCCTGAGTACCTCAGTGGGTCAGAGTGCTGCATCACCTTTGATAGAAGCGATCACCCGCACCAGGTCCCTCGCCAAGGCCACTCTCCCCTGGTGCTCGAGGCACATATCGACGGATTCAAGATGAGTCGAGTCTTCATAAACAGCAGCAGCGGCGTCAACCTCATGTTTGCCAGCACCCTACGCGCCATGCGGATCCTCCTCTCTAGCCTAGAAGCATCCGAACAAACCTTCCACAACATTGTACCAGGGAAAGGAGTATACCCCCTAGTCAAAATCTGGCTGGATGTCATCTTCGGCACGCCCGCAAACTTTCGGCGAGAACGCCTCAAGTTCGAGGTGGTCGACTGGCCCTCGCAGTACCACACTATCCTTGGATGTGTCACATTCGCAAGTTTCATGGCGGTCCCGCACTACGCATACCTGCAAATGAAGATGCTAGGACCTAATGGCATTATTACCATCAATGTAAGCTTCACCAAGTCAGATAACTGCGATAGGGAATTCAATAGAATCTCCTAGTCCTTCGGCATGCGGGAAGAGATAGCGAGGCTCAAGGAGTCGACAGACAACAATCTTCCTCCTGTGAGCAAGCAGAACGCACCGGACCAGTCGTTCGACTCAATGGTGAATACCAAGGTAGTCCAGGTCCACCCGATGGACCGGATCAAGACGGCCCTCATCGCTAATAACCTGAGTTCCACATAGGAACTCAGGCTCATCGAATTCCTCCCTGAGCGCTGGGAAATATTCGCCTGGTGCCCCGTGGACATGCTAGTAGTTCCTAGGGAATTCGCCAAGCATGCACTCACTGTGTCTCCAGATGTAAGACTAGTGAAGCAGTCGATGCTTCGACTGTCAGAACCAAGGGAAAAAGCGGTCGGCATGGAAGTCAACAGACTCCTCGACGCCAATTTCATAAGCGAAATCAAGGAAAGCACCTAGGTAGCTAACCCCGTGCTCGTTCCCAAAAAGGACACGGATATCCTACGGATGTGCATGGACTTCACCTTCCTCAACAAGCACTGCCCGAAGGACCACTTCCCAATACCGCAGATCGACCAAATAATCGACTCCACCGTGGGATGTGAACGCCTCTGCTTCCTCGAAGCCTACTCAAGCTATCATCATATCCGAATAAAGGAAGAGGACCAGGAGAAGATGACCTTCATCATGCCCTTTCGCATTTACTACTACACCATGATGCCCTTTGGGCTGAAAAACGCAGGAGCCACCTATCAACGGTGTATGCATGCCTACTTCAAGAACAGCTCGATCGAAACATCCAGGTCTATGTTGACGACATAGTGGTCAAGACCAAGGAGGAATCCACACTCATCGATGATCTCCGCGAGACCTTCGACAACCTCGACCGCTATTGGATCAAGCTAAATCCAGAGAAGTGCGCCTTTGGCATACCATTTGGGCAATTACTCGGGTACCAAATCTCCTCCAGGGAATAGAGGCTAACCGGAAGAAGATAAGGGCCATATTGTCCATGGAGAAGCCAAAGAACGTCAAGGGCGTCCAACAGCTGGCTAGGTGAATAGTAGCACTCAGCGATTCATCAGTCGAATGGGCGAAAAGGCACTACCATTCTACCAGCTCCTCCGCAAGACCGACAAATTCGAGTGGATAGATGAGGCGCAAGATGCATTCGAAGATCTCAACCGCCTGCTTTTCACCTTGCCCGTGCTGGTGACCCTCAGGGAAAAGGAGCCAATGTTCTTGTACATCTCCGCCACCAACCAGGTGGTCAGTACCATTCTGGTGGTAGAACGAGCCAAACAAAACAAGGCCCATGGGGTGCAGCGCCCAGTCTACTACCTCAGCGAGGTACTAACACCAGCAAAACAGCTGTACCCGCATTACCAGAAGCTGGCCTACGGTGTCTTCATGATAGCGTGGCGACTGCGCCACTACTTCCAGGAGCACCCCATAGTCCTGGTGAATAATGCCCCGCTCGGCCACATCCTCAACGACCCCAATGCTACGGGACGGGTCGCCCTCTGGGGCATTGAGCTGTCCCCGTGGGACATCACATATGAGCGGCGAACATCGATCAAGTCGCAAGTATTTCCGGACTTCCTCGTCCACTGGATGGAGAACCAACTCCTAGATACACCGAACATGTCCTTCCTATGGACAATGCACTTTGACGGAACCAAGCGTCAAGAGGGAGCTAGCACCGGCGTCATCTTGACATCATCTCAAGGTGACAAGATGTGGTACATTCTGCGAATGAAGTTCCATGCATCCAACAACGAGGCTGAGTATGAGGCTCTGATCCACGGGATGCGGATGGCCAAAGCCTGCGACGCAGCACGACTCGTCATCTACGGCAACTCCAACCTCGTGGTGCAAGAAAACCATGAACAAGTGTGATGCCTTGAGTGACAACATGATCACATATCGTGACCTCTACAATGCACTAGAAGGGAACTTCAATGGCTGCGAACTGCGGCACATCGGCTGTGAAAGTAACGAGTTGGCCGACACACTCAACATAGGCTCCACCTGCACCCCGGTACCACCAAAGCGTCTTCCTTGAGAAAATCTACGAGCGCTCCATCAGACCAAAGAATACCATAGGGCCATCTAGCGCAGAGCGCACTCGGGGGCTACGCAGCCCGAAAAGGCCGAAGAACCCAGCAATGCAGAACAAGGGACTGCACCCGAAGGCCCCATGGAGGTCATGTTAATTGAGGACTGCAAGTGCACAGATCAATTATAGCTAGTTTCAAAGTAAAGATATAGAACCCACATAGAGCTATTTGTAAAGGTCTTTATGCCCCTTGTTACTCTGTACCAAAGAATACTTATAAGTTGTCTTTGATCTCAAGTAAAGGGTGTTTGAATGGTTTATGGTTGTTTGCAAAAAAGTAATTAAGACAAGTAAAAGAAAACAAGTAACAAGATTGAATGAAAGCGTGGTTGAACTCAATAGGGATAAAAACTTTCTCGGGGATGTAGGATACACCACTAGCATAGTACTATTATTATATGCAATCAAAATAACATACTTCTTATGTCATGACATGTGTGGAGACAGCCCCATAATAAGATGTTCACAGCAAGGCTCGTAGGAAGCCACTTTGTTGAGCCAAGTGTGAGGTCACTGATGGCTCAGTGTTGGTGCCAGAAAAATGCTTGTGCGATGTTGATGTAGAGCTCGTTGGGAACCCCAAGAGGAAGGTATGATGAGCACAACAACAAGTTTCCCTCAGTATGAAACCAAGGTTTAATCGAACCAGTAGGAGCAAGGAAACACCCCAAAGGTGTTGCTAGCTGAGCCTTGGCAGGGCGCACTACCGGTGCTAGTAGCAATGTGGAGACCTGCACAACACAACCACATAACTTTGTCCCCAACTTGTGATGAGGTTGTCAATCTCACCGTGTTTTGCGGAAAACAAAGGATTAAACGTATCAAATGGAAAGAAGTAATAGTTTGTAGAAAGTAAACACAAAGCAGTAAACAGTTTATAGATTGTATGTAAAGAAAAAGACAAGGACTGGGATCCATCGTTCACTAGAGGTGGCTCTCCTTAAGATAGATAACATGCTGGGTGAACAAATTACAGCGGGGCAATTAACAAACATCGAGAAAGCAATACATGCATATACTAATCATCTTGACTCCTTTGGAACTTGATTGGGCATTACAACATTATACATAGACCGCCATCCAACTGCATCTATGACTAATAATCCACCTTCAGGTTATCATCCGAACCCCCTCTAGTATTAAGTTGCAAGCAACCGATTATTGCTTTACGAACTGCATGTAAAGTAAACAATACGATTGTTCTATGAACAAAGGATTGTTGTTTTCTCCCTAGTAGCAACAGCACATCTAGTACCTTAGAGATTTCTGTCACTTCCCCAGATTACCAGAGGCATGAACCCACTATCGAGCATAAATACTAACTCTTGGAGTTGCTAGCATCTACTTGGCCAAGATAGCTACTAACAACGGAAAGCATGCAAGATCACAAATAACAAAGACATGATAGAATCAATAATCAGTCCGAAATAGCATCTCAATATCCATCGGATCCCCGCAAACACAACATGCATAATTACAAATAGATGATCTTGATCATGAACGGAGCTCACAAGATCTAGACATGAAAGCACAAAGGAGGAGAACCAGCCATCTAGCTACTACATGGATCCGTAGTCCAAGGATGAACTACTCACGCATCACACCAGAGGCTTGCATGGTGATGAAGAAGGCCTCCAGGGTGAATTCCCCTCTCCGGCAGGGTGCCGGGAAGAGCTTCAGATCCCTCCCGATCTAGGGATGGAGATGACGGCGGCTATAGACTCTTTCGTGGATTTTTGATCGGGCCCTTAGGGTTTTCGTCCCGAGGGCATCTTATAGGCGGAAGGGGAGGCCGAGGGGGTGCTAGGGGCCACCACACCACCCCTTGGCGTGGGCAAAGCCCGGCCGCGCGGCCAGGTGGTGTGGCCGGCCTCTGGCCCCTCTCTGTCTCGTATTCTGGCATCTCATGACTTCCGGAAAAATAGGCACTTTGGCTTTTGTCCCGTCCAATTCCGAGTATATTCATTTTCTGACTTTCCTGGAACCAAAAACAACAGAAAACAGGCAGCTGGCACTGTGGCTCTTGTTAATAGGTTAGTCCAAGAAATCATATGAAAAGTACTCCAAAGTGTGGACAAAACACAAGAAAGTGGATAAAACCAAGAATGGAACATCAAAAATTATAGATACATTTGCAATGTATCAGTCACCTCTAAATAACCACGGCAATGCCTGAGAGAAATCACCCATATAGGCCACCGCAATTAAGGGTTTCCCCATGGATATCGTAATTAGCTGAGGGGTTCCCCATGCAATTAAGGGTTTCCCCATGATTTGTAGCTCTAAGTTTAATAGTGAAGATTCATGATCATTTTCTCTTTCTTCTTTCTCTCTCTTTTTATATGCTTGATTCTTTTGATAGCTGCTTTCTTTTTCTTTCTTGATACTTGCATATCTATATTTTCCTTGCTCCCTTTTTCTCCTTTTCTTTTTAGCAAGCTATTTGATCATGCTCACTACTTCAATGGGTTTTGAAAACTCTTAATCATAATATGCTACCAGAATTGTTCTTCTCATAACTTAAACAATACTTATATAGGTGTGGAAGTCCCTAAAATTATGATAGCTATACAAGTATCATAACACTCAACCTAGTTCAACCATCTAATATAATAATCATGAATCAAAACACAGCTTCAATTATCATAAAGTCTCATAACTCAACATATATAACTCTTCTCTTGAACAAAGGGAATTCGATGTTGATGCAACTAATTAAATTCGGAAATTTAAACCTAACCATGGGCGCAAAAAGTAAACATGCTAAAACTGTAAGATAGATTACAAGGTTCTCTCAGATCCCCCAAGCTTGGAGTCAAGCCGGGTGGATCAAATAATCCCTTGCGATTATTTGATACCGTGGCGTGCTTCATGGTTGAGAGGCTCCAGAATCACGAAGATTTGCACGGAGCATCTTCTTTGATGTCTCCAAGATCAAGATACGGATCCGGCGTTGCTCATTGACTTTCTCCAACTGCTCAACAAGAGCTATGTACATCTCTATTGTTTGCTTCTGAGCATTAATGGATCCGAGGCTGATGTTCAGATTCGCCTCTAGTCCCTTCATTATCTTCAAGTCCATCTAGTCCAGATAGCGGCGCAACAATTCAATATGTT
The DNA here is from genome assembly GCA_910589775.1 of Avena eriantha. Taxonomy (NCBI): domain Eukaryota; kingdom Viridiplantae; phylum Streptophyta; class Magnoliopsida; order Poales; family Poaceae; genus Avena; species Avena eriantha. The sequence goes on from OU342742.1 coordinate 538,517,932, forward strand.
TAGAAGATCCCGGAGCCTTTACCTCAATCTTCTTGATGCGACGGTCAAGCTTGTCCAGGGATGCTTGAATCTCCTCCCCTTGTCTCTTCACCTTTTTCAAGAAAAAACTCTCCATCTCCTTCTGTCACTGGGGTTCCCAACCTGCAGATCAGTCATTACTCATACTCCTTATACCTGTCTCAACCCTCGGGGTCTTGGGTACCTGACAAGTCCTTGGATTGAGGCAAGAGAGGATACAATAATCATCATGTCATACAAACTAATACACAATCCCATCTATGATAAATAACATGCACAATTGCTACATGGCTAGGCCGAAGCCCTTAGCCCAAGGAGAATTACTCACACATAGAGATGAGATCAACAATCACAAACATTGTAATGAAAATCATAAGATTGATAGCAATAGTCTTACAATGTCGCCAATCGAAGAAGATATGTACTATTACAAGTGGTGGAATATGGCTATGGAGATGGAGAAGGGTTTTGAGATCTGGAGGCGGCTAGTGATCTATGACAGAGACTTTTGGCGAGGTCGAAGAGGGTTTTCTCGTTGCCCGAGGCTTCTTTATATAGGGGTCCCTTCACAAAAGTTGTTCTATTTGACCTAACGGTGGTGGCGCCAACTATACGACCGGAGCTATATGGCCATAATTTTGCTCCGGTCGTATAGTTGGTCGTTAAAACGTCTGCCTCCGCTTTACGGCTCTTGGTTTCTTCTAGTTGTTGGAAATCTTGTATCTTTGACTTTAATGTAGTGATTCCCTCCTTTAAACGACATTACCTACGCAGGAAAAATATAAAAGAAAGGATTGCATACCCCTTTGAATATTAGGCATTAGTGGCAAGATTTAGAGAGATATTTCATCAAAATTATGAATAATATCCAGTTTAAATGTGGACATGGATGGCTATATTTCAGAGCCATCAACCTCCCCAAGCTTAAACTTGATCGTCCCCAAGTAAGAAAACCAAAATCAAAAAGGAACTCGGCATTTAAACTGAAATAACGAGATGGTGATCTTACTCATGATTAGTAGTCTCATGTTTCCTCCACTTCATAAATCTGAAAAACTTCAGCATAGATAGAGTAATGGCAAGCATACCATACGGGTTTCAAGCATCCTTATAATGCATCAAAATTATTGTCAACATGGATGATTCAAATAAGTAAACTTTATTCCATGTCATGTAATCAACTCATAGGCTTGCCTTTGAACAATAAAGTATAATCATGTAAATTAAGAGTGTGAGAGTTGTCATGAAAATCATATACACTAGAGTATCTCAGTTTTCCCACATCAATAAATCAAGACTTTTCAAGCACTACTTTTCTATTTATTGCCCTTCAAGGATTTCAGTTTAAGTAACTGAGAGCATGCCAATTTTTTTATTAGTTTATCGGACTGTGATGGACACTCGTGGCATCACTAAAGTTTTGTTCCTTTTGCATAATGATTTCTCATAACAGCCAGAGGAGTGATTCCATCATGATTACAGCTACCCGAGAGTGCCAAGAATCTTACCCACTATAGCATTACGGCTACAAGTTTATTCTACTCATAGACGAAATCTAGGAGTTTCCTCCATGAAGATAGTTCGTAGGCCAGCGGAGTTGTTGGCATCCCATGAAGTTTGACACGCATAAAACTATATCATTCTTATGATTAACAAGTCAAACTTTGGCATGCTCACAAAAACCGCTAAACATTAATTCAATCGAACAAATCCTTTTAAAGAGAGCTATCAAGTCAATCAACATTTTCAGTGGTGTTGAGTGTCTCTAGAAATAAGCCTTCAAGACTAAGCACTACAACACCCAAGCCTTCAATTGTGAGACTTTTTCTTATTACAATTTTTAGCAATTTTTAGGCAAGACTTGGTTAATTACGAGAGCTAGAACAAAACGTACCCAATTAAATACCCATGCAAATGAAAATCTTACTACAATACAAAGACTCACTCCACCAATATAATATCTCAACATTTACAACTAACTAGCATGGGTTTCTCAAACTTCAAAAGTGGGGATTCATAAGGCATACCTCTCATGTTTGGTTCCACTTCTCTCTTCCTTTTTTTATTTGTTTCTTGGAAACTCGAAGTCGATCACTCTCTTGCAAATACATGAAGACCTCGAGGCGGAAACAAAATAAAGAGGGAAAATAAGGAAAAATGGAGAAATATTTTTGTGGTTTTTAAGAGAGGGACTTTAAAGAATAGAAAATTGGCAGCAAAGCTCGGCTAGAAAATTTCGAAAGAAAATAGAAAGAATAAAAAAGGGTGTTGGGGAAACTAACACAAGTGCTTATAAACTCAAATAAAAACATAACCTCGAAATAAATAAAAGCAAATAAACGCCAAATAAAGATACATGAGGAAACTTCCCCAAGCTTAGGCTTTTGCAAGCCCTTCAAATCATTGTGGTGGAGGGAAAAAGGCGTTACTCCAGTTCGCAAATTGAGTTGAGAGGTTACTAGTTGATTGTTGGAGGTTCAAAGAGAGGCTATGCATCCTCTCCACAGTCCCTCCAACTCCTTGGAAATCCTGGTATGTGGCGAACCAGGTTTGTGGCTGCTCCTCTTGATAAGGAACTTCTTGCTCCTCCTCTTGGTCCTCATCCTCCTCTAGAATCTCCTGCTCGGGTTGGTGTTGCTCAACCTGCAAGTCATACTAGACTATAAAAGCGCGCGTTGCTGCACCCGTCCATTTTTAAAGAAATCATTTTTAAAGAATGATGGAATATTTAAGAATTTTAAACTATAGTGACATATATGATAAAATTAGGGTGATCCAAATTATTGAGCATACATACACATATCAAATCATATTTCCTTACAAAATTTGAATATGATCACAAAAGGGGAAATTCCCAGTGACCAAAATTACATGACAAATAAATGCAAATGAGTATCATGCTTACAACAAGCATACCGATGCATATGGGATTAATTTCCTCATCCAATCAACATTTATGAATTGTTTCGTTTCCCCCCTTTTATCAACTTGTAACAGAACTATTAGAAGATGACTGAACTCGAATAGGACAACAAGTTTCTTCAACTTGCATGTACTCCATGCAGTGTGCATAAAATAATAATAAATACCTTGAGAGATCAAGACACTGGCATGTAAAGCATACATATAAATATGAATTATGAATCGTAGGTCATTTGTAAAGCATAAAGAATGGCAACATTAGGGGGTAAGCAAATTCAAAAGAGATCAAATATCATACTAAAACTATGAGGGTAACTCTTACCATTCATTAAAAGTTAATATATGGACCAATAACAGAATAACAAAAAATTTCCTCCACAACTTGAATGAAATACTATTCCATAACTTGAAGTCTGTGAGGCCACTCACATCTTCAATAGCCTTGTCCTTCGGCATCATTTCCTCTCGGAGATGATGAAACACGATCTTGGACTTTTGAAGCGCGTCGGTGGCGGAGGCACTGCGATCCTCGATTGCAACCATGGTGCCATTCAGCAGATCCTCGCGGAGGAGCGCCTCACGGTCGAAGTCAATTCTGGCTTCATATGCAAAAGCCTAGTAGTCAGTGGCTAAGGAGAGAACAAATGAAATATATAGTCGTACAAGCCACTCAAATAAAGACCTACCGAAGAGAGCCTGGGCAGCCGAGAGAAACTATTCTGTGAACACCTTCTCTCTGTCGGCTGCAACAGCCATTAGATCCTCCTCGCGCTTCTCCAACTCCGTCTTGAATCGCTCGTGAGCTTCGAGTGCTTCGTCCCGCTTCGTCTCCGCTGTGCTAAGCCCCTTTTCAAGGAGCTCAGTCGATGAAGGACATCATTGTTCTCCCATGGTATATGAAACAAACATATTAAGCATAGTCGAAACCCGTTTTCGGCAAAACACGCAAAGGACAAATAACATACTCTCAAGTTGGCGGTGGTCAGTATCTAGGCGAACATTCTCCCGGCCGAGACGAACCATCTCCTCACCAAGACGAATAGTCTCCTAAAGGAAAGGCTGTAGAATAAGACATGTCAAGGGAAGCATGTGACTCGGGGGCTCTTCGAGTGACTTCAAACATGCACTTACGTGGTCACCCGAAGACCCCGAAGGTTATTTTTCGATAGTCTGAGCAATGACCCTGTGTTCTCCCAACTTTGTAGAGCTCGAGGAGCTTGCGTCGGGGGTGGCCACCATCTTCAGGGAGGGCTCGGATCTCTCCACACCCTTGTCTTTTGAGTCCATGACTCCTACATCCTCCAGGTCGTGGCAAGTGTCGGAGGATGACAATCATGCAGTCATGCTTCAATGGACATAGAAGGAATTTAGCACAAGGAAACTGATGGCAAAGACAACTTTAAAGCACACCAAACAGGCAACAAAGACTCACCCGTCAAAATTGTCGAGATCAAAGACCTCATCTTGCTTCTTCTTCAACTTCTTCAGTGGTGGAGGAGTTACGCTACGAACAGGCACCGCTGGAATCGGGTCCGTGGTACCCACCTCAGGCGCAGAATCCTTCAGTGTTCTTGGTGTGGAAGCATCTGAGTCTTCACTCCGAGAATGTTTGCGAGTTCCATCCTCGCTGGACTTGAGGGATTCCTGTGGCTCTGCAATAGGCACAGTCGATCCTGACTCGTCTTCTTCCGCAGCCTCAGGGGGGAGTATCCCTTCCGGTTAGGGTGGAATCGATTCTTCAACCTTCCAGTCCCGCGGCAAAATAAAGACAACGCCATCATACTCATAACTACAACTGTCCCACATGCACGAGAAGCAAACATTCAACAGAAAAATTACTGCAGGAGGAGGGCGAGTCGCGCATAATGGCAGAGTAACTGATTCCCCAGGAAGAACATCCTTCTGCGTGAACTTGGTTAGCACCTTGATCTTCTTATCAGGCTCCAGCGACGACATATCCTTAGGGGATATGCGGGTTGGGTCCATCACGGTGGTCTAGAGAGACATCGGGTATGCTATGGCCTGTAGCGGGTGTACCCGACGCCGCAGCCATGTCCGAATAAGGTCCACGCCTTTAACTTCCTTGCCGCGGACAAGTTGAAGGCCCAGCACCCGCTGGTACAAAACCTCTACTTCTTTCGCTTCACCTGGCATCACGAAGTTCTTCTAGGATCTCCTTCTCTTCAGTGCGGCATTTGGATCAAAGGGGATGAAGCGGAACCTTTCGTCGGTTGCCTTCTGGTCCTGAATGTAAAACCACTTCTCCCTCCATCCTTGGGTGGACTCAACAAGGTTGAGGCTAAAGTACTAAACATGGGAATCGATAGATATATCACAGTCCCCAAGATCTTACACGACAGACTCCGACCTCGACTACCTCTTCAAGCTAAACAACTTCTTGAAGAGGCTGAAGTGCGGATCGATACCGAGCCAGCACTCGTAGAGAGTGATGAAGAACGCAATCTGCAGAATAGAGTTGGGAGATAGATGATGGAGGTAAATCCTGTAAAAACAAAGCAACCCTCGCACGAATTTGTGGACGGGGAGAGAAAGGCCTCGGAGGATAAATTCAAGAAACATCACCCCCAAAACCGGCAGGAGGATCAGGAATTACCTCCGGCCCAGGGACCCGGTAATCATCTTCATTGGCTGGAATCAAACCAGCCTAGCTGTGAGTCTGGAGCTCATGCAGCTTCAAAATTGAGCGCCGCCATGACCCATTGGTCACACGGGTCCTGGTGCCCTTCTTCGGCTACGTGGTGGCAGCGGCGCTGGATCCAGCGACGGTGGCAGACTTCGAGCCCTTCTTCTTTACCATCTTCCTTCGATGGAGTGACCGAAGAAAGTAGCTTGGAAAAGCCCTAAGAACGTCAAGCATGGAAGGGGGTAGAGCGCAATGGAGAAAGGGAAGAATCGATGGCAGCAGCACGCGGAGGGAGAAGAAGCATAGTGCAAAAATTACTGCCCCAGAGTCCTACTTAAGCATTACCGATCGAAGTACAATCCAACAGGCAAAGAAGCTCCACCTTGATACGTGGCACAATCGGTGAGAACACGTGTACCAAATCGTTGCTACACGATCCCCACTCTACACGGAAATCGAGGAGACATAGTTAAAACCCCAATTTATGCGTGACTGGTCAAATCCGAGTCGGACTTTGGGGCCCACTTGTGTCACGTCCCATCAGCACCGCTTATGCGGTCAACTGAGGTCATCAAATCTTCAGCACTGACGTCATCCAGATGCATGCTCCAGTAGGAGATGATACCAAGCAACGGCAAACCTGTCCCTTCGATTCATCTAGTTTTCTCTCGAATCTATGATTCGACCAAATACCCGGGGGCTACTCCTAACAGGAGCGCTAGTCGTGCACCCCAAGAATTTCTGACTCGAATATATAAGCCATTTACACATGATGAAAAGACACTCGCTCCTTAACACTTTCTTCAAATCTACCATTCGGCAATGAACTTGGGCTACTCCCATAGGGAGCGCTAGTAGCTTAACCGACAAGCTACAACTAATGACAGCAGTCGCAAAAATCAAAGTCCCCACTTGAGTCTACGTCTCGAATAGGCACTCGGCGGCTACTCCCATAGGGAGAGCTAGCCGCGCACCCTATGAAAAACAAGAATTAATCATGAAAAGTGCGTTTACCACGTCCACATTCGAAGCATTCAGCGACTCCGCCCCATAATCACTAGAAATACCCTACAAAGGGACAATGTCTTCTAGGCCACCCAAATCACCTCTGCGGTGACTAAACATTCGGATGCCACGTTTACAGCGTGAAGATAAGACCTGCGAAAGGCCTGGCAACGCACATGCTGCGCTTTACCAGAAATAAGTCGTGCCTATAGGCACGATGAAAAAGCCTTGACGGATGCATCGAGTGCACATATTAAAACACTAGAATTCGACTCTGTAAGGCCACCGCGGCATGAGTCGAACTACACCAGCTATTTTCTGAATTCGAGTCTAGAGACTCGAGTTTGAGTAGATAGCGTTATTTTTCCCTAAGGCAATTAACTAATCCCGATCCGACGGACGCGTCAAGAACGCATATCAATAATCCCTATGACTTAAACTGAGGCACCCGAAAACACTTTCAGATGAGCCACACACTTGAAGACTTTATAGTCTCCACCCGAATCTGTGATTCGGCTGGACACTCGGGGGCTACTGACATGGGTATACCCTACGGATACTCGTGTTTAGCCTATACGGTCTAGCCCAAGAGGAACCCGCGGGACACTTCAATCCCAACAAGGATTCAGGTGGCCCAAGTCTAGAGGAAGGAAACTTCTTGAAGGACACGCCAAGCAATAGATAGATTTTCAAAAGGGTGAAACCCTAATCTGTAACTGACTCGGCCTGCTATCTCGAGATCTAGCCTCCCTATATAAAGTCTAGGAGGGGCATCGAGAAGGATATCCACAACCCTAGCATACACCTTGCCGGATCTCAGCTGCGCAGCCTTGTAATTTTTGACTCCTCGATAATCAAAGAGCAGACAAGCAGGAGTAGGGTCCCATTTCGAGGGCCTGAACCTGGGTAAACCGCACGTCCCTAATGTGCTTGTTTGCTAACCGATCGATGCCTCCAGCGCTCCCCAATTCTTGTAATCCAAGTCCATCAACAATAGGCATTGACGAGTTAACCCCTTGTTAGCATGAAACACTCCTTTTTAGTGAACTTCCTGAGTATGCTCGTACTCAACCGTACCTTCTTAACCCTTGCTAGATTCTAAAGCCGATGAAGGCGTCATCAACACCAATGGACAGTTAAAGGAATCGTCACCAAAAGTTCAACTTCTTCAATGAAGTCAATGGAGTCAACATATACATCAACTAAAGTGAAGAAGAAGTTCCTGATTAGATAGGAGTATAATCTTTAGCCATAGAACCTACTTCTACAGAGCATTGCAGTAGTAGCAATTGCAAGCCCGATAGTTTAGATACTAGTATTATTAGTATAATAGTTATGAGTTGTTATTTTTGGTTCTTCATTGTAATAAGCTGTTTTCTTCCTCTTTAACCTAGAGTGTTCTCTTGATATTTTGTAAAGAGTTGAGTTGTAATCCATAGTCATGTCTTGGACCTGTGATGTTTCTGTTGTACCACTCTGAGGGATGTAATACTAGTGGAATGGTGTTTCATTGGTGTTATATCGACGATTATAGTGTACTACATCATGTAAGGGTATGCTGGGTCACCACGGGCTCAAAGGAGACGGAGTATGTGCCCAGTTCGGGTTCACCACCTCTGCCACCCTCGGCAAGGGAGCAGAAGAGGCCAAAGAAGAAGACGACACCGAAGAAGTGAAATACCGTGAGTGGTTTGGCGTCCTTCGGTGTGGAGGACCGCCAGTCACAATGAGTGTCATGAGCCTAAACAACCGTGGTTTGGGCAAAGCCGTGGCTGCGAGAGATCTTCGTGTTCTTGTGGAGCACTATACTCCATCAGTGTTGTGTGTTGTGGAGACACAATTACAGAAGTCTTGGTGGATGGTTTATCTAGGAGTCTAGGCTTTGATAGAAGCTTTGCAGTCAGTACTTTGGGTCGGTGGTGTCCTTGGATTTTTTTGGAATTATTCAATAAAGATGGAAATGTTACCCTACTCCCAATACCATATTGATGCTGTCGTTCATGAGCAGGGGAAGGATACATGCCGCTTGATTGTGGTGTACGGAGAGGCACAGGTCCAAGAGCGCCATAAAATGTGGGACATGCTAAAGTTCATCCGGTCTTCTAATGATTTACCTTGGCCTTGTATTGGAGACTTCAATGAGGTTCTCTAGAGAGAGGAGCACGGGGGAGTGAATGCGAGAAGCTGGTGCCAAATGGCAGGTTTTAGGGATGCAATTGATGTATGCGGTCTATGTGATCTCGGGTATTTATGGGTGGCATGGACGTATGAGAAGAAGGTTGCAGGGGGATCCTACTGCAGGGTTCGCCTCGATCTGGCTTTTGCATCAGCAGAGTGATGCTCACGGTTCCCTGCAGCTGAGGTGTAGCACCTTCCCAAGTATGAAACATCGGACCATTTACTGATTCTTTTACAATATGAACCGAAGCAGCCTCTCCAGTCAGGGGTGCGCCCGTTCAGGTATGAAGTCATGTGGGAGACCCAAGCGGAGTTCTAGGTGCAGTTGACAGAGGCTTGTAACACATGGGCGAGGTGTGGGTCGGTGGAGGAGTTTAAAAATAAGCTGACTAATGTTTCGTCTAGCCTGACATCATGGGGAAGGAAACTTTGAAAGTGTGCGACTACAAATTCGAGCCCTGCAGAGGGAGATGGGGGAGCTGAGAAGTAGACCTAATTGCACAGAGCCATCATACATCGAACTAAAGGTGGTGGGGCAACTTGCAGAGGTTCTGCATCACGAGGAGATCATGTGGAGACAGCGTTCCCGTATTTAGTGGCTGTCAGAGGGGGATAAGAACACGAAATTCTTTCATTTGAGGGCAAGCTAGCACAAGAGAAAGAATAAAACCACGGAGCTGTTGAAATCGCATGGTACAAGGGTAACTAATGAGGCAGAATTAGGGACCCTGGCCAGTGAGTTTTACCAACACCTATATTCTTTGGATGGGGTGTTGGGGATGGAGGAAGTGTTGAACTGTGTTCCCATTAGAGTGGGATCAGACATGAATAGGAAGCTAGATGCTCCGTTTGAAGCAAAGGAGGTCAAGACCGCTTTGTTTGAAATGTACCCCACCAAGGCGCCACGGCCGAATGGTTTCCTGGCACACTTTGTTCAGCGAAATTCGGAAGTTTGTGAGGGAAGAAGTGACCGAGGCTGTTCTGCGAGTGTTAAGAGGCCAGAACAACCTGGAGGGCATAAAAAAAACTTGTATTGTACTAATTATGAAAGTGGCGAGTCCAAAGGAGTTGGGACAATTCCACCATATTAGCCTCTATAATGTGATATATTAGATTGTGTCAAAGGTGGTTACGAACAAATTGAAAGTTATCCTTCCAAAGATTATTTCAGAGGAGTAGTCGGCCTTTCTTCCTGGGCGGCTGATTACCGATAATATCATCACAGCTTACGAGTGCCTTCACTTTATGAAGCGCACAAAGGCGAAGAAGCACCGATGGTGTGCTTTAAAGTTAGATATGCGGAAGGCATATGACCGTTGAATGGCAGTATCTAAAGGCGATCATGGAGAAGCTGAGTTTTAGTAGTGCATGGGTGGCGATGATCATGTGGCTGGAGAGTACCACATCTTTCTTGGAGCTGTTTAATGGGGTACCATAAGAAGAGTTTCAGCCTACGAGGGGGATCCGGCAGGGTGACCCCATCTCTCTGTACTTGTTCTTGTTAGCAGTAAAGGGCCTTTCGTGCCTTTTAAAATCCCAGAATCAGTAAGAGGTGCTCAAGGGGATTAAGGTGGCTTCCACAGCTCCGGATGTGAACCATCTTCTCTTTGCCGATTATAGCCTGCTGTTTTTAGTGCTAGTACAGAGGGATCAAATGATGTGAAAAAGGTCCTCGAGCAATACTGCAATGCATTGAAACAACAGATCAATATGTACAATTATTCTATTTTATTTAGCAAGGGGTGTCCAGAAGCGGTGAGAAATAGCATAAACATGTGCTTGATGTGGATACAGATACTTTGAATGGAAAGTACCTAGGTATGCCCTCGGATGTAGGTAAATCGAGGGGAGGGGCTTTTAAATATCTACGAGATCGAGTGTGGAAGAAGGTGTTGGGGTGGATGGAGCAACTGTTACCATTGGGGGCCAGGAGATATTGATCAAAGCGGTTGCCCAGACAGTTCCGACCTTCTCTATGTCTTGTTTCAAGTTACCAAGGGGATTTTTTTTGAACAAAGCTAGATATATTAGCATTAAGGATCATGGTACAACATTACAAGGCTCTCAACAGTAGAGCAAGAGAAATAAGTGCCTAAGTGCACAACATATGAAGAAGGCTATCTGAACTCACGAAGAAGATGCTGGAGATCACAAACGGAACCATACGACGTTCGTTCATCCGCCGACAACATAGACTCGAAATTGCCGCATCTGCAATCCCCAATGGCCTCGATAGAGGTGCGGTCCAGTTGATGCCACGTGGGTGGCTCTCCTAACGGTCTATCTGGAATATGCACAAGAGGTGTAGAGATGAGCTGTAGATGTCGAATAACCTTCACCGAGCTCAAACTTACAATGTCCCCGCCATTGAATCTGGGGATCAACAACGGAGGAGTTGTCGTCCACCTCCGGTGAAACAGCCCGAACAGCATAGAGACTGCATCTTCAACATGGCGATCTTTTGACAGTGACAAGCAAGTGCAACTTAAGCAACACATAAAATGTTGCTCATGAATTGTAGTAGTACTGGCCATCAACTCTAGAATTATGGGATCTGCTTTAATATCAATCCGAAGCCACAAAATCCCAAAGCCAAGATTCCTGCTGCTTATGAAATTCATGTATTGTGTGCGAACATAATAGTCTAACAGATCTGTAACAGTGAAATTAACTTGACACCACAAGTTCACACTAGGCAGATTATTCTAGTTCTGGCATTCCCACCAACGAGCAGCAAAATCAACATGCTGGAAGCTAACGTCCATGATTTCCAAGATGAAGACATGAAGAAAATTGAGCTTTGCATACCATTTGTAGGAAATCATCAATAGACTGGTGGTGACTGCTGAAATCTGATCAATCGGTGAACAATCTTGACACCACCTAATGGCTTTCAACAAGACTATTATCTGCAGGGCGAAATCATCATCCCCATGCCGACGAACTTCAATCTTAGTTGCAGCAGACTAAGCAGAAGAACAAGAAACAAGGAAAGCCATGTTCCTCGTGTGCAAGATCGTCTCCTGCAACACCTTGCTCACATCCAGAATGTTGCTCGTCAACCATGTGGACCACCTCATCAACAGATACAGGACGGAAAGCCCGCAACTACCGACCAAGGTGACGCCTGGGAGAATTGCCCCGATCCGGACCTGCTGCATCTTGGATGTGACCACTTTTTGGTAGTAGCAGATCGAGAAATCCAACCACAAATCCCCCAGATCAAGCCCGTGAAGGGGGAAACTTCAAACTGCACCATGAAATTATTGAAGAAGAAAGAAGGGGACAACGATGTGGGAGCCACTAGTAGAAACCAGGCCATTAGCCCCGGTTGGATTGCGAACTGAGACTGCCAAAGCGGGACTAAAGGTCCAAGCTTTAGCCCCGGTTCTGTTACGAACCAGGGCTAGAGGTCCAACCACGTGGCCTTGCGAGGCGCGCTGGGCGGCAGGACATTTAGTCCCGGGTCGTGTTACGAACTGGGACTAAAGGTTCTCTGTCGCGGCGGCATTTTGGGCCATTTGGCTGCCGCAGCAGGGGATGGGGTTTTAGGGTTTTGTGTTTTTCTTTTCATTTTGTGTTTTATGTTCAATTATTTTTCATTCTGTGTTTTCATTAGAAACAAGTTTCATATACATACAGAACGCTACTACACAGTACTTGTACACATTGACGCAATATATAATATAATTTCTCTTACAAGCATACATGGAGTTCTAATCGGGTCCAGAGCATGTTTATTTGATTATATGGAGATTATTACATGGATGCTTTAGGGTCTACGTATAGAGTATTCTCCGCGTGGGTCTATGACCTCGTCGACAAAAAATCCAGCAAATTCCTCTTGGATTGCTATTAGGCGGTCCTCTGGTAGGAGCTTGTCCCGCATCGCGTCCAACTATATAAATAGGAGATCGTATGAATTAGACTCAACACAACTTTTTGTAATAAAAATAAAGGGTGAATATATTGTTTACTTACTCGAACATTTTCTGAGGACTTCTCAATACTAATGCGAATGAACTCGCACACGTAGAATCCACATAGATTAGTCCCATGTGGCTGCCTCGCGCACTTTACAAGAATAGAATTCAATCAAATAATAACTATAGCATGATAAATGCACATAAACTAGAATTAAATAGATGCGTGGACTTAGCTCGTACTATTTACTGAGAGTGATTTAAAAAATAGCTCCTCATGCCATTAACCGCGAACATGGTTCTTGAACTGTGTCCAAACCCTACCCAACAAAGAAAATTAATGTATGAGTTAATAATTACTTGATATCCTAGAAAATGAATGAAAGAAACCGATATAGTGCGATAATGGTTGAAATTACCTCTAGAGCGCATCGATAATGCTGCGGTAGTTTTCAGTGTCTTTGTTTAGTGAGTCCATGATATGAACTCTTCCCAAGTCAAGTGAAATGCTTAGAAGAATCTAGTGGTACCTACGCAAGGTTTACATACGTCAGTAACTCATCATTTACACTGAACATCGAGTAAGCAAAAGTTAATGTGTACAAAAACTCACTTGCCGTCGTAGTAAGGAAATAGTATTTCATCACAGAAATGTTGTTTCGTGAGAAACCGTAACAAGTTTTGCTTGACCTCCAGTGGTTTATCCTTTAGTATAGCTCCATGAACTCGACGTGGGTCAATGAACCCAAATCCATTGATAGCCTTTTTTTTACAATCGAGCATCTTCATTCTGCATCATTATATATAGCGTACAAAAGAATATAGTGAGTATACTTACCGGCAATGAATTGAACAAGCTGAGATAGAGACCTAATTACATAGATAAAGTAATCACTTACAGACAATACACACTGAGAATAGTTTTGTCGAGTTCCTTTAGATTGAATAACTGAAATAATTCTGTAAATTCAATAGGGACCTCGTCTTCAGTGTAGTAATGCGATTTTCGAACTTTCAGTAAGAGCCAATTTTGCTGTTCTTTTGATGCTTTCATGTACCATTCATGGAATCGTCGCATTTGTGTTGGCATATCCCGAAGCCTCTCAGAACTGACCAGAGGCTCCCCGTGAACAAATTTGGGTGCTACCTCAGCCTTGGGCATATCGCCATGAAGAATTTCATGAATAGGCATACCACATTGCTCGGCCAATATCCTAGCTATTTTCGGATACATAGGTTCTACCTCATATAGTTGAGGTTCGGGTATGTTCACCTGGAGTGGGGGAGCGATTGGTTTGCTTGTTTCCCCAACTGGGGAACATCTCTTTTGGTTCTTCGGCTATCACTCGATTGTTTTGCTTGTTTCCCCAGCTGAGGGACGTCTGTTCTAATGCTTCCGCTACCACTCGATTATTTTGCTTGTTCCCCCTGCTGGGGAACCTCTTTTGTGATGCTTCCTCTACCGCTTGATCTCTTCTGTTTCAGTGTCTTCTGAAGATATCGTGTATAGTCATCTGGCGCATTTAACTGAGCTTGGGATGGATGTGTCAGTAATTTCCTAAAGTGCTCCTTGGTTTCCGGTTTTATTTGGACCTCTGGCTCAGGTTGTTTATTTTTAAAATGAGCATCCACTTTGGCATGTACGACCGCATCGGTCTCCTCATCGGTCAGGTCGTAAGCCCTCTTGGGAGGAACCGGCGGTACTCTTGGGAGGGGCGACAACTGTCGCTTTGGGCGTCGGTTATCGCTCGACGGAGCGGTGATATTCTTCCGCTTTTGGCCCTTAGTGGGTGGAGGCGGCTGCGTAGATTGAGATGGACTCGTGTTGGGGTCATGGATTGGACTTTTACTGGGAGGAGACGGTGCACTTGGAGGTGGACTTGGAGGTGGACTTTTACTGGGAGGAGACGGTTGCCTTGGAGGTGATGGATTGTTTCTCGGTAGAGAAGGTGGCCTTGGTGTCGAGCCTGGAACTTGATGTATTCTTTTTTCCAAAGAATGAAGCCACTCGTGACTTCTCCCAGTGTCATCTCCCCTTCACCTCCAGGGATGTCAAGCTGTAGTGACTGACACATAGGTTGAATTTCATCCACACCGACACGAGCATAGCCAGCTGGAATCGGATTGCAATGGTAGGTCGCTCCCGGTGCAGAAGGTAAAGCAAAGCCGACCGCCACCTTCATGGATATATTCTTCAGTTCAACATGGAGCTCACAACTAGTCTTCTCCTTAATTGCATCCACGGGGTACACATCCATCGTTGCATCATTATCGTGGCCCTCTGTGGAAGCCACGCTGCTTTTCCGTTGCGATGGGCCGACCGTACTGTCTAGGTCTAATGATGTCCCATGCCCGAATACCCAATTTCTAGACCTCAAGGGCCAACTAGACGTAGCTGGAGTGACCCCTTTAGCCTCTAGGTCAGCCTCAACTTTATCCCACTTAGGCATGGCACTCCTGTAGCCACCTGTGCCCATATGATGGTGATATTTCTTTTTGGCTGCATTTAACTTATTTTTTGCTGACATTGCCTTAGCTGGTTCCAAGGTCTTGTATTCCACAAATGCGGCCCAGTTATCCTGCTGCAACTCTAGTGGGCCAGTGAATGGAGGAGTTTTTTTCTTCAAGACATACTTGTGGTACAATCTTTTTTTCCATTCCTTGAATAGTTCGGCCATCTTCTTAAGAGCAAAGTACTTGACTTTCCTCGTCATTTGCTGTGTGAGCTCATCAGTCTTCAAGACTGGTAGGGTGAAATGTGTCATGAGAGAATTCCACATCGTATCTTTCGCTCTGTCATCTACAAAACTAGCCCCAGCTGGATCCTTTTTCTTTCCTGGCTTGTTCCAATTTCGCGTGGTGATCGGGACTTTGTCTCTAATAATCACTCCGTATTGACTTATAAATGCATTCGCAGATTCTTTGGGCTCCAGCGGTTGACCCTGCGGAGATACTAAGTCAATGCTGAAACGGACATCAGCGGGCAACTTGTGTGTCGGGCCTCTTGTCCTTGTAGAAGATTGGCTGGAAGCGGAGGTCTAAGAGAAGAAACATTTGTCGGTACATATATATACGAATCAATTAGTGCATCTATACTAGTGAATGATCGATAGAGGCTTTATATACCTCGACGGAGTTTGTCATTATTATGGTGTCTTCATCATGGTCTCCACCATGGTCAGCACCATCGTCTCCACTATTTTCTCCACCATCGTCTCCTCCAGACAAATTAAGATATTCGGAGCCATCGTAATAAGATCCCCCAGTACCCTCATCTATAATGTTGAGAAGCTCCTCTTCATTCTGTCTACCGTCCATAGCTTAACTAATACAGAAAAAGAATCTTGCATTAAGTAAAAGAATATTACAACTGCGATAACTCAGATACAATACTTAGTGATTAAGATAAATTATAAAAATATAAGATAAAGTACATCATTAATACATCTCGCTCATATCTCGCTCATAATATCAAACTAGCGAACGCGGCTGCCGCGTTCTATGCTACGGGAGCTCTGCAGCCACAGAAGAGGAACTATCACCGGAGAATAGCTCGGGTGAGATCCGTGAACCTGCCAGATATTGGAGAACCTAGTCTCCAAAAGATACATGTATCGTCGGACATGCTCGTCCTCCTCCTTGATACGACGACGTACCACCTCCTCGGGGGTTGGCTCCCTCTGCATCGCTCCTGGACCTCGTGGACGCCACCAAAGAAGCTCCGGGTCGACGATGATACCCAGATTCCTCACCAAGGTACGAGTCCCGACAGGTAGCACCTCCCAGTGCCAACTCGGTGGAGCCCAGACTCGAACATCCCCGATGGAGTCCAGTAGGCTCGAACGAGGTGGACGTGGCATAACTAAATAATAGCAATAAACAATCATAAAACATAAACATTAACTAAATCACTAAGTATTGCCTTAATAACACTAACCCTAAACCTAACACTAACTAAACTAAACCTAATTAACTATGTATTCTATCTAACCCTAACTAACCCTAGATAATACTAACCTATACAATTAACCTAATACTAATACTAACTAAATACTAATACTAATACTAAATACTAACCTAATACTAATACTAACTAAATACTAACCTAATACTAATACTAACTAATACTAATACCAAATACTAACCTAATACTAATACCAAATACTAACCTAATACTAATACTAACTAAATACTAACCTAATACTAATACTAACTAACTAATACTAACTAATATAATACTAACTATTAAATACTAATAGTAATACCAAATTAACCTAATATTAATACTAACCTAATTAACACTAACCTAATTAACACTAACCTAATATACTGACCTAATAATAACCTAATACTAACCTAATATTACTAACCTAATACTAACC
Source organism: Avena eriantha (assembly GCA_910589775.1). NCBI lineage: Eukaryota > Viridiplantae > Streptophyta > Magnoliopsida > Poales > Poaceae > Avena > Avena eriantha. The sequence goes on from OU342742.1 coordinate 538,535,004, forward strand.
TAATTAATACTAACCAAAATTAACACATAACGAAAATTGACGGGCGTCGGCGATCACCTGACGGCGAGGCGGCGCGTGGGGCGGAGACGGTGAGGCGCAGGGCGGCGCGGAGACGGTGCCGGCGGCGGCACGGGGCGGAGACGGCGAGGCACAGGGCGGCGGCGGGACAGACGGCGACGGCACCGACGGGCGCGGGCGGCGGCGGCACGGACGGCACGGACGGCGGCACAAATGGGCGGCGCACAAGCTATTTGGAAATGGCGATCTGGCTCTTCGGGTCGTGCCACGACCCGGGGTGGGGGTGGGGTCTTTATGCCAACCCTCTTTAGCCCCGGGTTGTAATACGAACCGGGGTTAAAGGTTTTTTTTTCTATTACAACCCGGGGCTAAAGTTGTTTTCGGCTCGCCGCACTTCCCGCGTGCCATACCCTTTAGCCACCCTTTAGCCCCGGTTTGTATTACAAACCGGAGCTAAAGGTTGTTTTTGGCGCCAAAACAAAAAATGGTTTATAGTTTTCAGAAAATTATGTATTATATATCAAAATTTTCAGAAAAAGAAGATCTATAATTTAAATCTATTATCATACATTATTGTACAACTTAAATGAAATTATCTATTGTTTAACAAGTATTATATTTAATACAAATGTTCACAAAAAATAATAAATATATAGTTTATTATTTAAAAATGGAAAAATATATATAATATACCAAAATATTCACAAAAAATAATAGATTCATTAGAAATATAATATTGAATACTAAAAATATTAACTAGGACTAAAACATATTTTTCCGCCATTTCCCTCGCTTCCTGCCATTTCCCCCGCTTCTCGCCATGTTTTCCCGCTATTTCCCCCGCTTCCCGCCATGTTCTCCCGCCATTTCTCACGCTTCCCGCCATGTTCTCCCGCCATGTCTCTCTATATCTAGGCCGACCAGCATGTCCATCCACACATCCACACCTTCTCTCTTACAACAATGGACATCGCTTACTGGGCTTTTCTAACACACAAGGAGACCGAGGAGCTGTGCGCCTCTAGCTACCCATACCCGCCGGGGTACCGGCTGCCTGCTGGCTGGATGCTAAGCGCTGGAGGGGTTCTTGTTCCTCCTGTGCCTCAAGGTTCAGCCCGCCAGGCGGCCATCACGAACCACTTCTACGTCGAGCTCACGCCGGAGCAGCGGATGGATCCCCATTGGGATCCCGACAACCTCGACACCTGGAATGCCTTCTTCGCAAACCGGCGGGAAAGGGAGCTCGCTAGGTACGAGGGTGGCGGCCCACCCCCAGTGAACCACGACGAGGCTGGTCGCCACCTGTGGTGGGCGAACCGGCCTATCGCCGGTGTGATGCGCTACATCGCCATGGGAGACCATCCTCGCTTGAGGTACCCGCACTTTCATCAACCGCATAGACACAAGAATAGTGGTGGTGGTGAAGGCCTAGGGCGTACTAGGGTCGTCATCCGGGAGCCCCCTCCCCCGCGCGTCATGAATCCGAGGCCAGAGGATCCATCCGCGTGCTATGAGGAAGGGCTAAGGATCCACCCGCGTGCTACGAGCGACGACAATGACGATGACGATTCCGAAGACAACCCAGAAGTTGTGTACTACAGGGGTAGATATGATTATGACTAATTTTTACGTTTTAATATTAATAAATGTCTGGCCACAACAAGTTGCAATACTACCTATTGTGATCAAGATAGTTCATATCCATATACATGTAAGAAGATCATTAAAAATAAAGGTTTTAATAATATTGTACATCACCAACATCCACACATGTTAGGGTTTTCTTCTAATCCGTAACCATGGAGCATCTTCCTTACTTAACGGGATGCTTGGGTCATCCTTCACAGCGAAGGGCGGAATTTCATGAAACTTATCATAATCGTCTGACATGTCTGCCTTATCCTCCACCCCCACGATGTTTCTTTTTCCTGAAAGAACTGTGTGGCGCTTTGGCTCATCGGATGCTGTATTCTTTTGCTTATCTTTCCTTTTTCTCGGTTTGGTAGACATGTCCTTCACATAAAAAACCTGAGCCACATCATTGGCTAGGACAAATGGTTCATCTCTATACGCAAGGTTGTTGAGATCCACTGTTGTCATTCCGTATTTCTTGTCTACCTCAACCCCGCCTCCTGTCAGCTTGACCCATTTGCACCGAAACAAAGGAACCTTAAAAAAGGTCCATAATCAAGTTCCCATATCTCCTCTATGTAACAATAATATGTATCCTTTTGCCCATTCTCGTCTGTTGCATCAAATCGGACACCACTGTTTTGATTGGTGCTCTTTTTACCTTGGGCGATCATGTAAAATGTATTCCCATTTATCTCGTACCCTTGGAAAGTCAATATAGTCGAAGATGGTGACCTGGCCAACAACTACAACTTCTCTCCAACATTTATGTCATTCATGAGATGTGTCTGCAACCAACCGCCGAAAGTCATCATATGTTCATCTCTAATCCAGAAGTCAGGCTTCCCCGGGTTGTTGGAGTGTACAATATTCTTGTGTTCCTCGATATACGGAGCTACCAAGGTGGAACTTTGCAGAACTGTGTAGTGTGCTTTAGTGAGAGAATGTACGTCCATACATATCCTTGCTTTCTTTCCTAGCGTGCCTTTTTCACTAATTCTACCCTCATGCCGTGATTCAGGAACACCGATGGACTTAAGGTCAGGAATAAAGTCAACACAAAACTCAATGACCTCCTCTGTTCCATATCCCTTTGAGATGCTTCCTTCTGGCCTAGCACGGTTATGAACATATTTCTTTAACACTCCTATGAACCTCTCAAAGGGGAACATATTGTGTACAAATACAGGACCAAGAATGTTAATCTTGTTGACTAGGTGAACTAGGAGGTGAGTCATAATATTGAAGAAGGATGGTGGGAACACCAACTCGAAGCTGACAAGACATTGGACCACATCTTTCTGTAACCTTAGTAGACTATCTAGACTGATTACCTTCTGAGAAATTGCATTGAGAAACGCACATAGCTTCACAATGGGTACTCGAACATTTTCCGGCAGGAGTCCCCTCAATGCAATCGGAAGCAGCTGGGTCATAAGCACGTGGCAATCATGAGACTTTAGGTTTTGAAATTTTTTCTCTGCCATATTTATTATTCCCTTTATGTGCGACGAGAAACCAGACGGAACCTTGATATTGTAAAGGACTTCAAAAAAGATTTCCTTCTCTTCTTTGGTAAGAGAGTAGCTAGCAGTACCTTCAAACAGCTCTGGATGCATGCCGTCTCGGTCTTGTATACGTTGTTGGTCCTGTCGTGCTTCAGGTGTATCTTTGCTCTTCCCATACACGCCCAAGAAGCCTAGCAGCGTCACGTCAATTGCAGAGCGGACCTCTAGGACTTTCCAATAAGGTAGCTCCCAAAATATAGATTTCTTTTTTCACATGGGTGCGTGTCCGACATCGTCCTTCGGAATAGATTGTCTACCAGGACCCTTTTCAAAGATTAATTTTAAATCCTTCACCATGTCAAATACATCATCACTAGTACGACGGATAGGCTTACACCGGCTGTCTGCCTCACCATTGAAATGCTTACCTTTCTTTCTTAGGATGCGCGTGGGTGGAAGAAAACGACGATTCCCCGGGTACACATTCTTCTTATATTTATCCAAATATATACTTTTAGTCTCATTTAAACAATGTGTGTATGCATTGTATCCCTTGTTTGTCTGTCCTGAAATGTTATTAAGAGCAGGCCAATCATTGATTGTTATAAACAACAACGCTCGTAGGTCAAATTCCTCCTGCTTGTTCTCATCCCACACACGTACACCTTGTCCGTGCCACAACTGTAAGAGTTCTTCAACTAATGGCCTTAGGTACATATCAATGTTGTTGCCGGGTTGCTTTGGGCCTTGGATGAGCACTGGCATCATAATGAACTTCCGCTTCATGCACAACCAAGGAGGAAGGTTATAGATACACAGAGTCACAAGCCAGGTGCTATGACTGCAGCTCTACTCCCCAAAAGGATTCATGCCATCTGTACTTAGACCACCTGCAAAGTCCGGAAACTCTCTCTCTCGATTTTTCTCCACTGCGACCCATCAGTGGGGTGTCTCAACATCTCGTCTTTCTTACGGTCTTCCATGTGCCATCGCAACAACTTGGCATGCTCTTTGTTCCTGAATAAACGTTTCAACCATGGTATTATAGGAGCATACCACATCACCTTGGCAGGAACCCTCTTCATGCGACGCTCGCCCTCAACATCACCAGGGTCATCTCGTCTTATCTTATACCGCAATGCAGTGCATACTGGGCATGCATCCAACTTCTCGTACTCCTCGCTGCAGTAGAGGATGCAGTCATTCATGAGTGCATGTATCTTCTGCACCTCTAATCCTAGAGGGCAGACAACCTTCTTTGTTTCGTAGGTACTGGCGGACATTTTGTTATCCTTTGAAAGCAACTTCTTCATTATTTTCAGCAACTTTTCAAATCCTTTGTCAGTCACACCGTTCTCTGCATTGCATTGCAGCAATTCCAGTGTGCTACCTAGTTTTTTGTTCCCATCTTCACAATTTGGATACAACAATTTGTTGTGATCCTCTAACATCTTCTTGAACTTCAAACTCTCCCTTTCAGTTACGCATTCTTTCTCGGCATCATCAATGGCCTGACTAAGATCATCATCGGGTAGATCTGATGCCCGTTTTTTATCTTTTTCTTCATCAATGTCTTCCATTGTAGTACCATCGTATTCAGGGTAGTCATTGTCATTTTCTTCTTCTTCGTTGTCTTCCATCATAACCCCTCTTTCTCTGTGCTTGGTCCAACAATTATAGTCGGTCATGAAACTGGACCGAAACAGGTGGCTGTGAAGGACTCTTGAGGAAGAGTATTCTTTATGATTCCGACATAAAACAATTATAGTCGGTCATGAAACTGGACATAAAACCATTCCTCTTGTTTGCCTCAGCCACAAGAAGAAAAGAATGCACGCTTTTAATGAACTCGTTAGAGAGTCGGTCAGTGTACATCCATTGCCGGCTCATCTGCATTATATAATTAATTAAGTACATCAAACATAATCATAATTAATTAGTACTAATCTAAAAAAACAAAATTAAAGCCAGCAACCGGGACTAAAGATATGATGAACCTTTAGTCCCGGTTGAAGGCACCAACTGGGACTAAATGTGGATATGGAGACAACATGTCGACACTATGTCCTCAGTGGGCAGCACTAAGCCAGTAAATTAAATGACTCTACTATTTTGGGTGGGTGGCAGCATAATCATAATTAATTAGTACTAATCTAAAAAACAAAATTAAAACTAGCAACCGGGACTAAAGATATGATGAACCTTTAGTCCCGGTTGGAGGCACCAACCAGGACTAAATGTGGATGTGGAGACAACATGTCGACACTATGTCCTCAGTGGGCAGCACTAAGCCAGTAAATTAAATGACGACACTATTTTGGGTGGGTGGCAGCACTATGCCAGGGTGAGTGTGTCGACATTATGTCATCAGTGCCCGACACTATGTTGTGCTGCTTAATCTATAAATAGGTATACATTCTTGTGAAGAACTGCAATATGGTGTGCGAGACCAGGGACACCACTACGGCGGAGCTTCTCGAAGATGTCTTAGGACCTCGTCCTCAGACATCTTCGAGGAGCTCGCCGTAGAGGCACTCTCTAATATGTGAAATTGGTTAGCTCCACCAGCATACTGATTTAGCTAGAGAAGATATAAACCGAAAGATGGTGTGCGAGAGCAGGGACACCACTACGGCAGAGCTTCTCGAAGATGTCTTAGGATCCTGTCCTCAGACATCTTCGAGGAGCTCGCCATAGAGGCACTCCCTAGTATGTGAATTGTGATGTCTTCTTATCAAGCTTTTATGAATTAACCCTATCTTTGTTACAATTTTTTCAGTTTGTTGAACGCAGGTAGACGAAGAAGGATATTTTGCCCAGCTAGCTAGCTAGTTAGAATGATGAACTCACGCATGTGTGTGCTTCTAAAATCAAATTTCGAGACTATGTGCCAAAACAAGATATATATAGATAGAATCCACATATTGTGATATTTACCTTAGAGTTCCTTACATTAATACAAGATAGATAGAATCTAAACATCGATCTCATGCTATCATTGCAAAAATTACTACCAAACTAAATCCACAAATCCATCTGTAAGATAGAGCATGAAATGAGCTAATATAGCAATGAGAGTTCAAAGGATGAAGTTGCTCACCTTTTAGAACCTTTGGATAGATGGGGCACCACAAAATATAGACAAATCTTGAGGAAAAAAATGGCATGAACTCGAGCTTGAAGCAAGAAAGAGAGAGAGAGAGAGAGAGGAGAGCCACCAGCTTGAATGGTGGCTCGGGCAGGGGAAGAAGATATAGCCAGACCTTTAGCCCCGTGTCTAGAACCGGGCTAAAGGTCCACCTTTAGCCCCGGGTCGTATAACAAACCGGGACTAAAGGGTCTGTCGCTCGACCCGGACTGCCTGAAACCCTTTAGCCCCGGTTTGTTACATGACCCGGGGCTAAAGGTCCCGTTCGAACCGGGGCTAGTGCCTGCCACCCCCTGGGGCCAGTTCTAGCCGTTGGACTGGGGCATTAGTCCCGGTTTGTAGCAAAACCGGGGCTAATACCCCTGAACCAAAGGTCTATTTTCTACTAGTGAGCGACCGCCACCGGAGCAACAGGTCGCCATGGGGTTTATGTGATCATATTAACGCAATGCTGCGGAAAGTTTGGTGGGGAGGCAAGGAGGGTAAGAGGCGCACAACTTGGGTTTCGTGGAAAAGATGACTCAACCAAAATATGAAGGAGGGCTGGGCTTCCGAGACATCGAGCTTTTTAATCTCACCCTGCTTGCTCGCCAGGCATGACGGTTACTCCAGGATCCAACATCATTCAGTGCACGTATTCTCAAGGCGGTTTACTTCCCCGGTTCGGATATTCTGAATGATGAGCTTGGGTCACACCCTTCCCAGGTATGGAGATCGATTCTCAAGGGAACAGATGCTCTGAAGTTGGGATTGATACATCGGATTGGCAACGGAAGATCAACAGGTTCGTGGAGTCAGCAGTGGCTACCCCGGGATGAACGACTTCTTCCTGTTACACCATGCAAGGAAGATGCTCCGAGGTGAGTAAGCGACTATATTGTCCACTCTAGCTCGTCTTGAAGGCTCGACATGCTTGAGAGATTTTTTCTATCCCATGGATATTGAGATCATCAGGAACATACCACTATGTACTAGGATTCAAGAAGATTTTTGGGACTGTTACTTCGAGAAATCTGGAGTTTTCTCTGTTCGACCCGCATACAGAATGCTTACCACGGTAAAGAAGGCCAGAGAGGACTATTTTGATGGCAACTCGGGATCATCGAAGGTTTCACAAGAGGAGAAACTATGAGAGAAGCCATGCAAGTGCATGGTTCCCCCTAAAGTCCGCATTTTTCTCTTGAGGCTAGCGCATTGCTCGTTACCGATAGGTGATGTACGCAATCATCGTGGCATGGCACAAACTCCGGCATGCTCGATGTGTGGGCATGATGGTGACTGGAGGCATTCTCTCTTCGAGTGCACACCGTCACGATGTATCTGGGCTCTCTCTGATCCGACCATTGTTGAGCATATTAGTTTGATGGCGGAGGAATCCCTACGACAGTGGCTGTCGAGCATGTTGGAGACCATGGAGACAAGTGATTTCTCCAAGATGGTGATCACGATGTGGGCTATTTGGCACTCTCGATGGAAAGCTATCCATGAGGAGGTTTTCCAAAGCCCAATGGCTACGCATCAGTTCGTTCAGTCCTTCCTTGGTGATCTTGATTTGTGCAAGGAGAAGAAGAAGTCGACGGGAGGCAGGGTTCAGGCCTGGTCGCCACGGTGGATCCCCCACCTGTTGCGACTTGCATAATGACCGTTGATGGAGCGGTGGCGAAATCCACCAACAGGGGCGTTGTGCCGACGATTTGTCGTTTTTGCCGATGGGACCTATCTAGGGGCGTCGGCGGTGGTGTTCGAAGGTTTGACAAACCCGAGCTGCCTCGAGGCGCTAGCATGCAGGGAGAGCTTGGCTCTAGCTGCTGATCTAAATGTGGGTGTCATCCTAGTGGTGTCGGACTGGATCGAGGTTGTGCACAATCTGCAAAAGAATTCGCTGGGAATGGTAGGCAGCATTACGCAGGAGATCATGGCAACGGCGGCGCAGCGAGGTGGTGTTTCCTTTTGGCACGAGAGCCGGAGGTCGAACGTGGAGGCAGATCGCATTGCGTGGATGGTGACGTCTCTCCCAGCTGGACGCTATGTCTGGCTAGCTATCCTCCCAGAGGGTTTGAATCTTCCTGTAAAAGTTACGATCACTAATTAAAATGATTGAAGCTCTAAAAAAAACCACATAACTCTTAGATCGCACGAATCACAAGATAAATTTAATAGTGAGAGAGGTGACTGAGATTTAATAAGTTCTCGTACGACACGAAAACTAGCAAATTATGTATATGTAATTGCCGGAACATGCAAATTCGTAATTATTAGACGAATGAGAGAAAACATTTTCTGTTCCTTTGCAAAGCTAGCGCTTTCTTTTTCAGAGTCTCGATCAGGGGCCGCCCGGTCGGTTGGTGCGCTCTCCTTATCTAACCCGTGTCAAAAATCTAACATGCATGGCACCTAAAGGAAAACAAAATCTAACACCACGCAGTCCACGCTTGAACATTTTCTCACGAAATTTGCCGCACGGGTGACTGCTCCATGCATGACGTATATCTGATGAAATGAAACGCTCGCAGATGCCCACATCCCAGCTGATCGATGGAATCGCTTACGCTTTACCTGGGTGTCCGGGTCTCCATCGAATCTATGGTGATCTGGCCCGGACGTAACGGAGACTCCTGTAGTCTTGAGCTTTACGATGGGGGAGAAGCACCAACTCGATTGACCGACAGGCGACAGAAAGGCGAGAACACGGAAGCAAAAGCGTCTACATCTGATAGACACACAGGCATACAAACATGCATCTATCTTCGCGGCCTTGGAGGAGAAACACCACAGCGTACGAGGAACACGAGTATCCGTCAACGACCACTCGAAAACAACAGCTGAAAGTCCGTTGATGCCTTTTGTTCCTCCGGTGATTCATGATGATCACCACCTTACGATCATTCCTCTTCGTTCTTTGAATTTTGAGACCAGCTTATGTAGGGTGGAGATTTGGTGCACAAGGGCAATAGTGATCCTGTTTTTCCTAAAAAAATCTAGAATCATACATTTTTGAGTAAAAAAGTTGACGAGAGCTAGACCCCAACAAAAAAAAGAGCCCTCTCTCTCTCCCCCGAGGGCGACAGGGCTCCTCCACCTCCGGCCGCCTCCCCCACCTCCACCCGCCTCACTCCGTCGCCGTCGCCGGCAGGGATCGCCGGGCGACGCCCGAGCGACGCCGGCGGCGGCGGCCTGCCTCTCCCTGTGCCCTGGAGAGCGGGTCGGGGCCCTTTTCCTCCTTGGCGACGGTGCACTTCGGAAGACCTTAGTCTGGCGCGGCTAGGTGGCGCTGGCGGCGGCGTCAACTCGCGGCGGGGCACCAAGTATGCGGTGGTTCGCCGGCCGCCGGCCCAGTCCGGTTCTAGGCACCTCGACCCCCCTAGATAGGCTCAGGAGAGCCCCAGATGGGCTCGAGCGGGCCGGGACACCAAGTCTGCAGATCTTTCTGGAGGTAGCGGTGGCGACTGAGCTAAGCTGGGGACGGCGGCGGTGACTGAGCTAAGATAGGGATGGCGGCGTTGCGCCTGCCTATTGCAACAGGATGGACGGAGCTTCACGGGCCCGTCTGGACCCGGCCAGACCTGCCAGGGCCTGGTGTGCTCCCGCTGATCTGTCCGACCGATGACTGCTTCGGCGGTGGAGGTGGGTTCCTCTCGCGGCTGCGAGGCTCCTATCCATCATTCGGCTATGACGCGTGCCTCTGCCTTGCAGGCTTGCGCTAGTGTTCATGAAGTGACTACAAGATCGTGGAGGCGCATGCTTGTGGACGGCAAAGCTGGGTGGCGTTGCTCCGTTGCGCCAGAGTTCTTTTGTGAGCGGTGATCGGGAGAAATCCCTCTCAGCTAGTCTGACCCTGGCGTGGCGGCGCCTTTGAGTGGCACCATTCCTTCTTGAAGGGCGCTGCGGAAATCCCTGTCCACTTTACTCTGCGTGTTGGGGGAAATCCTAGGACCAATTTGGTCCGGGTAGCAGCATTGTGTCGACGGTGCCACCTTCTTGAAGGTGCTGCTTGATACGGACGCTTCGGGGCGCTTGAATGTGGTGGGTCAAAGTCGGAGGGTGTTGCGGTTGTGGGTCATCATCATTTCATCGATTCGCCTTTGTCTTCATTTCTTTTCCTTTTGGGCATGTCTTTGCTGTTGCCCAAGCACTTCCTTTGATTCGAATGCTTGTATCGGGTGCGGTTGCTATATTAATATAGCGGGGCGGAAGCCTATTTCGAGGAATATAAAAGAGGGGAAAAATATAGATATAGCCAATGATGTATCCCACAAACTTGTAAAATATTTAATCTTAAATAAGTACTTTATATTATGAGCTACACAAACATGAGAAAAATATGAATCTAAGTATGCATTGTTTCAAATCTCCAAATTCTATCCGATTTTATCATTTTATGTAGCCCACAATATAAAAAAATCCGGGATGCGACTTTGCATGCTTATATAATATAACATTGACTATGACCAAATTTTTAAGGATGCAAGTGGGTAACCTTTAGGGTACCCTCTACCCTTTTCAGTACAAAAAATAAACTGAATTTTTGTAAATCGCCACTTTTTGAGAAATCTAATTCATTTGTTTGTATTAGACTAAAAAAAAGGGTACTACCCTAAAGGTTCCAAACTCCCATCTCTACAATTTTTGTTTTCCAGACATTTTGAAAATTGTAAATATATAAATGGAGCATTGGAGCATGGTCAATCTTCGTTGCATCTTCTACATGAACGACCTCACAAGGCCGCTTCTTCTCCTCGTGGGTGAAATCTGTGGTTTGCGGCAAAGGCTTCTCAAGTACACTCCGTGCATCGCAGATTCGCAGTGGCAGACTTAGTGCCTGATCCTATTGGCAAGTCGGTCCCTGGTCCGTCCTTTGCTCTAGGGTGTTCTCAACGTCGACGGTACAGTGCCCTTTGAGCTAAGGCGAGGGGGCAAGGGTCATCATGGAGGAGGATAGTCAGGCGATTACTCACCTCTCCTGGAGCATATGAAGGCATTTTCAACACGCCGGCGGTTCCGCGAAAAGATTACCTTTGTTGGTGCTTCATCCGCGGTGGAGAGAGAGCATGGACGGCTACAATCTAGACTTTTCCTTGTTTCTTTTATGTTTGTTGGTGTTCTTGATGTTGTAAGCTGTTTTCCAGCATCTTGTACATGCAGTTTGGGCCCTATTAATTTATGGCCTGGCGTAAAGCCTTTCGTTTGAAAAAAAGGTGATATGATTGTCATTTTGTTCGCTTTTGACTCAGTGCATGATTGATGCTGGAATTGCTTCATTTTTTAAATGCCTTCAGTACCGATAGTACATATATTTCCTCCTTTGTTCTATGCCCACAACCCCAGCCCAAAATTAGCCACTTTAACACATTCACACACACTATCATTTGTTCCATGCCCACTACCCAGATCATGCAAAGTTTACATGCCTTTTACTTCCAAGACAATTATTTTTATTCTCGTATTTGGATTGCCATATATGACGCTGATTGCTGAGAATGTTTACACATTCACATATAGATTATGCAAAATATTTACTTTAAATAAAGTTATTTCTGACATTCGGTCATTTTTATTGCTATGATGCTCCTAGGGATTGTCTCTCGGTAAATACTCTTTCTCACAAATTAGTGTAAGCTCTCAAAACAAATGAGGTATGATGAATAACAACAAAACTGCTCTCAAACAGCATAAGCAGTATCCCTAGTAAAATGATAAACCTTAAGCAAAAGAAACTCTAAAGCAGCATCCTCGCCGAAATTGTTGAACAAAAGAGAACATGAAAGGTAGATCAGTAAGACCTGAAGGCTAACATGTTCCTTCGCAGAACAGATAAATGATAAACCTTTGCTTGGTTTGTAGTACAAGAATAATCGTGAACCAACCATTTCCTATAGCCTGGCTTACCAACCATTGATGCTGTTGGGCCTGGCTGATGGTAAATTAATACTATCAGACAAAGACATCACCCCCGGTACGTGTGTAGATCAATCTTCATCTGAAACCAAACACGCGTGTGGCGGGCGCGAAAAAGAAGTCGATTTTAACATGCCATCATGAAAAGAAAACGTATTCAGTATCGAAAATAAGAAAAGAAAACGTAAACACTGCACCTATATATAGAGACAGTAAGACATCATGTCAGATTCCCTGGCTTAGCATATATGCTACTCTTACTTGATATCAATAAAGCTCACGTTTTCTCAAAAAAAAGAGCATATATGCTACTCCGTACATACAATCATGCACCGGGCTCCATAAATCAGTCACCTCACCATTCACCACCACAAACATGCGAACAGAGAGATAAGCAAACTGGTAGCGGCTAGCTGCTACTTAAAGGGAGGAGAAGGTGAGAGATAGAGAGTTACACTACTTGCATTGGTGAAGCAATGAGAGACATAGCAGAGGATGAAGCGACGACGGAGGGAGGCGAGAGGAAGAACGCGGGGGGCAGGAAGGTGCCGTTCTTCGGCATGTTCAGGTATGCCGGCCGCGCCGACTTCACGCTGATGGCTGTCGGCACGGCGGGAGCGATGGTGAACGGCATGTCTCAGCCGCTGATGACGGTCGTCTTCGCCGAGGTCATCGAGGCCTTCGGCGCCAGCGACGACAGCACGATCCTCCACCGGGTCAGCAAGGTATACGTACGGGCACGTAGCTTTTTTCTGCAACGGTTCAGAAATATTATGTTCCAGCAACCTGGGCCATATATATAGATACTACTTCGCTCTTCAGGCTAACATCAACGACTATAGTTCTGAGCATTCAACCGTAGAAACTGGGTATTTTTTGTTGGGAGCTAATTAAGTTTACCGGTGTGTCATGCTACAATCTATTTTGCCAAACTCGATTAAGGTACGAGCAGGTTAGCAAATCCTTATTATTAGCCGCAGCCTGGCTTGGCTAAGAGACGGGGGTTAGCGGGATAATTCCTACCAAACCCCACATCCTCACCTATGGCTAAAAACATGTTTGGTTCTAAAGTATTCGTTAGTTTAATCATCTCTTATCCCCAATTTTTCGTAAGTAGTAGAGTATTTTTTTTTTCAATATCCAATACGATGCCCATACTAGTGGATTGATGGGGATTGGAGTTTTGTGGAAATTAGAAGGGTTTGGTTGAAGGTGTCGATTTCACTCAATCCCTTTGAAAATTATCCTCTCTAATCCCTATAAAAACACTACTGGAACCAAACAAGGTCTCGGAGGAGTTATCGTAGAGAGAAGCGGCTTCAGGGGTTGTGCTTCGTGAACTTAACACTCGGCTGTCGGCGGTCGGCAGTTCAGCACCATCCGATGAACATGTGCGAGACGGTGGTTCCCACTTCCCAGCGTGCGACTAGGGGTGATCAGGCGAGCCATCGTGGTTCGGTGGCGGATGGATGGTTTGCGTTGAGACGTCGCTGCATGCTAAGTTTCTCTCCCAGTCTTAGCTAGCTGCTAGCCCGCAAGGCAGTCTAGTTTCAGCTAACTGCTCCATCCTTTTCAAAATGTAACCCTTTTTAGTAATCAAAATTTTAAACGGCTAGAGAGGCTCACGTTTAGGAATAAATAAGGTAGTACAGTAGCTACTAGTACTACCACCGTTCGTTCTATCGCTCTACAGGTGTGGAGCTCCCTTTTAAGACAGGCCGTCCTACTTTGATTTCTCCTCACTAAAACAGAACACATACTAACTCAAGCTTGGAAGTTTAAATAGCAAATTAAAAACTTTGAAAAAGACCAACAACTTTCATGTTTTGATTCCTTTTCATTTGACACCATCTTTCAAAAGCCTTTTCACGATCTCTAAGAACTGTGCTTGGAGGCACAGGTTTTGAGGGAGAACTGGAAAAAAGCGTCTCACGTCGCCCCTTGCGTGCGTGATCGAGACGGAACCCTCACCCCTGCCGCCACCCACCTCATCCTCCCCTCATCCCCTCGCCGCCGCCGGCGAGCGCCGCATGGCAAAGTCCGCGCGGTGCCAGCGGCAGCGGGCCTTCTTCATCCAGGCGCAAGGCATCTTCGCGGGAGGGAGCGGCTGGCGGCGGTGCCATCTGTAGGCGATGGCTGACTTGGCTGGCGGCGGTGCGTGCAGCGAGGACTCAGTCGATGCCGGGCTTGGGAGGAGCTGCTGCGGCAGCAGAGCGCTTCTGGGGGCGGGGCATGGCGGCGCGGCCTCTGCGGCGGTGAGGGTGGTGGGAGCGACTTGAGGCGCAGTTCGCCGGCGGCGTGGTGGCCTGGCTGCAACAATGTGGCAGCGGATCCGACGTAACCTGATCTGGGCCTGATCCAGGCATGGTCGGGCCTGATCTCGGCCTTGTTGGCACTGCCTGCTCGCCCGGACGACACTCACCGCAAGGTGATGGAGGGAAGATCATCTTCCCTAGGCTACCATGTGGCTCAATGACTGCAAGTCCGAGTCTTGAACTTCATCGTCCTTCTCGGCGGTTGTGCGTTGTAGCAGTGGCCGGAGCCTTGGCTAGAGTTCGTGGAAGCCAGGGCGGCGGCGCCAGAAGGTGGTTTGTGCGGGCGTCCCTTCGGCCTTGTGGGTGGCGGGGAACGGGCGCTGATCCTCAGACCGACGGCGGTCTGGCAGCCCCGGGTGAGCTAGGTGCCGACAAAGCTGCTGTTTGGCAGTAGGGATTTGCCGAAGTGGCAGATCCCTGGTGGAGGGAGGAGTAGAGCCTGGTGCTAGGGCTGGCGTATACGGTGGCCCCCGTGTTGCAGTGTGGTGGCAGGACTTCACGAGCCTAGTCGGGCTCAGTCGGGCCAAGAAGGCCTGGTATGTCTTCCTGTTGCATCCGGTCGGCTATCGCCTTCTGGCGGTGGAGGTAGTTCTCTCCCGCGCACTAATGTCATGCCTACCCTCGCTGATGGTCCCGTTCTCTCGGTCTTACCGGCCTCGTTACGTGGTTCAAAGTGTGACGGCGGTGACAACTTCAAGATCGTGTTGATGTGGAGCAGTACAAAGTGTCCGGGAGGGTGATTTGTTGGAGGGACCGGGAGAAATCCTTGTCACTTCGACACTGACGCAGTGACGCCTGCGGGTATCGCCGTCCTTCCTGAAGGGCATCGGGGGCATCTCCTCCCCGCCTCCCACGGAGTACCGGGGGAAACCCTAGGACTACTCCGGGCAGCAGTGTCGTCGTCACCACTCCTCTTCTTGGAGGTGTTGCTTGGTACGCGGCGCTTTGGATTGCTAGATGTGTGGTGGTACTTCTCCGGAGGGTGCAACGGTTGCAAGTCTTCTCTGTTTTCGTCGCTCCGCCGATGTTGGCTTTCTTTTCTTTATTCTTGTTTTTCTTTTGGGCTTGGCTTGTGCTGTTTGGTCCTAGCTTTGTTCGGAATGTTATATCGAGTGGTTTCTATATTAATATAGTGGGCGTAAAGCCTGTTTCGAGAAGGAACATGTTTTGAGAAACTACAAATTTCACATCAGGCTACTTCAGGATTCGTCTAACATCCATGCAATTCTACACATCGAAGTGTAAATGAAAAACTTGTGATTTATTATAACTATTAATATATTAGTCTCATTAAATATAATTAAGTTGTTGAATATCATAAATTATATTAAAAAGATTTTTAAAAAGAAGCTAGACATTTGTCATTGCCTAGAACTTCTGGACAACAATGAAGCCAATAGGTTTTCTACTTCTATTTAAATAAGTTGTTATTTATGCAATAGAAATATAGGGAGGGGGCAACTCAAACCCCCTCCCCCCAAACACACACCCATGATTCTTAGTTAAACAGTGATATATGTCTACGAGTTCACTAGCTCTACCAAACTTTTCAAGCGATCCTCTGCCGCCGTCTACCTGACATCTTCAATACTACAGTGTCGGCGATACGTGAGTAGGACAGAACTGCGTCGTACGTGAAGTGGTATCGATCTACGATTGTGGAGGAGCATATATGCATTTGCATTGAGACATCATTGTAGGCTCGCTAGAGCATCTCTAACAGATCCCACGAAAACTAAACCTAGAAGATGCGTATCCTAGAAGCTGGATAACACGTCCCAAGGTCAAACTACGACACGACGCGGCAGAATAGATCCTGCAAATTGAAACTCAAAATTCGAGAAAAGCATTGGCGCTGAAAAAATTATCGAACAACTTCTTCGTTCATCACAAAAGTTTCATCAAACAAGTTTGTACCGCTAGTTATCTAGTAGATACTTAGCTAGATCTAACAATAGCACCCTACCCGTACATTTACCCGTGGCTGGCCGTGGCGCTCACCAGCGCTTCTTGCTCGGAGGCGAGTCGGTGTCCTCCTTCTTGTAGCCGAAGCCGTTTGCCTCCGACAGGGAAATCGGATCATCTTGAGGAGGTCGAACTCCTGTTATGCCTCCTCGACCATGCCGCGTCGGGGCGCCTTGCTATCCATGAGGCGGTCCTTGTCGACACGCGCGCTCCTCCAGGACCCCTGGCAGGAGTCCGTCTTCTCCGAGCGGGAGAGCTGGGCCACGGATTACGGATAATACGCCGGATTGCTAATAATGAGTTCCCCGCAAGCTTCTTCCAGTCGTGCTGGTCTACCAAGGGCGATCATATGCAGGCGACGCATCACGGCATCGCCTCAAGCTTTGTGGTGTTCAACCAGGCCTTGATCACGCTTCAACCAAAGAAAGAAAGATTGCACTGTGGACATCAAGGACTTCAGGCCCGTTAGTGCTGCGGGTGTCCCCAAGCTTAACGCGCCAATCACAAGAAAACAAAGAGTACTCATCGGTGAAACTTCCACCAGTTGCATCCCTCACACCCACCCCACTCACACTCCATGTTTCTGATGCTGTACGTTGCCCACACTTTCCACACTTTTTCATGCCCATTTCTACCGGAGATCTTTCGTCGCAGAGGATTCAGGCAGTGCTGGTGTATGTCAGTGTCCCTGCTCATCTCCACCGCAAGCACCCGTATTCTCGTCATTGGCAGCCCCAAGGAAGCGATCTGGCAGACGGTGGCAGGGCGATCCACTGTCGACGCTCCTATTCTTCCTCAAGGTCAGAGATGGGAAGGCCTGCTGCCAAAAGCCTCTATTCAGCGCCCGAGCTCGACTGCCCAATCGGCAATCGCCTCTCAGGAAATCCTGGTAGCAAACTTCTCCTGTGCACTAGTACTACATTACACATGATGTATAATAATTTTCAGTAAAAATCTTGGCAACTTAAGACATAATAATCATGGTGAGAGTAAACGGCCGTCGCCAACTCAGAACTTTATATAAGAGGAAAGTTAACACCAATGCTCCTGCAGTGTTCTTGAAAAATAATTAGGATAACAGAAAAGAAATTCGAGAAAAAATATGTTCAGCTGAAAAAAGAATGACCAATCTCAGACTCCGAGTCTCAAAGTTATTGCTATTTCATTTCTGACAGTTGCTTTCTCCAGGTTGTTGTGTACTACATCTATTTGGGAATTGGGACGGCAGTAGCTTCATTTCTCCGTAAGTACACTTCTACTCTTGTACTAGATGCTTCTAAATGGATAGCTGAAACTCAATCGGCCAATCCTATTCCGCTCTGTACTGAAATAGCTTGCATTCATCTGATCAGATCATGACACACATGATAATCAGTGAGACCACTTAGAACAAACCAAGAAAAACATGGATTGGCCACTGCAATCCACACATGGTGAGCATAAATTGTCTGCCAATAACTGAACACTAGTAATTGCTATTAATCTAGTAAAATTCCTGTATTTTATTAACACTAGTGTCAGTACTTCAACTTTAGGTTAAAATTACAAGCACTAGTTTTCCAGTAGCCTGATACCGCGTACTACTACGAAGGAGTCAGCACTGTGCATGACCTCTGTTTTTAGTTGGATTACATTCACGCGCAGCAGAATTTCAAATGAGTGGCTGGAAGCATTCAAGGTTAACCTGTTACCTGTGCCAGAGGTGTCATGCTGGACAATGGTGGGAGAAAGGCAGTCAACATGTATCCGGTCTCTATACCTCGAAGCTGTTCTAAAACAGGATATTTCATTCTTTGATGTGGAGATGACAACTGGGGAAGCGATTTCTATAATGTCCGCAGATACTGTACTGATACAGGACGCCCTTGGAGAGAAGGTAACAAATGCAATAGACAACATAGAAGAAAGAACAAAACAAATTTATTTTCTGTAAATGCATTATTTGATTTCATGTAAATATGGCTTCTTCACTGTCAGGTAGGCAAGTATGCAGAGCTTTTGACAACCTTTGTTGGAGGCTTTGTCATTGGATTTATACGGGGCTGGAAGTTGGCTCTTGTTATGCTGGCATGCATACCTCCATGCATTCTCTCTTGTGCAGCTGTCTCTGGAATACGTTCCCAAATATCTGCCAGGAGGCAAGCATCATATAGTGATGCGGGTAATGTTGTTGAGCAGAGCATCGGAGCTATAAGAACGGTGGGTTCTGATGGTTTTTAAATTAGAATTAATTATTTGATAGTTAGTTGTTATTTTATAGTATTGAAAGAATTTCAATGCAGGTTGTCTCCTTCAATGGTGAGAAGAAAGCAATTGCATTGTATAATACTCTCATAAAAAAGGCATACAAGGCAACTGTCTTGGAAGGGATTGTCACTGGTCTTGGAATAGGTTGTATCTTTTGTGTTGTCTTCTGCAGTTACTCTCTAGCCTTTTGGTACGGCGCCAAGTTAATCATCAGCAAGGGATATACTGGAGGGCAGGTCATCAACGTCGTATTTGCAATACTAACTGGTTCAATGTGAGCATTCCAAGTGTTGACCATAGTATCGTAAATAATAACATGAGGTGTTAGCACTTAAGCAGAGCCTTGCACACAGAAAAAGTCAAAATACTTGACCCATAAACAATAATATTCCTTCCATTTATCAAAAGCAGAAAAACGCTTCGAGCTGGACAATTTGACTAGTTACTATTTCCAAGTTCCTGTACTACGGCTATCAACATAGTTTTTAAATTACTATTAGGTTTTCATAGCTAGATACTATACAACTTGTCCACTCAACAGATGGGCACAACTCTTTCGACCATAAAATAACATGTACTGCTATAATCATACTTCAAAATTGAGTAAAATAGAGATGATAACCAATAGGACACGGTTCTGTCGGAATTTATAGTAAATTTGAAACTAAAGGCTTGATTATTTTCAACAGGGCTATAGGTAATGCATCACCCTCTATTTCTGCTATTGCCGAGGGTCAATCTGCAGCACACAGGTTGTTCGAAATAATCAACAGAAAACCAAAGATTGACATCACCGACACTTCTGGAATAGTATTAGACGATATCAAGGGTGATCTCGAACTCAACAATGTGTTATTTAGATACCCAGCAAGGCCTGAGCAGTTGATACTTGATGGGCTGTCTTTACAAGTACCTAGCGGTACTACAATGGCTATAGTTGGAGAGAGTGGGAGCGGTAAATCAACATTACTTAGTCTGGTAGAGAGATTCTACGATCCACAGGCTGGTGAAGTGCTGATAGATGGAATCAACATCAAGACTTTGAAACTCCAGTGGATAAGAGGGAAGATCAGTCTTGTTAGCCAAGAACCATTACTTTTTATGACTTCCATCAAAGATAACATAACATATGGTAAAGAGGATGCTACCCTTGAGGAGATCAAGAGAGCAGCTGAGCTTGCAAATGCAGCAAACTTCATCGAAAAGTTGCCAGACGTACTTACAAAAAACTACTTACCGTACTAAATTTTCCTGCAAATACTGCTTATCTGACTTCCCCATAATACAGGCATATGAAACAATGGTTGGTCAGAGTGGTGCTCAGCTTTCTGGAGGACAGAAGCAAAGGATTGCCATTGCAAGAGCGATCCTTAAAAATCCAAGAATCCTTCTGTTGGATGAAGCTACTAGTGCTTTGGATGTAGAGTCTGAGCGAGTAGTTCAAGAAGCACTAAATCGGATCATGGTAGGGATAACTACACTCATTGTTGCTCACCGTATGAGTACAGTCAGAAATGCAGATTGCATAGCAGTGGTTCATCAAGGAAAGGTAATTGAACGAGGTAAGAGACACTTCCATATGAGTAACTAATGTATCTTCTTCCCTCAACCAATTAACCAGTGTGAATAGGAATTTATTCAATTATTTTCCTTAAATTCACTTCATACAGGTGCCCATGACCAGTTGATCAAGGATCCTGATGGAGCTTACTGTCAGCTTACTCGGTTACAACAGGCCCATACTGAAAAAAAACATGAGGTTCCATTCGTGTCAGGTTCAAGACTTAAAAGTACAAGTTTATCTTTGGAAAAATCAATCAGGGATTCTCCCAGGAGTAGAAGACAACACTCCGTAAAACCGCTTGGACTGTCTGGATCTGATGATTTGCACGGGGATGCTAATACCAGCAGACAGGAAAACAAGGAATGTGGTGATAGTGAAGCTACTAAGAAAGCACCAATTGGCCGCCTTTTTATTCTGAATAAGCCAGAAGCACCAATTCTCTTGTTAGCTCTTATAGCTGCATTTGTGCACGGACTTCTTTTCCCATCATTTAGTATCATGATGTCAGGTGGTATAAGAACTTTCTACTATCCTCCACACCAACTTCGAAAAGATTCTAGGTTTTGGGCACTGCTTTGCCTTCTGATGGCAATCATTTCTCTGGTTTCAATTCAACTGGAATTTTTCTTATTTGGAATGGCTGGTGGGAAACTTATAGAACGTGTCCGAGCTTTGTGTTTCAAAAGCATCATGCATCAAGAGGTTTCTTGGTTTGATGACTCTTCTAATTCCAGGTTTGCTACTCTCTTTTTTTTTTCATTGCAAGTATATCTTTATCTCCAACAGTGTGGACATCAAGTTTTCCTTCTGACTTCTACAGCGGTGCACTTGGTGCAAGGTTGTCTGTTGATGCTTTGAACATCAGAAGCCTTGTGGGAGATAATTTGGCCATACTAGTGCAGTGTACAATAACACTTGTTTCTGGCTTTGCCATAGCATTTGTTTCTGACTGGAAGCTTACACTGATCATCATATGTGTGATTCCTTTTCTGGGGTTGCAGAATTATATTCAAGTGAAGTTCTTGAAAGGGTTCAGTGAAAATGCTAAGGTGAAATCATAGAAAACCATGTATTAAAATAATAGCCTTTCGTTTTAAATTAAAGATGAGAAAATACTTTCAACATCAGATTAAAGTGTGCACTTTTCCAGACATTATGTGATTTGCCTTCTAGTAGTCACATATTCGAAGCTTACCGTAAACATACTATGGTCCTCTGAAGTATGAGTTACAAAATAAGCTCTTCCAGCAAATGATTTTTGCAGGTTATGTATGAAGATGCAAGTCAAGTTGTGGCAGAAGCAATTGGCAGTATTCGAACTGTAGCATCTTTCTGTGCAGAGAAGAGAGTAATTACATTGTACAGCCAAAAATGCCAAGCTTCAATGAAACAGGGAATTAGAAGTGGAATTATTGGAGGCCTCGGTTTCAGTTTCTCGAGCCTAATGTTGTATCTGACATACGCTCTTTGTTTCTACGTTGGTGCACAATTTGTACATGAGGGAAAATCAACCTTTAAAGATGTTTTCAGAGTAAGATATGCACATTCATGTGAGCTAGTTTTATTGAATGACTTGACAAATCGATCTGGTACTTTGCAGGTATATTTTGCTTTGGTTTTCACAGCTTTCGGAATTTCCCAAACAAGTGGAATGGCATCAGATTCAACAAAAGCTCGAGAATCCCCAACATCCATACTAGCTTTGATAGATATGAGGTCCAAAATTAACTCAACTAGTGATGAAGGCATAAAGTTAGATAAAGTTGATGGCAATATAGATTTCAACCATGTAAGCTTCAAGTACCCATCCCGCCCAGACGTCCAAGTATTCAACGACTTTACTTTGGGTATTCCTTCTGGAAAGGTAAATTTAAGTTGACATGACTTGTCATTTTTCTTACATTAAATTTCAATTATTTTTCATGCAAAAGGGGGAGAAAAGTATTTACTGTACCTGGTTTACTGCCTGGTATGGAGATTAGAGCATGCTATAATGTACTACCGTTCCCTATGTTTCAGAAGAGGGCATCAGTGACCTTGAGCTTCTTTATTTCAACATGAATGATGGGAGGAACATCAATAGCTACAGATAAAGTTTCTCGTATACTCCCAAGTGTTAGAATGCCCAGCCCATAACATAAGTTTCACAAAAGTTCTAGACATGGAAACCAATTTCATATTTCATAATGCAAAGTTCTAAGTTACACCATGTACACAAGAACAAAAAGACACAATGAGATAAACTGAAAAAAATAAGAAGGTCGGTAAAGGTGATAAGGCTACTATGTACTAAGATTTTTCTTTATCAGTTTTTTCGTCGCTAGATGGCATTAGTTTGATCCTCAATAAATTCAATGTCAGCAGAATGGAATCACTGGACATTTCCCTAATATGAAAATTACAAAGAACAAAAATGAAATTTATTTGCTTATATATTTTCCTCTATACTAATAGGTTTAAAACTGATTTTATATGCAGACTATTGCACTAGTTGGAGAGAGTGGCAGTGGCAAGTCCACAGTAATTGCTTTGCTTGAGCGATTCTATGATCCAGATTTTGGCACAATCTCACTAGACGGAATAGAACTCAAAAACTTCACACTGAGTTGGTTAAGAGACCAAATGGGACTGGTAAGCCAAGAACCAGTACTTTTTAACGATACAATCCATGCCAACATAGCATATGGAAAACACGGAGAAGCTACTGAAGAGGAGATTATCACTGTTGCCAAAGCAGCCAACGCTCATGAGTTCATATCGAGCTTGCCTCAAGGATACAACACTAATGTTGGAGAGAGGGGAACACAAATATCTGGTGGGCAGAAACAACGGATAGCTATTGCAAGGGCGATCTTGAAGGACCCTAGAATACTTCTTCTCGACGAGGCAACAAGTGCCTTGGACACTGAATCAGAGCGTATTGTTCAGGACGCACTGGACCAGGTAATGGTCAGCAGGACCACCATTGTCGTAGCACACCGTCTGTCTACGATCAAAGGGGCAGATACAATCGCAGTCATTAAAGATGGTTCAGTTGCCGAGAAAGGAAAGCATGAATCCCTCATGGGCATCAAAGGTGGAGTTTATGCATCACTCGTCGAACTACATTCCAAGGTGGCATAAGGAGATGTGCAGATATGTCTTGTTTATTTCTTGTTTTTAGAACTACAGGACTAAAATAAATGCTTGTGGTATTTGGCATTACAGTATTTGCAATGTAAATCGTAAATTAATTTTAAGCCTAATCGCCAATAATTTTGGTTTTGCTTAGGCCCAAGATACCAGAGGTACAGATTGCGTCAGCATGTGTTTCAGTTGTTGAGGAGGAAATAGCACCTAACACCACTTGTTGGTGACTTCTTTGCACAAAACCACATGTTGCACTTTTTTTTTCACAGAACACCACATTTCCTTGTGATTTTTGCACAAAACACAAAAATCTTAATTAGCCTCCTTAACAGCAGATTAGAGAACTGGTCCAATAGCCGATATTAACCATATGAAGCAAAAGGCTCATGTAGACTCTAGAATGGCCCAAAATTTTATATAATACATTTTTTAATCAATTCCAAAAATAATACACAAAATTCAAAATTTCGGATTCTAACCCGGCGCCGCTTACGCCGATAGGCACTAATCAGCGGCGTATCATACACCGTTGTGTATTATTTTTGGAATTGATTTAAAAAATTAGCCTCTAGAATAGACTGGCACGGAATATTCTTTTCCAAAATGGCTGCTATTACATAACATGAACCAGCTTCCATTACTCATTCAAGTAAGATATGTTTCCAGTGAATTTGTAATGAAGACGTAACACGAACTTGGACATCAAACTTGTAAAATAATATTGCCAGAGCATGCATTAGAGGAAGTCTAATGTAAATTGCATTAGCGGGATGTTGTCCACTGAGTGGATAAGCATCAATCTACTATTCAACCCCACGATCATGAACAAAACAGAACGCAAGCACAGTAGTTATGTTGGTATTAATTTTGATCCAATCAAACTAACTAAACTTAACACGAATCCCAGTTCTCTAATCTACTTTTAAGGAGGCTACTTAAGATTTCTGTGTTTTGTGCAAAAATTACAAGAAAACATGGTGTTCTGTACAAAAAAAATGAGACATGTGGTTTTGTGCAAAGAAGTCACCAACAAGTGGTGTTATGTGCTATTTCCTCGTTGTTGAGGGGTACCAGAGATCTGTGCATTGATAGCACAAAAAATACACCATCCTAGTCATTCAACAAGTATCTACAGGTAAAACTAAAGAATTGATGAAAAAGTAAACTATCTGCGATTCCCCTCTAGCTGAAGTGTAGAACGGCGTACCGATGGTGCTGCGGGCGGGGTCTCGCATCTTTCGTTCTGGATCATCCGACGCTAACCTAGCCTCGGCGCAAGAGTTGGTGCCCATCGGCGGTCCCGTCGTTCCTGCCCTCTAGGAGCCGCATTCGGCAGTCGGACACGGATTTGCCCCCTTCCCATACGAAGTGAAAATTGCAACCAGGGAGCCTCGTCGGCGTCCAATTCCGTCGCTGGAGAAGCTCCACAGCGGCGCGTATGAAGTGGCTCGGCAGGGACGTCATGAACAGTTTATCCACCTCTCGGCCGGTGGGCCGCCTACGCCGAGATTTTTTTTAGAAGGGGACGACCGGACGGCAATATGTGTGATGGATAAGTCTCTGTCCTATGGTCTTTGTGGGACAGCACACATGGTCCTTGTGTCAAGGACTGGCAGTTAGAGATAGAGCATCAAGGACTAGTTGTTAGATAGAGCATCCTTGACTGCTGATTTAGACTAGCATTTAGTATATTCTTGGCTGGTTAGCAGCCTATAAATATGTATCCCAACCCCTTAGGTTGGTATGGCATTTGTGTGAGTTTTTGTGAGAAATAGAAACCAGAAAATTGCCCCAACTCCTTGTGTCATCCTCTCCCTCGATGAGAGTTAGAATTCAGCGACTAACAAGTGGTATCAGAGCCAAGTTAGTTTGTAGCCTGAGCATCTCCTGCTCATCTCCTTCTCCGGCAGTAGCAGTAGCTCCGGCTGCCTCTTCTCACTCCCCTCTCTCTCTCTCTCTCTCTCTCTCTCTCTCTCTCTCTCTCTCTCTCTGCACAGACGAGCAGCAGCTCGTCGGTTGCATCCCCCTCTCCACCCAGCAGCTCCCCAGCGGCGAGCCATGTCCGCAAGCCACTCTCAGCACTCGGTAACCTCGAGCACGCGGCGTCGGCAGGAGGCCGAGCTCGCCGCGACAGAGGAGCACAAGCGAGTGGCGGCAGCAAGGGCGTCGAGGCTGGCAGCAGCCAGAGCGGAGGTGGAAGTAGCAGCAGCAGAGGATGCAGCACGTGAGGCAGCGTCGGAGGTCCAGGCTCTGCGCGGCAGCATCAGCAACTCTGTTTTAGGCGACGACAGCGTCGGCGGAAACCATGACGCAGCCGGCGAGCGGACGGCGCGGTGGGCAGCCGAGCACGCCCAAGCGCACGGCGGTGGCGCTCCCAGAGGAGGCGCGCGCGGCGACGGCGACCGAACCGACCAAGACCGCGGCCTCCATGAGGTCCGGACTGTGGTCAGGGACGTTGGTCCCGGTGTTGAGTGGCCTACCCTCACCAAAACCAACTACGTCGAGTGGGCCGCGGTCATGAAGGTCCGGCTCCAAGTGCGGCACATGTGGGAGGCAGTCTAGGATGCCAACGTCGACCACCATGAAGATCGATGGGCGCTGGACGCCCTCCTCGCTGTAGTCCCGCCCGAGATGCAGTTCTTACTTTCCAACAAGTGGACTGCCAAGGAGGCTTGGGACGCCATCGCTGCAGCACGCATAGGCAGCGACCGCGCCCGCAAGTCCACACTGCAAGTACTTCGCAAGGAGTGGGAGAACCTGGCCTTCAAGCCAGGTGAGGACGTTGATGACTTTGCTCTCCGTCTCAACACTCTGTTGCAGAAGATGGTGCAGTTCGGCGAGGACACCTACAATGAGGAGAAAGCTGTCGAGAAGCTTTTTCGTTGCGTTCTCGAGAAGTACAGGCAGATGGCTCGCTCGATCGAGTCTCTGCTAGACCTCTCCACGATGTCGATCGAGGAGGCGATAGGTAGCCTCAAGGTCGTCGACTCTGACGAGCCACAGCCTTAGTCAGGGTCCATCACCACCGGCGGGAAGCTACTTCTCACTCGGGAGCAGTGGGATGCCTGCCAAGGTGATAGGAAGAAGGGGGAGCCTTCTTCCACGACAGGCGGCCGCAAGCGCGGCAAGCCTCGCAAGGTGCGCAAAGACGCCCAGGGCGGCACCGCCGGCAAGCAGAAGCCGGCACGAGACGACAGCTGCCGCAACTGCGGCCAGCTTGGCCATTGGGCCAAGGACTGTCAATAGCCACGACGCGGCCAGGCCAACATCGCACGGGCGGAGGAGGAGTCTGCTCTGTTCATGGCACATGCAAGCATCGAGCTAACTCTAGCGGCACCAGCCGCGGCGGCTCTCCTCCACCTTGACGAGCCAAAGGCACACGCCCTCCTCGGCGACGGCTCCGGCGGCGACAAGACTGATGGGTGGTGCCTAGACACCGGCACTACCCATCACATGACTGGTCGACGGGAGTTCTTCGCCGAGCTTGACTCTAGTGTGCGAGGCTCCGTCAAGTTTGGGGATGCCTCCGCCGTGGAGATTAAGGGCATTGGCTCCATCATCTTCACCGCCAAGACTGGAGAGCACCAGCTGCTCACCAGTGTCTACTACATTCCCACGTTGAGGAACTCCATCATCAGCTTGGGACAGCTAGATGAGAACGGCTCGAGCGTGCTGATCAAGCATGGGATCCTACGCATCTGGGATCGCCATGGTCGCCTTCTTGCCAAGGTAACTAGAGGTGCGAATCGACACTATGTCCTCAACGTGCAGGTGGC
Source organism: Avena eriantha (assembly GCA_910589775.1). NCBI lineage: Eukaryota > Viridiplantae > Streptophyta > Magnoliopsida > Poales > Poaceae > Avena > Avena eriantha. The sequence continues at coordinate 538,562,201 of OU342742.1, forward strand.
ACAACCCCTCTGTCTCGCCGCCCGTCGGGACGACGAGGCGTGGCAGTGGCACAAGCGCTTCGGGCACCTTCACTTCGAGGCTCTGAAGCGGTTCAGTACCACGGAGATGGTGCGAGGCCTACCGTGCCTTGACCATGTGGAGCAGTTCTACGACGTCTGTGTGATGACGAAGCAAAGGCGGACCCTTTTCCCTAGAGGGCGAGCTTCCGAGCCAAGGAGAGGCTCGAGCTCGTGCACGGGGACTTGTGTGGCCCGGTGACACTGCCCACACCGGGAGGACGACGCTACTTCTTGCTGCTCGTCGACGACCTCTCCCGCTACATGTGGGTGATGGTCCTCGGCAGCAAGGGAGAGGCTACGGACGCCATCAGGCGCGTGCAGGCTGCTGCAGAGGCAGAGTGCGGCCGCAAGCTGCGCGTGCTGCGCACCGACAACGGCGGCGAATTCACAGCGGCTGAATTCGTGTCATACTGCGCTGATGAGGGCATTCAGCGTCACCACTCCGCGCCGTACAGTCCACAGCAGAACGGCGTCGTCGAGCGGCGCACCTAGACGGTTGTGGGGATGGCCCGGTCCCTCCTCAAGCAGAGAGGGATGCTGGCTGTCTTCTGGGGAGAGGCGGTGCTGACGGCCGTCTACATCCTCAACCGCTCGCCTACCAAGGCGCTCGACGGCAGGACGCCGTACGAGGCTTGGCATGTGCGCAAGCCAGCGGTCTTCCACTTGCGGGTCTTCGGCTGCCTCGCGTTCACCAAGGAGCTTGGCCACATCGGCAAGCTCGACGATAGGAGCATTCTGGGAGTGTTCATCGGCTATGCGGAGGGCTCGAAGGCCTACCGCATCCTCGACCCGAAGACACGGCGTGTGCGCACAGCGCGAGACGTTGTGTTCAACGAAGGGCGAGGATGGGCGTGGGACAAGGCGGTGGATGACGACTCGACTCCGACGTATGACGACTTCACTATCGAGCACGTCCACTTCGAGGGAGCTGGGGGAGTAGGTAGCTCTTCTTCGCCCAGCATGCCTACCTCAGCCCCTGAGTCTTCATGGACTCCGGCGTCTGCTACACCGGCAGCACCACGCTCTCCGACCACGACTTCAGCTGCGACGAGTCCTTCGTCGACTCCAGCACAGCCGGCGACGCCTCGTGCTCCAACACCGACAGCCACCCCTCCGGGCACGTCTACTCCACCACCAGCTCACGTCGAGCACAACCTGGTGGAGTTCGCTTCCCCGCTCCCTCACGACGAGGAGCGCATCGACGCGTATTACGACGGCGAGCCGCTGCGGTACCACACGATGGAGAACCTTCTCGGCGACCAGCCGGTGCCGGGACTGATGCCACACGACCTGGAGGCGCAGTTGCACCTTGCGTGTGATGAAGGCGAGCCTCGGTCTTTTGCAGAGGCCGAGAGAGACACGGCATGGCGCGCCGCGATGTAGTTGGAGATGGATGCGGTTGAGCAGAACCGCACCTGGGAGCTTGCTGACCTCCCTCATGGTCACCGTGCGATCACCCTTAAGTGGGTGTTCAAGCTGAAGAGGGATGAAGCCGGCGCCATCGTCAAGCACAAGGCTCGCTTGGTGGCACGAGGTTTCATGCAGCAGGAGGGGGTCGACTTCGATGACGCCTTCGTTCCCGTGGCACGGATGGAGTCCGTGCGACTCCTCCTTGCGCTGGCTGCCCAGGAGGGCTGGTGTGTCCATCACATGGATGTCAAGTCGGCGTTCCTTAATGGCGACTTGAAGGAGGAGGTCTACGTGCACCAGCCACCGGGATTTGCGATCCCCGGCAAGGAGGGCAAGGTGCTCCGGCTGTGCAAGGCCCTCTACCGCTTACGGCAGGCACCGAGGGCGTGGAATGCCAAGTTGGATTCCATGCTAAAGGGGATGGGCTTCGAGCAAAGCCCGCACGAGGCGGGCGTCTACCGGCGGGGCAATGGAGGAAATGCCTTGCTAGTGGGCGTCTACGTCGATGACTTGGTGATCACCGGCACCAAGGATGCGGAGGTGGCGGCGTTCAAGGAAGAGATGAAGGCCACCTTCCAGATGAGTGACTTGGGGCCCCTCTCCTTTTACTTGTGAATCGAGGTGCACCAGGACGACTCCAGGATCACGCTTCGACAGACCACCTACGCCAAGCGCATCGTTGAGCTAGCTGGGCTCACCGACTGCAACCCAGCCCTCACTCCGATGGAGGAGAGGCTGAAGGTCAGCCACGACAGCACGACGGAGGTGGACGCTACGCAGTACCGGCGTCTTGTGGGGAGCCTTCGCTACCTCACCCACACACGGCCGGACTTGGCATTCTCCGTCGGCTACGTAAGTCGGTTCATGCAGCGACCGACGATGGAGCACCAGCAGGCCGTGAAGAGGATCGTCCGCTACATTGCGGGGACTCTCGACCACGGTCTCTACTGTTGGGCCGCGCAGAGATAAACAAAACTTTTTCCCTATGCAGTGACCCCAAGATCCAGCTCAGGTAGAAGGCCACGAGGATTCCCACTAGACGTGTGGCTGCGGAATTGATGAAGCACGTCGCTTGATGCAGTGCAGTCCTCGCGATCCGTTTCGGTTCCACGATCCACGATTCGTTCTTTCTTCACGATTGTCGAAGTGCTAAACGTACAGCACCTCCGCCGGTATCCACACGTACGAGGAGGAGCACCGGCGATGGACTGCTAGGTCTGGTACGGCGGCGACAAGACGGACTGGGGCTAGGGTTTCCAACACATGGAGTGACCTAACCCTGTGCTCTAAGCACCTGTGCCCCAGCTTATATAGGGAGTGAAAGTGAGCTCCACTCACTTGTGGCCCATTCACTAAAAGGCCTATATTAGCCACTGCAAGTCTCACTTGCTGACTAAGTCCATGTCTCTATTGGGTCCAACCCAAGTAGATTTCCTGTTTTGGTTCTAACCCAAACTACTCCCGCTCTTAAGTGTGTGACCCGACAGGCTCATGGTAACTCGGACACAATTCCGAGTCTCACTCGTGATCGATCAGTTGGTAGCGGCTCCTAGCAGAACGTGCCAACTCCCAAGTACCAATAAGTCATGACGACATACCTTTCCAATGTGACTTTCGTCTGAGTCCCTTTTGCCTCACGATATACCTTGTCGGACTATAGGCGAATGATCGTCATCCCTTAAATAGTCCGAGTCTCTTTCTCGATCCGAGATAAGTGATTCATCCGACTAACTCTTAGTCGGTTGCCTTGGTTAACACTTAACCGTGACGCGCATGGACATGCGTTCCGAATCATATCTTCCGAGAGGACCCAGAGAATATCTCTCCAGATGGAGGGGCAAAATCCCATCTTGGTCATTCACACCACGCGGCTTGATTCACAGTTGACCCGAACTCCGCCTTTATAACTGTCCATTGACGGAACAACGTTTGACAGAACCTAAGTCGGTGATCCTCAACTCGGATTGTGCAATAACCTCAGGTCTAAGGATTACATTGATTGAGATATGCAAATGACGACTTGTTCGTTGCATCTCAATATGGGTCAGTCCGACTCGCTAAACTCTTTAGACGAATCCGTGTAAGTCGGAATAGCATCTCCATGCCCATGACAAGTGGAACCTAGTCATCTGCCGACTTTCACATTGGTCTAAGTTGTGTGTCCGGCACAACCTCAATGACCAAGGACAATTAGTATGGACAACATGAATATGCAGTTCCACAATCGAATCACATATTCAATGATACATATCAGTAGTTCATACATGGACCATAACCTTATGAATACATAGGAATAACATCATACATGATTGCCTCTAGGGCATATTCTCAACAGTCTCCCACTTGCACTAGAGTCAATCTTCCGACATCACATGTCTAGGCATCTAATGCCCATTGCTCTCAGGTGCGCCTCATGCTTCGGCTGTGGAAGTGGCTTTGTCAACGGATCCGCAATGTTTGCATCCCTGTGTACCTTGCATAACTTGATATCACCTTGATCCACGAACTGGCAAATAAGGTGGTACCACATGAGTATATGTTTGTTCTTCTGGTGTTGTCTAGGTTCCTTGGCTTGTGCAATAGCACCATTGTTGTCACAATACATGTCTAACGGATTGGACGAGCCCTGAACCACACCAAGATCCATGAGGAAATTCCTCATCCAAACGGCTTCTTTTGCCGCCTCCGAGGCAGCAATATACTTAGCCTCTGTCGTAGACGCATACACCGTTTCTTGCTTGGAACTCTTCCAGCTCACAGCCCCTCCATTTATTAGAAACACATATCCGGATTGCGAACGAGAATCATCCGAGTCAGTGAGATAACTCGCATCTGTGTAACCCTTTACACTGAGTTCATCCTCACCTCCATAAACCAGGAACATATCCTTAGTCCTTCTCAAGTACTTGAGGATATTTTTAGCCGCTGCCCAATGGATTTCTCCAGGGTCAGCCTGGTACCTGCTCACAACACTTAGAGCATAGGAAACATCCAGCCTAGTACAAATCATGGCGTACATGATGGATCCGACTGCAGAAGCATACGGAATCGCACTCATCCGACTTCGCTCATCAGTTGTCGAAGGACACTAAGTCTTGCTAAGTTTTACGCCATTGGACATCGGTAAGAACCCCTTCTTAGACGATTCCATGTTGATCTTCTTCAACACTTTGTCCAAATATGTACTCTGACTCAATCCAATGAGCCGCCTTAATCTATCTCTATAGATCCGGATTCCTAGTATGTAAGTCGCCTCACCCAAGTCTTTCATCGAAAAACTCTTTTCCAATGATTCATTGGTTTGTTGCAACATCTGCACATCATTTCCAATCAGTAATATGTCATCCACATATAAGATCAGAAAGTTCACTTTGCTCCCACTAAACTTCTTGTATAAACAAGAATCATGATCACTCTTGATGAAGCCAAACGATTTGACTACCTCATCAAAGCGAATGTTCCAACTCCGAGATGCTTGCTTCAACCCATAAATGGATCTCCGAAGCTTGCATACCTTGTCAGCATTAGCCGGATTGACAAAACCCTCGAGCTTTATCATATACACGACCTCGGTTAAATTTCCATTAAGGAAAGTCGTTTTGACATCCATCTGCCATATCTCATAGTCGAAATAGGCTGCTATAGCTAACATGATCCGAACTGATTTAAGCATCGCCATGGGAGAGAAAGTCCCATCGTAGTCAACTCCTTGAACTTGTCGGAACCCCTTCGCGACAAGCCGTGCTTTATAGATAGAAACATTTCCATCCATATCAGTTTTCTTCTTAAAGACCCATTTGCACTCGACGGGTCTTGCACCGTCTAGCAGATCAACCAAGTTCCAAACTTGATTTTCATCCATGGACTTTAACTCGGATCTCATGGCTCCAAGCCATGACTCGGAATTAGAACCCACCATCGCTTCCGAATAAGTTGCCGGCTCATCACTGTCCAACAGCATCACATCACGAACACTTCGCAATCTGGCCAATCTTCGCAGTGTCGGTGCAATTTCCGGCTCAGGTACCACGTTCGGCTCAACCTCTAAGGCTTTTGCCGACTCGCTGCTAGCCGGTATCTCTCGAATTTCTTCGAGATGCACTGTACTCCCACTGACTCCCCGACTGAGAAACTCTTTCTCAAGGAAGACACCGTTTCGAGCGATAAACACTTTGCCTCTTCTCGGTTGTAGAAGTAGTAACCCAAGGTTTCCCTCGGATATCCCATGAAAATACACTTATCCGACTTAGCTATAAGCTTGTCCGACTGAAGTCGCTTGACAAAAGCTTCACAACCCCAAATCTTAAGAAAAGACAAACTTGGCTTCTTGCCAGTCCACATCTCATGCGGTGTCTTCTCTACCGACTTTGATGGTACTATGTTTAGTGTGAACGCTGCAGTTTCTAGACAATAACCCCAAAATGATAAAGGCAGATCTGTCCGACTCATCATTGATCGTACCATGTCCAACATGGTCTGATTCCTCCTTTCCGACACACCGTTTCGCTGTGGTGTTCCTAGAGGAGTGAGTTGGGGAACTATTCCACAACTCTTTAGATGGTCATCAAACTCATGGCTCATGTACTCGCCTCCTCGGTCCGACCGAAGAAACTTTATTTTCTTACCAAGTTGATTTTGTACCTCATTCTGGAATTCCTTGAACTTTTCAAAGGCTTTCTACTTATGTTTCTTCAAGTAGATTTATCCATATCTACTCAAATCATCAGTGAAGGTAATGAAGCACTCATGACCACCTCTGGCTGTTGTGCTCATTGGGCCACATACATCACTATGTACTAGTCCCAATAAGTCAGACGCCCTTTCACAACTCTTTGCAAAAGGTGTCTTGGTCATCTTGCCGAGAAGGCATGATTCGCATGTCTCGAACGACTCCAAGTCGAACGAAGTTAGGAGTCCATCATCATGGAGCTTCTTCATGCATTTCTAGCTTATATGACCAAGCCGACAATGCCAAAAGTAAGTCATATTCAGATCATTTGGTTTTAACCTTTTCACATTTATGTTATAGACAGATTCACTATCAAGATTCAAAATAAATAACCCGTCCCGGACGGGTGCAAAGCCGTGAAACATATCATTCAAATATAAAGAACAACCATTATTCTTAATATTCGACTCATAGCCCTGTCTCATCAAACATGAGGCAGAAATGATGTTTCGACTAAGCACTGGAACATAATAACAACTAGTCAGCTCCATTATGAATGCAGAAGGCAAATGAAGTTGCATTGTGCCGACTTCCAACGCAGCGACTCTCGCTTTGTTGCCGACTCTAATGTCAACCTCGCCTCTTGCAACGCTCCTAGTTCTTACCAGTCCCTGCAACGAGTTGCAGATGTGAATGACTGATCCGGTATCATATACCCAAGAACTACCAGGTGCATCAGCAAGATAAATGTCTATAACATTGCAAACAAGCGTACCTGAGCCGGAAGTCACACCTCCGCTCTTTGCTTTATCAGCCAAATACTTGTTGCAATTCCTCTTCCAGTGGCCATCTGACTTGCAGTAGAAGCAAGTGGATCCGGCTACAGGAGATGGCTTAGTCCCTGAGGAAGCGCTTTGGACTGGGTCCTCCGCCTTACCTCCTGACTTTGCCTTCTTCTTCTTAGTCCAAGAACTCTTCTTGAACTTAGCCTTGTTTTGTACCATCAACACTTGACTGGCACCTTTCTTGAGATCCACCTCAACCTGCTTGAGCATCCCATGTAATTCAGTGAGCTTCTTATCCATACCATGCATGTGGTAATTCGATATGAACTGACCATACAAACTAGGAAGAGAGTTCAGAATTATGTCTGTAGCGAACTCTTCGGTAATGGGGTAGCCAAGCCTTTCCAGAGACTGCACGTAACCAACCATCTTGATCACATGCGGACTCAGTGGATTGCCATCCTTAAGCTTGCAGCTCAACAAAGCCTGAGAGACTTGATACCTCTCAGTCTTTGCCTGAGCCTAGAACATACTTTTGAGGCTTTCGATCATATCGTAGGCCTCAACATTCTCAAATTGCTGCTGCAAGTCCGGTTCCATGTGAGCAAGCATAAGACAGCTAATCTCCGTGGATTCATCGCAAATCCGACGGTAGGCATTGGTGGCTGCGACAGTCGCATTCTCATCCGGCTCAGCTGGAAGTGGGTTGTCTAGGACACAGTCCCTTTTTTCTTGTTTGAGAACAATTCTCAGATTACGATACCAGTTGGTGAAATTAGTTCCATTCAGCTTATCTTTCTCTAAGATGGTTCTCAAAGCAAAACCGGAAATCTGAGGAAGACTGCTAGGTGCCATTGATCTACAACAGAAAATATGCAAAACACTTAAGACATGTATCCATAAAGAGCAACCATATTAAACACTTTAATATTTATGCTCCCACTAGAACCAACACCCCTCCAATGGTTACTTAGTGATTCAGGACCCTAAATAAGCAAGTCGACTAGTGAGCTTTAGCATCACCGCTAGCCATCAAGTGATCTAGGTAGACAACTCCTTGTCAATCGTATCGCATACGACTCATGTTGGATGGGTGGCATCACATGCCCCGGCTCCCATCCGACTTTTCCCCGAGTCCCACAACCGTTGTGATTGACCCGTCTAGATTACCAAGTGCTTCCGCTGTAAGAGTCCGACTCGAACCCACCTAGTCGGAAAGAATTGATAGCACCTCAATTTTATGAGCCCACTACCAAAAATGTCCGACTTGTGATGGTGCAGCACTGGTGGGGAAACCGACTAGACCTTCTTTGAGGGATTACTTTCTACCAACTATCTAATAGAGGTAAAACAGAGACATAACAATAACACAAAATAAAGAAATTTTAATGTGAAATGGTATGGCTCTCTTCATGGCGATCTCCATCTCCATAAAGCCTGTAATCCGACTCGTGTCAACTCTTGTCATGTGCCGTCATACACCATGTAGCCGACTTGTACACCGACTTGCATGCCATCCAGATTCTCCAAACAGCTACACTAGCTAGTAATGCAAATTACACAGAGAATCCGACACACATGCCGTTATACAATAAGATGACATCACCTAGGCTCCAGCTGGCTGACAAAAACCGTGATACTCAGATCACGTATGGATTATACACATGACATGCACATAAGCCATACCATTCACAACATCATCCTGCAAAAACAAGTTATGCATAGATACGATATCTACCGGCGTTGTGAAACTCGCAACGACATCTAAGGCGCTACGACAGGGAGAAGCCGGCGGTCCTGGTAGCCAGATAGCGGGCGGGGATCGAAGGGGCAGTGCCCCTCACGGGTGCGGGCAGCGGCCGACGATTTTTCCGAAAAACGCATATCTCATCTGCATTCCGGACATGGATTTCGTCATCAGATAGAACAATTATACCCAAATCCGATCCGGATTCCGATTCGACCAAACTCTTTGACCTTCGATCACTGCATCCAGGTTTACGTGTCACAGTCTACCCCGATGGCGGAAGACGACCAGTAGGGGTATGTCGTTCCACGACCTTAGCAGTTAGATCACGGAAACCAGATCATCCATTCCCCCGAGTACAGTTGATCCAATCAACTTTGTACAAAACCAATCTATCTCATAGATCGACCACCAAAACTGCAATTAGATCTAATCTAACGCCAACCGCATATCACATATGCGCGATCTCGAGCCTAAAACCAGAAGCTAACTCTCTGATACCACTGTTGGGCCACGCAGAGATAAACAAAACTTTTCCCTACGCGGTGATCCCAAGATCCAGCTCAGATAGAAGGCCACGAGGATTACCACTAGATGCGCAGTTGCAGAATTGATGAAGCACGTCGCTTGATGCAGTGCAGTCCTCGCGATCCGTTCCGGTTCCACGATCCACGATCTGTTCTTTCTTCACGATCGTCGAAGTGCGAAACGTACAACACCTCTGCCGGTATCCACATATACGAGGAGGAGCACCGGCGATGGACTGCTAGGTCCGGTACGGTGGTGACAGGACGGACTGGGGCTAGGGTTTCCAACACATGGAGTGACCTAACCTTGTTCTCTAAGCACCCGCGCCCCAGCTTATATGGGGAGTGAAAGTGGGCTCCACTCACTTGTGGCCCATTCACTAAAAGGCCTATATTAGCCACTGCAAGTCTCACTTGCTGACTAAGTCCATATCTCTATTTGTGTCCAACCCAAGTAGATTTCCTGTTTTGGGTCTAACCCAAACTGCTCCCGCTCTTAAGTGTGTGACCCGACAGGCTCATGGTAACCCGGACACAATTCCGAGTCTCACTCGTGATCGATCAGTTGGTAGCGGCTCCTAGCAGAATGTGCCAACTCCCAAGTAACAATAAGTCATGATGACATACCTTTCCAATGCGACTTTCGTCTGAGTCCCTTTTGCCTCACGATATACCTTGTTGGACTATAGGCGAATGATCTTCATCCCTTAAATAGTCCGACTCTCTTTCTCGATCCGAGATAAGTGATTCATCCGACTAACTCTTAGTCGGTTGCCTCGGTTAACACTTAACCGTGACGCGCATGGACATGATTTCTGAATCATATCTTCCGAGAGGGCCCAGAGAATATCTCTCCAGATGGAGGGGCAAAATCCCATCTTGGTCATTCACACCACGTAGCTTGATTCACAGTCGACCCGAACTCCGCCTTTATAACTTCCCATTGACGGAACATCATTTGACAGAACCTAAGTCGGTGATCCTCAACTCGGATTGTGCAATAACCTCAGGTCTAAGGATTACATTGATTGAGATATGCAAATGACGACTTCTTCGTTGCATCTCAATATGGGTCAGTCCGACTCACTAAACTCTTTAGCCGAATCCGTGTAAGTCGGAATAGCATCTCCATGCCCATGACAAGTGGAACCTAGTCATCTGCCGACTTTCACATTGGTCTAAGTTGTGTGTCCGGCACAACCTCAATGACCAAGGACAATTAGTATGAACAACATGAATATGGAGTTCCACAATCTAATCACATATTCAATGATACATATCAATAGTTCATACATGGACCATAGCCTTATGAATACATAGGAATAACATCATACATGATTGCCTCTAGGGCATATTCCCAACATCTAGTGCCCTAGGTGCCCTAGGGCGGCACACTTCGTCGGGTACAGCGACAGCGACCACGCCGGCGACATCGACACCAGCAAGAGCACAAGCGGGATCCTCTTCTTCCTCGGCAAGTTCCTCGTGAGCTGGCAGTCAGTCAAGCAGCAGGTGGTGGCCATGTCCAGCTGCGAGGTCGAGTACATAGCAGCCTCCACCGCTTCCACTCAGGCGCTCTGGCTCGCTCGACTGCTTGGTGATCTCCTCGGTCGAGACACTAGATCGGTGGAGCTCAGGGTGGACAGCAAGTCCGCTCTGGCCCTGGCGAGGAACCCCGTGTTCCACAAGCAAAGCAAACACTTCCGGGTAAGGTACCACTTCATCCGAAGTTGTTTGGATGAAGGGAGCATCACGGCGAGCTACATCAACACCAATGATCAGCTTGCAGATCTGCTCACCAAGCCTCTTGGGCGGATCGCGTTCGTCGGACTCTGCTCCAGGATTGGGATGGTCCAGCCTTCCCACAAGACAACGCACAAGACTTAGGGGAAGAATGATGGATAAATCTCTGTCCTATGGTCTTTGTGAGATAGCACACATGGTCCTTGTGTCAAGGACTGGCAGTTAGAGATAGAGCATCAAGGACTGGTTGTTAGATAGAGCATCCTTGACTGCTGCTTTAGACTAGCATCTAGCATATTCTTGGTTGGTTAGCAACCTATAAATATGTATCCCCAACCCCTCAGGTTGGTATGGCATTTATGTGAGTTTGTGTGAGAAATAGAAACCAGAAAATTGCCCCAACTCCTTGTGTCATCCTCTCCCTTGATGAGAGTTAGAATTCAGCGACTAACAATATGAGCAGCAGGCTGACCAATGGGGTCTATCCACCTCATTTTTGCTATACACTCGTATTTTCAGGCAATGCCGAGCCGCTCACAATTACTAAATAGCCCCTTGGTTTTGTGCCCCGAAGCTATACAAACCCTAGCCCTCATCCCAGGGGTGGACACAAAGCTCGAGGCTCGAGGCTTGGTTTGGGATCGATAAGGCTCGGCGGGCTTGGCTCGGCTCGAAGGTTGTACAAGCCAAGCCTAACCCTTCCTACTCAGGCTCGAGGCTCGACAAGCCAGCTCGATGAAGCTCGCAAGCCGGCTCGAAAGCTCGATGTAATTAAAAAATTTGCATGACCTTTCCTAAAAAAATGTAACAATTCATGGTTATAAACAACATCTGAACATGAATACATCCATAACATAACACAGTATACCAAGTTCCACAAATAACCAATAACGAAAATCATAGCATAAATCACAAGGTCACAACACAAATGTCCAATAGATAATGTAAACATATGAACTATATCTACATAGCAAACTAGACCGAGGACAGGCAACCTTATCAGCAAAGAAAGTGAGCAACTAACACAAATCACACGATTCTAAAGAAGTGTATAAAATCTGATAAGACTACGATGCTATACCACTTTTCCTTAGTTCATGGAGGGTACAAAGATCTGATAGTATCTTATTTAAATCAACAAACCACAATCCTATATGGAGTCAGGTCCACGAATATTACCTATAAAGCATGTGCTAACAAGAAAAAATTATACACTATTTCATTGATAGTACTATTTCCGTTTATCACTGAAGTAGACCAGATCACTCATGCACATATGACAACTGCACAAAAACAGAGCTAAATCATATCCTACTTGACATAAGGAAATCACAACAGATTTGCCTAGAAGTTTTTTTACTGCCAACTCAATCTATAACCTTGTGATTTACGGCAATTGCATGAATACTTTTTGCATGCGTAATTAAATCAGACCAATCTGCTCCAAAATTTGCAACATATGATTGTGAATTGCTAGTAGAAATTGATGCAAGATCGAATCAATTCAACAAATCGAAATAGGATCGACCCAAATTGATGCAAGGAAAGACCACGGGTAGGAATAATCATGACCCCTCCTACGCCAGCAACAGTCAGAGCATATCAACGCCACTGCTCCTCCACGACAGTGCTCCAGGCTCATGTGATGAAGGGCTTGAGGCTGCCAACAAAGGCTCGAGTGGAGGAGGGCTGCTGCTATGGCGCCCATCGTGCAGAGGGCTAATTCTATGGGCCTATGGCGCTAACCCTAGATGACCTGCGCCACGCGAGACCTTGGGGAATGAATTGGGAGGAGAGGAGGGTAGGCGATAGCCATGGAGGACAGGAGAAGACGAGGCGGGTGGCAGCCGTTGGTGGCGGCGCGACGGCGCGGAGGGAGAGGAGAGCGAAGTGAGGCCTGGTCAGGGGAATCGCATGCACGCGGGGGTTCGCAGGACATCCGGCTCGACGAGCCTCACGAGCGAGCCACGAGCTTCACCGAGCGAGCCTCGAGCCCTTTCCTTGAGGAATTTTGGGCACCAAGCCGAGCCAGGCTCGACTCGAATTTTACCAAGCTTGGACGAGCCGAGCCACGAGCCGGCTCGGCTCGGCTCGATTCAACCCCTACCTCATCCCTCGTCCTGGCAGCCTGCCTTCCTCGCCCACCCCATGCCTTCGTCATGATCGACAAGCCTGCCAACCTTGCTAGGTGAGCGGTTGTTGGTCTTCCTTGTCTGCAGCTCTGGCTCCCTCGTCCCTCTCTCCCCTAGACCGACCTGGCTTGTGTCCCCAACAAGCAAGCATTTCTCCACCAAATAGGTTCTCAAATAGATGTGAACCCGAGATTCGCCTAATTTGAATTAGAGTAAAGAAAAGGGTTCAAAACATGTCAAAGAATTGTCATCCAAGCTAAAATCAAACATTTTGCGATGTGCGTGGTAGGTTTTGGCAAATGTGTCGCACAACTGTGATACCTTGCAAAGACACCTTTTAGACGGTCTGTTTTGGCAAAGACTAAAAATGGTAACCCGTAGCAAAAAATCTTACTGTTGTTGGAAATATGCCCTATAGACAAATAATAATATAGATTATTCTCATATTCCACAAAGCTTATAATTAGGTTTTATATCATGCTATAACTGTATTGAAAGGAAACATCAATACACGTGTGATATGTAAACAACCAGCAGTTCCCGGTGAATCTCTAGTCACTGGTTCATTTGTCAACGGATGATCAAGGTTTTCTGATCATGTGGCATTTAGCCAGTAGAAAATGGAGTCACCTCATTGGGAGAATGAGATGATGAGCATACCCAATCTAAGCATCGTAACACAATCATGTCACAAAGTTCAAGTTACGATGATTATGAAATGCAGTGTCTTGTTTCTTACACCGTGAGACCATATTAATCACTGTCACCCGAGAGTGTCTTGATTGCATCAAACATCACTCAGTTAAATGGTGATCATAAAGGTGTCTTCAGGTATTCAGAGGGGCATGTAGAGGCATATGTGTCAAGAACGGGATTTGTCCATCTGTGTGACGAAAAGATACTCAACGGCCCACTCGAATAAGTTATATCCATAAAGTTGTGCAGCATGTGACTAGGTCATGGGGATAACACTTGTCGAAACGAGTTAAGTAGCATTTGTCGGTAATGAGATTGAACACAACACGGTGATGTCATTGATCAGATCTCGGACATGGCAAGTATCGTAGAGGAAAAAAGGAGTAGGATACAACGTTTATGGTTCAACGACAAAGATTTGTGGAATGCACATGGGTTATCATGGGTATCCAGGTCCCACTGATGATCATTGGTACAAGAGGGATCTTGAAAGGGAAACGGATGTCGCCTAGAGGGGGTGAATAGGTGTTTTAAAAATATTACGGTTTAGGCTCTAATAAATGTGGAATAAAACTTAATGTTTAATTTATCAAACCAAAACCTATATCAATTAGGTTCAACTAAGTGCACCAATAACCTATACTAAGCAAGACAAGCAACAAGGTGATAACAAGATATAATACTTTAAGCATGATGGATATCACAATGTAAATTGCATAAGTAAATAGCTCGGTTTAGAGATAACCGATGAACGTGGAGACGATGATTTGTTTCCCGAAGTTCACTTCCAAAGAAGCTACGTCTCCATTGGAGAGGTGCGGTGCCACAATGTACTTCGAACACCACAAATGGCTCACCTCGAGGTGTGGTGGCTCGATGCTCATCCAACGCCAGACAAGGCCTGACCCCAAGATGTGAAGGCATGCAACTCACCGACACCACAAAAGGCTCACTCTATTCTCCTGTAAGCTTGCCACAAAGGCCTACTCACGTTCCACTATAGGACACTTGAGGGTGGTCACCGAACCCGTACAAGGCTTGGGCAAACTCCACAACTCAATTGGAGGGCTACCAAGAAATTCCACAAAGGCTACAAGCTTGAGAAACTCCACAACGATTGGAGCCCCCAAGAACAATGCCACAAAAGGCCACAAGCTTGAGGAATCTCCACAACTCAATTGGAGGCTCCAATAACACAATATAACTCCACACAACCATCTAGGGTTCCAAGAACCCAAGAGAAACAAGCCCAAGAGCTTGAACTCGCTGAATCTCCGAGGAGAACTCAAACCTATGCACCAAATGCAAGAAGAAAGTCCTTCACTCTCAAATTCCACCAAAGCTACAAAAGTTATTGGGGGAAGAAGAGAGGAAGAACACAAGAGGAGAACACAAAACTCTCCAAGATCTATATCCCAAGGATTCCTTCACAAAAAAGGGATTTGGTTTGGTAGGGGTTATAGATCTAGATCTCCTTTCTCAAATCCCTCAAAGAGATGCAAGAATCATGGGAGGGAGAAGGGAAGAGGACAATCTTTTAAAGGTCAACAATGGAGGAGAGAGAGTGGAAGAGTTAGCAAGAATGACCTCCAAAGTTGGGGAAACATTGGGGAAGAGGGGGGGACCTTAAATAGGGCAAGAGAAATCTGCCTGTTTGGGTGATTTTCGCGCACCACCGGAACTACCAGTGTCCCACCAGTACTACTGGTAAATAGAAACACAAGTTACTGAAAAAAAAACGAGTTTTACCGTAACTTTGGGCAGAACTTGGGCCGGTACTACCGCTCAAGCAAAAACGTTGGACAATATTGCACAAAAACTTTAATAACTTTTGACTCTGGACTCCGATTTTGATGATCTTGGGCTCGTTTTGAAGAGAACAAAAAGATATACAAGATTATGCAAAGAAACATCATACTACAACATGGGAGGATAAAAATAAAATGTAGAAAGGTATGACCTCTTAGAAGCGACGAACCGGTAAAACCTCAAAAACCCAAAACACAAGAAGTTGAGCTTGGAAACTCCAATTGGGATGAAACCAATTTTGTTAGAAAGATAATAAAGAGTAGAATACAACAAAAGGTGAAATATTGGGTATCACCAGGGGAGAAAATATCATGGATATATATGTGAGATATCTCCCAGTGTGTGGAGTCGGAAAACCCGCAAGATCAAAAACACAATAAGATATGGAAGGGAAATATGTTTTCAATGAACTAGAGCTTGATGATAACCACAAGATCTAGATCCTCACATGGATAATAACCAAACAACAAGCAAGAAAGATGATGCTATGTATGAAAAAGTTTGAGCTCTCTCCGAAAGATACGATCGAGCTATTCACTCAAGAGCACCTCTTGATAGTACGACTATTCATCCTAAACCCGATGTCCTAACACTACAAGAGACCCGTAAAATAGAAAGCATATCAAGATCATACCTTTGCCTTGAGAATTCCACTTGAGCTTGATGAAGACCATCTTATCCTTCTCAAGATGGATCACCTTTATTGATCTCTCTTGCTTGATGAAGACCGTCTTGTCCTTCTCAAGATGGATCACCTTTCTTGATCGCTCTTGCTGTCTCTTGCTTGATAAAGACTTGTGAAATGCTCCCTCATACTCCATGGGGAAACCTCTTCTTTGAACTTGTCTTCATCACACCATGATCGCCGAGGATGGCAAGGTCCAAGCATGAGATCTTCTAGAGATGGCGCACCTTGAGCTTGCACTTCATTTCTTGATGATGTCTTGAAGATTGCCATAAGGAAATCCATCTTCTTCAAGACATACTAGATCTTATTATTTTTCAACCTTGAACCTAACACATGGTCCAAGCGATGCCAATGGACAAACCTACAAGTGAAACTCAATTTACAAATTAGTCCATAGAGATTTTCATTAATTACCAAAACCACACATGGGGGCATTCATACCCTTTCAATCTCCCTCATTTTGGTAATTGATGACAATCCCTTTGAGAGGGTTTAAATATGGAATTTAACGAACAAAACGGTTGCCCCAACATTAAGCAGTACACAAGTATGTGATGTTGGCACAACCACAATATATAGAGCAAACTCCCCCACAATCTATGCACGTGTGATGAACTTGAATTTCATTGCATATATTGCCAACCATTATCGGTGGTTGAGTTTCCTCTATATATTCAACATATAAAGAAACAACAAAGATGCAAGCGCATGCAAGGCTAATTCTTAAGAACCAACTCAAAGCATAAACCAACTTCCCTTAAACCCTCTAAAACTTCTCCCCCATTGGCATCAATTGCCAAAATGGGTGAAAAGTTCTAGATGACCAATGTAGTGAGACTTCCTCCAAAGGTGTGCATATGCACATACCCTATGATGAATACTTGGGAGAAAATCAAACTATATTGAGGACCTAAAGGTTGCAAAAAATAAAAATGAAAGAGAAAATAGCTTCAACAAATGAAGCGAGCAACCCAAAAGACCCAAAAGTACTAATTGACAACAACAATTGATACCAAAAGAAAATAATAAGGTATTATGAAACGAGCAAATGAGTGTTTAAATGAAATAGGGAAGCTCCCCAATCTTTGTGCACAAAATAGAATCATTGCATTTGAATACATCATGCACAAATATGGAATCCTCACTCCCCCATAAACATTTGAACCACAAAAGATTAGAAATAAGGCAAATGAGCATCCTTAAATGAATTAGAGAAGCTCCCCAAGGATTATGCACCAATTATAATAATTGTATTTTAAAACAAAGTGCATAATAATGGAATCCTCACTCCTACAAACTCATTTAACAATGAAAGGTAAGATAGATCAAACTATGAGTGCCCGAATATGCAAACAAATGGGACAATCATTCATTGGTAAATAAATTTGGAAGCCACCGAATAGGTAAAATGAAATAAAAGGTGGACTCCAAAGAAAAACGACCAAAATTTTATCTTCTCTTCCATGTATAAGTTTCTAGGTGGAAAATATCACAAAGACATATGCTCACAAAGAAACATGCACACAGAAAATATATACTCAAGAAAGCACATGAAAAACAAAAGGAAGTCATAGAATACACCAATAAGATTTTTGCTTGAAAGCATGGCCAAAGGCTCAAATATACCTTATTGTACATCAATGAACTTCAAACACCAACACAGTACATACATTACAACTATTACCAAGGGAAATGGGAGTAGTTGGAATATATGGAGAAAGGCAACAAGTATCACAAAAATAAATCAAGTTTGCAAAATACTCACTATTGTAATAGAGGTGAACTTGCAAAAACCAAAATAAGAACCACAATATTTGTACAAACACAAATTCATGCCAACAAGGAACCTACAAAAGGTTGGAAACAAGATATGTATGCATGAGAGAGATACTAGTTACCAAGTTATAGTTGGTAGGAACTAGAGGATATGAATTAGTTGATCATCCTAACTTGCATCCAATTGACATGTAGACACCACTTCTTCCTTGTTCAAGATACAAGCACCCGATATATCTCCAATGTACCTAAAACAAAATTAAGTACACTATGGTTCCCAAACAAATTGGGTCCAAAGTATTTAGTGCAACTACAATACATAGGAGACCCTCCACATAAATATGTCCATATTGATATGAAATTGAATTTCATGCACATCTTAGCCAATAGGATTTGGTGGAGAATCCCCTATATATTAGATCTAGAAAGCAAGCATGCCATAATATAAAACATGTAGCAAATATGCATGCACAAGAGTTTCAAGAACCAAAAAGGAGATACAATTTGAACAAAAATACCAAGAAAACCGAGAAGTCGCACACAAGAGTGTGACACAATAAAAGGGTGTTCAAATTGCATCAAAGATCCAAATCAACACATGAAAGAACACAAATTCAACAAATTAACAAGGAAAAAGTTAAAGAGCAAAAGATAGACAAAAACACCAATGCTCAAGAATTTATCTCATCCTAAGAGATCAAACAGGTAATAAAGAATGAGACAAAACTAACTCCCAAAGAGAAAGGTTCCAACACACAAACCAAAATCTCTACGCTTTTCAGTATGGCACAAAGTACCAAAATAAAAGATCAAACTTCCAAGCACAAATGGGAGTGTTCTAAATAATATAGGAGAGCTCCCCCATGAATGGTGCATTATGTAGAATTTTTCTTTTGAATGCAAAATGCACACAGATGAGATCATCAATACTACCTACATTAAATAAGACACAAGAGGGTACGAATAAACTAAAAAGATTCACCACAGGCAAGGAAGACATGAGAGAAAAAGAACACATTTTCATGGCCAAAGATAGGGAAAACAAACAAGAAAAGGCCAAAGTGAACATGATCAATAAATTCTACCATATACGGAGTACCACTTGCCCAATGACAAGAATTATGGGGGAAAAAATCCCAAGGTAGTTTGCAAAGGTATCATGATCATATTCACAACAAGAAGCATATGACGAAATATAAAATTAAGCTTGATGCTTAGATAGAGATTCTTGATAGCTCCAAATAGTCACACAATCATTAAAGATTAAAGGAACTTGAATCACATGGTTTCTGAAAGGGCATTTATGCCCTTCCTATTATTTTGATGTTTGGTGACAACACTTGGATAAGTTTAATCATCTGTTAAATGTTTCAAGAGCTTTCTGCTGCTCTTATGTATTTTTCAATAAAGGAAAAAGGGCACCACATGATGTTATTTATGTAGGGAATAGGTCCCAGCCAGACTGTCCGGCTGATATCAGCCGGAGTGTCCGCCCCAGGCCGGACTATCCGGCTGGATCCGGCTGGACTGTCCGCCCCTGGGATGTGGGCAACTTCGCTGGACATTCTGTGTCCCTGTTCGGACTCTACCCGGACACTGTCCGGATTGTGGCCGGAAATTGGCCAGGCCAGAGTGTCCGGCTGGTCCTGACCGGAATGTCCGGCTTGCCCGGACTGTCCGGCTGATGTTGGCCAGACTATCCGGGGTTAGTGGCTCCAACGACTCTAATTTGGGGGGGGGGGCTATATAAAGCCCCCTTTCTTCTACCTTGGAAGCTGCTCGTCCATCTCAGAACTCCAGCACCATTTGATCCACCAAATCCACAAGATCTCCCCACTCAACCATCCAAAGTCCTTGATCTTTGGAGAATCGAAGGAGGATGCCTTGATCTACATCTTCACCAAGAGAGATCTTCATTTCCCCCTAATTCACTTGAGGGCCCCTTGCTCTAGTGTTTCATTGGAAACCCTAGCTTGTGATTTGGTTCTTACTAGCTTGTCTTTGATTGTTTGACAACTAGCTTGTACTTGGGAGCCTCGTGGATGTGTGCCCCGAACTCGTTGTAAAGGTGCCGACTTCCATATCGAAGGTTGCCATATAGTGCAAGAGGTGAATCGAACCCGTTGGGGTGAGGTTCATCGGAGAACAAGGGAGGCCTCTCGTGGCGTTGGTGGTTTGAAACCATCCCCTCTCCAAACGTAGACGTACTTCCCCTCAAAAGGAAGGAACTACGGGAAACAAATCCTTGTGTCTCCGTGTGCTCCACTTTGGTTACTTATATCCTTTACCACACTTTACTTATCTAGTTATTGCATAGTGTTTGTGATATGTTGACATATAGGTATATTCACCATAGTTGCATATTCTAGAGAATTTACCTTTCATGTCAAACCCTAAACTAAAAAGGAGTAAAATTTGAAGTAACACCTATTCACCCCCCCTCTGGGTGCCCATACGATCCTTTAAATTGGTATCAGAGCCTCGGCTCTTTATTCAGGCTTAACCTCCTAAGAGATTATGGCCTACATAGGGGAGGGAGAAAGTGAAGCTAGCCATTCGGTGACCATGGTATATCTCAAGAAGTTGGAAACAAGCTTGAGCTCTACTTTGGGCAACGAAATCCAACAGTTGTGTCAACTCATTGAGCAACTTGTTAGGGATAAGAAAACCTCACCTCCTCCCTCTCTAGAGGAAACACCACCTAACCCAAAGGCTAATGCTCCGGCTAAGCCTTTGGAGGAAGTGGTGGGGGATGAACATAATTCCACTAACTCCACCACCAAAAAGGGTAATAGGAAGGAAGAGATCCATGCGGTTTCCGGATGGTACTCTCCTGACCCTCCTATCCCTCATCCACATATAAATAATAGAGGCGACCCATCTAAGTTAGCTGCACATAATTTTGCTCAATGGCAAGTTTTAATGAAATCTCATGTGCGTATCTCTTGCATTGACTTGTGGAATATTATTGAAGAAGGACTCAAAATTGAGGATCCAACCAACTTGACTAGAAAACAAGTGGTCAATAGCCAACTCAATGCGATTGCCTTGCACATGATCCAATTTGGAGTGGGGTGATACATTGCAAATGTATCTATAATTTTTGATGTTCCATGCTTGGTTTTATCTACTTTCTTGTGTTTTGTCCACACTTTCGAGTACTTTTCATATGATTTCTTGGACTAACCTATTAACAAGAGCCACAGTGCCAGCTGCATGTTTTCTACTGTTTTTGGTTCTAGGAAGTCAGAAAATGAATATTCTCGGAATTGGACGGGACAAAAGCCAAAGTCATTATTTTACCGGGGACACTTGAAGCCAGAATACGAGACGTAGAGGGGCCAGGGGGCCACCACACCACATGGCCGCGTGGCCAGGCCTGGCCCGCGCCAGGGGGTGGTGTGGCCACCTCCAGCACCCCCTCGGCCTCTCCTTCCGCCTATAAGATGCCTCCGATACAGAAACCCTAAGTACCCGATCAAAATTCCATGAAAGAGTCTATAGCCACCGTCGTCTCTGTCCCTAGATTGGGAGGGATCTGAAGCTCTTCTCGGCACCCTGCCGGAGAGGGGAATTCACCCTGGAGGCCTTCTTCATCATCATGCAAGCCTCTGGTGTGATGCGTGAGTAGTTCATCTCTAGACTATGGGTCCATGTAGTAGCTAGATGGCTGGTTCTTCTCCTTTGTGCTTTCATGTCTAGATCTTGTGAGCTCCGTTCATGATCAAGATCATCTATTTGTAATTCTACATGTTTTGTTTGCGAGGATCCGATGGATATTGAGATGCTATTTCAGATTGATTATTGATTCTATCATGTCTTTGTTATTTGTGATCTTGCATGCTTTCCGTTGTTAGTAGCTATCTTGGCCAAGTAGATGCTAGCAACTACAAGAGTTAGTATTTATGCTCGATAGTGGGTTCATGCCTCTGGTAATCTGGGGAAGTAACAGAAATCTCTAAGGTACTAGATTTGTTGTTGCTACTAGGGAGAAAACAATAATCCTTTGTTCATAGAACAATCATATTGTTTACTTTACACGCAATTCGTAATGCAATAATCTGTTGCTTGCAACTTAATACTGGAGGGGGTTCGGATGATAACCTGAAGGTGGATTATTAGTCATAGATGCAGTTGGATGGCGGTCTATGTATAATGTTGTAATGCCCAATCCAATCTCAAAGGAGTCAAGATGATTAGTATATGCTTGTATGCTTTCTCGATGTTTCTCAATTGCCTCACTGTAATTTGTTCACCCAACATGTTATCTATCTTAAGGAGAGCCACCTCTAGTGAACTATGGACCCCGGTCCTTTATTTTACATTCAATATACAATCAACTGTTTACTGCTTTGTGTTTACTTTCTGCAAACTATTACTTCCTTGCATTTGATACATTTAATCCTTTGTTTTCAGCAAAACCGGTGAGATTGACAACCTCATCGCAAGTTGGGGACAAAGTTATGTGGTTGTGTTGTGTAGGTATCCATGTTGCTGCTGGCACCGGTAGTGCGCCATGCCAACGTTCAACTAGCTACACCTTTGGGGTGTTTCCTTGCTCCTACTGGATTGATAGCCTTGGTTTTGTACTAAGGGAAAACTTGTTGTTGTGCTCATCATACCTTCCTCTTGGGGTTCCCCAACGAGCTCGATATATTTTGGGCCATCAAGCATATTTTCTGGCGCCGTTGTCGGGGAACGAAGAAGAAGAAGCTCCCACGTCAACCACGCGCCAGCAAGATATTTTCTGGCGCCGTTGCCGAGTCAAGGACATCTTCACAAGGGCAGTCCCTCATAACCAATCTCTTTACTTTTTTATTTTTTTGCTTAGTTTATTTTTGTTTTGTTTGCTTGTTTCTTTATCAAAAACCAAAAAAGTAGTTTTACTTGTTTGCTTTCTTTATTAAAAAACACAAAAAAAATTAAGTCTCCTTTAGTTGTTACCTCTTCCTTAGCTCACCATGGTGATCCCTAAATTCACCATGAAAGACCTTTCAATAGGTAGTGGTTCTATAATTGGAAAAGATAATATTGAAGAATTCTTTAATCATGTTGGTAAACATGAGGATATTGAGGAGAGATCCCTTGCAGAACTTGATCCAAACTATGAAATTGATGCGGCTTCTTTAGTTCACATGTTGGAAGCTAGGTTTGTTAACCTTAATACCTTAATGCAAGTAATGTTTCTTAAACTTAAAGAAATTGATGACCCTGAAAAGAGGGATTTTATTCTGGAAACTTTGCTTAAAGAATTCTATGATGTTGCTAAGGAAGCTAGAAAAGTGTTTGAACATTTCAATATGCTAGGCTCATGTGTAGATGTTATTGGTACACGAGAAAATATGAACAAAACTGAACCTAATGGGGAGGAAACTAAGATACCAATACCCTTTAAACTAGTAGCAATACATGAAGCCATAGAAAAGAATCTTGATTGGATTGTTCCTGAAAACCCTTTTGATGAAAATAGTGAACCTAAGAGCATTAAGAGAGGATCCTCTAGAACTTATTTGGATGATATACCTTGCCTTGTTGAAGATATTTCTGGTATTAATCTTAATGCTTCTTCATTTGAGAACACTTGATTCTTTTTCTTGCTTCTTATGCCTAACTTAAAGGCGTTAAAGAAAATTACTTATTGGGAGATATTCGAAAAGTTTTAGATGAGTGTTGGAAGTTATTAATTCTGTAATAATCGCTCCTTATCCTTTTTATTTGCTTTTTGTGCCAAAATTAACCTCTAATGAGAGAGAAGTAATGATTGGGAAAGTTGTTGTCCCGAAACAGATTTCTGTGCTTCACCGTAAACATTCGTGTAAAACATCTATACGTTCTTTTGAGGCGTGAATTTTTGTGCTTCTGCCCCAGGTTGTTATCAAATTTTCGTTAGTTCAACACTTTTTGATTTGAGCAACAAAAGGTCTTCGAAAAAATTCGGCTTTACCTGCTGGTCTGTTTTGACAGATTTTGCCATTTTCTGCATTTGCTTCTTGTTGGTTCCTTTTTGAGTTATTTTGGGGAACTGAGCTTTTTGAGGGAAGTGCTACAGTAGCTAGTGTTTTAATGAAAGTTTTATTGGTATTAGAACTGAACGTAAAGACCTATTATCTTGAGTGCACTAATGTTGCTAATAAAGATTGTGTGAAGTTTTGTATGAAGGAAAATTTTTAGGTGTATGGAAGGAATGAGTAATGAGATGAAGGATGGACTAAAGCTCAAGCTTGGGGATGCCACACGTGTCACCCCAAGAAATACCCAAGAAGTACAAGAGTGAAAGCTTGGGGATGCCTTGGGCATCCCCCTCTTCATCAATAAAAATCCCAGGTTTCTTCCAAACGCTTCATTTTTATTGTTTCATGCACAATTGTGTTGTTCTTGGAGCGTCTTCTTTTTCGTTTTCATTTTGGTTTTTTGTTTTCTGAATAAATTGGTTGGACTCCCTCTTTCATACATTGGTTTTCAAATATTTTGGTTTGGATTGGAAAAGAGTAGGAAAGTTCATGCTTAAGTGGTACATAGAGCTTGTTTTTTACTGTGGCCTATGCTTTGTCATGCCATGCTTGATATTGTTTTGGCTTTATGCTTAGTATTCTTTGCTGTAGCATGACTTGTTATAAACAATTGAGATTGCTTAATGTGCCTTGGATGAATCATGTGTTGTTTTAGCATATTAAAGCATAGTATAGTGGTATTCCCCTTTGATGCTTTATTTGGGTTGACTTGGCGCATGCTCACACCATGTTATGACTATCCCAAGTCACCATAGCCTTGATGATCCTTTAGTTTTCAACTTGTAGTATCACTTTATGCTTTGATCAATGATGTTTTGTTGCTCTGCATGATTATGGCCATTATTGCTCTCTTAGTTTGTCGCTCCCGGTCTTTTTCTAGCCTCCACAACTAAGTATGAGTTCCACTCATGCATCCAACTCCTTAAACCAAGTTATTCGAAAGAGTCCACCATACCTACCTACTAGCATATGCTATTCCAAGTATATTCATGTTTTTATCTACCTTCCAAATTAAACTTGTTATGAGAAAACTAGTGATTAAAGCTCTCACAAACTTGATGGCACACTTTACTTTTCCTGCAATTAATAAACTTGAACCATCGGGTCCTTCTTTGTTGCGTATATGCTTGCGCTTTATAAGTTGAAATTAGCAGAACCATGTATCATGGGGAACGCTTTCAACATTGCACTTGTACTTTGTACCCCGTTGATATCATGTTCTTTTGCTTATGGATCCCGGCGATGTGAAATAAAAGTGGAACTTGTAAGATCATGGAGTTTGTATGTGTGTTAGCGAAATGCCTGGGCCGCTAGCCTAAGCCATGCCTAATCATGGTGGAAACTTGCAGCATCACCATAATGAGCACTCTATGAAGCATCCTCAATAAAAACCTATGCAAATAGCAAATAAAAAGATCACTGAGATGCTCATTGTCTGATTGTCTTGTCATTTTGATTATGGGATAGCTCATGTATCATGTGGAAGGGGTACCCCGTTGGCAGTTCTTTATGATACACATATACTTACAGTGATAAGAGCTTACTCGTGACTAAAGTTGAGTAGCATGAGGTTCAGTCTTCGTAAGTAAGGGGCATGAGATTTTGGCTTATAACTTGTCAAGCATATCCTCTTAGTTGTGTCACTTTAACCTTAATCACCTTAAAGATGCTTATGATAGGGGCAATGAGAGCTGAAAGCTAATAAGTACCATAATTTTTGGAAGCTCTTATGAGACTTGAATCCCTACTTCCTTCTATGAAGGCCTTTCTTCTATTTATATATTGAGTCTCCACCTTCTATCTTTATGCACCTACTTTGAGAGCATAGTGGCCATTCTTAGTTCTATGTGCATTGTCCCAAGACTAGTTGATTGATGCATAACTTGATATAGCTTGTTTTAAACTATTTGTATCTAGTCACTCTTGTAAACTTTGAAGGTGTCATATGCATTTATATGTGCTACTCTATGAGGGACAAGCTGAATGCTACTATGCTATGTTTTCTTTATGTGAAACAAACAAACGTCTTGCAAAGCATTGTTATTCATGAATCTTTTGTTTGTGCCTTTTCATGTTGCAACATAGTTTCTTTGTCTTATTGCTAGAACTTTGTCTTTCATGTTATGATTGAAGTACTATGATCCTAGCTTTGAATGTTTTACAAATACTTTGATTAAGTTTATGATGGTGCATGTCACCTCAAAAATTATTCTTTCTTTTTATCACTTACCTACTCGAGGACGAGCAGGAGTTAAGCTTGGGGATGTTGATACATTGCAAATGTATCTATAATTTTTGATGTTCCATGCTTGGTTTTATCTACTTTCTTATGTTTTGTCCACACTTTGGAGTACTTTTCATATGATTTCTTGGACTAACCCATTAACAAGAGCCATAGTGCCAGCTACCTGTTTTCTGTTGTTTTTGGTTCCAGGAAGTCAGAAAATGAATATTCTCGGAATTGGACGGGACAAAATCCAAAGTCATTATTTTACCGGGGGACACTTGGAGCCAGAATACGAGACGGAGAGGGGCCAGGGGCCGCCACACCACCTGGCCGCGCCGCCAGGCCTGGCCCATGCCAGGGGTGGTGTGGCTTCCTCCAGCACCCCCTCGGCCTCTCCTTCCGCCTATAAGATGCCTCCGATATAGAAACCCTAAGTACCCTATCAAAATTCCACGAAAGAGTCTGTAGCTGCCATCGTCTATGTCCCTAGATCGGGAGGGATCTGAAGCTCTTCCCGGCACCCTGCCGGAGAGGGGAATTCACCCTGGAGGCCTTCTTCATCATCATGCAAGCCTCCGGTGTGATGCGTGAGTAGTTTATCTTTGGACTACGGGTCCATGTAGTAGTTGGATGGCTGGTTCTCCTCCTTTGTGATTTCATGTCTAGATCTTGTGAGCTCCGTTCATGATCAAGATCATTTATTTGTAATTCTGCATGTTGTGTTGGCGGGGATCCGATGGATATTGAGATGCTATTTCAGATTGATTATTGATCCTATCATGTCTTTGTTATTTGTGATCTTGCATGCTTTCCGTTGTTAGTAGCTATCTTGGCCAAGTAGATGCTAGCAACTACAAGAGTTAGTATTTATGCTCGATAGTGGGTTCATGCCTCTGGTAATCTAGGGAAGTGACAGAAATCTCTAAGGTACTAGATGTGTTGTTGGTACTAGGGAGAAAACAACAATCCTTTGTTCATATAACAATCATATTGTTTACTTTACACGCAATTCGTAATGCAATAATCTGTTGCTTGCATCTTAATACTGGAGGGGGTTCGGATGATAACCTGAAGGTGGATTATTAGTCATAGATGCAGTTGGATGGTGGTCTATGTATAATGTTGTAATGCCCAATCGAATCTCAAAGGAGTCAAGATGATTAGTATATGCTTGCTTTCTTGATGTTTGTCAATTGCCCCGCTGTAATTTGTTCACCCAGCATGTTATCTATCTTAAGGAGAGCCACCTCTAGTGAACTATGGACCCCGGTCCTTTCTTTTACATTCAATCTATAATCAACTGTTTACTGCTTTGTGTTTACTTTCTACAAACTATTACTTCCTTCCATTCGATACGTTTAATCCTTTGTTTTGAGCAAAACCGGTGATATTCACAACCTCATCGCAAGTTGGGGACAAAGTTCTATGGTTGTGTTGTGCAGGTCTCCACGTTGCTGCTGGCACCGGTAGTGCGCCCTACCAACATTCAGCTAGCTACACCTTTGGGGTGTTTCCTTGCTCCTACTGGATTGATAACCTTGGTTTTGTACTGAGGTAAAACTTGCTGCTGTGCTCATCATACCTTCCTCTTGGGGTTCCCTAATGAGCTCGATATATTTTGGGCCATCAAGCATATTTTCTGGTGCCGTTGCCGGGGAACGAAGAAGAAGAAGCTCCCACGTCAACCACGCGCCAGCATGGGGCCAAAGGATTTCCCCCACATTGAGCACTACAACACCGCCAAAGAAGCTTGGGATGCTCTCATTGACTTGTTTGTTGGCAATGAGAGTATGCGAAGAAATATATATGATGCCTTAAGCAATGAGGCCGAAGGTTTCTTCATGAAGGATGGTGAGGATCATGAAGACATGTATCGAAGACTCAAATCCATAGCAACCGCCTTCAGGAATGTTGGTGCCTCTCACATTGATGATGCTTGGATCAAGAGGAAATATGTGAGTGCACTCATGCCTTTCGAGCCTACTGACTTGAAGAGTCTCCAAGGAAGACACAACTACCATCTCATAACCTCCAATGAAGTGATGCAAGATATGGCCGCTTTCAAGGTTGCTGCCAAGAATGCCAAAGATGCCCGTGCTCGTGCCATTGGAATGAGTAGTGGTGTTAATCTTGCCTTGAAGGCCAAGGTTGTGGAGTATGATGAAGATGAAGGAAGTGATGAGGGACTTTCAATGAGCCACCCCGAAGATTTCAAGGTTGCTCATGGTGAATACATGGCCTTCTATGCAAGAAACTTTTGGAAAGATCCCACCAAGGCCAAGATGGAAATGCAACAAAGAAGCAACCCCAGTGGGAGAAGAGATAATGGGTCCAAGTTGAGAACTTGTTTAAATTGTGGTGACCGCAATCACTTCGTTGCAGCTTGTCCCTATGAGAAAAGAGAAGATCATGGGGGGGTAAACTTGTGTTGAAGAAGACCTCCAAAGCTCCCTACAAGAAACCCTTCATCAAAAGGAACTCAACCAACAAGAAGCCAGGAGAAATTGTCTTGATCACACATGAAGAGTTCTCCTCCTCCGATGATGATGATGATGAAGAAGAAGAGGATACATCAAGTGGTGTGGAGGCTCTTGCCACTACCTCTACCCCTTCATTCTCACTCTTCGATTCTCCAAATGAGAACATCTCCAACAATAACGTCACTTGCCTTATGGCAAGAGGAACGGAGACCTATGCTTCTGGAGGGTCAAAATGGGTGCTTGATAGTGGATGCACAAGTCATATGACCAGAAGCGCATCTTGTGTCAAGTATTTGAGACCAAATGTTGATCAAATATCTGTGACGTATGCCGACAAGTCAAAGTCTAAGGTAATGGGTTTCGACAAAGTTGTGGTTACACACGATATCACTCTCGTGGACGTCATGCTTGTTGAGACCCTTGGCTATAATTTACTTTCAGTCCGTGCTCTTGGAAAGATGGGCTTTGCCGTCTTTATTGATAATGATATTGTGATCCTCATATGGAGCAAGTCTCTAAAGGTTGTTTTCGTTGGGTACGTCGAGAATGACTTGTACGTGGTGGACTTCTCGAGGAAAACCACTACAAGTCTGATGTGCTTATTCGGAAAGGCCGATGTGGGTTGGCTATGGCATCGCCGTCTAGCTCATGTCAACATGAGAACTTTGCAAAGCCTCTACAAGGATGGTCATATTGTTGGACTAAAATAAAATGTTTGCTTTGCCAAAGATCGTGTTTGCAGGGCATGTGTTGAAGGAAATATGCATGATTCTCCCCACAAGCCAAAGAACTACATCAAGTCCAAGAGGATCTTGGAGCTCCTTCATGTGGATATCTTTGGTCCTCCATCTCATGCAAGTCTTTGCGGGAAGAAATATTGCTTGGTGATTGTTGATGACTACTCAAGATACACTTGGGTATATTTCTTCAAGCTAAAAAGTGAGACAAGAGAATTTCATTGACTTCATCAACATGGCTCAACGTCAACACAATGTTCTAGTTTTGACAATAAGAAGTGACAATGGTACCGAGTTCAAGAACTACACATTGAATGGATTTCTTAGTGATGAGGGAATAAAACATCAATATTCCGCTGCATATACCCCTCAACAAAATGGTGTAGCTGAGAGGAAGAACTGGACTCTTATTGATATGGCAAGGACCATGTTGGCGGAGTTTAAATCTCCATACAATTTTTGGGCTGAAGCAATCTCCACCGCATGCCATGCATCAAACCGCCTCTACCTCCGGAAAGAATTGATCAAGACTCCATATGAAATTCTTACCGGTAACAAGCCCAACGTTTCATACTTCCGGGTGTTCGGTTGTAAGTGTTTCTATCACATTAAGGGCATTTGTTTGTCCAAGTTTGATTCCAAAGCATTAGAGGGTATTTTGTTGGTTATGGTCTCAAATCCCACACTTATATAATCTATGACAAGCTCTCCAGAATTTTCATAGAATCTTGTAGTGTGGTGTTCGAAGAATATGATGGTCCCCAAGCAGGGCGTGTTGATGTTTGTGATGTAGATGATGAAATGCCTCAGGATGCCATAGGAAGAATGGGTGCGGGTTTCATCCGTCCTGTTGAGGAATCCCTTATGGCGGATCGAGAAGAACTATGCTCTACTCAAGTGGAGCCCTCATCTTCACAACATCATCAAGCTTCTATCGAGGAGGACAATGACCCATGCCAAAGACAAGCTGTGAACCCTAAACCCTTTGATAAAGTTGAAGCATCTAGCCAGGAGGTTCTTGAGTCACCATTTGACAGTATGTCCATTGGGGCTAAGGCTATCACACAAGGAAGATCTATAGAATTTTCCATAAGGGAAGCTCAATGCCTGTCTAGAAGTATGCTTGATCAAGACTAAGGTCAATCTTTGCCTCTTATAGAAGAGAATAATTCCAATGATGATCAAGGTCAAGTTAATGGTCATGACGAGGACCAAAATGATGAAGTGACCCCCCAAGAAACAACAAGGAGATCGAAACTTGTCGCCAAGCTAGAATGGATATAATATTGGAATTAAGAGAACACACTCTTGAGAATGTGGTAGGAGATCTAAGAAGAGGGATATCTACTCAAGCTCAATTAAAGAACTTTGGTGAGCACCAAGCACACATTTCCATGGTGGAACAAAGAAAGTATGGGAAGCAATTGAAGATTCGGATTGGTTGGATGCAATGCACAAAGAGCTCAACAATTTTGAGAGAAACAAAGTATGGAAGTTAGTTGAGAAGCCAAAAGATTGCCGCAATGTCATAGGCACCAAGTGGATTTTCAAGAACAAGCAAGATGAGCATGGAATTGTGGTAAGGAACAAGGCAAGATTGGTTGCACAAGGGTTCTCTCAAATTGAAGGGATTGACTATGGAGAGACTTATGCACCCGTGACTCGCCTTGAGTCCATCCGTATCCTTCTTGCTTATGCGGCACATCATAAATTTAAATTACAACAAATGGATGTAGAAAGTGCATTTCTTAATGGTTCATTGCTTGAGTTGGTATATGTGAAGCAACCCTCGGAGTTTGAGGATCACAACTTTCCAAACCACGTCTACAAACTCGATAAGGCACTCTATGGGCTCAAACAAGCTCCACGCATGTGGTCTGAGCACCTTAGAGAGTTGTTGTTAGATCGTGGGTTTGAGGTTGGGAAAATCAATCCCACTCTTTTTACTAAGAAGGTTAATGGGGAACTTTTGTATGCCAAATCTATTTAGATGATATTATCTTTGGCTCATCTAACAAAGCTTTTAATGATGAATTCTCAAAGCTTATGACTGCCAGGTTCAGGATGTCTATGATGAGAGAATTGAAAGTATTTCTTGGTTTGGAGATCAAGCAAGTGAGAGGAGGAACATTCTTCAACAAAGCCAAGTATACTCAAGGTATGCTCAAAAGATTTAACATGAAAGATCTAAATGGAGCTCCCACTCCCATGGCAACAAAGACTCATCTTGAATTAAACCCAAATGGTAAAGATGTGGATCAAAAGGTATATCGGTCCATGATTGGCTCTTTGCTTTACCTTTGTGCATCTAGACCCGATATTGTGTTGAGTGTAGGTGTGTGTGCAAGATATCAAGCGGCTCCTAAAGAAAGCCATTTGATGGCGGTCAAGAGAATCTTTTGATATTTGGTTCATACCCCCAAACTATGGTATTTGGTATCCTAGGGGCTCGACTTTCTCTCTTTGTGGATATATGGATTCAGATTGGGCTGGTGACAAGGATGATAGGAAATAGACCTCTGGGGCTTGCCAATTCCTTAGGAGGTCCTTGGTGTGCTGGTCTTCTAAGAAGCAAAACTCTATATCTCTCTCCACCGCCGAAGCCGAGTATGTGGCAGCTGCTAGTGCTTGTACTCAATTGCTATGGATGAGGCAAACTTTAAAGGAATACGGTGTCCTTTGTGACAAAGTGCCTCTTGTTGGGTTCGCAGCATATAAAACAAAAAATTTCCTACGATGAGAACTATACGCTAAGATCTATCTACTAGATACAGAGCAACGGGTGGATATACATCCACAGAGAACTTACCCTCGAAGACAACAGAGTTTTGTTAACGAGTTGGAACTCGTGGATGATGTAGTCGTACACTTGCCGATCTCAAGATCGTCTGGAAGTCCTAGCGCCGCATATCAGCAGTGCATCCATCCTCGCACACACGTTCAAGCCACCGGACAACCTCCACCTCCTCGCTCCAGCGAATCAGCGGAAGCAGCAACTCCTTCCAGACACAAGGCCACCAGGAACATGTATCTTGCTAATCCGAGACCATGGGGGAATATATCTAGAGGGGGAGGGAGATCCTTCACGAGGAGGTGTGCTTTGTGAGGGAGGAGAGGGGGGCTTTTTATAGGAGAGGGGGGCTCCTCCCCTCCCATGGCCGGCGGCCAAGGGGGGTGCCCCTACCTCTTCCTCATTCATGTGGTGGAAGCTCCACTCACATCAATTCAAGCTCCACCCAAAATTCCACTCACATGCATTAAATTTCCACCAAATTTAATGCAACTCTCAATTAATAAAATTCTTTTATTTAGTTTATTCAGAATTTTGTTAATTACTTTAATTAACAAACAATCACATAAAACCCCTTGCAACATTTAAATATCACATGCAGAACCACTTTCTGCAATTTCACCCGAAACAATTCCTGTTTCCATCGAAACAATTCCTGCGCTTTGCAATTCTTTCGTCTGAAAAATATGTGCTCCAAAATGGTGTTCGGCAACCCTTAAGTGTGTCACCCTACGGTTCGTGAATAATGCAGACATGATTGAGACTCCTCTCAGATCAATAATCAGAAGTGGGACCTGGAGATCCATACTGACTCCTACACATTCAACAATGACTTCTGTGATCGTGAGAACCTTTAACGCTAGTAACTTAATCCCTTTGTCTCATGATATAATACATGTCCGAGATTCGATCATCGGTATCCAAATACCTAGTTTGATCTCGTTATCGACATGCACTCTTTTCTCATTCCCGTGATATAACATTCTAGTGATCACATCACTTGCTTGCAAGCTATCTTAATGTGATATCACCGAGAGGGCCCAGAGTATATCTATCCGTCATCGGGATTGACAAAATTCCACTCTTGATCCATGAGCCTCAACATAACACCTTTGTAGCACTGAACCCACCTTTATAGTCACCCTGTTATGGTGTGACGTTTGATGTTATCAAGATACTCTTCCGGTGTTAGCAATTAACATGATCTCATGGTCTAAGGACTAAGATTACTTCGTATGATGTTATAGCAATATAAACATAATGACTTTGATCGTAATGCTATACTTCGGATGAATGTTTATCACATCATTTCACAAATGATTTGACCTTGTTATTAACAAAATCCAATGTCCATGATTAGGAAACTTTGATCATCTTGTTAATCAACGAGCTAGTCTATAAGATAGGCATAACTAGGAACCTTTTTGTTTATTAAACACACATGTATTGACGTTTCCTATCAATACAATTATAGCATGCAAAATAAATATCTATCATATACAAGGAATACATAATAACAACTTTATTGCCTCTCAGGGCATATTTCCTTCACCTCTTCTATGTGATAATGAAAGTGCTATCAAGATTTCCTATAACCCAGTGGATCATACAAGAACAAAGCATATTGAGTTTCTTCATCACTTCATTAGAGATCATGTTGCTCGAGGTGATATTGAACTATCATATGTGTCAACCAAAGACCAACTTGCCGATATTTTCACGAAGCCACTTGATGAAGCAAGGTTTTGCTATTTGAGGAATGAACTAAATATCGTGGATTCTAGGAGTTTGACTTGATTACCTTGCATACTCACATATGTCTTGGCCCATATTAGGTGTAGGTGCAGGCATGGAGATAGGGGGAGTGCGGTCCTAATACATTGGACTATCCCTCCCCCCATAATTCCAACATTAAGAAAATCAATTCTCTTAATATCATTTAGTGATATGTGAGCTTCATTAATGAGTGGTGGCAATGAACCCAAGGATAATTCTTCGCGGTGTCATGCCACAATCTCTTACATGGTGGCCTCGGCCATCACCCTCTTCATACTTGAAGAGTTGGTTCTTAACTTGTGTGGTTTGGATCTTAATTTGCCATATTTTGACTATCTATGGTTTTTGGTTCTTCACAGTACATCTTCTGAATCCCAGGCCTATACTCGTCCCTAAACATGCTCCTCTTGCCACACATTTGTCCAACTTTTGTACCTGGAGTTTTCTGGTCGTGGGGGCCGGAATGTCCGCATTGTACCGACCGGAGAGTCCGGCCAGGCCAGACACTCCGCTTGATACAGCCCGGACACTCCAGCCGGGCTGGACACTCTGGCTAATTTCGCCGGGATAGTACGGCCCCAGCGGTTTCAGTCCTGTAAAGGGGGTCGGGGAGAAGTAGACGGTTCAGTCCTCCTTCTTCCCCCCGACTCTCTTCTCTCCACAACCTGCTGCCCCCGACCAGGGTCTTCACCGGGAGGGCCTCTCCACCCCGGATTCGACCGTTGCTGCCGGCCATTACCGCCCCTTTGCCGCTAGGACCCGTTCCCCTCCGGTGAAGGCCCCATGGATGCTGGTATTTTCCTCCCCCTCTTCTACATCTCTAGGGTTTCCTCTAGATGCATTTTTTGGAGGCAATGACCTATCTTGATCCATTGATTCATCACACTGCATGCATATGGCCTCATTGTAGTAGTCCTAGCAATCCCGCTCTGCTCCGGTTGAGTACATCCGCACTGCCCGAAAATCACCAGACCTCCCGCCGGACACTCGGGTGTGTACAGGGTGGACACTCCGGCCCATGCCCACTCTATGTATGTTCATGGTCTAGCTCACTCAGGTGGTGCCATAGATGTCATGGACTTCATCTACCCGGATATGTACAAGTGCATCACTGACAAGAAGTGTCCCCTGTTTGCTCCATATGTGATGAAGCTCATTGTTGCTCAGGATCCAGTCACTCCACTGCTCTACATTGACCTTGTTGCACACCTTCTTGCCAAGTTACAGAGGAAGGGTGCCCCCACCTCCAAGGCACCTCGTGGCTACCCTCCTGCTCAGGACATATTTGAGGATGATGAGATTGATGCCTTTGACAGTAATGATGGTTCAGAGGAGGTTCCTGTGGCTGTGACCCGTGGACCTCACATGAAGCATGCCAGCAATGCATATCGCTTCACCACCTCCAAGGAGGAAGTGCACAAGAAGGTGAAGAAGGCCTCATGGTGGAAGAAGCTTCTTCTTTGCCAGAACATTGACATTCGCCATGGCCAGTACGATGCATACAAGGCGAACATGAATGTGATGAAGGAGCTCAAGCGGATTAACCAGCCCATGGATGTTGATTCATCTTAGTAGCAGACGTCTGATGGCACACTTCCACATGATGTTATTTGTGTAGGGAATAGGTCCCAGCCAGACTGTCCGGCTGATATCAGCCGGAGTGTCCGCCCCAGGCCGGACTATCCGGCTGGATCCGGCTGGACTGTCCGCCCCTGGGATGTGGGAAACTTCGCTGGACATTCTGTGTCCCTGTTCGGACTCTACCCGAACACTGTCCGGATTGTGGCCGGAAATTGGCCAGGCCAGAGTGTCCGGCTGGTCCTGACCGGAATGTCCGGCTTGCCCGGACTGTCCGGCTGATGTTGGCCGGACTATCCGGGGTTAGTGGCTCCAATGACTCTAATTTGGGGGGGGGCTATATAAAGCCCCCTTTCTTCTACCTTGGAAGCTGCTCGTCCATCTCAGAACTCCAGCACCATTTGATCCACCAAATCCACAAGATCTCCCCACTCAACCATCCAAAGTCCTTGATCTTTGGAGAATCGAAGGAGGACGCCTTGATCTACATCTTCACCAAGAGAGATCTTCATTTCCCCCTAATTCACTTGAGGGCCCCTTGCTCTAGTGTTTCATTGGAAACCCTAGCTTGTGATTTGGTTCTTACTAGCTTGTCTTTGATTGTTTGACAACTAGCTTGTACTTGGGAGCCTCGTGGATGTGTGCCCCGAACTCGTTGTAAAGGTGCCGACTTCCATATCGAAGGTTGCCATATAGTGCAAGAGGTGAATCGAACTTGTTGGGGTGAGGTTCATCGGAGAACAAGGGAGGCCTCTCGTGGTGTTGGTGGTTTGAAACCACCCCCTCTCCAAACGTAGACGTACTTCCCCTCAAAAGGAAGGAACTACGGGAAACAAATCCTTGTGTCTCCGTGTGCTCCACTTTGGTTACTTATATCCTTTACCACACTTTACTTATCTAGTTATTGCTTAGTGTTTGTGATAGATTGACATATAGGTATATTCACCATAGTTGCATATTCTAGAGAATTTACCTTTCATGTCAAACCCTAAATTGAAAAAGAGTAAAATTTGAAGTAGCACCTATTCACCCCCCCTCTAGGTGCCCATATGATCCTTTCAATTTCCATGGAGGATATGGAGGTCCAAATATGAGGAAACACATATCAAGAAAAACTCTCACAAACAAGATCCAAAATATGAGCGATAAAAGCAATCCAAAGGAATTGGAACTTGTTTGAGCTAAATGTACCATATAGGAGCTAGATAATTTAATATCAATTCTAAGTGGCACTACCTAAAATGTCCACATTTTCTAGGTTTGTAATATGCACAAAGCATATGACTCCCCATAATGTGATAAATCAAGAAAACTCAACAAGAGGTAAAAACATCCAAATAGAGATGATTAATGGACATTATGGAACTTGAATTTATCATAAGAAAGACATACCACATAGAGACTAGATAATCTTGCAATATACATACTAAGTGGAATTCCTCATGTACACACATTTTAGGATTGTGGAATGCCCAAGCATAACACTCCCCCAAAATGGGATAGTCCATTAATCACTCCCAAGAGACCAAAAAGATACCCAATGAATTCAACAAAGGCTCCAAACCAAGAACACAAATACATGAGGTGCCAACCAACATACATAAATATACTTGATAACTCAATATAAGTACGAGGGAAGCACAACATATACATACACATGCAAGGTACAAAACCACACATGCACAAGGGAGCAAGTAACTTTCAATTTAAATGAGTTAAGCACATGTTACCGCAAGGAGGATCATTGGATATATGATAGAAGAATGATGATCCAAATGGCTTGACTTGACAAAAATAAATGATGAAGATCCCTCAATTATTCATAAAGTAGCCAAGCCTACAATGCCTTCCAACCAACACCTATTGATCAAGTTTTAGCTTGTTGGTCCCCAACCAAGTTGGGTCCTAAGAAGTTAGTCACAATAGGCTTGGCCACCCAAATGGTTCTTTTCTTGACACCACATTGGGCACCAACATATTTGGAAAACACATTGCCCACCTCATCCTTACAAAGAGAATATGCATCATCAATCAAGATAGGATGGGATGAGGAGTTACCCATGGTGCATGAGGAAGAAAGGTGCCCCTTCTCACAGAAAATGTAGCAAGTTCTTCTCTTGCTAACTTTATTCTTGGAAGATGCCACCCCTTGAGGAAGAGCTTGCTTCTTGGGAAGAGGCCCATTTCGAGCTTGAGGTGGAGCTTGAGGTCGCTTCTCTTGTTGCTTCTTATTCAATGGGCAACATCTCACATGATGTCCTTCTTCCTTGCACTTGAAGCACACAATGTTGGTTGGATTCTTCACTTGACCTTGGACATTCTTCTTATTGCCCTTGTGCTTCAACATGTTGGTGGGCTTGTCCTTGATGTTGGAGTTGAATCCAAGCCCACTCTTGTCATTTGGGGATCTTCGCACGCCCAAGATGTTCTTGAGTGTGGTCTTCCCTTCATGATACTTATTCAAGTCATTCTTCAAATAAGTGACTTTAGCCTTGAGCTTCTTGGTTTCCTCTACATGGTTAGTGTCAACAACAATACTAGAGGAAGTAGATGCTATTAGATGATGAATCACAAGGACTAGCACATGGCAATATGACACTAGGAGTAGAAGTAGTGCTAATGTCCACATGAGGCTCACTAGATGTTACCTTTGAAATTGTGGCCTCATGAGCCAACTTTATGCTACCATGAGAAACTAGAAGATCCTCATGCGATCTTGAGAGCTTAGCATGACTCTCTTCCAATTTCCCCTAGTTGCTAGTTAGCAAAGCGATTTGAGACTTTAGCTCAACATTCTCCTTCACAATAGATGCTTCACAAGAGATAGAGTTGGTAGCACAAGCATCATGATTAATTACAATAGGTGAGGGCAACTTGGAAAGCTCTTTTTGAGTATGAAGCTTTAAGTTTCTCATGCGACTCGGTGAGTTTGATGAGCTCCGCCTTGATGACCCTGGAGCCATTCTTGAGGTGCTCAAAATCCTAAAGGAGTTTAGCATATGCAACTTCAAGCTCGTCATTTTTAATTTGAATGGCACTTTCCACCTCAAGATCTCTATCATGAGATTTCTTCACTCTAGATAGCTCTAGAGAAAAGGTATCCTCAAAAGATTCCTTGGTGGTTTGTTCCTCTTCAAGAGCTTCATTTAGGTTTGCAATGTCATTAGCATACTCACACTCAAGACTACTCATTTTGTTAGTTGTGTCCTCATGCTCATAAATTATTTGCCTACTTTCAATGGCAAAGTTCAAGATTTCAATGAAAGTAGAGCAAGAATTTTTATTGTTGTGTAGAGAACGAAGGACTAGCTCCCCCTTCTCTTTTAAAGAAGCAACATAATCATCTACTTCATATAAGTCAACATTCACATCATCATGAGGTGCATTGGGATCCAAAGGAGAAGTTACCTTTTATTCCTTAGCCATGAGGCATAAGTGAATATTGGGGGAAGGTGATGATGGAGGAACACATGAAGCTCCAATAGCAACCTTGCCTTGGCCCACAAATTCTTAGATTTCCTCTACAAGGTTAGTACACAAGTACTAGAGGAAATAGAAGCACATTTATCATGGCAACAAGGCAAAGCAAGCATATCATCATGAGATATATTCAATCCATTTCTACATGATATGCAAAGACAATCAACACTAGGATGTAAGTCACATATAGTCCTACAAGTGTTCATGCCCAAAGATACAACATTGCAATAAGATAGAGATGAAGGATCATCAATGGAAAAGACACTACCCATATTGCAAGTTGTCTCACCACTCACCATATCGTTACCTTGTGAAAAATCACATGTAGGTGAAGTGGAGGAATATGAGAACTCATCATGGCCGGAGGTGGAGGGAACACAATCATCCTCATTAATCTTGGACACATCATATTTTCCTTGAAGCTTGGTCCAAATATCATGAGCATTCCTAAAAGGCATGATTGTGGAAAGCACTACAAAGCTCACAACATTAACAAGCACATGAGATGCTTGAGCTTCGAGATAAGATTTTGTCTCCTCCTCCAAAGATAGATTTTGTGGATCCTTCGGAGGAGACAAACCCATATCAAGAATTCTCTCAATATTTGGGTCAATGACCTAGAAATGACTAAGCATGCGAATTCACCAAACATCATAATTTGTGCCATCAAATGTAAATGTGTGAGAGTTCACTAAACCCCAAGGAGACATCTTTACTCTTAAGGAGGTGAAGCCTAAGAAGCGAGAGACCTTGCTCTGATACCAATTGAAAGGGAAACGGATGTCGGCTAGAGGGGGTGAATAGGCATTTTTAAATTACAGTTTAGGCTCTAATAAATGTGGAATAAAACTTAACATTTAATTTATCAAGCCAAAACCTATATCAATTAGGTTCAACTAAATGCACCAATAACCTATGCTAAGCAAGACAAGCAACAAGGTATAGCAAGATATAATACTTCAAGCACGATGGCTATCACAATGTAAATTGCATAAGTAAAGGGCTTGGTTTAGACCTAACCGATGAACGCGGAGACGATGATTTGTTTCACGAAGTTCACTTCCAAAGAAGCTATGTCTCTGTTGGAGAGGTGCGCTGGCACAATGTACTTCGAACGCCACAAATGGCTCACCTCAAGGTGTGGTGGCTCGATGCTCACTCAACTCCACACAAGTCCTCACCCCAAGATGTGAAGGCATGCAACTCACCGACGCCACAAAAGGCTCACCCTATTCTCCCGTGAGCTCGCCACAAAGGCCTACTCACGTTCCACTATGGGACACTTGAGAGAGGTTACCGAACCCGTACAAGGCTTGGGGCAAACTCCACAACTCAATTGGAGGGCTCCCAATAAATGCCACAAAGGCTACAAGCTTGAGGAACTCCACAATGATTGGAGCCCCCAAGTAAAATGCCACAAAATCCACAAGCTTGAGGAATCTCCACAACTCAATTGGAGGCCCCAAGAACACACTACAACTCCACACAATCATCTAGGGTTCGAAAAGCCCAAGAGATTGAACTCGCCGAATCTCCGAGGAGAACTCAAAGCTATGCACCAAATGCAAGAGGCAAGTCCTTAACTCTCAAATTCCACCAAAGATACAAAAGCTATTGGGGGGATAAGAGAGGAAGAACACAAGAGGAGAACACAAAACTCTCCAAGATCTAGATCCTAAGGATTCCTTCACAAAGAAGGGATTTGGTTTGGTGGGGGTTATAGATCTAGATCTCCTCTCTCAAATCTCTCAAAGAGATGCAAGAATAATGGGATAGAGAAGGGAATAGGGCAAGCTTTTGAAGGTCAATAATGGAGGAGAGAGTGGAAGAGTTAGCAAAAATGACCTCCAAAGTTGGCGAAATATTGGGGAAGAGGGGGGCCTTAAATAGGGCAAGAGAAATCTACCCGTTTGGGTCATTTTCGCGCACCACCGGAACTACTGGTGTCCCACCGGTACTACCGGTAAATAGAAACACAAGTTACTGAACAAAAACGAGTTTTACCGGAACTTTGGGCCGGTACTACTGCTCAAGCAAAAATGTTGGACATCATTGCACGAAAAATTT
Source organism: Avena eriantha (assembly GCA_910589775.1). Lineage (NCBI taxonomy): Eukaryota > Viridiplantae > Streptophyta > Magnoliopsida > Poales > Poaceae > Avena > Avena eriantha. The sequence continues at coordinate 538,603,390 of OU342742.1, forward strand.
AATAACTTTTGACTCCGGACTCCGATTTCGATGATCTTGGGCTCATTTTGAAGAGAAAAAAGCTCTACAAGATTATGCAAAGAAATATTATAGTAAAACATGGGAGGACAAAAATAAAATGGAGAAAGGTATGACCTCTCAGAAGCGGCGAACCGGTAAAACCTCCAAAACCCATAACGTAAGAAGTTGAGCTTGGAAACTCCAATTGGGATAAAACCAATTTTGTTGGAAAGATAATAAAGGGTAGAATCCAAAAAAGGTGAAATATTGGGTATCACCAAGGGAGAAAATATCATGAATATATATGTGAGATATCTCCCAAGGTGTGGAGCCGGAAAACCCACAAGATCAAAAACGCAATAAGATATGCAAGAGAAATCCGCTTTCAATGAACTAGAGCTTGTTATGAAGATAACCACAAGATCTGGATCCTCACATGGATAAGAACCAAACAACAACCAAGAAATATGATGCTATGTATTAAAAGGTTTGAGCTCTCTCCTAAAGATACGATCGAGCTACTCACTCGAGCGCCGCTCTTGATAGTACGACTATCTATCCTAAACCCGATCTCCCAACACTACAAGAGACCGGTAAAATAGAAAACCTACCAAGATCATACCTTTGCCTTGAGCATTCCACTTGAGCTTGATGAAGACCGTCTTGTCCTTCTCAAGATGGATCACCTTTCTTGATCGCTCTTGCTTTCTCTTGCTTGATGAAAACCGTCTTGTCCTTCTCAAGATGGATCAACTTTCTTGATCTCTCTTGCTTGATGAATACTTGTCAAATTCTCCCTCATAATCCATGGGGAAACCTCTTCTTTGAACTTGTCTTCATCACACCATGATCGCCGAGGATGGCATGCTCCAAGCATGAGATCTTCTAGAGATGGCGCACCTTGAGCTTGCACTTCATTTCTTGATGATGTCTTGAAGATTGCCATAAGGAAATCCATCTTATTCTTCTTCAAGATATAATAGATCTTCTTTTTTTAACCTTGAACCTAACACATGGTCCAAGTGATGCCAATGGACAAATCTGCAAGTGAAACTCAATTTACAAATTAGTCCATAGAGATTGTCATTAATTACCAAAACCACACATGGGGCATTCATGCCCTTTCAGATCTTGACCAAGTCTGGAGTGTTCCCGAACTGTGGGTATCACGCTTAAGGGCTTTATGATGCTCGGAGACGTTTTTGGTATAGTCAGAATCACTGAAAAAAAGGAAGGAAGAAAACCTAAAGGGTTCTGGGAAAGTCCGGAGGATGTCCGGAGTGGGATGGAAGGAGTTTCGTAGCCACGGGAGTTGAGTAATATGTGAGTAATTGTTAAATATTTATTTAATTTTTTATTCGTAATTATTAAATAAAATAAAAGGAATTAAAATAGTTAAATACCCAATTGGGCCAAAATCCCTAGAGGAAAAGGCCCATGTGGGAAAGACCAAAGGGGAAGAGAGAGGAGGTGGCCGGCTAGGCCTAGGGACCCCGAGTGGGGCCCACTAGGGCCATGGCCAGTGGAGTCCACCCCTCCCCCTCTCATCTCTCTTGTTTAGTCACACATGGTTTAGCTAATAAGTTATGGGGTCCTTTTCCCCTATATATTGAGAGGTATTTGGAGCAAATAAATACACCAATAAATAATAAAAGGTTTCCTCTATTTGGGGAGACATCTAGTTATTTATCTCCTCTCTCTCTCCCGAGACCACAGTCCCAAGTCTGAACTGCGCGAACAGGAGACTTTTTCACCACGGAGTGCCATCTTGCTGTAGGATTCGGATCCAGAAGGTCTACTTCCATGATCTTTGCTGGATCGGAGGAGCGGGAGTCATTGTCAAGTACCGGACATGTGTAACTCCCTCGGAGGTGCTGCACTTGCAGCGCTAGGAGTTGTTGCAGCCATGGGAGCCATCGGACTTTAGAATTACCCTGAGGTCGGCGTCAGTACGGCTACATTAACCACATTCTCCTGAACATTGACAAAGCTTTTCGATCTTCAACTGGTAAGTTCATGAAAATCCCCTCCCATTACTACATTACTCATAGATAGATCATGGCATTAGGCTTTCTGGCGTAGGAAAATTTTATTGTTTTCAGGCGCGAACCCCATCAATTGTTTCCATGGCATTGTGCATGTAGGAGCTGATGGACGGGCCAAACCAGCCAGACTTTTAATCAATTGTTTTGAAGCAAACCGCATGCTTTGTGGATAATTAGAAAAAATGTTGTTTCCTAAAAAGTATGAAAGATGTGGTCAAGTGCTAAAGTCCTCCTGAACTTGTGGCTATGTGTAATTCACTCTTATTTTATTTTATTTTATGATTTTAGTATTTTTGTATTTTAATTATCCGGAAATCTGTAATGTAACTTTATTGTAACACTTCTCTACTCTAGGTTCTAGGTGACAATTCTTGGTTGGTCAGGAGGCCAGGCTTTGGCATCATTCCCTCCTTTGGGGGGAAGTCTTGGTGATATCAATATGCCTCTTTATCTTTTGATGAAATCACGGGTTTACTTGTTGGAGCTAAATTTGATGGTGAATATATTGTACGCCAAAATGCGTCTTAGCAATCATTAAACCAACTCCTATGTATTATTGATCACACGAGGGCACGATCAATGTTTTTCGAAATGGGATGTACCCGGCCTCTGCATGAATTAATGCATACAACTCTTTATTACTTTATTAAGAGAGTTTTACAAGATTACAAATCATAGGCCAACACAAAGTTGACACATGGATAAAGAAATAAAAAACATGAAACAACTTTGCATCAACATGATAGCCGTCTATCACAACTCCAACCGAATTGGTTGTAGAAAGCCCATGCTACCGTTTTCAAACGGTTACAACTAGAAGACATGGCCTCGTGCTGCTCTGCCAACATCAGATATGATCATATACAGATCTAGTGAGAAGCCAATTGAGTAACCTGCAAAATGAGGGGAAGCTTTACTCATTAAATATGAAATCATTTTGAACATGCTAAATACCCATAATACATACACCCACTCGGATGCGAGCTTTATCTTTCTTTTGCAACCCATTTAAACAATTCTCGAATAGATTTGCTATGTTTACAGGTGGTGTAATATTGAAACACAAGTGCACAATCAACCATAAAAGTTTTCTAAAAGGACAATTGAAGAAGAGATGTTGTATTGTTTAATATTGATCACAAAAACAACATTTTTTACAACCCTGCTGGTTTTATTTTGCTAAATTTTCTTTGGTGAGAATAATTTGACAATGAAGGAACCACATACAAACTCTAATTTTAAGTGTCACCTCAAGTTTCTAGATATATTTACTTAGAAATATGGTATTACCATTAGCCAAATCAAGATACATGGATCTAGCCGTGGAGACAGTTGAAGCACTATCAACGTGACTACAATGGTCGAATCCCTAAGTCCAATCGAGAACGATAGAGAACTATCAAATTAAGAAGTATGTATTGAAAATAGGCTAGTTATAATAGAAAGTAACATATACTATTGTTATTCATATGACATTAGTTTATGTTAGTGCATGATGTCAAAGGTGTAGTGTCATAAAATAGTTCATTTATTGAATATAGTCATTTTTGTCTCATGAGAGCTATGTTATGATAACAACATAACTAGTTATCACAATGATTTTCTCCTCGTTCACCACAAAAATACCCCATACCCGGTGGATTTTTGCGACATCACAAGCGAAAAGTATCTCCAAATGTTGGATACGTGGTGGATGGGCGATCACAACACCATTTTGTCATGATGGCCACTTATACGTGGTGGCCGATGCGGCGCCGACAATTTTTTGGCAATGTCGTACTGATTAGGGAAGCCAGCGGATTTAATATCGTAGTAGATGGATGGAGGCATATACTAGTGTGCCGAGCTTTTTAGTGAAATTTAAAGCATGTCCCACGCTTCTGACTGGTCAAGCACCCGGCGTTGACTAGTCAGGTTTGTCTCGCTGACTAGTGTCGCCCACTACCAGTGAGGCCGTTATATCTATTTCTTCAGCTTCTGCTCCCGATCTCGATCTAGTTTCTTGAGACCGGTGATGTCTACGCACTTCTATTCTTGTAGACAGTTGTTGGGCCTCCAAGTGCAGAGGTTTGTAGAACAACATCAAGTTTTCCCTTAAGTGGATTACCCAAGGTTTATCGAACTCAGGAAGGAAGTGGTCAAAGGTATTCCCTCTCAAGCAATCCTGCAATCAAGATACAAGAAGTCTCTTGTGTCCCCAACACACCCAATACACTTGTCAGGTGTATAGGTGCACTAGTTCGGTGAAGAGATAGTGAAATACAAGTGGTATGAATAATTATAAGTGGTAACGGTGCGAGAAAATACTTTGATGGCGTGGAAGAGACTAAAGGCAAACTGAAATAAAGATGGAAGCAAGCAAACATGTAACAGATCTAATAGCAAACGGTGTTTCAATGCTAAGAAACAAGGCCTAGGGATCATACTTTTACTAGTGAACACTCTCATATAAATATATTATCTTCATGATACTACTCTTAACTACTCTCCAGTTGGACACTCTAATCGTTGGTAGGGCTATAACAGCACACCTCAAAGTAAGCCTTTCCCATCTAGATAGCCCCACACTGTCAGCTTGAGTACTAGATGAGTTCAACAAACACCACAATTTCATAAAGATATCCAACTCCAAATATAACTCATAACAAGTATTTGTAATCTCTAGCCTAAGTGCCACCATGGTGAGCATGCTGTCACTTTCACACACATGGGGAGAGCAGAGATCTATTAAAGCACTTGAGTAGCAAGGTAGATCTATAGATTACAAGCTCATGATCATAATATGATCATGCATAGAGAGAGATGAACACATAGCTACCGGTAGAACCCTTAGCCTCGAGGAAGAACTACTCCCTCCTCATCATGGGAATCAGCAATGGTGATGGAGATGGCGGTGGAGATCGATGGAGATGGCTCAAGGGGCACTTCCCTGTCCCGGCAGGGTGCCGGAACAGAGATTTTCTGTCCCCCGAATCTCCTCTTCGGTGGCGGCGGCGCTGCAGAACTTTTTGTGGCTGGAGGCTTGATGATTTAGGGTTTTCGCATCGGGAGGAATATATAGGCGAAGGGGCGAGGTCGGTGGAGGCCAGAGGGGCCCACACCACCTGGTGGCCCTCCTCCGTCTCGTATTCTGGCTCTGTGAGTCTTCCGGTAAAATATCAACTTTGGCTTTTGTCCCGTCCAATTTCGAGAATATTCATTTTCTAACCTCCGGGAACCAAAAACAGCAGAAAACAGGCAGCTGGCACTGTGGCTCTTGTTAATAGGTTAGTCCAAGAAATCATATGAAAAGTACTCCAAAGTGTGGACAAAACACAAGAAAGTAGATAAAACCAAGCATGGAACATCAAAAATTATAGATACATTTGCAATGTATCAACATCCCCAAGCTTAACTCCTGCTCGTCCTCGAGTAGGTAAGTGATAAAAAGAAAGAATTATCTTTGAGGTGACATGCACCATCAAAGACTTGATCAAAGTATTTGTAAAACATTCAAAGCTGGGATCATAGTACTTCAATCATAACATGAAAGACAAAGTTCTAGCAATAAGCAAAGAAACTATGTTGCAACATGAAAAGGCACAAACAAAATATTCATGAATAACAATGCTTTGCAAGACGTTTGTTTGTTTCACATACAGAAAACATAGCATAACAGTATTCAGCTTGTCCCTCAATAGAGTAGAAAATATAATTGCATAGGACACCTTCAAAGTTCATAAGAGTGACTAGATACAAATAGTTTAAAACAAGCAATATCAAGTTATGAATCAATCAACTAGTCTTGGGACAATGCACATAGAACTAGGAATGGACACTATGCTCTCAAAGTAGGTGCATAAAGGTAGAAGGTGGAGTCACAATATAATGGTGGAAGAAAGGCCTTTATAAAAGCAAGTAGGGATTCAAGTCTCATAAAGAGCTTCCAAAAATTATGGTACTTATAGCTTTCAGCTCTCATTGCCCCTATCATAAGCATCTTGAAGTGATTAAGGTTAAAGTGAACAAACTATGGTGTACATGCTTGACGAAGTATAAGTCAGAAATATCATATCCCTTGTATACGAGGGCCGCTCCTCATGCTACTCAAGTTTAGTCACCGGTAAGTTCTTGTCATCGTAAGTACATGTGTATCATAGAGAACCACCAACGAGGTACCCCTTGACCGATGATACAGAAGAATCCCCATATCAAAATGACAAGGCAAGCAGACAACAAGCATCTCAGCAATCTTCTTATTTACCATGGGAATATGGTGCTTTTTCTCTCTTTCATATTTTCATAATCTCTATTTTTTTCTTTTCTCTCTTTTTTTTCTCAATATAGGACTCTTTTTTTATAAGAAGAATGCTTCATAGGCAGCTCATTATGGTTACGCTGCAGGTTTCCACCATGTCAGCATGGATTAGACCAGCGGCCCAGGCATTTCTCTAACACATATACATAACTCCATGGACTTACAAGCTCCCCTTTCCTTTCACACCGACGACATCCATATACAAAAGAGCATGATATCAACTAGGTACAAGTACCAAGTGCAATGTTGAAAGCGTTCCCCATGAAAGCATGGTTCTACTAATTCCCAACAAATAAGTGCACGCATATACAACATAGAAGACACAATGGTTCAAGTTTATTAAGGGCAAGAAAAGTAAAGTGTGCCATCAAGTTTGTGAGAGCTTTAATCACTAGTTTTCTCATAACAAGTTTAATTTGGAAGGTAAACAAAAGCATGAATATGCTTGTAATAGCATAAGCTAGTAGGTAGGTATGGTGGAATCTTTGGAATAACTTGGTTTAGGGAGTTGGATGCATGAGTGGAACTCATACTTGGTTGTGGAGGCTAGCAAAAGACTGGGAGCGACAAACTAAGAGAACAATAATGGCCATAATCATGCAGAGCGACAAAACATCATTGATCAAAGCATAAAGTGATACTACAAGTTGAAAACTAAAGGATCATAAAGGCTTAAGGTGACTTTGGATAGTCATAACATGGTGTGAGCATGCGCCAAGTCAACCCAAATAAAGCATCAAAGGAGAATACCACTATACTATGCTTTAATATGCTAAAACAACGCGTGATTCATCCAAGGCACATTAAGCAATCTCAATTGTTTATAACAAGTCATGCTACAGCAAATAATACTAAGCATAAATCCAAAACAATATCAAGCATGGCATGACAGAGCATAGGCCATAGTCAAAAACAAGCTCTCTTTACCACTTAAGCATGAACTTTCCTACTCTTTTCCAATCCAAACCAAACTATTTGAAACCCAATGTATGAAAGAGGGTTCCAACCAATTTATTCAGAAACTAAGCAAACCAAGGAAACTAAAAACCAAAATGAAAACGAAAAAGAAGACGCTGCAAGAACAACACAACTGTGCATGAAACAATAAAAATGAAGCGTTTGGAAGAAACCTGGGATTTTTATTGATGAAGAAGGGGATGCCTTGGGCATCCCCAAGCTTTGACGCTTGTACTTCTTGAATATTTCTTGGGGTGACACGCGTGGCATCCCCAAGCTTGAGCTTTAGTCCATCCTTCATCTCATTACTCATTCCTTCCATACACCTGAAATGTTTCCTTCATACAAAACTTCACACAATCTTTATTAGCAACATTAGTGCACTCAAGATAAATAAGTATTAAGGTTCAGTTATAAAACCAAATAAACTTCCATTAGAACATTATCTACTGTAGCACTTCCCTCAAAAAGCTCAATTCCCCGAAAGAACTCAAAAAGGAACCAACAAGAAGCAAATGCAAATAATGGCACAAATCTGTCAAAACAGACCAGAAGGTAAAGACGAATTTGTTTGAAGACCTTCTGTTGCTCAAATCAAAAAGTGTTGAACTAACGAAAGTTAGATAACAACCTAGGGCAGAAGCAAAACAATTCACGCCTCAAAAGGACGTACAGTTATTTTACACGAATTTTTACGGTGAAGCATAGAAATCTATTTTGGGACAGCAACTTTCCCAATCATTACTTCTCTCTCATTAGAGGTTACTCTTGGCACAAAAAGCAAATAAAAAGGATAATGAGCGGTTATTACAGAGGTAATAACTTCCAAGACTCATCTAAAACTTGTGGGTTATCTCCCAATAAGTACTTTTCTTTAACGTCTTTAAGTTAGGCAAGATAGTTTGAGAAGATGCTCACATAAGAAATATGAATTGAAGTAAAAGAGAGCATCAAGAATCAAATTCAAAACACATTTAAGTCTAACCCACTTCCTATGCATAGGAATCTTGTAAAGAAACAAGTCATGAAAGCACAAAGCAACAAGCATAGGAAAGCAAAACAAGTGTAACTTCAAGACTTTCAACATAAAGAGGGGAAACCTAATATTATTAGGACGCATAAAACCATGTTTCCCTCTCTCATAATAACTTTTAGTAGCATCATGAATAAAATTAACAATATAACTATCACAAGAAACATTCTTATCATGATCCACATGCATAAAAGAATTAATACTCCCCACATAAGCATAGTCATTCTTATCAATCATAGTGGGAGCAAATTCAACGAAATAGCTATCATTATTATTCTCATCACCATAATCATCAAATATAGGAGGCATATTGTAGTCATAATTAATTTTCTCCTCAATAGTAGGTGGACTGAAAATATCATATTAATCATTGTAATCATCATATATTGGAGGTTTGGTGTCATCATAAGCAATAGAATAGCTATCTTCCAAAGCTGGGGAACTAAAAAGATCATTTTCATAAAACTAGCTTCCCCAAGCTTAGACTTTTCCATAGCATTAGCAATAATGGTGTCCAAAGAGTTCATACTAACAACATTGCTATTAGCATGCAAATAAAGTTCCATAGGTTTTTTAATTTTCTCTTCAAACACTTCATGTCCTAACTCAAGATAAATACTATAAAGCTCTCTAATTTTGTTGTTGTTTTCCATTAAGCCTAACTAGTGAAAACAAGAAACAAAAAGACAAAATTGCAGAATCTAAAGGAAATAACTTTGAGCACTCACACCGGAGGATGTGAGTACCTTTTACCTTACCTCCCCGGCAACGGCGCCAAAAAATAGGCGTTTTTCGTGGGAGATTCTTCTTCTTTAATCCTCTGGTGTGAATACCTTTTACCTTACCTCCTCGGCAACGGCGCCAGAAAATAGCTTGATGTCTACGCACTTCTATTCTTGTAGACAGTTGTTGGGCCTCCAAGTGCAGAGGTTTGTAGAACAGCAGCAAGTTTTCCCTTAAGTGGATTGCCCAAGGTTTATCGAACTCAGGGAGGAAGTGGTCAAAGGTATTCCCTCTCAAGCAATCCTGCAATCAATATACAAGAAGTCTCTTGTGTCCCCAACACACCCAATACACTTGCCAGGTGTATAGGTGCACTAGTTCGGTGAAGAGATAGTGAAATACGAGTGGTATGAATATTTATAAGTGGTAACGGTGCGAGAAAATACTTTGATGGTGTGGAAGAGACTAAAGGCAAACTGAAATAAAGATGGAAGCAAGCAAACATGTGACAGATCTAATAGTAAACGGTGTTTCAATGCTAAGAAACAAGGCCCAGGGATCATACTTTCACTAGTGAACACTCTCATATAAATATATTATCTTCATGATACTACTCTTAACTACTCTCCGGTTGGACACTCTAATCGTTGGTAGGGCTATAACAACACACCTCAAAGTAAGCCTTTCCCATCTAGATAGCCCCACACTGTCAGCTTGAGTACTATATGAGTCCAACAAACACCACAATTTCATAAAGATATCCAACTCCAAATATAACTCATAACAAGTATTTGTAATCTCTAGCCTAAGTGCCACCATGGTGAGCACGCTGTCACTTTCACACACATGGGGAGAGCAGAGATCTATTAAAGCACTTGAGTAGCAAGGTATATCTATAGATTACAAGCTCATGATCATAATATGATCATGCATAGAGAGAGATGAGGACATAGCTACCGGTAGAACCCTTAGCCTCAAGGAAGAACTACTCCCTCCTCATCATGGTAATCAGCAATGGTGATGGAGATGGCGGTGGAGATCGATGGAGATGGCTCCGGGGGCACTTCCCCGTCCCGGCAGGGTCCTGGAACAGAGGCTTTCTATCCCCCGAATCTCCTCTTCGGTGGCGGCGGCGCTGCGGAACTTTTCGTGGCTGGAGGCTTGATGATTTAGGGTTTTCGCATCGGGAGGAATATATAGGCGAACGAGCGAGGTCAGTGGAGGCCAGAGGGGCCCACACCACCTGGTGGTGCGGCCAGGGCTAGCCCGCGCCACCACATGGTGTGGCCAGGCCCTAGCCCTCCTCTGTATCGTATTCTGGCTCCGTGAGTCTTCCGGTAAAATATCAACTTTGGCTTTTGTCCCGTCCAATTCCGAGAATATTCATTTTCTGACTTCCTGGAACCAAAAACAGCAGAAAACAGGCAGCTGGCACTATGGCTCTTGTTAATAGGTTAGTCCAAGAAATCATATGAAAAGTACTCCAAAGTGTGAACAAAACACAAGAAAGTAGATAAAACCAAGCATGGAACATCAAAAATTATAGATACATTTGCAATTTATCAACCGGTAAAAGGAAAAAATAGCAAGGCTATACCTTTTCCTTGCGCATCCCGCTTAATCTTGATGATAACTCTTCAAGCTCCATTCAAGACGGAATGCTACCATTGATCATTGTTGCTTCGTGAAGACTCATAATTTGCTCACCCATACACCACTATGGGATAGCTTCATTAAGGCACATCTTCACATGTCCATTATCACCAATATGGACAGCAAGCTTCAACCATATGATCTTCTTGAGATGCTTATATTGAACTTGCACTTCTCAACCTTGATGATGACCACCACTCGATGTCATCTTCTCATGGGCTATAGGACATCTTCACTTTTGATGCATGCCCATGGAAAGATACCTAACCCATATAGAAAACACAAAGGCATATACATAATGGGTTAGTTTATAAAGCATAATTGACAATGCTTAACATACGACAACATCCATGTGGTACATTCTTTATGCTTCATGTGTTGACCAACTTGAATTCACCCTTAACTCTTTGTATTGGTCAATCATGTATCTTCGCATGCTCTATCTCAATATCTTGAGGTACATAAATAATTCTTCATTTGATTGCATGCTCTAAATCTTAGTTAACCATAGCTAAACTCATGAGGCTATCATGACACCGACTTAGAGCCATATCATGAATTCTTCTATTGAGATCAAACTCTCAAGATCTTGACATTCATATTCTTCTCTTCAACTTGATGATCTCGATGCCAATACTTAAGGTATATCTTTATCTGCATGGAATCCAAACTCGAGTCCAACACATGGACTACAAGCATGACCTATCAAATATTACTTCATATAAAATTCAATGAAAACATTAGACCGTAGGGATTGTCATTAGTTACTAAAACCACACATAGGGAAAATTACCCTTACAATCTCCCCCATTTTGGTAATTGATGACAATCACAACAAGAGGGTTTATATAATGAATAATAGAAGAAGTGTGCAAATTATCTGAGAATAAGTTGTATACATGAGTTTGTATTTGATATGGTTAAGTAACACAAAACTACTAGCACATATCAAAACCGATGCATGGTTAAGTAACACAAAAATACTAGCCCATATCAAAACCGATTCTACTCTCACAAACTATAATTAATGCAAGACATGTGAGTAGAACCAACATATATAGAGAAATCTCACCCACAATATATGCATGTGTGATGAACTTGAATTTCATTGCATACATTGTCAAGCATAACCTTCAGGAGAGTTTACACTATATATTCAACCGTGCAAAACATAATAAAGAGATGAAATTCATGAAAGTCAAACACTGAAGAACAAACCAATCTTAAGTATAAAACCATTTCCCTTAAACCCTCTAAACTTCTCCCCCATTGACAATAAGTGCCAAAATTGATGACAAGGTTAGAAGGCAAATATAGTATGAAATCCTCCCTATAGTGTGCATTTCTCATAATATGAGTGAAACCAAATGCACGTATCCAATGACAAATACTTGGAGGAAAAGAAACTATATTGAGGATCAAAGATTGCTAAAATGATAATAGGTTGAAGAAACTTCAACGGATTAAGCAAGCAATGAAAAGATCCAAATTCCTAATTAGATGAACATGCTCTAAATGTAATAAAGAAGCTCCCCAAGGTTCGTGCATAAATAATAATTGTTGCATTTGAATACAATATGCACAAACATGGAAACATCACTCCCTCTATATCATTTAGAACATAACCAAGATACAAAGAGTGTAGATATAAATGAATACACTTGTAAAGGCAAGCTCAAGTCCAAATAAAACAATTATGAAATATGGGTGCGTGAAGATGCAACAAAAATAAACCAAGCACTCATAAATCAAGCTATTACCAATACCACTAAAAACCAAGAGGATAAGAAGATGGTTGGCAAATAAACTAGGATATCAAGGAGAGAGATTAACACTTATGTGTATATAAGTTTCTAAGTGGACAAAAACATGATGACCAATCCACAAAGAAACATGCACATGCAAAAGGTTAATGTAAATAAGAATACATGATATCCAAGAGGAGACATAAGATATACCAAAATTATTTATGCTTAAAAGCATAGCCCATGGCTCCATTTTCTCTCTTATAGTATACCAATGAACCTCAACAAGGATAAAACAAAACCTCAAAAACATTACAAATAACACCAAGGGAACTAATGATAGTTGGGATGTTTCGAGAAAGGAAACAAGTATCAAAAGGAAGGATTCATTGCAATTTCAACAATATTTCACATGATAGTACCTTGAGGAATTGATATGCAATAAATTTCTAAAAGGCATATTTGGGATTGGTGAATCATGAGCATGATTATATATACTCCCCATTATATGCATCATCTCAAATTACTCGCATAAGCAATAAGTATAGAGATGTCTTTCAAAGATCCTTGCAAGAACCACAACATTTACAAACAAATAATTTCATGCCAAGAAGCAACCTACACGAGATTTGATGGAAGAATAGTATGCATGAATAAGATACTTGTTACTGAGATAGCAATTATATAATGTAGTAGATAATAATTCTTCGATCATCCTAGCTTGATTCTAATAAACATGTGGTCACAAAACTTTCCTAATAGATGAGACAAACATTCATTGCATCTCCAATGTACATAAACAACATTCAAGTACATCTTGGTCCCCAAACTTATTGGGTCCAAAGACTAACCATAATATATAGATATGACACACTCCATATAAATATGTGCATATATGGGATGAAATTTGAATTTCATTCACATCTTAGCCATTAAGGATTTGATGGATTATACCGTATATTGGATCAAAGAAGGTAAAATATGATATAAGATATACATTTAGTAAACATGCATGTAAGAGGATTTCAAGATACAAAGAAGATATAATTTAGACAAAATACCAAGAGATTCAAGAAGGCAAACAAGGTGCAACAAAACATATTTGTTGTCCAAACTATATTAAAGAATCAAATCAACACATGATATATTCAACAAAGTCAAAAAATAAAACAAAAATATTGAGAATAAGAGATGAAATAAAGCACACATGCTCAAAGCTTTATCTCATTCAAGCAAATAAACCGTGGAAGAAAGAATGAGATAGCAAACTCCTAAAAGAACAAGGTTTCAACAGATAAACCAAGCCCTTAACACTTTTCACAATGGCACAAAGTACCGAGAAGAAAAAGTTTGTCTTCCACTAAAACACATTTGATAATAATCAAAAACATAATCAACGAGGATTTCAATAGGCAAGGAAGACAATGGGAGCCACAACAAATTTCTTGGAAAGAATATAAGCCAATAAGAGGCGAAATCTAAGGTGACGATGATCCCCAAATGCTACTTGATGCATGTAAAATGCATACATGAACTTTGTACTTTATTGCTATGAATTCCCACATATTTGCTACATATATGATGTTATATTCATATTTTACATTGATTTATGAGGATTTACTGATACATTGCAAATGTATCTATAATTTTTGATGTTCCATGCTTAGTTTTATCCACTTTCTTGTGTTTTGTTCCAACTTTGGAGTACTTTTCATATGATTTCTTAGACTAACCTATTAACAAGAGCCACAGTGCCAACTGCTTGTTTTCTGCTGTTTTTGGTTCCAGGAAAGTTAGAAAATGAATATTCTCGGAATTGGACGGGACAAAAGCCAAAGTGCCTATTTTTTCGGAAGTCATCAAGTGCCAGAATACGAGACGGAGAAGGGCCAGAGGCCGGCCACACCACCTGGCCACACTGCCAGGCTTGGCCCGCGCCAGGGGGTGGTGTGGCTAGCCCATGCACCCCCTCGTCCTCCCCTTCCGACTATAAGATGCCCTCGGGACGTAAACCCTAAGTACCTGATCAAAATCCACGAAAGAGTCTGTAGCCACCGTCATCTCCATCCCTAGATCGGGACGGATCTGAAGCTCTTCCCGGCACCCTGCCGGAGAGGGGATTTCACCCTAGAGGCCTTCTTCATCACCATGCAAGCCTCCGGTGTGATGCGTGAGTAGTTCATCCTTGGACTACGGATCCATGTAGTAGCTAGATGGCTGGTTCTCCTCCTTTGTGCTTTCATGTCTAGATCTTGTGAGCTCCGTTCATGATCAAGATCATCTATTTGTAATTCTGCATGTTGTGTTTGTGGGGATCTGGTGGATATTGAGATGCTATTTCAGATTGATTATTGATTCTATCATGTCTTTGTTATTTGTGATCTTGCATGCTTTCCGTTGTTAGTAGCTATCTTGGCCAAGTAGATGCTAGCAACTCGAAGACTTAGTACTTGTGCTCGATAGTGGGTTCATGCCTCTGGTAATCTGGGGAAGTGACAGAAATCTCTAAGGTACTAGATGTGCTGTTGCTACTAGGGAGAAAACAACAATCCTTTGTTCATAGAACAATCGTATTGTTTACTTTACACGCAGTTCGTAAAACAATAATCTGTTGCTTGCAACTTAATACTGGAGGGGGTTCGGATGATAACCTGAAGGTGGATTATTAGTCATAGATGTAGTTGGATGGCGGTCTATGTATTATGTTGTAATGCCCAATCAAGTCTCACAGGAGTCAAGATGATTAGTATATGCATGTATTGCTTTCTTGGTGTTTGTCAATTGCCCCGCTGTAATTTGTTCACCCAGCATGTTATCTATCTTAAGGAGAGCCACCTCTAGTGAACTATGGATCCCGGTCCTTTTCTTTACATACAATCTATAAACTGTTTACTGCTTTGTGTTTACTTTCTATAAACTATTACTTCTTTCCATTCGATACGTTTAATCCTTTGTTTTCAGCAAAACATGGTGAGATTAACATCCTCATCACAAGTTGGGGACAGAGTTCTGTGGTTGTGTTGTGCAGGTCTCCATGTTGCTAGTAGCACCGGTAGTGCACCCTGCCAAGGCTCAGCTAGCAACACCTTTGGGGTGTTTCCTTGCTCCTACTGGTTCGATTAAACCTTGTTTTCATAACTGAGGGAAACTTGCTGCTGTGCTCATCATACCTTCCTCTTGGGGTTCCCAACGAGCTCTACATCAACCATGCACCAGCACTTTTCTGGGCACCGTGCATTGAGCCATCAAGCATTTTTCTGGCGCCGTTGTCGGGGAGTCAAGGACATCTTCACAAGGGGAGTCCCTCATAACCAATCTATTTACTTTGTTTTTTTTTCTTAGTTTATTTTTGCTTTGTATGCTTGTTCTTTATCAAAAACACACAAAAATTAGTTTTACAAGTTTGCTTTCTTATTTGAAAAACACAAAAAAATGACTACTCTTGAAAACACTAAGTTGTGTGACTTCACTAGCACCAACAACAATGATTTTATGAGCACACCTATTGCTCCACCTGTGCCTGAAGATACTTTCTTTGAGATAAAACCTTCTTTACTCAATCTTGTTATGAGAGAACAATTTTCTGGTATTGGTAATGAAGATGCTGCTTCCCATCTAAATAACTTTGTTGAACTTTGTGAGATGCAAAAGCATAGGGATATAGATGGTGATATTATTAAGCTGAAATTGTTTCCTTTCTCTTTGAGAGTAAAAGCTAAAGAATGGTTGAATTCCTTAACTAGGAATAGTGTTGATTCTTGGACTAAGTGCAAAAATGGTTTTATTGGAAAATACTATCCTCCTGCTAAGATTATATCCATGAGAAGTGAAATAATGAAGTTTAAACAACTTGATAATGAGCATGTTTCTCAAGCTTGGGAAAGAATGAAATCTTTGGTAAAGAATTGTCCCACTCATGGACTGACTTCTTGGATGATCATCCAAACTTTTTATGCAGGATTGAACTATTCTTCAAGGAACCTATTGGATTCTGCTGCTGGAGGTACCTTTATGACCATCACTTTGGGTGCTGCAACAAAACTTCTGGACAATATGATGGTTAATTATTCTGAATGGCATACTGAGAGAGCTCCACAAGGTAAGAAGGTAAATTATGTTGGGGAAACCTCCTCCTTGAGTGATAAGATTTATATTATTATATCTATGCTTGTTAATGGGGAAGGCCATATTGATCCAAATAATGTTCCTTTAGCCTCTTTGGTTGCTCAAGAAGAGCAAGTTGATGTGAACTTCATAAGAAATAACAATTTTGGCAACAATGCTTATGGTAATAATGCTTATAGGAACAATTTTGGTAACAACAATTATAAGCCATATCCTCCCAATAATGGTAATGCTTATGGAAATTCTTACAACAATAATAAGAGTGCTCCCTCTGAACTTGAAGTTATGCTTAAAGAGTTTATTAGTAAACAAACTGCTTTCAATATAACTATTGAGGAAAAACTCTCTAATGCTGAAAGAAATATATCATCTTTGTCTGAAGCTCAATCTTCATTGATTAATAAAATGGCTGCTAAACCTGAAACTAATGAGAATCTCTTTGCAACTACTAATGCTATACAAGAAAGAATTGATGAAAATGTTAGACTATTAGTTGAATTACATGCTAAGTGGGAAAGAGAAGATGAAATTGCTAGAAACATTAGTGTTTCTACTATTACCACCACTAGTGTTGAGGCTAGTAATAGTTCTACTACTTTAGATGATAAATTTGATCTTGATATTTGCAACATCTCTGAAGTTATTAAGTTCCTGCAAAAGCTTGCTAAAAGTCCTAATGCTAGTGCAATGAACATGGCCTTTACAAAACACATTATTGATGCTCTCATAAAGATTAAAGAAAGAAAGATGAAACATAAGGCTTCTATTCCTATAAAACAATAAGATGGCTGGGAACCCATCATTAATATGAAAGTGAATGACTTTGATTTCAAAGCTTTATGTGATCTTGATAGTAGTGTTTCTATTATGCCTAGAAGGATTTATGATATGCTTGATTTGCCTCCACTTGAAGATTGTTATTTGAATGTCCTACTTGATTATAATGCTAAAAATAAACTCATGGGGAGTCTTAATGATGTTGTTATTATGGTTAACAATGCCTATGTCCCCGTTGATTTCTATGTTTTGGATGTCGAATGCAATGCTTCTTGTCCTATTACTTTGGGAAGACCCTTTCTTAGAACTGTTGGTGCCATCATTGATATGAAAGAAGGCACCATTAAATATCAACTCCCACTCAAGAAAGGTATATAACACTTCCCTAAAAAGAGAAAAAACATTTCTTTTGCTTCTCCTATGAAAACAAAATTTGGTCTTAATGCTTCTTCATTTGACAACACTTGATTCTTTTTCTCGCTTCTTATGCCTAACTTAAAGGCGTTAAAGAAAAGTACTTATTGGGAGATAAACCAAAAGTTTTAGATGAGTCTTGGAAGTTATTACCTCTGTAATAACCTCTCTTATCCTTTTTATTTGCTTTTTGTGCCAAGAGTAACTTCTAATGAGAGAGAAGTAATGATTAGGAAAGTTGCTATTCTGAAACAGATTTCTGTGCTTCACCGTAAACATTCGTGTAAAATCACTGAACGTCTTTTGAGGTGTGAATTTTTTTGCTTCTGCCCCAGGTTGTTATCTAAGTTTCTTTAGTTCAACACTTTTTGATTTGAGCAACAGAAGGTCTTCAAAAAAATTCCTCTTTACCTGCTGGTCTGTTTTGACAGATTTCTTCCATTCTCTGCATTTGCTTCTTGTTGGTTCCTTCTTGAGTTCTTTTGGGGAATTGAGCTTTTTGAGGGAAGTGCTATAGTAGGTAAAGAGGAATTTTTTTGAGGGAAGTGCTACAGGAGTTCACCCCAAGAAATATCCAATAATTACAAGCGTCAAAGCTTGGGGATGCCCAAGGCATCCCCTTCTTCATCAATAAAAATCCCAGGTTTCTTCCAAACGCTTCATTTTTATTGTTTCATGCACAATTGTGTTTTTCTTGGAGCATCTTCTTTTTCGTTTTCGTTTTGTTTTTCCGTTTGCTTTGGTTTGCTTCGTTTTTCTGAATAAATTGGTTGGACCCCCTCTTTCATACATTTGTTTGCAAATAGTTTGGTTTGGACTAGAAAAGAGTAGGAAAGCTCATACTTATATGGTAAAAAGAGCTCGTTTTTGACTGTGGCTATGCTTTGTCATGCCATGCTTGATATTGTTTTGGCTTTATGCTTAGTATTATTTGATGTAGAATTACTTGTTATAAACAATTGAGATTGCTTAATGTGCCTTGGATGAATCATGCGTTGTTTTAGCATATTAAAGCATAGTATAGAGGTATTCTCCTTTGATGCTTTATTTGGGTTGACTTGGCGCATGCTCAAACCATGTTATGACTATCTCAAGTCACCATAGCCTATATGATCCTTTAGTTTTCAACTTGTAGTATCACTTTATGCTTTGATCAATGATGTTTTGTCGCTCTGCATGATTATGGCCATTATTGCTCTCTTAGTTTGTCGCTCCTAGTCTTTTTCTAGCGTCCACCACCAAGTATGAGTTCCACTCATGCATCCAACTCCTTAAACCAAGTTATTCCAAAGAGTCCACCATACCTACCTACTAGCTTATGATATTCCAAGTATATTCATGCTTTTGTTTACCTTCCAAATTAAACTTGTTATGAGAAAACTAGTGATTAAAGCTCTCACGAACTTGATGGCACACTTTACTTTTCTTGCCCTTAATAAACTTGAACCATTGTGTCTTCTATGTTGTATATGCTTGCACTTATTTGTTGGGAATTAGCAGAACCATGCTTTCATGGGGAACGCTTTCAACATTGCACTTGGTACTTGTACCTAGTTGATATCATGCTCTTTTGTATATGGATGTCGTCAGTGTGAAATTAAAGGAGAGCTTGTAAGTCCATGGAGTTATGTATATGTGTTAGAGAAACGCCTGGGCCGCTGGTCTAATCCATGCTGACATGGTGGAAACCTGCAGCGTAACCATAATGAGCTGTCTATGAAGCATTCTTCTTATAAAAAAGAGTCCTATATTGAGAAAAAAAGAGAAAAGAAAAGAAGAGATTATGAAAAGAGGAAAGAGAGAAAAAAGCACCATATTCCCATGGTAAATAAGAAGATTGCTGAGATGCTCGTTGTCCACTTGCCTTGTCATTTTGATATGGGGATTCTTCCGTATCATCGGGCAAGGGGTACCCCATTGGCGGTTCTCTATGATACACATGTACTTATGATGACAAGAACTTACCGGTGACTAAACTTGAGTAGCATGAGGAGCGGCCCTCGTATACAAGGGACATGAGATTTCTGACTTATACTTCGTCAAGCATGTACACCATAGTTTGTTCACTTTAACCTTAATCACTTCAAGATGCTTATGATAGGGGCAATGAGAGCTGAAAGCTATAAGTACCATAATTTTTGGAAGCTCTTTATGAGACTTCAATCCCACCGCCTTCGTCAAGCATTTTTGGAAGCTCTTTATGAGACTTGAATCCCACCGCCTTCGCATGACCTAAAAACCACTATATAAAGGCCCCCTCGGGAGTTCCTGGGAGAGGCGCCACAGAAACACCGAAACACAAAAATAGAGCTAGAACCAGCAAAGATTGGAGGAGGAAACTCTATCGGAGCCGCCGCCAGAGGGATCTCTACCTTCTCCAATGTATCCACCATCACCACCGTGATGAAGAGGGAGTAGTCCACCTTTGGACTGTGGGTTTGTGACAGTAGCTTGATCTCTCTCTCTCTCTCTCTCTCTCTTGTTCTTCATAGATCTAGTACCATATGAGCTGCCCAACATGATTATGGTCATATTTGTAATTCCTATGTGGTGGATCTTTATTCTATGATTTTATATATGAGACTAGTAAAATGCCCGTGCGTTTCTACGGGTAAAGAAATAAAATTGAGGGTGCAAAAATAGAAACCTCGTTTATACATATTAGATGTTACATAAATAAAAACAAAAAATGAGTATATCTTTGTACACAATATTCTTCTCAACAAAAATAATTCCTAGCCAGATAAGGAAGTAGCTTTATCTTTTATCTAAAAAGGAAACATTTTTTTATCATATAACACACACAAGGTTATTTGGGAGAAGTCTCTTTCCTTGCACTCTGTGGAGTGTGTTCCTTGTATTAGCAATAGGAGATACCGGCATTCTCAACGGGACAAATTGCTGAAAATGAGTAAATCCAAATGTCAAGCCTTACTTGAAGAGTTGTTGTATTAGATCAAGTCACATGCATTAGATAGCCAAATTAAAATCAATAAACATGGGATGTTAGAATACTATCTTCCCCATCTTTTGAAGTAATGCGTAACAAAAAAAGCATGACGAATTGACGATCTACAAACAGCTGAATAGGAAAACCAAGTTAAAAAAGGCAAGATGTGAAATGCCAGAAGATTTATAAGCCATGGTATTTCTCAAAACTAATTAGGCATTGGATTGAGTGTTGACATACAGTTGCTACATCAATTTAAAAAGATCAAAATAACACAACATTGCAAGGAGGGGCAAGAAGGAGGGGAACCACCATGCGTAGTGGTGGGATGGTGGCCTTACTGTAGGGCTACTCAGGTGACTTGTAGACAAAATGAGAAGTACAGAAAATATAAAACAAATGAAATAATTATCAAGTCACCATATATATATAATAAAATACAAAATTGAATTACATAGAAGAAGAAATCCAAAAATCACATTATAGTAACGTACCCACTGGTCATTTGAAACAAATATGATTAATATCCTCCATAATATTTTCGCCAAAAAATCCTCCATAAGGTTTTAGTATCAATACATTTTTAGTGCTAAGAATAAACATTGAAAAGGTTAGAAGACAAAAAGGGAATCCAAAGCTCCATCAATACTCCCATGACTTACGTTTGAAGCAAATATCAGAATGAAATACATTCAAAATCTGCTATGATAAAAGCTTCGAATACCAGTCAGTAAGTGTTTTCCTCGTCCCTAGCAAAAACCCAAAACAACATAGCGATCGCAATATAAATAGTGGAAATTGGTTTAGAATGAGTGAAGAAATTATATAATTAGAGTTCATGTGTCTATTGACTCATATACGTTGACAAGACTTCTTTTAGATCATGTTATTCATGTATTGAGAAGATAATTTGTTCCAAAACCAATAAACATCTGCACCATTAAGCACTTTCTCAATAGCAGATATAAGACAGATGAGATCTAGTTAGTAACTTCCAGTCCAATCATCCATGATTCTATTTACTTCAAAGATCAGTATGGAAATTTAAAAACCTATCAGCCAACATATAATGCAACTCTGAATCCATGAAGACAGCGGCATCAAACATAAGTCTAAAACAAGAAAAAGTTGCATGTTTCAAGAAGAAAAGACCATAGAGATCTTTTAAAAATGGTAAATTGTTTTTTCCAATTTTACTTCACATAGAAAAGTAATACATGGGAAACTTGACTTTCCCTGAGAGGTAGAGCGCTTCTTGCTAACTTTGCTGCTCACTGGAGTTCTTCTAATCCTATGTTCAATAATTCCTTCAGAGTTTGATGCGATGCCATTCTTAAACCTTGTTTCGTTGTCTGTATATTAAAATGGAATGTTTACTTGTATGTTTGACAATATGAAAAACTAATTATATTAATATTAACAAATAAAATACACTATCAATCAGGTTGCCAGAGTCAAATAATTGGCAAAAAATACCGACTATCCAAGGATAGAAAGGTGATAACAATTACAATACCATTAATTCAATATAATCTATATTCATTCCATTAGAGTAGCATTGCACAGGACTATGGAGCATTGTGGTACATGAGGAATGGAAATTTAGAACAAATATATCGGGGGATACCAGACATACAGTTTCTATTACCTAGTTCAGTGGTTCTATAACTTGAATCAAAATTTATTCAGAGCATAGCCTTCTACAAGTTGTACAAGAGCACCATTTTCAAAGCTTCACATAATTGTGTACCTTCAAGGCTTCAATGGTGATTACTTGCACAAACTTTCAGGTACAAAACATGTATTGTTAGATCCATAAGCACCACGTGAAATGCATCAAAGTGAACCGGGTAATATGAGTTTAAGCCCAAGAGTGCTCTACACTGTGTCCAAAATTATGCATCCCTTGCAACCCGTCGTCCAGCCTTACTCGTACCTTTGATCCTTAGTTCAGACCAATTACACAATTTCGGACGGAAAGGAAATTGATTGCAAAGCCAAACCATTAGGCGCTTGTTTCACCAGACTCGAGGGAGGTGACGGCACGCAAGGCCATGACCTGGCCACAACATAATAGCATCACTAATAGACACTGTAAAACGGGCACTAAATTCACGATTTGCGGTTCAGAGTTTGTCCGCGCAGATTAGAGACCGGATTTTTGACAGGGACAACGTTGCCTACTCATCGAGGATGATGACCTCAATATTAGGCTTGCGCACGGGTGCGCATGCGTGGGCTCCATCTCGCGGACCGACGCGATGGCCTGGAGCTCCCTCCCGCTGCTGCTCCCTTGGCCAGATCCTCCGTACAACGATGCCCTGGGGCTGTCGGCAACTCCGGTATGTGCTCCTCAGCCCCGCTCACAATATGTGGTGGGGTTGTAAGAGAAGGGAAATATGATGAGTCTCTATTTTATAGTAGTGTCAGATTAAACAAATTGAGAGGAAACCTACCAGATCTGAGAAGGGAAGTAGGATGAGTCTATCGTGTAAATCTTGGTGGTCCAGGCCAGCGCGAGCGCCTTGTCCTGCCACTTACGGGCGAAGTAGCTGAGTTGATATCAACAGAGAATCCGCGGGGCTCCCCTGGCATCCTTGGTTGGGCCAGCGACACCTCAGTCATGTGCGTTTAGAGGAATTTAACAACATGGACTCAACCGGCTTGTAGGATGGCGGTGATGGTGGTTTTGCGGCTAGGGATGGGAGTGGCGGCGTAGGGAATAGGGGAGGTTCCATGGGGTCTGGATTCTGTAATGGTAGGGGATGGTGGGCTGGTGGTAGCGGTGCTACGCTCGGCAGCCTGACAGGAGCTACGGCGGAAGGGACCGCGCGGTGGTAAATGCCATCCAGCGAGAGACCTCTATATCCAGCTACTACAGAGTTGTATGATTTTTTAATTTCAAATAAAAATACCATCCTATGACCTCTATGTGTCAAAATGACTACATGAATACGTTGCTTTTACTTTGGAAAACCAAGCTAAGTAGCAGTCTCAAGAGACACTACATCTCATCAGATATTGAAGAACATGAGCAACACATGTAAAACAAAAAAGAAATATGGCTTGACTGGAATTTTAACTTATACATCAGTAAAGCAAGTGTCACTCAAATATATTAACCAGAGATCAGCAGGCAGTCAATTATGAGTGAAAAATTAAAAAGACAATCATTACATGCTGCCAGCACGAAGCTGTCAACCGTTCTCCTAATAGGTATGATATAATAGTTGAACAAAATAACCAAATGAATGCTATATACGGTAATCAATCAGTTGATATTTTTTACCAGGACAGGAATTTTATAGAGATGCATTCCCAATGATGAGATTTAGATAGCCCGTCCTGCTCACAAATCTTAATCCAGCAAACATGAGATAAAGTATGACATTGAAGTGTGGCTGATATGTACACAAGGGAAAGAACATATGGATAAATAAAAATGAACACCAAGATTTTTCATGCAACTAAAATCATGGGATAATGTGCATAGAATGTCTGATTGAGAAGGTATAAGAAACAAACCGGACCATCAAAACAATAGTAAAATGATTTTCAGAAAAGAAATATATGGATCTACTGTTCTGGATCAAACAGAGCTTTTAAATAATAACGTTGTTCTAAAAATGTGATGAGCAAGATGATGATATCATGTGCAGATCGAGCTTAATAAAAAGGGAGGGCTAAAGTATGTGTACCTATAACATAAGTGCGCCATTGCTCAGAAATCAAAGGAATCAATCATACTAACATTCCAAGATTTGTGTAGCACAACAATGAAGATTATATTTCCAAGCATTCATGGATAACTCCAACACGACAACTTGTAAGTTGTAATTGATAATAAAACTGATGCAGGATCATGTGACTCATAAAAAAAATTGGACACCATCATAAGCTAAATAACTATACACTGTTAGTTCAGTATATATACACTGTACAAAAATCATATAAGTAAGTCTTGCATAAAAACTATTTTTAGCTATCAGAACATTCAGGAGCAATGAAGTACCGTCAAATCAAAATACAACAAAACCATCATGCAGGAATTTAAATTGAAGACCATATTAAGAATCAGGCCCTTGCAGCAGATTCTAAAGAACTATGGAAGCATGGTAGATAAAAAGGTCTATAGGCAATCCAAATGATAAATCAACTATGCAAGGAGTAGATAAAATGTTCTTAAAGAAGTTTTCCAAACAACAAACATAAATCTTGGAACAAAACTACATAAAAGACTTAGTGTGGTGCTATAAAACATGAAAATGCAATTTACATAAGTGATTGTAGTGCTTCTATAAATAAATTCATTAATGGGAGACAAGAATTGGTTTAGAATATGTCTTCTTCTAATGTTGATCGCAATCTATATCTAAGAAATAAAAACCAACAGTTCATTGTCCATAAACTAACCAAATGACAAGAGTAAACCTAAAATAATCGCCTATTTAAGAACCCAGCTTGACAAGTGACCATATAAAGAATTCAAGACCACAAATTTAACAAGAATCAAACACGAAGCATGCATATTGTGTACCTGAAAGTCCGAACAAGCAGCGACTTAGTACAGCGGTAGCCTGTAGCTAGTCACAAGTTCAAGCAACTTAGTACAACAATAGTCTGCAGCTAGTCACAAGTTCAAGCGGACCACAGTTTGAATATACAGGACCAACATAAAGAGCGTGGAGATAACTTACGTGGTACATATATAACTAAAGCAAAATAATGATAGTACTGTACAAGGGAACATGACATCACATTTAATACCTTGGAAGCACGTCGCAGTTCCTGCCATCTAGCTTCTCCTCTCTTGTGCACCGCACAGTACAAGCCTAGATATTAATCCAATTAGTGTGTGATTCAAGTCCATGGTAATCATTGCAAACAAAAAAAGGAAAGAGAAGATGTGAGTACAATTTCATACAACAAATACAACAGCGGTGCGGAGGTACATATACATTTCAAAAAGAAACTTCAAATTTAGTGATCAGACCTTTAAAAAGGGATTTAGGGAAATGGACGTACTAAAGGTGACCATGGAGCTCTCGTCAGCGTCGAATGGGGACAGTAGCTCGGGTTGGCGGCAACAGCGAGACAACTCCGGCGAGTAGCCACGTCCGGAGGCATCAAAGTCGGGGGCGGCTGGAGGTCTACATGGCAGAAGGGAGGCGACGAACGACAGGGCCGCAGCTCGGGATGTGGATTTGTCAGCCGAGGATTCCGTTCCTCCTACCAGAGGAGGGAGACAGCGACAAGAGAGATCAACTGGGTAGCGGCGGCTCGGTCGGGCCGAAGGTGAACCCTATGTGTGCTTTTGTTTGGTACTTTGTTCGTTCCGGGGAGAGGAGAAGGAAAAGAAGCGTGGGTGTAGCTTCTGGTCAAGACTCTGGGCCTTGGCCCATACCAAAACTCTGATAGTAGAGATGCCTTATTTGAATTGGTGGGAGGGTAAAATGGTCTAAAAAAGTGTTGGACGAAATCGGATAAAACAGAGGAAATTCGTCCTTTTTTAAGTAATAGAGATAGAGATAGAGATAGAGAAGAGATTCTATCAAATCCTATACATCATGTTTCTTCCAGGCTTCAGTTTGCACCTGCAATTTAAAGGGAGGAAAACATGCATAGACAAGATGGGAAACAATTTCACGCTACACAATTCATATCAGAATGCACTAAGCCAATACAGCAAGAACTCACAGCCATCGTGCACATACGCCCATATATGAGCCAGCAATCTTTCACTGTCGTGGCCAACCTACCAGTTTAGTCAGTCCCACTTTGGTGCTTCCAAACCAAAACACAATTATCATGCAAGTTGTAAGAGCATTGACCACCATCGCCAACTCATATATTACCCTAATGTGTCGTTGCAGAAATCAGGAAGTCTCTTCGACCCTAATACTCCATGAAGGAAAAGATGGGAAACTCACCACGGAAGTCATGTAGTGCAAGCCGTCATTTCTAGATCCCCGGGTAGAAAGCATCAGGTAGGGAGAGAAGGGCCTCCAATGGGAAGAGGCCTTCGAAAGTTTGTTGCCTGTGGTGACACCACTTGTCGATGCAGGAATGAGCGACCAAGAGGAGGGAAATGAGCTAGAGGGATTCCAGGCCCATATGTGGTATTGGTCTAGGCCCACTTCGTTGTAAAAATATGAATCATGCAAAAAAATAAGCACATGTTAAATCACTATGCATTCATGCTGTCTTTAAACAACAACCTTTATAAAATATCAATGATTAACGTCTAGTGGTTTAATCGCACCACATGGGGATCACAAAATCTAAATTGGAAATGGAAAAAACAGCAGGACTAACCTTGACATAACAGATCACACTTGCACACAAAAATCAAGCCACGTTA
Source organism: Avena eriantha (assembly GCA_910589775.1). Classification (NCBI taxonomy): domain Eukaryota; kingdom Viridiplantae; phylum Streptophyta; class Magnoliopsida; order Poales; family Poaceae; genus Avena; species Avena eriantha. Next base: position 538,630,470 of record OU342742.1, read on the forward strand.
AATGAAGATACATGATGCCATCTCAAAGTGGGTGTTCATCGCCTACGTTGTATCCAAAAAGGTTGTGTGAAGGTCTTGTGCATTGGATTTGTACTCAATGTATGAGTGTAAAGTAAACGGAGGCTATAGAACAAAAATCAGTTCAGTATGCAAACAGCGACAAGAATTAGTGGAAATTCTTCACATCATCTTACCTCAAAGATACATGAAAAAATAACACTTTCTATCTTCAGAGTGACCAATAGTTACAGTCGTGGAACACCTTGAAAGGATAAATTGAAGTCAAGGAACAAAACACGGGTTAGAGATTTCATCATGCTCCTTTAAAGCAAGCACCCAAAAACACAAACTGACTAAATATGGTCAAGAGAAGTCATAATTACCCTTACCCTTACTGAATTGTTTTTGTTGTGGGGACTAAGAGAGCAAGGGATACTACTTGATCTATTGATATTTTCTTTTATTGAGAAAATTATCTATTGATATATTGTTCATGGAAGTCATTGTTACACATTCTCGTGAAGCCAAAAACAGGAACTGTCATCTAGAACATATTTAGCTATGCATTATTGCAGTGAAGTAATAAAAAAGTAATAAAATGACCTTATGATCAAAATAATCAACACCAAGGAGTTCTTTGGCTATCTTCTCTGTGAGTTAAACACACATAGACCTGTAAAAATATGAATCATGCACACAAAAATGAAGCACATGTCAAATCACTGAGCATCCCATGCTCTCTTTAACGAATAACCCTTACCAAATATCAATGATCAACATGTAGCGATTTACTTGTACCACATGGGGATCACAAAAACTAAATTGGAATTGGAAAAAAAATAGAGTAGGACTAACCTTCATGGGGACATAACAGACCACACCTGCACACAAAAATCAAGCCACGGCAAATCAAGATATATACATGACTCCATATCCAAGTTTGTTGGTGTTTCTCACCTGCATTGTATCCAAAAAAGGCTAAGCAAAGGCCGTGTGCATTGGATTAGTACTCAGTGTGTATGAGTGTAAACGGAGGCGATGGACTACATAATATGTTTAATCCATATAGTTATGTATTGTTCGATCATAGAAGCATGGATTGATGGAAGGAATCTATTAAACATGTGTTAGGCAAAATAAGAATGCATAAAGTTGCAGAGGGCCAGTGCAACTAGGACCTAGGTTTAGCAGTTAAAATATCTCAACTAATATTCTACGGACACATTAGGGATATTAAAACTGGGACAAAAGGGAGCTCCCTCACGCCCTGGGCATTCTGGACCGTCCGATCGTCCCTGTCCGCACTTCCTGGCTGTTCGATCTTCATCAATCCCACATGGGCCAAAATATCCCTAGGGGAAGAGCCTCTGGAGCATAAATCGGCCTGTTGTGGTTAAATGGGCCCCGAAAACACACTAAAGCCTATGTAATGATATATCCTTTCGCCTCAGTTAGCGACACCCATTCAATTGACAGAGGAATTAGGGATTAAGAACGGGAAGAGACGCTGCAGGGGAGGCGATTCGGGGAGCGGTGTGGCGCATCTATCCTTCAAGGTGGAGTGGCGACACCTTTGTTGTTCAACTACCACCTTCCTCCTTACGTGGTGGTGCAGCGGGGAAGGATCCGCCTTGGGGCGGTGAGAAGCTTCGCATCAACCAACATGTTTTGTACGCGAGATTTGTAGTCCTTCGGCGTGCCGCTGTTCGCCTTCGTCACCCCGCGTCCTACGCGGAACGCCCTACCAGATTCTATGCTTCTCCCATGGTTTTTTCATGTGGATGATTGGTTTTTGTGTTCCTGCAGATGAAGGGTAAGATAGAGGAGTTCCGCACACGGCTGGTCCGTGGTGTGACACAGGCCGACGTCCAGGCTGGTTGATACTCTCGTTGCTCTTCAGTGTTGCACTACAATGTTTATTTCGAGCTATGTTGATCTCTGATGCACTATTGTGTGTTTCCATATATCCTGAAAGTATGCTGGTAGTTTGCTCTATAGTTACACAGAACAACAATTATGTATTACTTGCTGTCAATTTCTTATGCTGCCAACTCATTCTTTTATAGTACAACTGTGTACTTCCGATTTAGGACAGGTTCTATCTATTTACAAAATCCGAGTAGCTGCCACTAGCTTGTAAAAATTGTCAGTTAGTTTGCAATATGCTCTAATTCCTATAAAATTATATTTTCCCCTACAGGTTAGCATGGTAAGAAAATTAGTATGTAGTTGTGAATTTCTTTCTAGAGGGGAGTCAAAAGGTACTGTCTTTGATTATTATCAGTTGTACTTGAGCAAGTATATATAAGGAGCTACACGGTACAAGTTTATTATAATTTATTGTTTTCAAATATATTGCTATGGACTATTGTGTAGTTTTTTTGTCGCTACCACATACCGTATATTGACCAGTTTTCAGTACCCAGTTAGATAGCTCCTTTCATGTGCTAAATAGTTCGAAAATAAATATTTGACTTTGATCTCAGTGTCAGTTTTCTATGCTCTACACTACAGTAGTGATGCATGAGGGTGGTTGTCTTGTCACTACCAGGTCGTAACTTTGTTTGGGTGACACCGGTCCATTGCACAATTTATTGTACGAAGCTTTCCCTCTACTAATATATCGAAAGCAAGTATTTTTTGGATCTTTCAAAAAAACAGTAGCGATCCATGTGACTATTATTGTTTGTTTACGTGATCGCCAGGGACCATATAAGGGGATCTCAAACATCAGTTCGGGAGAATATCTAAGATGTGTCATGGAGTTTTGTTTTTATTCCTTGCATCTACCAACATGTACTATTTTTTATTTATTTTTTGCATTTCTTCCTATAGTGTTAATTGTCTTCTCTTATACATTTGTTCAATCTGCTACCCAGTTATTGCAGGTTTGATGCTAAAATTATCTGCTCATATGAGTAGGCCAACATTGTTGATTTCAGTAAGGTGTTCCTAGAGCTGGAATTAGAAGGGATTGGCTTTCCATAGAAGAAAGATGTTGCATTTTTCTCTTAGGATATCACTTTGTGTAGTATGCGTGTTTTAAAACAAGTAGACAATCACTGAATTTGTAATGATCATTGATGTTTACGATTTGAATATTGTTTGTATGAAATCTATGAAATTAGAGGTGTCATATTATGATCCCGACCACCACCAAGTTGCCACTTGAGTTAGTTTTGGGTAGTGGTCGGTGTGTCTGCATATTTAGAAAAAATTGAGGCTTTTTATTGGATGGCACAACAATACACTGCTATCATGGTGTATAGCAGTAATTAAATTTTCTTAAAATTATACTTCAAAAGATAACTTATGTTGAATATATCAGTTCAGATCCAAATAAATTTTTACGATTTCTCTTGGTTCTGAACCAAATAAATTTCTATGATTACCTAACATTACACTGTTATAGAGATTTTGTAGATGTATCTCATGTAAATACAAAGCCAAACAAGTAATTAGGTACCATGTTATTTACTTATCAATTTTTTTTGCATAACTCGGTTAAGTGTGGAACTTTCTAACAATCTATTTACCTAATGGACGGGTGCAACAACGCGCGCCTACATGATCTAGTATTTAGTAGTACAAGCATCGATTGGAACGACAACGTCATGTTTTTTCCTGGCGGCTGCTCAAACACATGACGATAAGCACAAGTATATATTTATCAGTTTTTGAACTTCATTAATCCAAGAACAAAACAGAGCAGATATTTATCATGGACTGAATTGGAGAAACTTTGGCACAAAACTTTGAGACCGTAAAATAAATTTCAGCATGTCATGGCAGTAGTTAATCATGAACAACTAATATCCATTTGGATTACATACATAGGACATAGATAAGCTTCTTGTACAACTAAGTATGCCATACAAGTAGCTTAATTTTTTGCATGGGCAACAATGATGAAATATTGTTACAGATCTACAAATGAAATACTAACACATTCAAAATCCTCTCCATCGGAATCGCCAAATGCCAAATCTGGGTAGTTGACAAACTTTATGCCAAACGTATACTGGGGTATTAAAAGTTGACATTGTACCATGCAGATAATCCGAAGAAAAAACATGCATCATCCAAATCCTCTCCATAGGAATCACCAATTCAGCTACAATAGTTAATCCCTTGGAGCATCCGAATATACATGGTTGAGTTATTAGGGAAGAAAGGTCTTTGTGTAAGTTGAGACAAATTGGGATTTTAGGCATGTATTCTCCGGTTTATAATTTCCTAATGAACAACAACGTGATGTTTTATTAGCTGAGATGCAACTGCTGATTCAGATCCATATGCTAAAATCGAAGGAAGGGATGGTGTTGTCGTGCGTACTTGGAAAAGACGATTGGGTTGTGCTGCGTAAGAATCCAGGTTGTGCAGATCCTGATCCCAGAGCCAGTTTCGCCGGAATGTGGCCATGGACTCAAAGGAATTACATCCCGCTTGTCACCACCGAGGGCTATAGAGGATGGTGATGCGCCATGTATTCCACCCCTGCTGAACCTTCGCTCGTGCAGATTTGGATGAACGGAAATTGTGATCGGAGGCGTCTCCTCATCGGAGATAGAGGCAGCTAGGGTTAGCAGTGGAGTAGCGAGGCGATGGCAGTTGACGGTGGTGATGGCGGAAGAGGGAGGAGATGCGGGGGAGTAGGAAGAGTCTGGTAGCGTCGTGGCGGCGGCAATCGGTAGCGGGGGCGGCTGGTATTGGTGGCAGCGGCAATGGTGAAAGAGAGGAGACAGGGGAGGGAGAGAGACAAGCGAAGAGATGGCTTCGTGTTTTCAGATGCGACGAAAAAAACCGGCAAAACGCAGCCCTCGGCAAGGAAACGGAACGCTAGGTTTTTTTAGGCAGCAAAGATAGAGATAGAGATACGGTGGGAGGGCAAAATAGTCTAAAAAAATGTTGGACCAAACGCAGCGACCGGAGGAAACAGAGGAAATTCCTCCATTCTAAGTAGTAGAGATTGGAACCTATTATGTGTAAGATGTATTGATATATGCATATCATTTACCCCGTTCTTAAGTACTTGTTCTGATCCAACTTGTATACGAGAGCATGTGTGGGGAGAAGTGTGTATTAGATGGAGTAGCATAGTGGTAGTGATTGAATTGTGACAACAAATTCAAGATCTACTATGGTATTTACCTTTCTTTTGCTGCCTCACTAGGGATAAAGTGAATCCATGTGCTATAATTATTTTGTGACAGTTAGATAATCTTGTTTGGTCAAGGTAGCATATTTTTGATTCAAACATCATGTCAAATTACCTAAGGCTATACTTTGTTGATTATTAATTCAAGATTTCTTGGAGTTTTCCCTTTCTTGAGGAGTATCAGAGAGATGTGTTGCATCATCTCTATGTTAGGACGTGATGCACATATGAATGCTTATCAAACACATGTAGAAGTTTATGAATTGTGTGTGTCCATTGCAGCCCAAAAAGAGAGTGGACAAGTGAACCCATGAACCCCGGTTCATTTTAAACCATTAGAAACACCTTTCCAACACCACTATCACACTTTATATTTTCTACAAAAAAATTATTTTGAAAATACAAAAATACTTTCTTCACTTGCACACACACAAAACCTGAAAACAACTATCTTTTATTGCTATTGTCTTGCTTGCCTAGTTTTAATTTGTTTTACTTTATTTATTTTGTTATTTCATATTACTAATACGAAACCTTGTGCTTGACAACCACACGGTGGAGTTAGGGACACAAGACAAAAATTTCCTTTGTAGGTTGCTTGAAGAGGAGAGAACGAATAAATCTCTAAGACAATTCCCCGAGAGTTCGATATAAACCCTCGAGTCAACCTTGTGGGAAAAATACGTTTACTACGACACTCTGCACTTGGAGTCCCAACGAGTTGGTACACACAGAGTTGTTGTCATCAAGAACATTTTCTGGCGCTGTTGTCGAGGAATTGCTAGAGAGATTTCAAAGTGGAAGTGCCTAGATAATTTCCACGACAACTGCTAGAACATTTTCTTGCACCATCAACACCAACTTTATGCAAACACCTAAGCTTAGGGAGGTTGCATCACTCTGAGTTTTTTCTCCTTTAGACTTTCAAAGTAATTTTCTTTGTTCTTGTTTTTAGTATTTTTGTTTTTAGTTTTCCTTTAGAACACAAAAGCATATAAAAATTAATATAAACTCTATTTGTAAACATGGGAAAAAATACCAAACTTTGTGACTACACTAACACTCGGAAATGATCAATTCATTGCTAGGCCTATCACAACACCTAAAATAATTGTTGAAAGTTTTGAAGTAAGTCCTGGCCTATTAAACCTCATAGCTAAAGAACAATTTGGGGGAAGTACTAGTGAATATGCTTCCATGCACTTGCATGACTTATGTGAAATTTGTGATATGCAAATATTTAAAAATGTGGAAAATAATATTGTCAAACTTAAAGTGTTCCCATTTTCACTTAGGGGTAAAGATAAAAATGGCTATTATCACTTCCTACTATTAGTATAAATTCTTGGGATGACCTAAAAGAAGCTTTTATAAAGAAATATTACCCACCTGTTAAAATTTTGCAAAACAGAAATAATATCCTATCATTTAGGAAAAATGACAATGAACATGTAGCAACAGCTTGGGAAAGAATTAAAAACATGCTTAGAACTTGCCCATCACATGGAGTAAATGAATAGAAAACCCTACACTCTTTTTACAATGGGTTAAACTATATGCCAAGAAGCATGATAGACTCTGCTGCATGGGTCCTTTTATGAGTAAAACTGTTCCTTAAGCTAAAGCCATCCTAGAAAATATGCTACATAATCACAGTCAATGGCACATTAAAAGATCACCAAACCCATCATCAAAAAAGATAAATTCTATTGAAGAAATAGATACTTTGTCCAACAATATAGATGATATATTTTCCTACATATCTAAGAAAAATACTGATAGTTTCCCCTACAAGAACTAGTTGGAAACACCAATGAAAATGTAGATGCCAACTACATATGAAATTTTGGTAGAAATGGATATGGGAACAACTACAATAACTCTTATGGTAGGCCAACCTATGCTCCAAAAAAACTATGGCAACCGTCCTTTCATTCCATATCCTAGTGCTAATGAAAACAAATGGAAACCTCACACTGTCCCACAAATTAGTGAGAACTCTGAAAAACAACAAGAGCCAAATAAAAACCTTATTGAACAAGTAGCTACTACCATGATAGAAGAATTACACAAGTCACTGTCATCCATAAGTTCTGATATTAAAGGCTTGCAACAGCAAGCGGCTGGCTTAGACAAGGCTTTATCTAAACTAGCTGATAATCAAGCAACCTTGTTAAGTATGTCTGCAGGAAAACCACAAGGACCACCTACTATTGGTATGAACTCTATGAGTATAACTACAAGTATACCCTCTACTTTTGAAGAAACATAGAATGAATTAATGAACTATATGATATTTTTGAACCACTCTTATTAAAATATGGAATCCCTATAAAGACACCAATGAAAGAAGAGAAAGAAACCACTATGCTTGAGCCACCAATAACCACAAATGATAAGCAAGTAGAGGAAGTTAAAATGCTAAATGAAACAAAAGAACCTCTACTAGACCTTGACAAATGCAGCTTGTATGAACTTATAAATATCTTGCAAAAGTTTTCTAATGACCCATCTATTAATATTCATCAAGCAGGTTTTGGCTCCTTTATAGCAAACTATGTCATCAAAGAAAATATAGAAAGACACAATAATGAAGCCATGATACCACCAAATATTGGGTATGCTTGGCTCCCTAAGATATTAATAACTATTGACAAAGAGACCCATCATGCTATTATACATCTAGGAGTGTTTCTATGTTATCAAAAGAACTATATGATCTACTAGAACTCAAACCATGGAAAAATGTTCATTATATCTTTTACTTGCTGATGACTCAACTAAACATGCTTTAGGAAAATTAAATTATATAATGGTTGAGTTATATATGAATTTTGTGCGTGTTGAACATGGGGACAAAAACCTCTAGTCCTATAATTCTTGGAAGACCTTTTTTGAGAACTACAGGTGCAGTCATTGATTCAAAGGAAGGGAATGTGAAGTTTTAGTTCCCACATAAGAAATGCATGGAACACTGCCCAAGTAATAAGGAGGTAGCACCAAGGTACAAGCTACCACATGATCTCCACATCACTTGAAACAAGTAAGTAAGCCTAGCTATGGATATAAAGAAAGCGTTTTACGGGAGGCAACCCGGTTTGTTTTCTTTTGGATTTTATTTTTTGATTTATTGCTGTAGTAAAATAGTCCCTTTTTAGTGTCTTTGTTGTAGGTTAGCAATAAGTTACCAAGTAGAACCCATTTTGTATGTTATAAAGTTGACAAAACATATGGAGCAGAAAATTTCTGCACAAACTCTTTTCAGAAAATTTCTGTGATTTTTTATGTAACTCCAATTGCTCTAAAATTTATACTATAGTTGCAAATTTTCATACTCTATATGCTAATAAATGTCGAAAATTCTTGACATGTCTAGGTGGTTGAAATAAGTTTGTTTTGATGCTGCTGAAAATCTTGACAGATTCTGTCCACTAGTGTTTGAGCCATTCCTTTGGGTCCCAAAATGATTTGCCATGAGTATTTTGATATGCTAGGAATGTGCAGGACACTATATGCTTGATGGACTAATAAGGATTTTTTGTCTTTGATATATATGGCAGCTAGTATCATTATCTTGTACCACTAATGTCACCCCATAGGGAAAAATGGGAGAAAGTTCTATGTTGAAGTTTTTTGACAGGGAATGGAGGAACACCACAGCAAGAGCTATCCAAGAACCGTGAAAAAGATAATATTGGGGATTCCCAAGGTACACCACTGAACCTATTAAACTATCAGTTTGCAAACTTCTAAACTTTGTTTTTTGAGCAACATAGAATGATCATAGAAACTTGGAGTGTCTTTGTTTAGTTTTATGTTTAGTTTTGCTTGATATGTTTGGAAATAAATGGTACCACCATGATAGATGTTTTTCATGCTAAGGAAAGAGCTACTGAAATAAATTATCCCATGATTGAATGCCATGCTTGAAGTAGAAAAAAGGGGGGAAACCACACTATGCATGTTATTGCTTTAAGTTGGAATGTTCATATGCTTTAAAAAGTAATGGCTTATAAGGGTATCATATTGTGTTAGTTCTTATATTCAACATAAATGATGCTCAATGATTATATTGTCTTCTAGAAATGACTTAGTACTATGGGCACTTTGCATTCTTGTAGAAGGTCAAATGGTTACCATTGCTAGCCCCACCATATTGAAGCAACCTCCTTTAGCAAAACAAACTTAGTATTTATATAGTAAACACCTACCCAAATAGCTCAAGATATATCCCAAAGTATACTATCATGTGTGAGATATTATTTACTTTCCAAATACTATTATTATGGGTATGGGTGACATGGAGAAGTTAGTCGTGGGGTGACCATAAACTCATTGGGCATAGAGTACCCCTTCACAAAAAGCAATAAGAGGATGCATACATTAAAAGATGAGGGCAAAAACCCTCCATAGAAGGGGTACCACTGCTAAGATGAGGGCAAAACCCCTCAAAGTAATTATGTGATATCAAAAGGTGAGAAGAGAGAGTATGTAGAGGCTAGGCATTCCCAACAATCAAAACAAGCAAAAAGTGACATAGAAAAAAAGAGGAAAGAAGCAAAAAGTGCCAAAACAAGAATGCCAAAAAGAATCAGGTAATCAGGGGCAATGGAACTAAACATTAATGATGAACTATGCTTCAACCATAAACTTAATGGATAGTGTTTGGAAGATAGCTAGTGTCTCACATATGGTATTCCCTACTTTCTAGCCATACACTGTTTCCAACCTCCTTTGCCAAATATTCTGAACATAGGACCGCCAATATATATATATACTTTTCTCTATGCGAAGAATGCACTATTGCCTCATCTTACTATATGCAATTTTGTTGGACATTATAAACATTGTGTTGTCAAGTATGAAATTATAAGGAGTATCACTTCATGATATTCTTACTTGTTGTTATTCTCTTAAGCATTGAACCGGTTAACATTTTCGTGATGCTTGGTAGTTAAAAGAAGCATCAAACTCCAAAGCCCATGTTAGTTTTATCACCTTCATGCTCGAGGACGAGCATAGGTTAAGATTGGGGATGTTGATGCATGTAAAATGCATACATGAACTTTGTAGTTTGTTTCTATAAATTCCTACATATTTTCTACATACATGATGTTATATTCATGGTTTACATTGATTTATGAGGATTTACCAAATGATCGCCTTTATTTTGTTTATAACTCTGTAGGACAGGAAAACCCTGTTTTGTGTATTTTTGCCTTTCAGGGACCTAAACGAAGTCAAATGGAGCTAGGATTTTGGGAGCATCAATATTTCATCAAGAGAAGCACCTGGAGCACTTAGACCTCACCAGATGAGCCAGGAGGGCCAAAAGGGCCCAGGTGGCGCGCCTAGTAAGGGTGCACGTGTCACCCATTCCCTTTCCCTCCTCAACCATCGATTTGCTTTGATCTTTCGCCCACCGCCTTCGTATGACCTAAAAACCACTATATAAAGGGCCCCTCGGGAGTTCCTGGGGAGAGGCTCCACAGAAAAACCGAAACACCAAAATAGAGCTAGGACTAGTGGAGATTGGAGGGTGAAACTCTGTCTGGGCCGCCGTCGGAGGGATCTCTACCTTCTCCAACGTTTGCACCATCATCACCATGATGAAGAAGGAGTAGTCCACCTATGGACTATGGTTTTGTGGCAGTAGCTTGATCTCTCTCTCTCATTCTTCATAGATCTAGTACCATATGAGCTGGCCCACATTATTATGGTCATATTTGTAATTCCTATGTGGTGGATCTTTATTCTATGATTTGATAAATAAGATTGGAACCTATTATGTGTAAGATGTATTGATAGATGCATATCATGTACCCCGTTCTTAAGTACTTGTTCTTATCCAACTTGTATGCAAGAGAATGTATGGGGAGACGTGTGTATTAGATGGAGTAGCATGGTGTAACAAATTCAAGATATACTATGGTATTTACCATTGTTTTGCTGACTCACTAGGGATAAAGTGAATCCATGTGCTATAATTATCTTCTAACAGTTAGATAATCTTGTTTGGTCAAGGTAGCATATTTGTGATTCAAACATCATGTCAAATTTCCTAAGGATATACTCTGTTGATTCTTAATTCAAGATTGCTTAGAGTTTTCCCTTTCTTGAGGAGTATAAGAGAGATGTGTTTCATCATCTCTATGTTAGGACATGATGCACATATGAATGCTTATCAAACACATGTAGAATTTCCACTAATATTATGTCTCTGATGAATTGTTTGTGTCCATTGTAGCCCAAAAAGAGAGTAGACAAGTGAACCCATGAACCCTGATCGATTTTAAACCATTAGAAACACCTTTTCAACACTACTATCACACTTTATATTTTCTGCAATTTATTATTTCAAAAATAATTTCTTCGCTTGCATACACACAAAACCAAAAACAACTATCTTTTATTGCTATCGTCTTGCTTGCCTAGTTTTTATTTGTTTTACTTTATTTATTTTGTTATTTCATATTACTAATACGAAAACTTGTGATTGACAACCACATGGTAGAGTTGGGGACACAAGACAAAACTTTCCTTTGTTGGTTGCTTGAAGAGGAGAGGAAAAATAAATCTCCAAGCCAATTTCCCTAGAGCTCGATATAAACCCTCGAGTCACCCTTGTGGGGAAAAGTCGCTTGCTACAACACTCTGCACTTGGAGCCCAATGAGTTGGTACACATGGAGTTTTTGCCATAACTACCACACACAAGTATATCAATAATCAAAAGGCAATAAGTGTATTGGAATTGATTTCCAGTGGTATGTTGCAAGGATATTAAAGATAAATCTTCACAATAAAAGGCATAGGATATAAATAAAAAATATTAAGCACTATGCATAGATAGAGATTCTTGATAGCTTCAACTAGTCACACAATCATGCAAATCAAGGAATAGAATAACTTGAAGCAAACTGTCTCCCAAATAAGATATAGAGATATGTATTTTAGGAAGGCCGCGCCAAGAATTTCTTACTCAAACAAAAACCGAAAAGACGAGCAATAAAAGCTTCTAAAAAATAGAGCCTTGTTTAAGCTAACATGCCACCTAAAAAAGATAATTAACAATATCAACTCTAAGTGGCACTACCTCATATGTTCACATTTCCTAGGATTGTGATATGCAACAACAAGCATATTACTCCCCCATAATGTGATATTCAAATCTTCTCAACAAGAGTCAAAACAATCTCAACTAGAGATAATTAATGGACATTTAGAATTTGAATTTATCATGAGTATGATGCACCACATAGTGACTAGATAACCTTGCAATATCAATACTAAGTGGTAGTACTCATGTACACACATTTTAAGGTTTGAGAGATGCGCAAGGCATATCACTCCCCCAAAATGGGATGTTCCATTGACCACTTGAAAAGATCCAAATAAGATATCACCAAGAAGCAGTAGAGGCTCAAAACAAAACACACAAGTAAATGATGTGCCAAACACCTATACATACTTGAATACACAAAATAAGCAAGCATAAGCCACACCAAATACAAAAACATACTTGGTACAAAACTAAGACATGTAAAGGGGCAAGTAACTTACAATATAAAGGAGTTAACTACATGTTACTGCAAATAGGTGCATTGGATATAAGATAGGGAGATGATAATCCTTATGACTTTGCTTGATCAAATATAATATATTTAGATCCTTTAATTCTTCATGAGTTAGTCAAGTCTCCAATGCCATCCACAACCACGTATTGATCAAGTTTTATCTTGTTGGTCGTCAACCAAGTCGGGTCCTAAGAGGTTAGTCACAATAGGTTTGGCAACCCAAATGGTTATTTTATTGACACCACTTTGAGTTCCAACAAACTTGGCGAACGCATTACCATCCTTATCCTTCCCAAGAGAATAATAATAATCAACAATTATAGGGTTAGATAAGGTACCATTTGTACCTGAAGAGTCAAATCGCCCCTTCTCATGACATATGTAGCAATGAGTTCTCCCCTTTCTCTTATTCATTGATGACTTGGGGGGAGATTTACCTTTATTCTTATTGGGAAGTGGACTAACATGAACTTGAGGTTCATCTTGGGCTTGACCTTGAACTTATGGTCGCTTCCCTTGTTGCTTCTCACTCAAGTGATTTTTCTTCAATGGACAAGATATTACATGATGTCCTTCAACCTTGCACTTGAAGTAAATAATATTAGCCAAATTCTTGACTTGGTCTTGGCCCTTCTTCTTGTTGATCTTGGACTTGTTCTTGTTATTGGAGTTGAATCAAAGTCCACTTTTATCATTAGGGGATATTTGCACACTCGAAACATTATCAAGTGTGGATTTCCCTTCATGACTCTTTTCCAAGTCTTTCTTCAAAGAAAAGACTTGGGCCTTGAGCTCTTTGATTTCCTCTACATGGTTCATACAAAAAGAAGTACTAGAGGAAGTAGAGGCTTCATTGTTAGAGAAACAAGGTAAAGCAAGTAATCCAACACAAGGTTTATCAATAGTATGACTAGATCGATTACTAGGACTAGCACGTGTCATTATAGCATTTTGAGTGGAAGTTGTGCTAATGTCAAAAATAGGTTCACAAGATGTTACCTTAGTGATACTTGCCTCAAGTTCTAACCTTAGCCCATCATAGGATATTAGAAGATCATTATGAGAGCCCAAGAGCTTTTCATGACTTTTTTCCAATTTCCAATACTTCCTAGTTAACAACTCAAGTTGACCCCTTAGCTCAACATTCTCCTTTAAGGGTAGATGCTTCACAAGAAGTAAAGGGGATCGCTAAATTCTTTGATGGGAAGTATTACCCAAATTTATAGTTCGACTCAAGGGGAAAACAAGTATATCAGTAAGACTTTAGAAATTGAGACGTCCCTCTCAACCACACCTGCATATCAATAAAATCACAAAGCAAGTGGTGATTTATAGCAGTTGATTCAAAGTAGTAAAATAAGCAGTAAACGATAGCAGCAGATTTCCAGTTTTCACCGGAAGTAGTGATGTGTAAATTTCAGTGGCTAAAGCATAGGCATGAGGTGATAGATGGGTGTTGCATGAATAATATCGATCATATAATGTAATCCTAATGACATGGCATTCATCTAAAATTCAGTTGTGTGTAGGTGTGTGATCCAAATATAGTTATGCATACTAACCAAGAGAATTTTCATAACATCTATTGTCCTGCCTACCCATTTCACCGGGGCCAACTTGAAACTACAAGAAATTAAGGTCTATCCTTTCGAATAGCCCAGAACAAAGAATTAACACTTCATGAACACACAATATCCTCAAACTATCAAATATTCCCATTGTTTTCCCTAACTGTCACTTTAGGGTTCGTAGGTTCAACACAATAATAGGCAATACACTATGCAGATATCATATATATGATGAGGAAATAGAAGTTCAGTAATGAAATCATGTCACTCGGGCCCTAGCAACAAGCATTAAACATCGCAAAGGTGTACCAACACTCATACAAGAATATCCTCAAGACAAACACCTCAAATCTCGATACATATGGATGATTACATGATCAATCTCATCCAATCCCCTTCCACCTCACATGCCTACAGAGAACTACTCACGCATGATGATGGAGAGTGAGTACATGGTTGTTGGTGATGATGTTGGTGATGATGGTGGTGGAGAATACCTCAAAATCCCCTATTCGGCGTGGAGAGCAGGACCAATCTGACCCCCGAAACGAAGATCGTGGACGTGGGGGCTCTCTATTTCGTGAAAGGGCTCGTCCTCCTGGATACCTAGGTTTTTTAGGTATATATGGGGTACACCAAAGGAGAGGCCGAGATGATGCTCCTGGGCCAAAAGGTCCTGGGTGGCGCGCCGCTAGTGCTCTTTTAGGCCTACTGGCCCCCCTTGTGTGATTACAAAGCCCATGCTCCTTGTTTTGGTGAAAAACATGCATGGTATTTTCCTCGATTTTACTTCCTGCGAAAATAGGCAGAAAGAATCTTTTGCTGAAAACAACATCAGATTCAGTAGTTTTATCCAAGTATGGTGAGATTCCGGAGCAAATCATCGAGCAAAGTACTTGGAAAAGTCGATACATTTGAGATGTATCAGCTCCCCGAAGCTTAGCTCGTTGTTTGTCCCCATACAACTCAAACACAGTGTAGAAGTGACAAAATACTTTTACAAGAACTTTTCTCTATGCATGCATAAAAGTTTAACATATCAAGTATTTGGAACATGGCTTTATCAATGAATAGCAAAGCGTTAACAAAAATTCACTATGTTGGTGTTCCACTGTTTATACATGGTGCAAAGGAGATAATATATGGAAACACTACTTAGGCATGATTAATTGATAGTGGCAACGAACAAATTTCTCACATCACATTTGATTGAATCATTAGTAAGGTTTTTGAGACCTTTGATTCTTTCAAGTGTTGAATAATAATTCACCATGTTTGCATTATAAACTAAATACTTAGGTGATGTCATATCCTTCCAGTCTTTCAATCTTTAAACACTCATAGAAGACACATACATGAGTAAGTGGCTAGTATATTTAGTTCACAACATGGTGGAGTGGAAATATGATAGGTGCTTGCTTATAAACTCTATACCTTATATGAGCGGCAGGGGTTTTTCCCCTTCATTTGAGCTTGTATTTGTATCTTTCATTCAGCTTCACTTGTATAGGCATTTCTTGGTTTTTGTCTTTATTTGGTGGTCACTTCTTAGTTTTTGAACTTTCTTTGGTGGACACTTCTTTGATGTCAACATAATAGCCAGCTCATTGGGTTCATTCTCCTTTTCTTTTCAGGATAGTGGCCCATGGATATTTGCCTACCAACACAATGATAGCCATGTTGGTGGAATTGGTTCAAAGGCTAGCGGGACATTGATTGGTCAACTAAAGATACTATCAACTAACTTACATATGACTCAACGATGGGATACCATTTGAAAGAATAGATTTTCATACAAACATTGAACCTTCATATTTCAAAGACACATAGGAATATAAATATTCATCATTGAATATGTGCCACGTTCACAATAACAAACACAATGGGATGTATAAACCTTTGTTTAGAGATACTATCTTTCAATCAAGTCTAAGTAATGTTCCTCAATAACATCTCATTTGCATCATTATATAGCGAGAAGAACACAAACAAGATAAACATCCATTACCACTTCCCTAAGTATTGAAGAAATTATGCACAAGTACTTGGTATTGTTTAATTGTACACATAAATATAGAAAAGGTGTCATACCTATTTCATCAATTCATACATGCTGATTCATCATTGTTGTTCTTCCCTATCCCAACATTGAACTTCATAATGCACTCACATATAGAATAGAGTCAAGAGAACTTGGTTCATTTGGGACATCATTTCCAACAGTTTGATCAAATATATTGCAGGCTTTTTTATCAATTTTTTTATCAAATGGTGGTTCATAGTGGTTGTGATCCATATATAACCATAGTACTCATTGGGGATCATATGCAAGTACAACTAGCTACTTTTACTGATGAAAATCAAAATCTGCTAACAAATCATTGTGGTGATGCAGCCTAGTTTTGGCCTACTTAAACATCCCAGGAAGTTTTGACAATTTTTTTGTGTGTGGGATATGAAAAGTTACAGTTACTGTAGAAATTTCAACCTAATCGGAGTTACAGATAAAAATGAAAAATAAAACAGTGAACAACATCATGCAAATTTCTACCACTCCTTCTACGTGATTTTCAAAAACAAAAATCTTTTTGTGGTTTCCATTTTGGGTGGCAAAGACAACTAACTAAATAGCAAGAAATCTAAAGGAACAAGTGAAATCTTTTTGGGTTTTGGGTTTTGCTGAGGATTAACAACATGCAAGAGGCTACAAAGTAAAAAATCTTTTTGGATTTTCAAATTTTGGGCAACTAAACTACAACTCAAGCAACTTAAACAATTCTAGCATGGTATATACAATGAAAAGGAAGGTAACATACTCCACCAATCTTGGGTGGAAGCTATTAGCCTAGGTAGTGGGGGTTTGGCCCCCAACCATGCGATCCATCTCCATAGTGGGGCATCGGCTGCTCCCATGGTGCCTACTCTGGAGACACAACCTCATTCCCATCTAAGAATAAGAGCCTTCCCCCGGGTGATACTCAGGTGCTACAGGTGCGCCACCCCATGTGCGGTATGTTGGTGGTGCAAGAACATCATACCATGAAGGCTTGTCCACCAGAGCTATCCATTTGTTTGATAACCTGTAAAAATATTCAAGATGAGGGAGCATAGTGGACTCAAACCTACAATGCCTAACCATGAATTGATACATTATAACAGCATCGTTCCACGTCCTCATTATTCCCATGTTATAGAGCATAAAGGAATCCAATAGGTTAGTTTCTATAATTTTAGTTCCCCTATCCTTAAACTTCCTTTCCTCTTTAATATGTTTATAAATCAAGGTAGTTATGGCTCTAGCAAAGAGAGGTTTGGTATAGTTATGAGCTACAAAATATGACAAGGTTCTATAAAGAATCACACCCAAATTATAATCAGGATATCTACCCTCCTTTGAACGCCTCAATAAGTATAAAACATGACCGGTGCAAGAATTAATGTTCTTCCTAGAAAGAAATCCCTTAACAAGAAATAGTGCAAGATATCCAAGCCCATGATGCTGAATATGTGAAGGTTTGCCTCTACGAATATCCTCGGGCACATCTATGCTTATGCTTCTCCATAACTCCTAGAGACTAATATCAGAATCACTCAGTATTTCATCCCAATTTCTAGTACACGTGGAGCTCTACAAAATTCTTCTAAATACATAACAAATATTTGTTGTTTCATAACAAACCTCACATCAAAAGTGTTTGGGGTGTTCTTACCTCTCTTGCTTACCTTCTCTTTAGTATGAACAAACCTGACGGTGGCTAGGAATTCTCTACTTATCTCGGCATAAGTCTTTTGGGGCTAGCTTGCAAAACCTTCTAGCCTTGTTTAAGCTAGGAAGTAATTGAAGTCTTCTTCTATGTGTAATATCTTCAACACCTTGGGTTCTTGCCATCTTGCAGTGTATAGTTCCAAACCTTCCGCCTTCCTAAGCATGTCATCCTCCCATAGATGTCCTTCATCGAGGTTGATGGAGACTCTAGTGCTTCTTCTTGGCCTTAGACCACCAAGGAGGCCTTTGCCCTTGCTCATGGTAAATGAGACCTTGTAGAAATTTAACAAAAATCACTAAACAATTAGATGTAGCAAGTTATAACTACTTAGGAATACTCATGGAGGGTCTACCAAGCAAGACTATAAATCATTTCAACCCAAAAACTTCAAATCCATGGATTTTTCATGCATGAGATGTGACACCAAGAGCAACATTTTCTCACAATACTAAGCATCATATAAAAAATTGGATGGGTGGAGGAGTCACGCACCAAGGAGTAATCCCTCCAAAGGGATTTGACAATGGCTGCAAAACTTGGAGATTGAAAATGGAACAGCAAGGGAGCAAGATAAATTTTTTCGAGTGGTACCTAGTTGGGTTCTGAGAGGAAGGGATGAACCTCGGATCTTGGATGCCACCTACCTCCACCTATGGGCCCTACAAGGGTAGGTGGCGTGCCCTGTTGAGGTGGGCATGCCACTAGGGCCCTTTTGGCCCTTATTTGCTATTTTGCCTCGTCCTTTTGCATGGTGCAACCCCTATGCATAAAAATGACCTGGGAATATTCTCGTAATTTTTGGAAAATATTTTCTATGTAGGATTTTTTAGAACTCAAAAACTGTTAAAAACAGGCATAAAATAATTAAAGGAACTTAAATTACGTGAAATAATTCAAATAAACTTTGATATACTACAACAATATTTCAATGGAGATCATTATCTTAACATCATCATGTTAAAAATGAGGTTGACCAAGTCTCATTATCACTATGATAAGGATAGAAACAATGATTCAATTATTATTATGAAAGAAATTCTCAGGATACCTCACAATAGATTGGAATTGTTCCAACCATTATTGTTTGATACTTGGGCATTGGAGGAAGGAATGGGTATTTCAAAGCTTCCAACTATAAGAACCCTTGGTTCAATGGCATTAACACTTTTCTTTGGTAATTCACCAGAATTCTTCTTTGGAAAATATATAGTGTGCTCCTTCCCTTTTACATTAAATGTAACTTTGCTTTCGGTACAATTAATCACATCCCCTGCAATATTTAGAAAAGGTCTACCAAGATAATAGATAAGTTATCTTTAGGAATTTCTAATATCACAAAGTCTATAGGGATCTGCACATTAGCAATCATGATAGGAACATCTTCAAATATATACTAATAGGAATAGAAGTGGATTTATCATCCATTTCAAGTGAAACTTCAGTGGGGACTAACTTGTTTAAATTGAGTTTCTTATAAAGAGAGAAAGACATGCCACTTAATTCGGCTCCAAGGTCACATAAAGCATACTTCACATGGGTATTTTTTATTATGCAAGGAATAGTTGGAATACCTAGGTATCCATGCTTTTCAGGTAGCTTACCCTTAAAAGAATAGTCAACAAGCATGGCAGTGATATCTTCACTGAGTTTTTTTCCTTTTGTTAGTAACAATATCTTTCATATATTTAGAATAAGTAGGAATCTTAATAACATCAACTAAAGGAATTTGCAAATATAAACTTTTTATCAATTCAATAAACTTTTCAAACCTTGCATCATCTAAAGTTTTCATTACCTCTTGGGGATATGGTATGGGTCTTTGCACCGATGGATCCCTTTCGTTACCTTTTGGTTGAGGTGGAGGCTTCTTCTTTTTTACTTTTGTCCCTATAATATTGAGTGTATTACCTTGTAGTAGGCTCATATTCTTCATTATTCTCATCTTCATGTGGCTCTTCATCTGGTTGAGACATTTCCACATCATCTTCTTCATTATTATTATCTTCAGTTTCAGCATCAGAAATAGATACATCATTTTCTTGTTCTTCAGAATTTACATTAACTTCACTTTCATTGGGAGATTATCTTGCAAAAGATTTCTTATTAAGATCCTCTTTCTCTTTTCTCTTTGGATGTCCATCAGTATAATCAGGATCCTGAGTGTCGGAGCCTCCCCTAGTGTTAACTCCATAGACTTGTGTCTTCTCAACAAGGCTCATATAGTTTGTTTTGAAGAGAGATCATTTTCTCCACTTTATTATTCATCATTTTGCAATGATTAATAGTCATCTTAATAGAATCTACACAAAAACTTACCCTTTCATGAAGGACTTTGATTTTGTGAGAGTTCTCTATTATATCCCTTTCAATATCATGGTCAAAAGCTTTTTGATAATAAGTAAAGTCATTTAAATGATCAACAAAGGATATTTCAGTAGGAGGTGATGATTTTTTCCATTACCATCAACAGAACATATAGCATGTACTTAGATAGGAAAACACGGTTCATCAATAGGGAACTTGACACCCATTTTAAAAAGTTCCTTCAAGTGAGAAGTTTTAATACCCCTTTCTTTGATAGACCTTGAAGCTTCTTCCATGTCTTCATTAGATAATTTATGAATACCTCTCTTGTTATGGATCATTTCAATTTTCTCTTCCTCTTCAATATGATAATCATGATGATTATGAGTAATAGTTTTCAATAATACTTTATATTCCTCAATAGTCATGTTCCTCAAAATATTACCTGCAACACTATATAGAAAGATCTAGATCTTTCAGTTAGTCCATTGTAAAGTATATCAAGAAACTCATTATCTTTAAAACCATGAGCTAGGCATCTCCTCTCAAGGGCACAATATATCCCCTAAGCTTGAGGAATATTCTCCTCCTTACTTTGCACAAAGTTACTAATTTCAACAATCATGGCATGTATTTTACTAGAAGGGAAATATCTAGTATAGAACAAGTATATGCATGCCTATTTGCTAGTGATTGACTTTGGAGATAATGAGTTGTACCAAGCTTTTGCTTTTCCACCCAAAGAGAAAGGAAACAATTTCAAGAAGTAATAGCATTGTTGGATTTCAGTTTTCCCAAATAGGCAAGATAGATCATTAAGATTTGTTAAGTGTTCATAGGGGAATTCTTCTTCTTTACCATAGAACTTAGATGCTTAAACCATTTCTATTATTTCAGAGGCCACCATGAACTCATAATCTTTATATTTAATGTATTTGTAGGTGCATTAGTTTTACTAGCCACAGGGAATAACTCTCCTAGACAAGTACTCAAACTAGCATTAAATTTATCCAAATCATCTAAATCAAGGTTCATGAAAGCTTCAGTAAAAGCAATGTCTTCTTTAGAAGGTGTTGATTTAGAGCTAGTTTCAATATCATTTTCATTAATAAGTTCATCTTCATCATATTCAGATTCTATATCATCATTGGACAAAGACTTAGATAAATCAGGCGTCCCCTCTTTATCCTTGCCATCATCCAACAAATCTTTTTCAGTACTAGTAGACATCCTAGACAATGGTGAACTTGCTAGGATAGTAGTTTTCTTTTTAGTAGCAGGAATAGTAGCATCATTAGGTCAAAAGTGTGGCCTAGAAGGAAAATCCATACCTCTCCTTGTAGTGGAAGGCACAATAACCTTCTTAGCAGAATCCTTATCCTTTCCCATGGTGAGAAACAAATAAGTACAACAAGTAAATGATAACAAGAGGTATTACCAATAGATTAAGCTAGGTTTCTCGGCAACAGTGCTAGAAAATGTATTGATGCCCACAAGTATAGGGGATTGCTGAAATCTTCGATGGGAAGTATTACCCAAATTTATAGTTTGACTCAAGTGGAACACATGTATATCAATAAGACTTTAGAAATTGGGACATCACTCTCAACCACACATGTATATCAATAAACTCACAAAGGAAGTGGTGATTTATAGCAGTTGATTCAAAGTAGAAAAACAAGCAGTAAACAATAGCAGCAGATTTCCAATTTTCACCGAAAGTAGTGATGTGCAAATTTTAGTGGATAAAAGCATAGGCATGAGGTGATAGAGGGGTGTTGCATGAATGATATTGATCATATAATGTAATCCTAATGACGGGGCATTCATCTCTAATTCAGTTGTGTGTAGGTGTCTGATCCAAATATAGTTATGCATACTAACGAAGAGAATTTGCATAACATCTATTGTCCTTCCTACCCATTTCACGGGGGCCAACTTGGAACTATAGGCAACTAAGATCTATCCTTTTGAATATCCCGGAACAAAGCATTAACACTTCATGAACACATAATATCCTCAAACTATCATATATTCCCATTGTTTCCCTAACTGTCACTTTACGGTTCGCATGTTCAACACAATGATAGGCAATATACTTTGCATATAGATATCAAAATCATATATATGATGGGGAAATAGAAGTTCAGTACTGAAATCATGTCACTCAGGCCCTAGCAACAAGCATTAAACATATCTAAGGTGTACCAACACTCATACAAGAATATCCTCAAGACAAACACCTCAAATCTCGATACATATGGATGGTTACATGATCAATATCATCCAATCCCCTTACACCTCACATGCCTATAGAGAACTACTCACACATGATGATGGAGAGTGAGCACATCGTTGTTGGTGATGACGTTGGTGATTATGGTGGTGGAGAAGACCTCGAAATCCCCCTCTCTGACATGGAGAGCATGATGAATCTGACCCCTAAAACGAAGATCATGGATGTGGCGGCGCTCTGTTTCATGAAAGGGTCCGTCCTCCTAGATACCTAGGTTTTCAGGTATATATGGGGGTACACCAAAGGAGAGGACGAGGCGATGCTCCAGGGGTGAAAGGGCCTAGGTGGCACGCCCAGTTGAAGAGGGCATGCCACCTGTGCTCTTTTGGGCCTCGTGGCCCCCCTCATGTGATTCCAAAGCCCAGGCTCCTTGTTTTGGTGAAAAACATGTGTGGTATGTTTTCCTCAATTTTACTTCCTGCGAAAACAAATAGAAGGAAGACTTTTGCTAAAAACAACGTCAGATTCCGCAGTTTTATCCAAGTATGGTGAGATTCTAGAGAAAATCATCGAGCAAAGTACTTGGAAAAGTAGATACATTTGAGATGTATCAGTAGCACATGCATCATTAATGGATTTTTCCTTTTCAAGCTCATAAGACTCAACTTTTTGTGTGAGGAGACAATTAGTGTGCTTCTCCTCAACTAGCTCTTGCTTAAGGAGATTTAATCTTCGACTCCCATCATCAAGATGGTCCTCCAACTCATCAATGGTTTCCACTTGTTTATTAAAGGTTTCCACAACGTGTTTGAGACAAGCAACGACCCTATTATTACCACAAAGAGAAGTACACAAAAAGGTTAACTCACGCAAGATAGTACTAGTATTCGCGTCATCATTATCATCATCATCATCACTATCATCTTTAGAGGATGTGTTGGAAGTCAAAGTAGGAGTTACCTTTGACCCTCTTGCCATAAGGCACATGTGAGCATGGGAGAATGAAGAAGATATTATTGAATCTCCATTCATGATTATGTATTCCTCCATAGAGTGTTTGATTTCCTCTACATTGTTAGATAAACAACGAGAGGAGATAGAGTCATTTTGTTCATGGGAACAATACAAAATCAAGCATATCATCTACACTAGTACTCAAATAATTTATAGACGATATGCAAGGACTAGCAACATAAGAGGATATGGAATCATTATTACAAGAAGTGTGTAAGTCCAAACTCTCCACTATTTGCATTTATAGAACATGAATCATCGGTGTAAATAGAAACACCGCCATCATCACATATAAGTTCTCCACTCACCATGCCTTACCTTGAGACTTGTCACATGTAGGTGAAGTGGAAGGAATTGAAATCTCATCACGGCCAGAGGTGGAAGCAACTTGGAGATCTTCATGATGTGAAGGAGAAGAGAGCTCCTCAGAGATGCCACTGACCCTATGAGAAATGGACCCACCAAATATATATTTTTAAGCTTGGTCCACATCTCATGAGATGACTTGTGCTTTACAATTGTCAAGAACAAATTAACTATGGGTCTCAAGGAGAAAATAAGCTCATTAGATACTTGAGCTTCGAGATGTAATTTTTTCTCATCCTCTAAAGATAGATTTTGAGGATCCATCGGAGGAGAAAAACCTTCATCTAGAAATCTCTCTATATTTGGACACAAGGTCTGAAGGTTACAAAGCAAGTGATTTCTCCACAAAATCTAATTTGTGCCATCAAATATAATTGTGTCATTATGCACTATACTACTAGCTGATATCTTTACACTCTAGGCAGTGAAACCTAAACAAGGAAAGACCTTTCTCTGATACAAATTGAAATGATAGAGATGTCGCCTAGAGGAGGGTGAATAGGCAATTTCAAAACTAATATGGTTTTGGTTGATAGAATGCAGAATTAAACTAACATTTATTTTACAACAAAAAAACCTAAATATACTAGGCTCAACTAAGTGCACCAACACCAAGTTAAGCAAAGCAAGATAGCACATGATAAATATACCACAAGTGATAAGCAAGATATAAGTACTTCAAGCTCGATGGCTATCACAAGGAAAGTAAACTCGGGTATAGAGATAACCGAGTCACGTGGAGACACAGATGTATTCTTGTGTTCCCTTACAAGTAAGGTACATCACGTTGGAGAGGTGTGGGATTCCATGAAGGATTTCCCAATGCCATGAAGGCTCACCTTCTTCTCCGAGTTTATCCCATGAAGGAATAGACCATTTCCTTATGGCTAGTTTTTCCTCAACTCCGGAGATGACAAGCTCCATAACCAATTCACAAGCTCCATGAAGGAGAATCCGGGTCTCTTCACAATCTTCTACGAAGAGGACACCAGGACACCAACTACCAAGACAACTAGGAGGTCGCCCTCCAATAGTAACAAACTCACGGTCTCTCACTCGAACAAATCGTAATGGAGAGCTCAATACTTATGAAAGAATGCAAAATAAGATCACAAAGGGTGTTCAAATCCCTTACTCTCAAATCCCACCAAAACAACAAGTGCTAGGGAGGAATTAGAGAGGAATAACAATGGTGGAAATCAACAAATGACTTCAAGATCTAGATCTAGTGGCCCCCCTCACTTAGATGAGGAATTGATTGCTGGGGACTGTAGATCTAGATCTCCTCTTCAAAAGCCCTCAAAAATATGCAAGAATCATAGGAGGGAAGGGGAGGAAGCAAGATCAAGAGGGTCAACAATGGAGGTCAAAACGTGCTCAAGAACCTTAGAAAACTATTGGGGAAGAAGCCCCTTTTGCAGGAAAAGCAAATACGACCGTTCGGGACCAAAACATGCAATCCAGGAATTTTCAATGAAATTTCCGATGACGTCGGGAATTTCACCGAAAGTTTCTCGCGACCACCGAAAATTTCTGGCAACCACCGGAACTCTCAGCGAAAATTTCACTAGAAATTTCTGGCGACCACCGGGAATTTCAACGGAAATTTTTGGCGACCACCAGAACTCGAGGTAGTAACATGTTCTGGTAGGCACCAACGACCGCATGAACTTTCCGGTGGTATTTCCGGCGGCGCCAGAATGCCCGCTAGTTTTCCGGACAAAAAATAGTGATTACAAAAATAGTGATAACTTTTGCATCCGGACTCCAATTTTAGCAAACTTGAGCTTTTCAAAAACCTAAGAACAAACTCTAGCTAGTAGAACCTATAAATTCCAATAAAAGGAAATAGGTAAAACACCAAATAAGTAGAGGTGTGAAACCTCCCTAAAGAAGAAGCGATAAAACCTCCAAACTCGAAAATGCAATAGGAGATGCAAATGAATTCTATTTTTTATGAAATTGGGTTGTTGAAGAGCTAGCAACAAGCTCAAGAACCTAATACAAAGAAATACCAAGAAGCAACAAAATAGGGAGGTGCAAAGTATGCAAAGGATTGAGATCCCTAAGATGATGTGATCAAGTTACCCAACTGAAAGCCCCTCTTGATAGTGCAACTATCTATCCTATAACCTAGTCTCCAACAACCACCTTGATATCGGTAAAAGGAAAAACTAGCAAGTCCATACCTTTTCCTTGTGCATCAAGCTTGATCTTTATGACAACTCTTGAAGATCCATTCAAGACAGAATGCTTCAGTTGATCATTGTTGCTTCGTGAAGACTCATAATTTGCTTCCCATACACCACTATGGGATAGATTCATTAAGGCACATATTCACATGTCCATTATCACCAATATGAACATCAAGCTTTAACCATATGATATTCTTGAGATTCTTATATTGAACTTGCACTTCTCAACCTCGATGATGACCACCACCTGATGTCATCTTCTCATGGGCTATATGACATCTTCACTTTTGATGCATGCCCATGGAATGATACCGAACCCATATAGGAAATGCAAAGGCACATATATAATGGTTAGTTCATAAAGTATAATTGATAATACTTAACATACTGCAACATCCATGTGGTACATTCTTTATGCTTCATGTGTTGACCAACTTGAATTCACCCTTCACTCTTTGTATTAGTCAATCATGTATCTTTGCAGGCTCTATCTCAATATCTTAAGGTACACAAATAGTTCTTCATCTGATTGCATGCTCTAAATCTTAGTTAACCATGGCTCAACTCATGAGGCTATCATGACACCGACTTAGAGCCATATCTTGAATTCTTCTATTGAGACCAAACTCTCAAGATCTTGACATTCATATTCTTCTCTTCAAATTGATGATCTTGATGCTAATACTCAAGCTATATTTTTATCCGCATGGCATCCAAACTCGAGTCCAACACATGGACTACAAGCATGACCTTTGTAATATTCCTTCATATAAAGCTCAATGAAATATTAGACCATAGGGATTGCAATTAGTAACCAAAACCACATAGAGGGGCAATTACCCTTACAAGTGCTCCATAAAAACCCGATCGCCCCTCACCCATACAGGTTAACAAGGCAGGGTTCCAGAAACCTACTATCCCGATCTGTGGCGCACGCCGTAAACCAGGATGGAGAAGACGAAAGCAGTAGCGCAAGGTTCTATAAGTAGGTTTGTTTGATTGGTACCGATGTAATGCCCCAACATTTAGGACCAATCAAAGTGTAGAAGTGAGTTTGTGCATTTGCATTCATGCATATAAAAACCTAGGTAATTTTTTGCAAATGTTTAAAACACAAAGTGATCAAATTTTCTCCTAGTCTGATGACTTAGGTTTAGCTCATAGGGTGAGTGCTATGAATTTTGACATTACTTTTGTGGATTTATTTGTTTTGGGAGGACAAATTTAAAATTGAATGTTGCAAATGATATTTGAATTCAAATATGAGTAAGTAATAGTGAATTCAAATGACAAAGAAATAAATCTTATTACTTAAGGAATAATATTTATTTCACAAAGTATAAATAAATGAGGTATTATAGTAAACGAAATTGTTACAATTGATAAAACAATAAATGGATATTTTATTATATAAACAACATTACAATGTTTATTTACAATAAAATAATAAAAGAAAGATTATAAAAATGGATAAAAAGGAAAACCCTAAAACTATATCCTAAAGCTAATGCTTCTTATTCTTGATTCCTACAAAACAATACAAAAAGAAAAGAAATGTAATTGAGAGAGGGGTTAGTGGATTAGGATTACTCTCAGACTTTGGCATATAAGTGCTATGTCAAATTGCATCATTGAGTATTTAAAAGGGGCCAAATTTTAGAATCTGTTCTTATTTAGTTTTGGCCTCAGACTATGCATCATTGGCCTAGGGGCAAACTTCACCATTGACAATAGAAAGGAAGTGGTCAAATCTAGGAAAATATATTTTTCCTTGAGCTCATCTATAGGAGAGAAGTCCAGTCCTAGAAACATGCATGCAAGGAGGGTTAACACAACAACAACTCAAAGCATTAGTACAGAAGGATCCAGCTGTAGATAGGATGCTAGCCGCCACCATCTCTCCATTTCCTTTTTAGTTCATTCCTCATCATCCAACACCAAGGACACCATCAACACAACCACTGGTAATTTGGAGAAGAACCAACCAAGATCACTAAGAGAAGAAGGCCAAGATTCATATCAGATCAAGGAGTAGCAAGATAGCATCACAAGAAGAGGAGCATGCTAGCAGATCAAGTCCATCAAGGAGGATATGTGACTAGGACCAAAAGAGCAAGCATTAGTAGAGAAGGATTCCTAACAATCCATAAACCATACACCAACATGTTGATATCAGATTTATGTAGTATATTGATACATTGCAAATGTATCTATAATTTTTGATGTTCCATGCTTGGTTTTATCCACTTTCTTGTGTTTTGTCCACACTTTGGAGTACTTTTCATATGATTTCTTAGACTAACCTATTAACAAGAGCCACAGTGCCAGCTGCCTGTTTTTTGCTGTTTTTGGTTCTAGGAAAGTCAGAAAATGAATATTCTCGGAATTGGACGGGACAAAAGCCAAAGTGCCTATTTTTCCGGAAGTCATCAGATGCCAGAGTACGAGACGGAGAGGGTCCAGGGGCCACCACACCACCTGGCCGCACGTCCCAGCCTAGCCGGCGCCAGGGGGTGGTCTGGCCGCCTCCGGCACCCCCTCGGCCTCCCCTTCCGCCTATAAGATTCCCTCGGGACGAAAACCCTAAGTACCCGATCAAAAATACACGAAAGAGTCTGTAGCCGCCGTCATCTCCATCCCTAGATCGAGAAGGATCTGAAGCTCTTCCCGACACCCTGCCGGAGAGGGGAATTGACCCTGGAGGCCTTCTTCATCATCATGCAAGCCTCCGGTGTGATGCATGAGTATTTCATCATTGGACTATGGATCCATGTACTAGCTAGATGGCTAGTTCTCCTCCTTTGTGCTTTCATGTCTAGATCTTGTGAGCTCTGTTCATGATCAAGATCATCTATTTGTAATTCTGCATGTTGTGTTTGCGGGGATCCGATGGATATTGAATGCTATTTTAGATTGATTATTGATTCTATCATGTCTTTGTTATTTGTGATCTTGCATGCTTTCCGTTGTTAGTAGCTATCTTGGCCAAGTAGATGCTAGCAACTCCAAGAGTTAGTATTTATGCTCGATAGTGGGTTCATGCATCTGGTAATCTAGGGAAGTGACAGAAATATCTAAGGTACTAGATGTGATGTTGCTACTAGGGAGAAAACAACAATCCTTTGTTCATAGAACAATCGTATTGTTTACTTTACACACAATTCGTAAAGCAATAATCTGTTGCTTGCAACTTAATACTAGAGGGGGTTCGGATGATAACCTGAAGGTGGATTATTAGTCATAGATGCAGTTGGATGGCGGTCTATGTATAATGTTGTAATGCCCAATCAAGTCTCAAAGGAGTCAAGATGATTAGTATATGCATGTATTGCTTTCTCGATGTTTGTCAATTGCCCCGCTGTAATTTGTTCACCTAGCATGTTATCTATCTTAAGGAGAGCCACCTCTAGTGAACTATGGATCCCGGTCCTTTTCTTTACATACAATCTATAAACTGTTTACTGCTTTGTGTTTACTTTCTGCAAACTATTACTTATTTCCATTCGATACGTTTAATCCTTTGTTTTCAGCAAAACACGGTGATATTGACAACCTCATCGCAAGTTGGGGACAGAGTTCTGTGGTTGTTTTGTGCAGGTCTCCATGTTGCTACTAGCACCAGTAGTGTGCCCTGCCAAGGCTCAGCTAGCAACACCTTTGGCGTGTTTCCTTGCTCCTACTGGTTCGATTAAACCTTGGTTTTATAACTAAGGGAAACTTGCTGCTGTGCTCATCATACCTTCCTCTTGGGGTTCCCAACGAGCTCTACATCAACACTGAGCCATCAAGCATTTTTCTGGTGCCATTGCCAGGGAGTCAAGGACATCTTCACAAGGGGAGTCCCTCATAACCAATCTCTTTACTTTGTTATTTTTGTTTTGCTTTGTTTGCTTGTTTTGTTATCAAAAACACAAAAAATTAGTTTTACTAGTTTGCTTTCTTAATTGAAAACACACAAAAATGACTACTCTTGAAAACACTAAGTTGTGTGACTTCACTAGCACCAACAACAATGATTTTATGAACACACCTATTGCTCCACTTGTGCCTGAAGATACTTTCTTCGAGATAAAACCTGCTTTTCTCAATCTTGTTATGAGAGAACAATTTTCTGGTATTGGTAATGAAGATGCTACTGCCCATCTAAATAACTTTGTTGAACTTTGTGAGATGCAAAAGCATAGGGATATAGATGGTGATATTATTAAGCTGAAATTGTTTCTTTTCTCTTTGAGAAGAAAAGCTAAAGAATGGTTGAATTCCTTAGCTAGGAATAGTATTGATTCTTGGACTAAGTGTAAAGATGCTTTCATTGGAAAGTACTATCCTCCTGCTAAGATTATATCTATGAGAAGTGAAATAATGAAGTTTAAACAATCTGATAATGAACATGTTGCTCAAGCTTGGGAAAGAATGAAATCTTTGGTAAAGAATTGTCCCACTCATGGACTGACTGCTTGGATGATCATCCAAACTTTTTATGCAAGATTGAACTATTCTTCAAGGAACCTATTGGACGCTGCTGCTGGAGGTAACTTTATGACCATTACTTTGGGTGTTGCAACAAAACTTCTGGACAATATGATGGTTAATTATTCTGAAGGGCATACTGAGAGAGCTCCACAAGGTAGGAAGGTAAATTCTATTGAGGAAACTTCCTCCTTGAGTGATAAGATTGATATTATTATGTCTATGCTTGTTAATGGGGAAGCCCATATTGATCCAAATAATGTTCCTTTAGCCTCTTTGGTTGCTCAAGAAGAGCAAGTTGATGTGAACTTCATAAGAAATAATAATTTTGGCAATAATGCTTATAGGAATAATTTTGGTAACAACAATTATAAGCCATATCCTCCCAACAATGGTAATGCTTATGGAAGTTCCTACAACAATAATAGGAGTGCACCCTCTAAACTTGAAGTTATGATTAAATACTTTATTAGTAAGCAAACTGCTTTCAATAAAACTATTGAGGAAAAAACTCTCTAATGCTGAAAGAAATATAGCATCTTTGGCTGAAGCTCAATCTTCTTTGAATAAAATGGCTGCTCAACCTGAAACTAATGATAATCCCTTTGCAGCCACCAATGCTATACAAGTAAGAATTGATGAAAATGTTAGACTATTAGCTGAATTACATGCTAATTGGGAAAGAGAAGATGAAATTGCTAGAAACATTAGTGTTTCTACTATTACCACCACTAGTGTTGAGGCTAGTAATAGTTCTACTACTTTAGATGATAATTTCGATTTTGATCTTGATGGTTACAATATCTCTGAAGTTATTAAGTTCCTACAAAAGCTTGCTAAAAGTCCTAATGCTAGTGCTATGAACATGGCCTTTACAAAACACATTACTGATGCTCTCATAAAGATTAAAGAAGAAAAGATGAAACATAAAGCTTCTATTCCTATAAAACAAGAAGATGGTTGGGAACCCATCATTAATATGAAAATGAATGACTTTGATTTCAAAGCTTTATGTGATCTTGATAGTAGTGTTTCTATTATGCCTAGAAGGATTTATGATATGCTTGATTTTCCTCCACTTGAAGATTGTTATTTGAATGTCCCACTTGATGATAATGCTAAAAAGAAACTCATGGGGAGTCTTAATGATGTTCTTATTGTGGTTAACAATGCCTATGTCCCCGTTGATTTCTATGTTTTGGATGTTGAATGCGATGCTTCTTGTCCTATTACTTTCGGAAGACCTTTTCTTAGAACTGTTGGTGCCATTAATGATATGAAAGAAGGCACCATTAAATATCAACTCCCACTCAAGAAAGGTATAGAACACTTCCCTAAGAAAAGAGAGAAGATTTCTTTTGCTTCTCCTATGAAAACAAAATTTGGTCTTAATGCTTCTTCATTTGAGACCACTTGATTCTTTTTCATTGCTTCTTATGCCTAACTTAAAGGCGTTAAAGAAAAGTACTTATTGGGAGATAACCTAAAAGTTTTAAATGAGTCTTAGAAGTTATTACTTCAGTAATAACCGCTCCATATCCTTTTTATTTGCTTTTTGTGCCAAGAGTAACCTCTAATGAGAGAGAAGTAATGATTGGGAAAGTTGCTGTCCCGAAACAGATTTATGTGCTTCACCATAAAAATTCGTGTAAAATCTCTGAACGTCTTTTTGAGGCGTGAATTTTCGTTCTTCTTCCCCAGGTTGTTATCTAACTTTCGTTAGTTCAACACTTTTTGATTTGAGCAACATAAGATCTTCGAAAAATTCGTCTTTACCTGCTGGTCTGTTTTGACAGATTTCTGCCATTTTCTGCATTTGCTTCTTGTTGGTTCCTTTTTGAGTTCTTTTGGGGAATTGAGCTTCTTGAGGGAAGTGCTACAGTATCTAGTGTTCTAATGGAAGTTTATTTGGTGTTAGAACTGAACCTTAAGACCTTTTATCTTGAGTGCACTAATGTTGCTAATAAAGATTGTGTGAAGTTTTGTATGAAGGAAAAATTTCAGGTGTATGGAAGGAATGAGTAATGAGATGAAGGATGGACTAAAGCTCAAGCTTGGGGATGCCACGCGTATCACCCTAAGAAATATCCAAGAAGTACAAGCGTCAAAGCTTGGGGATGCCCAAGGCATCCCCTTCTTCATCAATAAAAATCCCAGGTTTCTTCCAAACGCTTCATTTTTATTGTTTCATGCACAATTGTGTTGTTCTTGGAGCATCTTGTTTTTCGTTTTCATTTTGGTTTTTTGTTTCCTTGGTTTGCTTAGTTTTCTGAATAAATTGGTTGGACCCCCTCTTTCATACTTTGGTTTGCAAATAGTTTGGTTTGGTTTGGAAAAGAGTAGGAAAGTTCATGCTTATGTGGTAAAAGGAGCTTGTTTTTGACTATGGCCTATGCTTTGTCATGCCATGCTTGACATTGTTTTGGCTTTATGCTTAGTATTCTTTGCTTTATCATGACTTGTTATAAACAATTGAGATTTCTTAATGTGCCTTGGATGAATCATGCGTTGTTTTAGCATATTAAAGCATAGTATAGTGGTATTCTCCGTTGATGCTTTATTTGGGTTGACTTGGCGCATGCTCACACCATGTTATGACTATCTCAAGTCACCATTGCCTTTATGATCCTTTAGTTTTCAACTTGTAGTATCACTTTATGCTTTGATCAATGATGTTTTGTCGCTCTGCATGATTATGGCCATTATTGCGCTCTTAGTTTGTTGCTCCCAGTCTTTTGCTAGCCTCCACAACCAAGTATGAGTTCCACTCATGCATCCAACTCCCTAAACCAAGTTATTCCAAAGAGTCCACCATACCTACATACTAGCTTATGCTATTCCAAGTATATTCATGCTTTTGTTTACCTTCCAAATTAAACTTGTTATGAGAAAACAGTGATTAAAGCTCTCACGAACTTGATGGCACACTTTACTTTTTTGCATCTAATAAACTTGAACCATTGGGTCCTTCTTTGTTGCGTATATGCTTGCGCTTTATAAGTTGAAATTAGCAGAACAATGTATCATGGGGAACGCTTTCAACATTGCACTTGTACTTTGTACCCCGTTGATATCATGTTCTTTTGCTTATGGATCTCGGTGGTGTGAAATAAAAGTGGAACTTGTAAGATCATGGAGTTTGTATGTGTGTTAGAGAAACGCCTGGGCCGCTAGCCTAAGCCATGCCTAATCATGGTGGAAACTTGTAGCAACACCATAATGAGCACTCTATGAAGCATCCTCAATAAAAACCTATACAAATAGCAAATAAAAAGATCGCTGAGATGCTCATTGTCTGCTTGCCTTGTCATTTTGATTATGGGATAGCTCCTGTATCATGTGCAAGGGGTACCCCGTTGGCGGTTCTTTATGATACACATGTACTTACAATGACAAGAGCTTACTCGTGACTAAATTTGAGTAGCATGAGGATCGGTCTTCATAAGTAAGGGGCATGAGATTTCGGTTTATAACTTGTCAAGCATATCCTCTTAGTTGTGTCACTTTAACCTTAATCACCTTAAAGATGCTTATGATAGGGGCAATGAGAGCTGAAAGCTATAAGTACCATAATTTTTGGAAGCTCTTTATGAGACTTGAATCCCTACTTCCTTTTATGAAGGCCTTTCTTCCACCATTATATTGAGTCTCCACCTTCTACCTTTATGCACCTACTTTGAGAGCATAGTGGCCATTCTTAGTTCTATGTGCATTGTCCCAAGACTAGTTGATTGATGCATAACTTGATATTGCTTGCTTTAAACTATTTTTATCTAGTCACTCTTATGTACTTTGAAGGTATCCTATGCATTTATGTTTTGCTACTCTATGAGGGACAAGCTGAATACTATTATGCTATGTTTTTTTTATGTGAAACAAACAAACATCTTGGAATTTCTTTGGAGTACTTTTCATATGATTTCTTGGACTAACCTATTAACAAGAGCGGCAGTGCCAGCTGCCTTTTGTGCTGTTTTTGGTTCCAGGAAAGTCATAAAATGAATATTCTCGGAATTGGATGGGACAAAAGCCAAAGTGCCTATTTTTCCGGAAGTCATCAGATGCCAGAGTACGAGACGGAGAGGGGCCAGGGGCCACCACACCACCTGGCCGCGCGGCCCAGCCTGGCCCGCGCCAGGGGGTGGTCTGGCCGCCTCCGGCACCCCCTCAGCCTCCCCTTCCACCTATAAGATGCCCTTGGGACGAAAACCCTAAGTACCCGATCAAAAATCCACGAAAGAGTTTGTAGCCGCTGTCATCTCCATCCCTAGATCGGGAGGGATCTGAAGCTCTTCCCGGCACCTTGACGGAGAGGGGAATTCACCCTGGAGGCCTTCTTCTTCATCATGCAAGCCTCTGGTGTGATGCGTGAGTAGTTCATCCTTGGACTACGGATCCATGTAGTAGCTAGATGGCTGGTTCTCCTCCTTTGTGCTTTCATGTCTAGATCTTGTGATCTCCGTTCATGATCAAGATCATCTATTTGTAATTCTGCATGTTGTGTTTGTGGGGATCCGATGGATATTGAGATGCTATTTCAGATTGATTATTGATTCTATCATGTCTTTGTTATTTGTGATCTTGCATGCTTTCCGTTGTTAGTAGCTATCTTGGCCAAGTAGATGCTAGCAACTCCAAGAGTTAGTATTTATGCTCGATAGTGGGTTCATGCCTCTGGTAACCTGGGGAAGTGACATAAATCTCTAAGATACTAGATGTGTTGTTGCTACTAGGGAGAAAACAACAATCCTTTGTTCATAGAACAATCGTATTGTTTACTTTACACGCAATTCGTAAAGCAATAATCTGTTGCTTGCAACTTAATACTAGAGGGGGTTCGGATGATAACCTGAAGGTGGATTGTTAGTCATAGATGCAGTTGGATGGCGGTCTATGTATAATGTTGTAATGCCCAATCAAGTCACAAAGGAGTCAAGATGATTAGTATATGCATGTATTGCTTTCTTGATGTTTGTCAATTGCCCCGCTATAATTTGTTCACCCAACATGTTATCTATCTTAAGGAGAGCCACCTCTAGTAAACTATGGATCCTGGTACTTTTCTTTACATACAATCTATAAACTGTTTACTGCTTTGTGTTTACTTTCTGCAAACTATTACTTCTTTCCATTCGATACATTTAATCCTTTGTTTTCAGCAAAACACGGTGAGATTAACATCCTCATCACAAGTTGGGGACAAAGTTCCGTGGTTGTGTTGTGCAGGTCTCCATGTTGCTACTAGCACCGGTAGTGCACCCTGCCAAGGCTCAGCTAGCAACACCTTTGGGGTGTTTGCTCCTACTGATTCGATTAAACCTTGTTTTCATAACTGAGGGAAACTTGATGCTGTGCTCATCATACCTTCCTCTTGGGGTTCCCAACGAGCTCTACATCAACACTGAGCCATCACATATGTTCTTATCATTTTATTTTAGGGCATTGATTTGTGGGGGGGGGAGAGCTCTCAGACTGGGTAGTAGTGCTACTCCAGTATCATCCTAGAGATAAGAAAAAGCCAAGTAAATAATATGTATTTAAGCCACCAAACTAACTTCAGCCTTTTGCATCATAAGTTAAAATCTATATTTTTGGATGCCAACATCAATTACATCATAGTAGTTGCTTCCAGTAGCAAATCATGCTACTTGGGATACCATTGTGCACCCCCAAGGTTGGTGGCACCACAATAGCAGCCTAGGACAGTAGGTGCCACTAGGGAAATTGACCACATCAGCAATCAGCAAGAGTAAGCATATTTGCAGGCCAGAGAAACTAACCAATTCTTTAACTCCATTGCTATCAAGCAGATGATCAAATCATTTCCTAGCCTACAAAGCTAGGAATCATTTAAACATTTGCTATCATGTTGAAAGTATATATACAACAACCCAATTTCACTTGCAAACAATGCCAAGTCATTCTTATCATTTTCCTAGTAGAAAAACCAAGGAGTCACTACTAGAGAGACTTAACTATCATACTAGATAGTTACAAGATTTCCAGGCAAGCTTAGTGTAACCATAGTAGTATAAGCCCAACTCCGAATTTTTACAGGGAAAGTAATAATGGTAATAAAGTCCTAGTTGTCAACACAAGAGCACCAGTGACATAGTTGTAGGAGCATGATCTAGTGATCACCACTATATCCTTTGTTAAAGAAGCCAACAAACATTTAAAGAAACCATTCTACATCATTTTTCTAAGGCATTATACCTAGGAACCATTAAATCTATTCAGTTCATCACTGTCAAGATTGACAGGAACTAGGTTAACTAAACCATTTTCATAACTGAAAGTCAAAAATCATCCATAAACTATTCACTGTCATGTTTGATAGTATAAAAGATTCAATAATCACACAACCATGAACCACATGAACATCACTATAGTAGTTAACCGCAAGTTGAATGAGCACCATTATTAGATACATGATAAAAGTTGTTTGAGTTGGATGTGAAGCAAAATAACAAAATAATCCCATGAGTATATTGAATCGACTGTAAACCCTAGAATCACAAGCACATGTACATCAGCCTAGTGAATGTAGAGAATTAGAGAGGGGTTTAGTGAAGAACAAAGGATGAACAAGAGAAGATGGAAGAGAGAGGAATTGAGGCATGTACTTGGAGCCCATGGCGCAACCACAATGGCATGTCGGGGCAGTGCCCGCGCAAACGCGGCGATGCACACAC
Organism: Avena eriantha; assembly: GCA_910589775.1. Classification (NCBI taxonomy): domain Eukaryota; kingdom Viridiplantae; phylum Streptophyta; class Magnoliopsida; order Poales; family Poaceae; genus Avena; species Avena eriantha. Next base: position 538,667,818 of record OU342742.1, read on the forward strand.
GAGGAAGACTTCACCATTCACCATCACCATAGAGGCACAACAGGGACACAAAGAGTACCACCGCACTGCATTACGCCGAGCCACCCTTGCTCGTACAACACTAGTACCATCGCAGCATCACCACTGTGCTCCACACTGAGAGGGGGCCACCATGAACCAAGGGCACACGGGTTGAGGACTAGCACTGCCATCCCACTAAAGTTGAAAGATATACGAATAGGGGATGCAGTCGTCGAGAAGCTACAGTTGTAGGGATCCAAAGCTGGGGCAGGCGGTTAGGGTTCCGAGGTTGTGGGAATCCGCGGGAGGCGATGAGAGCCAAATCGAGTAGCAAGAGGTCATAGAACATGTCAAGGCGAACCAAAACCCCATATCGCCGGCGCTAGAGATGGCTGGGAGCTGCCGAGGGCGAGCGGCGGCGACATGAGGTCATAGGGGGGTGAGAGCCTAGGTGTGCGGCCGTTCTTATGTGTGTGTGCGTGTGAGTGAGAGGGAGTGGGCCGTGGTCAGGATTGAACCGAGCCTAGTTTGCCGTGTAGTTGGGCCAGTCCAGTAGGGTCTAGTTGGGTTGTCCCAACATTTTTTTCTTTTAGTAATATAAATTCAAAGCCTCCATACTTGCCTCACTAGTGGCGAACTTGAGGCCACATTGCCGACATATCCAAATACGGCATTGATACCCACCATTAGAGTAGATAACATCTCCATCCTTGAGAAATCCTCACCAATCATAAGACAAGTGAACAATGAAAAGGAAAGCACACAAAATCTTCCCCAACTAGCCAAAAACCATGAACTTGCAAATACTGTCCAAACAACTACGCTAAAGCAAACACTAAAACATCAAGTAACAGGCATTAAAATAAACTAAAATAAACATGGAATTAGTTTCATGAGTAGCAATTCTCCAAGAAAAAGACAATGATCACACTAAATAGAAACAACGTAGCATCAAACTAGCAAGTTGTAATAGCTATTGCCTATATTCAATTAGGGATTTTCACACACCTACACCACGATATCTTATATATAATGAAGACATAAGTATTATCTCAATAAGGGGGTGTTAATTAATTCTATGAACGAAATTATACTAGTCTCATATGCGAATCGGGAAGAACTTCTAGAACAATTTCTATCCTAGTGAACCTAATGGGTCGATCAAGATGTCACACACATGGCAAAATTTATCGAGCCTATTCCATCAATGTCACTAAAATTATAATGTATATTCTATATTTTACCCCCTAGTTTGTCATTTGTGACAATAATTACCGCATTTAGCGGAATTTTTTCAATTTTACCCGATTCAACGAAACTTATTGTAGTTCTTACCCTATTTAAAATTTTACTTAGTCCTCTACGGTGAGAGCGGGCTGTCATGGAAATATACCTTCCCAGATCTTATCCGTGATTTTTCTGGCTTATTTATCCCTAGCGATTTTCCTCATAGTCCTTAACCGGCTCCATTGCATCATTGTCGCTGGCTCCCAGATCGTGTTATGGAGGCCTGGCTAGGTGACAGTGTGAAAGGGCATTTCCCTCCCTAAGTGGTTTTGATGTTTGATGATAACACACGTGTTGGACTAATCATTTGCTAAGTGCTTAATAGACTTTCAATGTTGCAAGTCGACTCATGCCCCTCAAAAAGGACAATAGCAAAGACTATGTTTTTCTAGGATTTTTGTATTGAGTCGTAGGAAAACCGTATTATTAAGAGGGGGTCCGCTTTGGAAAGACTGGGTGGAATCATTTTTGCATATCTTCAGTCCATCCAGCTTTCCCACAATGGTCGAAAAGGGTAGCTGAATTGTTGCCTTGTTTGCTGATGCTAGGACTGCCAGTATCGATCGGTAGTAATGGACTTTTTGTACGGTACTACCGCTCGGCACCAGTAGTACCGGTTGGCGGTACCGCTCTCATCTGGACCCATCAGCGAGCTGGGGCTCCTCCGCAGGAGCGTCCGGCACCGCTATCCTTGGGTTCTTTGGAACCCTAGATGGAAGAGGTCAGTCTCAGAGCTCAGGCATTGGTTGTAAAGCTTCAGAATCATGTTGGGAGACTCTGAGTGTTGTGGAGATCTACTCAACAAGTTTGTAAAGGTTTCGGTCGCCGCCTTCAAGGCCACCGCATAGTGGATCATTTGCTTGCCTTGAGGCGGGTGCGTGGGAGAATAGGGTGAGGCCTTTTGTGGCGCTAGTGGTCTTAATACCGCCCACCCCTCCAACGGAGACGTACTTCCTCTCAAAAGGAAGAAACTTCAGGAAAACACCTTTGTGTCTACTACTCAGTTATTTCTATCATTTACTCGCTATTATTATTGTTGCATGCTTTCTTGTCATATAGGTTCTCTCACCTAGTTGCACATCTAGAGAGCTTATTTCGTGTTGAGCCTTAATTTGAAAAGAAGCTAACAATTGAGTAGCGCCTATTCACCCCCTCTAGTCGCTTGTACCGATCTTTCAAAGTGGGCAATTCAAGGTATCGGGTTGTGGGCGAAGGTTTCCGGGAAAAAGCTCAGTTCTCTGTGGCACCAACAGTGTCGATGCATACAGGTGTCATAACCCTCTTTGGGGGTACCACAGTGATTACCTTCTCGTGTCCGAGTCCCAGGTGAAAACCCTTGACCATCTCAGTCTCGACAACCGCGGCGTGTTGCGTCGTCACCCTCTTGGGTGTGTCGTTGTGGAGCTCCGGTATCTCGTGGTCTCACTTCACTGTCGGCAAGTCTGGATGCTGTCTCAAGGCACTTTCGGCACTGGCAAGGGGCGCTCTCGGTGAGCTCCTATCCTTTACATGTGACTTTGTTATCACCACTCTCCGTCCTCTCCGACGACAACTTGGTGGGTGCAGTGCGACGATGTTCGATGGTTTCACAAGGAGGTGTGGTGACACCTCTAGTTAGTAGTCTGAGGTTCTTTCTCATGGGTGTGGCTACTTCTTTACCTTTTTGTCTTTTCTTCGACATGTTTGTAGGAGTGTTGCCTTATCACTTTGTATCCATTTGACCGTATGGCTCTATTTATAATAAAGCGGGACGAAAGCCTGTTATGAAATGATCTAACCTTGGCCACTAACTTGTTTTTTCACAAAATAGATAATGATTAACCATTGCTTGATTGTACATGAATAATCAGGATGGCAGCTATTTTTATATCACTGACTACCAAAACCACCTATACCGACAACAACGGCGTCATGTTATTTTTTTTTTCTCTCGTCGTCTTTGTAGCTTCTTGTTTTGCACTGGCTTCAATCCATCAGCAATGATATGAAGTTTAACCAGCAATGAATCACCTCTCGTAATAATGGTCTATTCACATAGGATTTTGCTGTAGAGAGATAACCTACGATGACTTGGCTGCTGGCACTACTGGAGGTTGCCCTAGTATCACATGCTTTTTATTTAGAAAATCATTTGAAAAGTCATTTATAATCGATTGTTAGAAGTTCAGTCAGGAATACTCGATTAATGGGTGGCGAGGTAATGAGAGACAGAGGAGAGGCATGAAGAATCGTTAAGTAACTCTGAAAGTTTGTCCATCATTCTGAGTTTTTCTTCGTCAATTATGTTTCACGCTGCACAATACTCTACAACCCTGAACACCCATTTTAGAAAATTGTGGACCCACCGCTACGTACATGAATAATCAGGCTGCCACCGTTTCGATAGCACTGCCTTACCAACCAATACCTGTACAGACAATATGGGCGACAATCAAGTCAATTTCTCTTGATTAGAATAAATAGTACGAAGCCGGCTGCATACATAGCTGATAGCGCATCAGCACAAACACGAGAAGAGAGTGGGATATTTAAGCAGTACCAGTACTAGTAGCTGCTAGTCGTCAAAGGGAGGAGAAAAGAGGGAGATACAGAGAGGTCAATGGGTGAAGAGACAATGAGAGACAGAGGAGACAGCAGTGAAGAGACGGAGGGGAGGAGCGAGAAGAAGGATGCCGGAGCGACGAAGGTGCCGTTCTTCAGCATGTTCAGGTACGCCGGACGCGGCGACTTGGCGCTGATGGCCGTCGGCACCGTCGCGGCCATGGTTAACGGCATGTCGGACCCTCTTATGACCGTCGTCTTCTCCGCGGTCATCGAGTCCTTCGGCGCCGGCGACAACAGCACTGTCCTCCAGCGGGTCAGCAAGGTACGACTGCATTTTCAGCCACTGATTCTGTCATCCTGAGTGTCTGGCCCAGCGAACTCGGCCATACCTTCGGCCTTCATGAACGGTCTGAGAATATCTTTGATCCAAATATATGAAACACCAGAATGTTTAAAACTTCGGGTTATCCTTAGGCTTGTGTGAAGCTCATAAGCAACAAAAAAAAAATGTATTATATCTTTTACTCTCGTCTCACTCTTGGATGAGCTACTTTTCAAGCTGAAGTAGGCCCTAGCATTAATACATTGTGGATGTTTCTGCAGCTATATATGTGAGCCCAGCTTATGGCAGCATTATATGCAAGGATATATTTAGAAAGCTGCTTAGTACTACCTCCATTTCAATGGATAAGCCTTATAAACTTAGTCAAGAGTCAAACCTTGATCACTAAACATATGGAGTAGAAAAATGTCAACATCCACGCTATAAAATAAATACATCATGGAAATATATTTTTATGTTCAATCTATTGACGTTGATTTCGTATTGTAATTATCATATTTTTGTCTAAAACATTGGTCAAACTTAGAAGTGAAGTCTGTCTGAGTGGAAATTTGATGCACATGGGCACCAATGCTCCTTTCATTTTGAAAAATAAAATAAAAATGATTCTTTTGAGTTTTAATTTTTTTAATAAAACTCTCGAGAATATATGTACATGGTCCATATATTTGTGCTGAATTTCAGGAAAAAGAAACGTTTCATTTTAGGCTACAGGAAGAAAACAATTTTTTTATAGTAAATAAGACTAGAAATACATATTTTTTGTCAGAATCTTATCTTTTTTGTGCAGCCCAAAATATAACATATTATTAAACGAAATTTCTGTCATACATTCTAGATGTATGTGTTTAGTTATATATTTATTTTCAGATTTTTTGGAGAACAAAAAAAATACAAGTTTCAAAATTTTATAAAATCAGGAACACTGGTATCTAAATTTATAAGATTTATTCAATGGAGTGTAGGGAGTACGTGTGCTCGTTGGGCTGCGCATGGCCAGCCATCGAGGCTACAGTTTGGTGTCTCCTACATGTTTGATACTACTACCTCTGTTTTAAATTACAACAAAAACATTTTGGTAGGCTAAAATAGCCTATCAAAACGTCTTATAATTTGGGACATGCGCAAAAACATGCGCCAGACGGTGCATAAGGTAAACCGAGTTTTACTTGACTTGTTCAATGAAAACGACAACTGTGGGATATACACCCTTCCACTTTAACCTATTATTAATATCCTATATATCAGGAAAAGAAAAGAAGACAAATTATGTTCCTCTCTTTTTTAACAATGACACAGTATGATCTCAAACTGCCAGTCCTACTTTCCCATGATAATGAAAACAATGCCTCAACAGTTCAATACTAATTTTATTTGACATTTGCTTTCTCCAGGATGTTATGTACTACATCTATTTGGGAATTGGGACGGCAGTAGCTTCATTCCTCCGTAAGTACAATTTTACTCTTGGACTAAATGTTTCAAGAAAAGATAGGTGATACTCAAGTCCAATTCAGTTCCGAACTGAAACTTCTGGAGTTCAGCTGATCAGGTCACCGCGTATGACAGACAATCGAGCACTCAAAATCGAACCGAGACAAATATCAGCATTCACCATTTCAATCCATGCGTGGAGAGTATAAATTGGCTACAAATATATAAGATTCATGTGTTTTACACTGGTAACAGTGCCTCACAACTTGATGTTCCAAGCGCCAGCACATGCGTTCATATCCCTGTACCCCAGCAATAGCAACACTTATCAGAAAGATCCGTAACTTCATGAAATAGTACTGATTCTCAACATAAAGTATATGAACAGTACAAGAAGTTTACTCCCACAATTAAATTTAAACTCACTATTATCATATACAATTTGTAAAGCACAGAAAATATAATTGATAGAGGGGCACATTATCACTCCCAATATGAAGTGTTCTTCTCAAAGTAGGAAATGCCGCATGGCCCACATCACTACTTACGATTTTACAAAGTGCAGGATTCTTCCATCTCAAATGAGGAACGGCTGCTAATGGTAATGGCGGTTAGCGGAGACTTTGAAGCTGACGGAAGGAGTGCAATCAGTCTGTAGATTATTCTTGCTCTAGGATATGTAATATATTTGTATCAATGAAATAGGTGTGCATTCTCGTAGAGAAGCACAACATAATTGTCGGAGGTAGAGACGCAGAGCGACGCAGCTGATCATCACTGCCACTGTCAAGTGTATCTGAAGTATTAAGTGAGTTATCGGTCAGCATGAACTGTAGAAAGATAATGACACTGACTTCAGGAGTACTAGCTATGTCCAACGCTTCAGTGTGTATGTCATCAATACAGAATGGTGAATTGTTCTGCAGTAACGAACGGGCCCTTAGCAAGTTAGCACTACTTTTCTAGTTTTAGCTTGAACCAAGTTAGCAGAGTAGTTAGCAGCATGCATAATCTGTGTTTTCAGTTTGATTACATTCACATGCAGCAGAATTTCAAATGAGTGTCTGAAAGCCTTTAGCATTAACCTGTTATCTGTGCCAGAGGTGTTATGCTGGACACTGGCTGGAGAAAGGCAGGCAATACGCATCCGATCTCTATACCTCGAAGCTGTTCTAAAGCAGGATGTTTCCTTCTTTGATGTGGAGATGACAACCGGGGAAGCAATATCTAGAATGTCTGTTGACACTGTACTGGTCCAAGATGCCCTCGGGGAGAAGGTAACAAATGCATTAGGCAACATAGAAAAATATTCATATAAATATATTTTCATTAATGCATCATTTGGTTTCAAGTAGTAACATGGTTTCCTCTTGTTCAGGTAGGCAAGTATGCACAGCTTTTGACAACCTTTGTTGGATGTTTTGCCATCGGGTTCATAAGAGGCTGGATGTTGGCTCTTGTTATGCTGGCATGCATACCACCAAATATTCTGTCTTTTGCGATTGTCGCTCGATTCCGTGCTCAGATATCTGCCAGGAGGCAGGCATCATATGGCGAGGCGGGCAATGTCGTCGAGCAGACCATTGGAGCTATAAGAACGGTGGGTTCTGATGGTTTTAAATTATATATAACTATTCTATGTTTAGCTGAGACTTGAGAGACCGAGCGTCTGCTCAGGTGGCTAGCTGGAGCAGATGTGCTCACAGGCCCACCCACCTATGTTCGAGGTACAACCTCAGTAGGGTGGGTGCTCATGCTTCTTTTTCTTATTTATAAAAACAATGGCACAAAGGGCTAGTCCCTGGTTCTGGATGGTCAAGTTTTTCAATTCGATGGCTAGTTGGACTATAGAATATTGATAACATTTCAAAGCAGGTTGTCTCCTTCAATGGTGAGAAGAGAGCAATTGCATTGTACAAAACCCTCACAAAAAGAGCATACAAGGCTACGGTCTTGGAAGGGGCTGTCACTGGTCTAGGAACAGGGGGTATCTTTTCTGTTTTCTTCTGCGGTTACTCTCTAGCCTTTTGGTATGGCGCTAAGTTAATCATCGACAAAGGATATACTGGAGGGCAAGTCATCAATGTCGTATTTGCAATTTTAATGGGTTCAATGTAAGCTTTCCAATTTCCACTTATATATTATCAAAAGTGACAATATGATATGTTAGAGTGAAGTAGCACTTAAGTCTTGCACACATAAAGTCAAAACTCTTGTAATCTAAAAACAAGAATACTTCACTATTATATTTGTTAAAAGCAGAGAAACTTCTAGAGCCAACAACTTACCAATTACTGTTTTCATGTCACCTAGCATTTTAATGATATAAAAATAGTTAGTTACATAGTTATTATTGTTTAGGTAGCGAGATGATATACAACTTTTCCAACTCCACAGGTGGGCCTAACATTCTTGTGCATCACATAAGGAATAATGCTTCAAAACTGAATCAAATTATGAAAATAATGATGATAACCAACAGTATTTGCTACAAATGGTATTTATAGTTTATTCTGACAATCAGATCTTAACAATTTGCAACAGGGCTATAGGTACTGCATCACCCTCCATTTCTGCTATTGCAGAAGGACAATCCGCAGCACACAGGTTGTTTGAAACAATCAACAGAAAATCAAAGATTGACATCACCAACACTTCTGGAATAGTATTGGACGATATCAAGGGCGATGTCGAACTCAACAATGTGTTCTTCAGATATCCTGCAAGGCCTGAGCAGTTGATACTTAATGGGTTGTCTCTACAAGTACCTAGTGGCACTACAATGGCTATAGTTGGAGAGAGTGGAAGTGGTAAATCAACAATAATTAGTCTGGTAGAGAGATTCTACGACCCAGAGGCTGGTGATGTGCTGATAGATGGAATCAACATCAAGACTATGAAACTCCAATGGATAAGAGGAATGATCAGTCTTGTTAGCCAAGAACCATTACTTTTTATGACCTCCATCAAAGACAACATAACCTATGGTAAAGAGGATGCTACGCTTGAAGAGATCAAGAGAGCAGCTGAGCTTGCAAATGCAGCAAATTTCATCGAGAAGCTGCCGAATGTAACAAAAAACACTACTTATTTATGTAGGTATCTTACTCAAGTTTCTGCAATTAATGCTTACCTGATTTCCACATGATACAGGCATACGAGACAATGGTTGGTCAGAATGGTGCCCAGCTTTCTGGAGGGCAGAAACAAAGGATTGCCATAGCAAGAGCGATCCTTAAAAATCCAAGAGTCCTTCTGTTGGATGAAGCTACTAGTGCTTTGGATGTGGAGTCTGAGAGAGTAGTTCAAGAAGCACTAAATCGGATCATGGTAGGGATAACTACACTCATCGTTGCTCACCGTCTAAGTACTGTCAGGAATGCAGATTGCATAGCAGTGGTTCATCAAGGAAAGGTAGTTGAACGAGGTAAGAGATAGTTCCACATCCTTTACATGGTTTTCTTCTTCTTTGAACCAACTAACCAGTGTGAACTGGAAGTTATTCAATTCTTTTCCTTCACAAATTTATTTCATACAGGTGTCCATGACGAGTTGATAAAGGACCCTGATGGAGCTTACTCTCAGCTTATTCAGTTACAACAGGCTCATACTGAAGAAACACATGAGGTGCCATATGTGTCGGGTTCAAGGCTGGAAATTGAAAGTTCATCTTTGGAACAATCAATCAGAGATTCTCCTAGGAATAGATCACAGCATTCTCTAAAATCCCTTGGACTGTCTAGATCCAACAGTTTGCACGGGCATGTTGGAAGCAGACAGGAACACGAAGAAATTGGTGATGACGAGGCTCCTAAGAAAACACCAATTGGACGTCTTTTTTATCTTAGTAAGCCAGAAGCATCAATTCTGTTGTTAGCTGTGATAGCTGCCTTTGTGCACGGACTTCTTTTCCCGTCATTCAGTATTATGATGACTGGTGGCATACGAAGTTTCTACTATCCAGAACACCAACTTCGAAAAGATTCTACGTTTTGGGCATTGATGTGCCTTCTTATGGCAATCATTTGTCTGGTTACAATCCAACTGGAATTTTTCTTATTTGGAATAGCCGGTGGGAAACTTATAGAACGTGTTCGTGCTTTATCTTTCCAAAGCATCATTCATCAAGAGGTTGCTTGGTTTGACGATCCTTCAAATTCCAGGTTTGGTAATCATTTTTCTATGTGCGAGTTTATCTTTATCTTCAACAGAGTGGACATCAAGTTTTCCTTCTAACTTTTACAGTGGTGCACTTGGTGCAAGGCTGTTTATTGATGCTTTGAACATCCGAGGCATTGTAGGAGATAACTTGGCCATACTAGTGCAGTGTACAGTAACACTTGTTTCTGGCTTTGCCATAGCATTTGCTTCTGACTGGAAGCTTACACTGAGCATCATATGTGTGATACCTTTTCTGGGGTTGCAGAATTATATTCAATTGAGGTTCTTGAAAGGGTTCGGTGAAGATGCTAAGGTGAAATCAGAGTTAACCATGTTTTGCAATTGTTTTATTTAGAAAAAATATAAGCAAACAATTCCTGATAAATTTCGCATTAGTAAAGGTTTCCAAACATCGTGCAATTTTTTTACTAATCACATATTGGAAGCTTACCATCAAAAGAATGTATTACTTAGAAGTAGAAGTGATAAAATACACCCTCCCAACTACAGGTGACGTGTGAAGATGCAATTCAAGTTGTGGCTGAAGCTATTGGCAGTATACGAACTGTAGCATCCTTCAGTGCAGAGAAGAGAGTGATTAACGTGTACAGCCAAAAATGCCAAGCTTCAATGAAACAGGGAATTAGAAGTGGAATGGTTGGAGGTCTAGGTTTCAGTTTCTCAAACTTAATGATGTATCTCACATATGCTCTTTGTTTCTACGTTGGTGCACAGTTTGTACATGATGGAAAATCAACCTTTAAAGATGTTTTCCGAGTAAGATATACACATTTACATGTGAGGTCGTTTTATTCAACGACTTGATAAATCAATCTGGTATTTGCAGGTATACTTTGCTTTGGTTTTCACATCTTTCGCAGTTACCCAAACAAGTGCAATGGCATCAGATTCAACAAAAGGTCAAGAATCCGCAATATCCATACTGGCATTCATAGACAGGAGGTCCAAAATTGACTCAACAAATGATGAAGGTATAAAGCTAGAAAAAGTCGATGGCAATATAGATTTCAACCATGTAAGCTTCAAGTACCCATCCCGACCAGATGTCCAGATACTGAGTGACTTCACTTTGGGTATTCCCTCCAGAAAGGTACAGCTGACATGAACCTTGTCATGATTTCTTGGAGTAATAAAAGTTTAATATTTATCATTACAAAAATGGGAGAAAGTCTTACTGTACCTAGTTTCTTGCCTAGCATGGAGATAAGATCACGCTGCTACAAGCATTGATGTACTATCGTGCCATATGTTCCACCAAAGGGTTGTAGCAAGCTTGGACTACTTTATTTGAACATCAATGGGAAGAACATGAAGTGCTACAAATAATTTGCAAATATACTCCAAATCTTGAATGCACACCCTATACCTAAGTTTCACAAGATTCTAGATAGGTGATACCAATTTCATCTGGCATTGTACAAACTTTAAACTTCAAAAGACTAACCCTGTTTGGTTAGCCTACCATTTGTTTCTTGCTTTGCAGTTTCTTTTGGTGTTGAGTTGTCAGGGTTTGGTTGTCTAGATATTTCTTATAATACAAAATGACATACATTTGGATGCATGCTCAGGAGAAAACAAGAAAATCAAGAAAGCTTATGCACTAAGATTTAATGATCTTAGATTTCTCCAGTCCCTGGCTACTCAATATCAGTAAAACTGGAGTACTGGATCTTTTATGGAAATGAAATTACAAAGAAGAAATTTGGAATTTCTTTCAGTTTATATTTTCCCTCCACGTTAGCGATGGCTGACAGTTTTAAAATTATTTTTCATATGCAGACTATTGCGCTTGTTGGAGAGAGTGGCAGTGGCAAGTCCACAGTAATTGCTTTGCTGGAGCGATTCTATGATCCAGATTCTGGCACAATCTCACTAGATGGTATAGAACTCAAAAACTTAACACTGAGTTGGTTAAGAGACCAAATGGGACTGGTAAGCCAAGAACCAGTACTTTTCAATGACACGATCCGGGCCAACATAGCATATGGAAAGCAAGGAGAAGCAACTGAAGAAGAGATTATCAGTGTCGCCAAGGCAGCCAACGCTCATGAGTTCATATCGAGCTTGCCTCAGGGATACAACACGAACGTTGGTGAGAGAGGAACACAACTTTCTGGTGGGCAAAAACAACGGGTAGCTATTGCAAGGGCAATCTTGAAGGACCCAAGAATATTTCTGCTCGACGAGGCAACAAGTGCCCTGGACGCTGAATCAGAGCGCATTGTTCAAGATGCATTGGACCAGGTAATGGTCAGCAGGACCACCATTGTGGTAGCACACCGTCTGTCCACGATCAAAGGGGCAGATATGATAGCCGTCATTAAAGATGGTTCAGTTGCTGAGAAGGGAAAGCATGAGTCCCTCATGGGCATCAACAATGGAATCTATGCATCACTGGTCGAACTACACTCAAAGGCGTCCTAAGGAGATGTGCTGATGTTTATTGTTCTTCTCCTCCCTTGTAGCTAAAAATGGAAATCTGATGTGGTATTTGCACTGTAAGTCGAGTGGTGTAAATTCGAAACAAATGCTAAGGCCAATTGCCTAGAATTATAGTTTCAGCTACGCATAAGACATCATCAGATGTTTTTAGGTTGTTTTCTGGGGGTATACATTGATATTACAAAAGAGGACATCAGTGTAGTCTCTGAACAATTATCTATACAACGAAAAAAAGAATCTCGGACCACACTATCTATATGATACTGTATATACTTAAGTAATTTATGTATCGCAACTATCTATAGTGTATATATGGCTAAACTAGCCGAAAAAAATCAACCATGCGGATTCGGGGTATGTGAAGTGTAGGACGGTGTACCTTTGGTATTGCGAGGTCTCCCACCTGTAGGTCCTGGATGCAAGCCCAGTTGGTGCCAAGCTAGCCGCGGCGCTCGAGTTGGTTGGTGCCCACCGGCGATCCAGTCTTCCTACCTCGCGGAGCCGCCGAAGACGGATTTGCCACCGCCGCTGCGCCGCCGTCCCATAGAAACTGCCGTTCGTCAGCCGTCTCAAAAGCTGAATCAAGGGCTCCGATTGCTTGATCTGCGAGCGGTGTGGTATGGAACTATGGAAGGAAAAGAGGGCAAAGCCCATTTTGGCCCAGGGGCTCCTAGCACAGCCCAGTAAACATACCGGGGAGAGATATAGATGCCGGGAGAGGCGGCGGCGGCGCGGTCGCGACCCCGACGAGGAGCTCACCACTCCGGCAGTCCCGACTCCAGAGGTATGCCGCATGCATCTTGACTCTTCCCTTCAGACCCTACGCATAGTCATTTGATGCTCGTTGGAGCATGGGGGACGACGATTGCTCATCGCCGCGTGCGAAAATGGCGTAGAACCCTGCAATTTTCATGAACTAGAGGCTCGGAGCTCGAATTTTGGTCTCTTTTCTAGTACTACTATTATTATTGATGCAGATTATTAGTATTTAAAGCCAGAAAATGAGTAACGGTGTTGACCAAGGCCCAATCTTTCGTGTAACCAGTTGGTGCAACACACCTGGATTACTCTCACTACCTACTCGTACTATATTATCCTAATCTTGGCCTTCCTTGCAAAAAGTGCTAACATCTTGTATTCACTTCTCAAATCACAAATAATTTTATTTAGTTGTACTAGAATCAATCAGATATACAAATATTCAAAAGATACACAACTCTACTAAGAGTTTGAGCGAAGTTCTACTAGCGAAGCGTAGACTCCACCCTTGATTCGCATGAGGGCCTCATGCTTTCCCTTCTCTGCAATTTTGCCTTCCTTCAGGACTGCAATCATATCAGCACCTTTAATTGTGGAGAGGCGGTGCGCCACCACTATGGTAGTCCTGCTGACCATGACCCGATCCAATGCATCTTGAACGATGCACTCCGATTCTGCATCCAGGGCACTGGTTGCCTCATCAAGTAGTAGTATCTTAGGGTCCTTTGTGATGGCCCTTGCGATGGCTACCCGTTGTTTCTGCCCACCAGATAGTTGCACTCCTTTCTCGCCGACCATAGTGTCGTATCCTTGCGGCAAGCTTGATATGAACTCATGGGCATTTGCCGCCTTGGCCACGGCCGTGACTTCTTCCTCTGTCACCTCTCCATGTTTCCCATATGTTATGTTGGCACGGATTGTGTCGTTGAAAAGCACTGGCTCCTGGCCTACCAGACCCATCTGATCCCTTAACCAGCTTACCCTTAAGCTCCTAATTTCGACTCCATCTAGTGAGATTCTGCCAGAATCAGGATCATAGAAACGCTCCAGTAAAGCAATTATTGTGGACTTGCCACTACCGCTCTCCCCAACAAGTGCTATGGTCTGTGGAAAAGGAAGGAAATGGTTACAACAATAGACATTTTTAGTGCTTGTCAATGATCACATGTGAAATAAAGTAGCTGAAGGTTTGCTTATATGATAACACTGGAACTAGATACATCACACCATTTTTAACTATGTATTCTTGGCTTTATGCCAAGGAGTGGTAGTTAAAGTTAATTATCTGAATGGAAACCAATTGGGCGCAAAGAAAATAATGAAGATAAGAAAAAGTTGCAAATTATACCTTTCTGGAAGGAATGTGCAACGTGAAGTCACTGAATATTTGGACATCAGCGCGTGATGGGTACTTGAAACTGACATTATTGAAATCGATGTCGCCGGTGACATTTTCCAATATCAGGCCCTCGTCGCTAATTGTATCGATTTTGGACTTCCGGTCTAGAATATTGAAAACAGAAATGGCGGAATCCCTTGCCTTTGTTACATTAGATGCCAATGCACTTGCCTGTGAAACCCCAACAGCTGCCAAAGCTAAAGCAAAGAAAACCTGGAAAACATCCAGTGAATTTGAGATGGTTATTAGAATCTAATACCCATGCAATAATATTAACTTTAAATGTTCTGGGAATTCTTACTCTGAAAACATTTGCAAAGGTAGTTTTTCCCTGACGCACAAACTGTGCACCAACATAGAAACACAGAGCATACGTCAGATACAACACCAAGAATGAGAAACCAAAACCAAGCCCTCCAACGATTCCACTTCGAATTCCCTGTTTCCTTAAAGCTTCACATTTCTTGTTATATGTTGTAACCACTCTTTTCTCTGCACAGAAAGATGCTATAGTTCTGATACTACCAACAGCATCAGTTGCAACTTGACTTGCATCTTCATACATCTCCTGTTTCATAATAAGATCACATTATCATGATAAGTGATTCATGGTACCTTAGGACTGCTCATCCTGAATCAGTCAGGAAATAAATTTTAGAGTTCTTATGCATCACCTTAGCTTCTTCACTAAACCCCTTCAAGAACTTCACTTGAGCATAACCCTGTACACCCACTAAAGGGATGACACACGTGATAACCAGAGCAAGCCTCCAGTCTGCTGTATACGATATGACCAAGCCAGTGATTAGTGCAGCTGCAGACTGCACTATAACAGCTAGGTTATCTCCTACTAAGCGCCGGACATTTAATGCATCAACTGAGAGCCGTGTGCCAAGTGCACCACTGTATGTGATAAAGCAGAATGTTAGTATTGTGTAGATCTTTGTATGAGAAGATAAAATATTTAAGAACAGCTGAATATGTTACCTGGAATTTGAGGGATTATCAAACCAAGCAACTTCCTGGCGCACAATATTTTGAAATGAAAGAGTACGAACACGCTCTATAAGCTTTCCACCAGCAATTCCAAACAAAAAATATTCTGCTGTGATTGAAATAAAAGATGTAATCCCCACAACAACACATATCAGTGCCCAAAATCTCGAGTCTTTTTGCAGCTTATCTGGTGGCTCGTAGAATGATTTTATAACAGCAGACATTATTATGCCAAACATTGGGAAAATGACTCCATGCACCGATGCTGCTATAGAACCGAGCAGAAGAAATGGCACCTCAGGCTTGTTAAGATAAAAAAGACGTCCAATTGGTGCTTTTTTTAGGGTCTTCCCATCGGGGAGGTCGTCTTTGTTCTGTTCACCTGTGATATCATCATCATCATGCAACTCAATAGATAATCCTAAGGGGTTCTTGAAGGAGTATCTGTTGCTATTGCCAAAAGAATCTTTAGTCATTGACCGCCTGATTGACAAACTAGTGCTTTTTGATAAGGAATTGGACACTCCAGAATCCTTTATTTTACGCCTTGCATCACCATGACTTTCTTGTAGCCTAATAAGCTGGGAGTAAGCTCCATTGGGATCTTTCACCAATGCATGATGTGGACCTGTACACACATAGGATATGATTGGGGGGGGGGGGGGGGGGGGGGGGAGTGAATAGTCATAGATTCACAATAGAAAATTTTCTAGAATGGAAAAATAATGTACATTCACAAGAGTCTAACCTTGCTCAACTATTTTCCCTTGATGAACAACCGTGATGCAGTCAACATTCCTTACAGTGCTCAAGCGATGAGCAACGACGAGTGTGGTTCTTTCGACCATTATCCTATTGAGTGCCTCCTGAACTATCCTCTCAGATTCCACATCCAATGCACTTGTTGCTTCATCTAGCAAGAGGATTTTTGGATCTTTAAGGATGGCTCTAGCAATTGCAATTCTTTGTTTTTGCCCACCAGAAAGTAGAGTGCCACGCTGGCCAACCATTGTATCGTAGCCCTGGTATATGAAATGAATTTAGTATTAGCATAAATTTCAAGAAAGTTATTTGAAGCATTCAACTTTTATTTATATACATACATTTGGTAACTTGTCGATGAAGTTTGCTGCATTTGCAAGCTCAGCTGCTCTCTTGATCTCTTCTATTGTCGCATCTTCTTTACCATACAGTATGTTATCTTTAATGGAGGTCATAAAGAGCAACGGTTCTTGGCTAACAAGACCGATCTTCCCTCTTATCCAATCAAGACTCAGATTCTTGATATTGATTCCATCTATCAAAACTTCACCAGCCTGTGGATCATAGAATCTTTCAACTAGACTGATAACAGTTGACTTGCCACTTCCACTCTCTCCAACTATGGCCATTGTTGTTCCACTGGATACTTGTAATGACAATCCATCTAATATTAACTGCCCAGGTCTTGCAGGGTACTGAAAGTACACATCCTTTAGCTCAACATCACCCTTGATATTTTCTAAAATCATTCCACTGGTATCGTCTGAATCTATCTCAGGTCTCCTCTCAATTGTTTCGAACAATCTGTATGCTGCAGATTGACCTTCCGCAATTGCAGAAATTGATGGTGTTGCATTACCTAATGAACTGTTACAAACATTTGAAAAATGCCAGGTTTAGAACATTAATATACCATATGCAATGGTCTATTTTTCTATTTCTTGACATGAAGTACAGTTTTCAATTATTTGGCAATATCTTCATATTAAAGCTTACAAGTAGTTCTATCTTCATCTTTATCTTATAGTGAGACATATATTTGCTAAAAAATTCCGCTATAGCTTTAAGGAAATTCTTGGAACCCCGATATGAGGGTGCAGTCCTTGGTTTAAATTGTACTTCCTATTGTAGACAGGGTTGATCTTCAAGAGAGATTTTTTCTTCTTGTAATCTGATCTGATAATATAGCAGGTGGATCATTCTATTTTAATTTTATTTATCTACAATATCTATGTTTTTTCCTTTTAGGATTACCGTTGGATTTCTTTTATCCTCAAAGGGAAGGAGGCACTTCGAATCTCATGAGATACATGTATTTATATTAAAAGGTACTAGTCTTGAGCTCTAACATTGCCAGTTGAATTATATACCATTAAGCGATAAATAAGTAAATAGTCACCTTGAAAGGAACATCAAACCACCACGTACAGTTTCTTAAAAAAATTATAGAAAAATATGTATTCACATGGCATGTGTAAGAAAAAGGTTCTCTAGATTTTAAAATACTATTATTTGATGTTTTATATTTCCATTCATGCATTTAGACTAATAAATTGGGAGTTATATGCACTGAACCTCACTAGTGTATTATCAACAAAGCTCTTTGCAATGTAAAGATTTCAGAAACTCACGTTGCGCCAATCACTACGGAAAACAAAACAGTGAAGATCATCCCTCCGGTATAACCTTTGTCAGTGATTAGCTTTCCACCATACCAGAAGGCTAGGCCATAGCTGCCAAATAAGATGCCAAGGACAGAGCCCATGCCAAGACCATTGATAAGACCTTCCTCGATAACAGTCTTGTAAGCCTTTTTTATGAAATTATTGTACATTGCTATAGCTTTCTTCTCACCGTTGAAGGACATAACCTGTTCACATGGGAGTCGCTAACTTAATGTTTGCTAGTTACCGCATAATTTATATATTTTGAATTAACTGAGAAAATAGATATAATTTCGAATAACTGTCTAATTTGAACTCACTGTTCGTATAGATCCAATTGTCTGTTCGACTGTGTTTGCAGCATCACTGTATGATGTTAGTCTCTTGCTAGAAACCCGGGTTAGCATCTGTGCAGAAGCCGCACCAGCGACCGCAATTAGTGGTAGTGATGTTAGCATGACAAGAGTCAGGAGCCAGCCCCTTGTGAATGCTATGATAAAAGCACCAAAGAAGCCAGATGTGAGTTGTACAAGCTTCCCTGCCTGTAAATGAGAATGCATGAATGTCAGCACCCGCGGCACTAGTTGGGCTGCCTACAATGTATGAAATACACTTCTACAAGTTACACACAAAAATTTATAGTTGCAAAAAAAAAAACTATAAGTACAAACACTGATCTCTTGTCGTTAACTTGTGCCTGCTGTTCTGTGCACACCTTGCAATGTGATGAAAATATTACGTTTCATTATTTAGTAGCCTAAAGAAAGTATTACCTTCTCACCAAGAGCATCTTGAATTATGACCGTATCGCTTGACATTCTAGAAAGTGCTTCGCCAGTCGTCATTTCTGTGTCGAAGAATGCAATATCTTGCCTCAGAACTGATTTCAGGTAAAAAGAACGGATGCGGGCTGACTGTCTTTCTCCTGCCATTGTCCAGCATGACACCTCTGGAGAAACACTGAGGAGTGAGCCCTTTTTCGATGATTAGGGAGGGAAAACCTCCCTGGTTCAATCGCATGGATGAAATATTCGATTATTAAGGCTGCACCAGGTACTACTCATGGGATGAATACATGGCAGTTGATGACAATTACTCTGTTCTAATCGTCGTATCATCTGCATGCATATTCGTCACTCAAGCGAGAACAAATTTGTGTGTCCTAGTTCCACAATGTTCACTTATGAAAACCTTCAACTCGAAGTATTACCTCATAAGTTCTTTGGAATCTTAACAAAGGAATGTGTGAAATAAATGTAAAGATAGCTACCTTTGAGTATCGCACCAAAATATGATTGTTTATTTGTGTATCACTGTTTCATATCTTCTAAATGCAGTTGATTTTGATATTGAATTCTCACAAGTTTATAGAATACCAGCTCCCTCCATGGAGTTTTCACGGGTAAGGTGGTTTCCATGTGATATTTACCCTGATAAATAACTTGGTTAATTATCCTTTGCAGTTTAGCTATTTACAATTTTTATATGCCGAATGCATGATTATCTTTTTTTGCTGCGTTCTATTGCTTGACATCTAAAGTTTCATTGTCAGGCATTCTAAGATTAGAATGGAAATCACACTTACGAAGAAAGGAAGCAATCGCTGTCGCAATGCCCAGATATACGAAGTCGAGAACAACCTAAAGAAAGAACAGTCAGCTGTTAAACCGGCTAGCAGCTCTTTTTCTAGTGAGCCGATCAGTGTAAGGCACAGCCATGGCGCACCTTGGTCACACTGTCGAGGACGGTGCTGGTGTTGCTCTCGCCGAAGGAGTTGATGACGTTTCCAAAGAGCACGGATATGAAGGGCTCCGCCACGCCGTTGACCATCGCCCCCACCGCACCGACCACCATCAGCAGCACGTCGATGCGGTCGGCGTACCTGAACATGCCGAACAAGGACACCTTCTTCTTGGCCTCGCCCTTCTCCGGCCGGCCATCTTTTGCTTGCTGGCTGCCCTGGCGTGCTCCTTCTCCACCACTGTTTGCTGCTGCTGCTGTGGCGTCCATTTCCCGGCAGCTTTGCTGATGTGCTGGACGAGCCCCGGTCGAAGTTGTGTCCGTGTGTAGTTCCTGTCTGTCCCTGGGGAGTGGTGGAGGCACTATTTATACGCACTCTGCCGGCCTCCCGAAGTGCTTCAAGCTAGTAGTTGCTGGGTGCTTTGGAAGCTGGAAGCGACCGGGAAGGTTTGCGATGGAAAAAAGGAACACGAACGAACGCAGTTCTCGGATTAGTAGTACTCCCTCCGTGTCGACGGGTGATTATAGGAAGATTCATGTGATTATAGGAAGATTCTGAGAGGTGCAACAAGTCAAGTGGTACGTGTCTCCTAGCTTTCCCGTGCGCTGTTTCAGCGCGGTCAATCAGTCAGATGTATTGCGTTTCTCCTGTTGATCTCCTCGCATCATGCGCTAGCTTGTTAGGCTGGGCTCTCTAAGGTTCATGGAACATTTTTTCACGCTCTGTACAGTGGTAATAATAGTTCCCCTGCATCATCGTCCGTGTAAAGAGCTGGACAGAGACGGGCGTTGTCCCGTGCAAGTGAAAGGCTGGTCAGCGGAGACGCACGCCGGCCGAAACAGATTGGTTGGGGCGCAGCGTCTCCACCACAGACGACAAATCCTGGCTTCTTTTAACCGTGCCTTCACCTCCAAGAAGCTTGGAAAATTCGTCCACCTTTTGCTGGCACGTGAGAACAGGACGAGTGGAGAACGGACGGACACGGACGGCAGGCGTTCCTTGGGTGCCAAGCATGCACCATGGCATCCTAGCTATACTCGATCGGGTTATTCCAGGCAAGAGTTCGGTCTTCACTTTTGGGCCTAACCATAGCTGATTGTTCAACGGCAGCTGGTCATCAGCATCCTGTTCCGCAAGAGACATGGGCATGCATGCTACATGCATCTTGGCGCATCCTCCTGCACTTAGTTGAGACAACATCTCAACGGGTTTATTTTGTTCCTAATTAGCTGCTTACCAGAAAGAGTTGGGAATACAACACCAACTATTGTACTAGTACAAAGAAACATCTCCAAACTGTAAAGAAAAAACATATCCACACTAGTGCAGAATAGTGTGTGGCAAATCAGTCCTTAGTGACGTGACGTGGCGTCCGGTGTAGAGCTGGAATTGTAACTCAAACTTGGTGTATAACGTAGTCGAGCCGGTTTTTAAATTTGAGCTTGAGCTACTCCCTGCTTATTTAGCTCGCTTAAATACAGAGTTCGAAAATTTTCATATATAGCTGCTAAATTACGAATGATTTTTTTTACATGTAATGGTGTAGAGCTACTATATTTTTTATTGATCTAGCCTTCGTAGAATTATGGAAGTATTATCATTGTTCTAGTTCTGAATTAGTAGAAGAATCACAAGTTTTTCTTAGATCTGCTTATGTTCGCAACTTGTAACGAGCTACTCGCGAGCTGCTAGCGAGTTTGCTGAGTCAAGACGAGTTTCAAATATGAGCTCAGTCCTAGAAACAAGTAGAGCCGAGCTAGCTTGTTAGTTGAATGAGCTTTAGAGAGTCGAGCCAAGTTGGCTCGGCTCGGCTCGAATTCCAGCACTAGCCTGGTGTTACGACTCTCATATTTGATACTGGTGGCGTATCTGAGACACGCCACGGGTATGTGGCATACTAGTGGAGAAAGAGCCTATTGTCCCAGTTCGTAAGGGGCTTTAGTCCCGGTTGCGCAACCAGGACAGGGAAATCGGGACTAAAGCCCCCCTTTAGTCCCAGTTGTGCTGCGAACCGGGACGAAAGGTGATCCACGTGGCCGTTGTCTAGAGCGAGGGGGAGGACCATTCGTCCCGATTCGTATTACAAACCAAATACGAACCGGGATCAATGTTTCTCTGTCGCGGCAGCATTTTGGACACTTTTTGTACCGTGGCAGAGAATTCATTTTGTATTTTTCCATTTATTTATTTCCCATTTATTGTTTTCATTTTTATTTTGTGTTTTGCACTCAGCAATGAAGGAACCATTATATTACACAAGCTTCATGAATATAAAGATCAAAGTGTCAAACATATTACATACGGTACATGAGTTTCATGCATATATACAATATAATGTCTTTTACGATCCCTATTCCACTATCAACATCTTCCGATAGTATTCTTCTTTTGGATCTAGGACCTCTACATCTAAAAATCCCACAATTTCCTCTTGAATTGCTCGTACGCAATCCTTTGGTAGAAGATCGTCCCGCAACTGTTCGATCTAATTAAAGAGGGAGTCAACATATATAGATGAAACTAAACACAATTGATAGTAATAAAATAAAATTGTGAATATTGTTTACGTACTCGAAGTTGTTCTAAATTTCTGCCAGTCTCACAGGTCGTCCCACGAATGAACTCGCAAACATAGTAGCCACATAAATTATTTCCGTCTTCCTGCCTCAGGCACTTTACAAGAATAGAGTTTAACCAAAATAATAATCAAGCATGATAATGGTATCGAAACTAGAACCAAAGAGATGCGTGGATCTAACTGGTAGTATTTACATCTAGTGGTTCAAATGTAAGCTCCTCTTTCCCAGCACCCTTAACCTTGTTGGTGAAACGTTTCCAAGCGTTGCTTGGCAAAGGAAATGAATAAAAGGAGTTATTAATTACTTGATACCAGGAAATGAACGAAAGTTACCGATATAGTGTCATAATGATTGAAATTACCGCTGGAGCATTTCTTGCATGTCCACCCACTTCGCAAGTGGTTTGTGTTTCGATTCCATGACTTGTACTACTCCTTTGTCATGTTGAATGATTAGCAGATTAAAGTGGAAGCTGCGCATGCACAACTCATCAATTATACACTTAACATCGAGTAAGTGAAATAGAATATGTACAAGACAATAACACTCACTCGAAGTTGTAAGGTAATAGTATTTCCCTTTTAGTTTCTTGAAACCTTAACGCCTTTACAATTCTATCCTCTGTATCTTTGGGAAATAGTTGGACATTACATTCATGAACCAAGTATGGGTCAATGAACCCAATGTCATAGATTCGTCCTCTTTTGCATTCGAGAATCTTTATTCTGCATAATATAGTGAGTATGATTATACATGCAATAAACGAGGTGAGCTAGCTAGAGACTTAATTACATAAATAATACTTACAGATAATAGGCACTAAGGATCGCTTTTTCGATGGTGTCTTGATTGTATAACTGAAATAGTTTATCAAATTTAATCATTATCTAGGCACCCCATACCCGAAATGCTCGTTTCTAACTCCTAGCACTATCCAGTTTCCCCCTGCCTTTGAGGCTTGCATTTACCACTTATGCAATCTTCACATTTTTTTGGGTAGATGCTTAACCTCCTCAGGTTTGACGAGAGGTTTCCTGTGCCGGTATTTGTATGCTTCATCAGCCACAAGGAAATCTAACTGGGATACGTATTAAGCAATAGTGAAACCATGAGCAGCAGCCGCTTCTCCGTAACATACTTCAGATCATACTGCTCGACCGCACCTTTGCTCGACCCCACCTCGGTATCGGAAATCACCTTGAGCGGGGGGCATGATTGGTTTTTCTGTTCTCCGAGCTGGGGAACTGATTTTCCGCTTGCACTACTACTCTTCGACCGCACCTTTCACTCATTTGACTTGAGAATAGAGCGGTGATGACCCACAAGTATAGGGGGTGTATCGCAGTATTTTCGAGAAAAGTGAAACCCAATTTATTTATTCGACACAAGGGGAGCCAAAGAATATTTATAAGGCTTAACAACTGAGTTGTCAATTTAGCTGCACCTAGAAACAATCTTGCTCACAGCAGTTTATCAATAGCAACAGTTTGTAATGGGAATAGTAAAGTAGCAGCAGTAGTAAAGTAAAAACAGCAGTAACAAAAGCAGTAAACAGTAGGATTCGAGTGTGGTAGGCATAGGGATGGATGAACGGGCGTTGCATGGACAAGACAATTAACATAGCAATCAGAACATAGGGCAATTGCAGATAAATAAGATAAAGCATCCAAGTACTAAATAATCCTAGGCATGTGTTCCATATATAGTCATACATGCTCCCAATGAGAACTTGCACAACATCTTTTGTCCTGCCAGCCCGTTTGCAGCGGGGCCTCAAGGGAACTACTGGCAATTAAGGTGCTCCTTTTAATAGAGCACCGGAGCAAAGCGTTAACACTCCATGAACACATGTGATCCTCACATCAAAGCCATTCCCTCCGGTTATCCCGATTTCTGTCACTTCGGGGCTATTGGTTCCGGACAATAACGTGTGTATACAACTTGCAGGTAAGACCAAAAGAAATACTATCATAATGAATCAATAACATGTTCAGATCTGAAATCATGGCACTCGGGCCCTAGTGACAAGCATTAAGCATAACAAGTCACAACAAAGTCATAAAGCACTAATAGAAGATACTAGGCACCATGCCCTAACAATCTGATGCCATTACATGAACGATCTCATCCAATCCCTACCATACCCATAGCTTTCAGCGGGGGATTACTCACTCATAGATGGGGGAAACATGGATGGTCGATGGAGAAGCGATGGTGATGATGATAGCAATGATCTCCTCCAATTCCCCATCCCGGCAGGGTGCCAGAATGGAGTTTCTGGTGTTGTTTCGTGGAATCTGGTGGTGGCGGCGGAGCGGAACTCCTTCTGGAAAAACGTCGACCCCCCCCCTGTATTTTTAGGTCAGAAGGCATCTTATAGGCGAAGAGGGAGACCGAGGGGGTGCCTGGGGCGGCCAGACCACCCCCTGGCGCGGCCAGGCCCAGCCCGCGTGGCCAGGTGGTGTGGCTAGGCCCCAGCCCCACTCCGTCTCATTTCTGGCTCCGGGAGTCTTCTGGTGAAATAGGATTTTGGCTTTTGTCCCGTCCAATTCCGAGAATATTCATTTTTTGACTTTCCTGGAACCAAAAACAGCAGAAAACAGGCAGCTGGCACTGTGGCTCTTATTAATAGGTTAGTCCAAGAAATCATATGAAAAGTACTCCAAAGTGTGGACAAAACACAAGAAAGTAGATAAAACCAAGCATGGAACATCAAAAATTATAGATACATTTGCAATGTATCAACATCCCCAAGCTTAACTCTTGCTCGTCCTCGAGTAGGTAAATGATAAAAAGAAAGAATAATTTTTGAGGTGACATGCACCAACATAAACTTGATCAAAGTATTTGTAAAACATTCAAAGCTGGGATCATAGTGCTTCAATCATAACATGAAAGACAAAGTTCTAGCAATAAGATAAAGAAACTATGATGCAACATGAAAAGGCACAAACAAAAGATTCATGAATAACATGAAGGGAATATGCCCGAGTGGCAATAATAAAGTGGTTATTATCTTACTCCATGTTTATGATAAATGTTTATTTTGCATGCTATGTGATCGAAAACATCAATACATGTGTGTTTAATAAACAAAAAGGGTTCCTAGTTATGCCTCTCTTATAGACTAGCTCGTTGATTAACAAGATGATCAAGGTTTCCTGATCATGGACATTGGATGTTGTTAATAACGAGGTCACAACATTGGTGGAATGATGTGATGAACATTCATCCGAAGTATAGCATTACGATCAAAGTCATTATGTTTATATTGCTATAACATCATATGAAGTAATCTTTATCCTTAGACCATGAGATCATGTTAATTGCTAACACCTGAAGAGTATCTTGATAACATCAAACGTCACACCGTAACAGAGTGACTATAAAGATGGGTTCAGTGCTACGAAAGTGTTATGTTGAGGCTCAAGGATCAATAGTGGAATTTTTCAATCCCGATGACGGATAGATATATTTTGGGCCCTCCCGGTGATATCACATTAAGATAGCTTGCAAGCAAGTGATGTGATCCCTAGAATGTTATATCACGGGAACAAGAAAAGAGTGCATGTCGGCAACGAGATCAAACTAGGTATGGAGATACCAATGATCGAATCTCGAACATGTAATATATCGCGAGACAAATGGATTTAGTTACTAGCGTTAAAGGTTCTCATGATCACAGACGTCATCGTTGAATATGTAGGAATCAGTATGGATCTCCAGGTCCCGCTTCTGATTATTGATCTGAGAGGAGTCTCAATCATGTCTGCATTATTCGCGAACCGTAGGGTGACACACTTAAGAGTTACCGGACACCATTTTGGAGCACATATGTTTCAGACAAAAGAATTGCAAAGCACAGGAATTGTTTCGATAGAAACCAGATATTGTTTCGGGTGAAATTGCAGAAAGTGGTTTTGCATGTGATATTGAAATATTGCAAGGGGTTATATGTGAATGTTTGTTAATTAAAGTAATTAACAAAATTCTGAATAAATTTAATAAAAGAGTTTTATTAAATGAGAGAGCATTAAACTTGGAGAATTTTAATGCATTTAAAGTAGGGACTTTAAAGGGGAATGTGAAGAGGCATTTTAATGTGGAGGGGTTACCACCACATGAATGTGGGAGGTGAGGAGTCACCCCCCCATGCGCCAGCCATGAAGGAGGGGCACCCCCCTCCTCCTATAAAAGGCCACCCTCTTCCTCCTTCTTCCTCACACCTCCTTGTGAAGGATCTCTCTCCCTCTCTAGAATTATTCCCCCATGGTCTCGGATTAGCGAGATACATGTTCCCGGTGGCATTTCGTCTGGAAGGAGTTGCTGCTTCCGCTGGATCGCTGGAGCGAGGAGGTGGAGGTTGTCTGGTGGCTTGAACGTGTGTGCGAGTACGGATGCGCTGCTGAGTTGCGGCGCTCGGACTTCCTCACAATCTTGAGATCGGCAAGTGTACGACTACATCAACCACGAGTTCCTACTCGTTAACAAAACTTGTTGTCTTCGAGGGTAAGTTCTCGTTGGATGTATGTCCACCAGTTGTTCTGTACCTAGTAGATAGATCTTGGCGTGTAGTTCTCATCGTAGGAAATTTTTTGTTTTCTATGCTACGGACCCAACATAACAATGCTTTGCAAGATGTTTGTTTGTTTCACATAAAGAAAACATAGCATAGTAGTATTCAGCTTGTCCCTCATAGAGTAGCAAATATAAATGCATATGACACCTTCAAAGTTCATAAGAGTGACTAGATACAAATAGTTTAAAACAAGCAATATCAAGGTATGCATCAATCAACAAGTGTTGGGACAATGCACATAGAACTAAGAATGGCCACTATGCTCTCAAAGTAAGTGCATAAAGGTAGAAGGTGGAGACTTAATATATATAGTGGAAGAAAGGCCTTCATAAAAGGAAGTAGGAATTCAAGTCTCATAAAGAGCTTCCAAAAATTATGGTACTTAATAGCTTTCAGCTCTCATTGCCACTATTATAAGCATATTGAAGTGATTAAGGTTAAAGTGAACAAACTATGGCGTATATGCTTGACGAAGTATAAGTTGGAAATCGCATGTCCCTTGAATACGAGGGCCGCTCCTCATGCTACTCAAGTTTAGTCACCGGTAAGTTCTTGTCATCGTAAGTACATGTGTATCATAGAGAACCGTCAACGGGGTACCCCTTGCCCGATGATACGGAAGAATCCCCATATCAAAATGACAAGGCAAGCAGACAACGAGCATCTCAGCAATCTTCTTATTTACCATGGGAATATGGTGCTTTTTTCCTCTCTTTCCTCTTTTCTCATATCTCTTTTTTTCCTTTTTCTCTTTTTTCTCAATATCTGACTCTTTTTTTATAAGAAGAATGCTTCATAGACAACTCATTATGGTTACGCTGCAGGTTTCCACCATGACAGCATGGATTAGACCAGCGGCCCAGGCGTTTCTCTAACACATATACATAACTCCATGGACTTACAAGCTCCCTTTCATTTCACACCGACGACATCCATAAACAAAAGAGCATGATATCAACTATGTACAAAGTACCAGTGCAATGTTGAAAGCGTTCCCCATGACAGCATCGTTCTGCTAATCCCCAACAAATAAGTGCGAGCATATACAACATAGACGACACAATGGTTCAAGTTTATTAAGGGCAAAAAAGTAAAGTGTGCCATCAAGTTCGTGAGAGCTTTAATCACTAGTTTTCTCATAACAAGTTTAATTTGGAAGGTAAACAAAAACATGAATATACTTGGAATAGCATATCCTAGTAGGTAGGTATGGTGGACTCTTTGGAATAACTTGGTTTAGGGAGTTGGATGCATGAGTGGAACTCATACTTGGTTGTGGAGGCTAGCAAAAGACTGGGAGCGACAAACTAGGAGAGCAATAATGGCCATAATCATGCAGAGCGACAAAACATCATTGATCAAAGCATAAAGTGATACTACAAGTTGAAAACTCAAGGATCATAAAGACTTATGGTGACTTGGGATAGTCATAACATGGTGTGAGCATGCGCCATGTCAACCCAAATAAAGCATCAAAGGAGAATACCACAATACTATGCTTTAATATGCTAAAACAATGCATGATTCATCCAAGGAACATTAAGCAATCTCAATTGTTTATAACAAGTCATGCTACAGCAAAGAATACTAAGCATAAATCCAAAACAATATCAATCATGGCATGACAAAGCATAGGCCACAGTCAAAAACAAGCTCTCTTTACCACTTAAGCATGAACTTTCCTACTCTTCTCCAAACCAAATGAAACTATTTGAAAACCAATGTATGAAAAAGGAGGTCCAACCAATTTATTAAGAAAACTAAGAAAACCAAGCAAACGAAAAACCAAAACAAAAACAAAAACAAAAAAGAAGACACTCTAAGAACAACACAACTGTGCATGAAACAATAAAAATGAAGTGTTTGGAAGAAACCTGGATTTTTTTATTGATGAAGAAGGGGATGCCTTGGGCATCCCCAAGCTTTGACACTTGTACTTCTTGGATATTTCTTGGGGTGGCACGCGTGGCATCCCCAAGCTTGATCTTTAGTCCATCCTTCATCTCATTACTCATTCCTCCCATACACCTGAAATTTTTCCTTCATACAAAACTTCACACAATCCTTATTAGCAACATAAGTGCACTCAAGATAATAAGTCTTTGGGTTCAGTTTCAACACCAATAAAACTTCCATTAAAACACTAGCTACTGTAGCACTTCCCTCAAAAATCTCAAAAATTCCCCAAAAGAACTCAAAAAGGAACCAACAAGAAGCAAATGCAAATAATGGCAGAAATCTGTCAAAACAGACCAGCAGGTAAAGACAAATTTTTTTGAAGACCTTCTGTTGCTCAAATAGAAAAGTGTTGAACTAATGAATGTTATATAACAACCTGGGGCAGAAGCACAAAAAATCATGCCTCGAGAGGATGTACAGAGATTTTACACGAATTTCTACGGTGAAGCATAGAAATCTGTTTTGGGACAACAACTTTACCAACCTTTACTTCTCTCTCATTAGAGGTTACTCTTGGTACAAAAAGCAAATAAAAAGGATAAGGAGCGGTTATTACTGAAGTAATAACTTCCAAGACTCATCTAAAACTTTTGGGTTATCTCCCAATAAGTACTTTTATTTAACGCCTTTAAGTTAGGCATGATAGTTTGAGAGGATGCTCACATAAGAAATATGAATTGAAGTAAAAGAGAGCATCAAGAAGCAAATTTAAAACACATTTAAGTCTAACCCACTTCCTATGCATAGGAATCTTGTATGCAAATAAATTCGCAAAGAACAAAGTGACAGGCATAGGAAGATAAAACAAGAGTAACTTCAAAACTTTCAGCACATAGAGAGGTGTTTCAATACCATAAAACTTCTACAACCATATTTTCCTCTCATAATAATTTTCAGTAGCCTCATGAATAAACTCAACAATATAACTATCACACAAAGCATGCTTTTCATGATCTACAAATACATAATTTTTACCAAGCTCAAAATAGTGGGATTAA
Organism: Avena eriantha; assembly: GCA_910589775.1. Lineage (NCBI taxonomy): Eukaryota > Viridiplantae > Streptophyta > Magnoliopsida > Poales > Poaceae > Avena > Avena eriantha. Next base: position 538,697,486 of record OU342742.1, read on the forward strand.
AACCTTCAATCCCACTTTTAACAATTCTATAACAAGATGGCTGATCATTCAATATAGGACCATCATCTAGAGCTTTATCATAAACAATTTCTAAGCAAAACTCTTTAGTACCATGCATCTCGAAGTTAGGCACAAATAAAGGATTATCACAGATAACATGAGCATAACATTCATCCTCCTTTGGTAAGCATGGGGGACAATCAAATAATGTAAGGGATAAAGAGTTACTCTCATTAGAAGGTAGGCATGTGTAGCTAATACATTCTTCATCCTTTTGTTCATCACTCTCCTCCTCTTTTTCATCTAATGAGCTTTCAGGTTCATCAATTTCTTCTTCCATAGGATCCTGCAAGGCATTAGTCTCTTCCATTTGTGGAAAGCATCTATTAATATATTCAAGAATATAGTCATTTTCTTCCTTGTAATTATCAAAGCAAAATCTAAGTATATCATAAACCTCATATTTATAAGGTGAATCATCAATATTTTCAAGCAAACTAGCAAGTTCAAATGCACCCTTCCAAGGAATAAATTCTTCAATTTGTTCCACATCATAAAAGTCATAATTTCCTTTAACATAAGAAGATATGGTAACATTATCATTATACTCGCATTGAAAAGGGAGGTGTTTATACCTCTTATAGCAACAAGATTTATCAAAGCAATAAGTAACATTATAAGTAGAGCACACGTTTCTAGCAATGGTATACAATTTATCAATTTGTTCCCATAAGTGTTTCCCTTTTTGTGACAAGAGGTGTTCTTTATAATAATATTTTTGATCTTCCGTGAAACCACCTTGCCAATAAGATTCAGTTTCAAAGAAAACAACCATTGATAGAAAGCATGATATAGCAAGACAATAACAGGCCAACGAAAATAACAACTAGAGTAGGAACTATTTTTTTTGTATTTTTGATAAATAAACAAGCAAACAAGGCGGGAATAAACTAAGCTTGAACAATAGTGATTCCAAGTGGACTTGATAAATAAAGCTATGCTCCCCGGTAACGGCGCCAGAAAATAGTCTTGATGACCCACAAGTATAGGGGGTGTATCGCAGTATTTTCGAGGGAAGTGAAACCCAATTTATTGATTCGACACAAGGGGAGCCAAAGAATATTTATAAGCCTTAACAACTGAGTTGTCAATTCAGCTGAACCTGGAAACAATCTTCCTTACAGCAGTTTATCAGTAGCAACAGTTTTGTAGTGGGAATAGTAAAGTAGCAGCAGTAGTAAAGTAAAGGCAACAGTAATAAAAGCAGTAAACAGTAGGATTCGAGTGCGGTAGGCATAGGGCTAGATGGACGGGCGTTGCATGGACAAGACAATTCACATAGCAATCAAAACATACGGAAATTGCAGATAAATAAGATAAAGTATCCAAGTAATAGATAATCCTAGGCATGTGTTCCATATTTAGTCATACGTGCTCCCAATGAGAACTTACACAACATCTTTTGTCCTGCCAGCCCGTTTGCAGCGGGGCCTCAAGAGAACTACTGGCAATTAAGGTGCTCCTTTTAATAGAACACCGGAGCAAAGCGTTAACACTCCGTGAACACATGTGATCCTCACATCAAAGCCATTCCCTCTGGTTATCCCGATTTCTATCACTTTGGGCCTATTGGTTCCGGACAATAACGTGTGTATACAACTTGCAGGTAAAACCAAAAACAATACTATCATAATGAATCAATAACATGTTCAGATCTGAAATCATGGCACTCGGGCCCTAGTGACAAGCATTAAGCATAACAAGTCACAACAAAGTCATAAAGCACTAATAGAAGATACTAGGCACCATGCCCTAACAATCTGATGCCATTACATGAACGATCTCATCCAATCCCTACCATACCCATAGCCTACAGCGGGGGATTACTCACTCATAGATGGGGGAAACATGGATGGTCGATGGAGAAGCGATGGTGATGATGATGGCGATGATCTCCTCCAATTCCCTGTCCCGACAGGGTGCCAGAACGGAGTTTCTGGTGCTGTTTCGTGGAATCTGGTGGTGGCGGCGGAGCGGAACTCCTTCTGGAAAAACGTCGAACCCCCTGCGTTTTTAGGTCAGAAGGCATCGTATAGGCGAAGAGGGAGACCGAGGGGGTGCCTGGGGCGGCCAGACCACCCCCTGGCGTGGCCAGGCCCAGCCCGTGTGGCCAGGTGGTGTGGCTGGGCCCCAGCCCACTCTGTCTCATATTTTGGCTCCGGGAGTCTTCGGGTGAAATAGGATTTTTGGCTTTTGTCCCGTCCAATTCCGAGAATATTCATTTTTTTACTTTCCTGGAACCAAAAACAGCAGAAAACAGGCAGCTGGCACTGTGGCTCTTGTTAATAGGTTAGTCCAAGAAATCATATGAAAAGTACTCCAAAGTGTGGACAAAACACAAGAAAGTAGATAAAACCAAGCATAGAACATCAAAAATTATAGATACATTTGCAATGTATCAAGCGGTCATAGTCTGATGATAGCCTTGGCTCGGGTTGATGAAGGGTCTTCAACATTTTTTGCACTTGGGCTTTTTCTTCTTTGGTGCTGGGGAACTCTGGCTCTTTTAGCCACTTCAGGTTATCAAACCACTGTTTTGTTTGGGCCTTTGCGATCACCTCATTCTCCTCTAGAGTATAGTCATAAGGTCTAATGGGAGGAACCTTTGGTACTTTTGGGAGGGGCTCGAGTCGACGTTTTGGTGATCAGTTACCACTCCCCAGAGTAGCGGTGGTACTCTTCTGCTTTTGGCCCTGAGCCTTAGTGGGCTGAGACGGTTGACGCGGCGGCGAAGACGACTATGCTAGAGAGGGGTGAGGCGGCGGAGACGACGCCTGACGAGGAAGCGGAAAAGACGACTGATGCGCTGGAGATGGGTAAGGTTGCGACGAAGATGGAGTGCTCTGAGGAGTTGATGGCCTTAGCGTCCAATTTGGAAGCACGATGTTTTCCTTTTGCCATAGAGTGGTGACCTTTTTGGCTTCTCCCAGTTCAGTCACATCCCCTTCACCTGCAGGATAGTCAAGCTTCAGCTACTCAAATTTGTTCATAACTTCATCCACCCCGACAATAGCGTAGCCCTATGGAACCGGACAATGATGGTAAGTTGGTTTAGGTCCAATTGGTAAGGCATAGCCGACCGCCACCTTCATTGTCATGTTCACAACTTTCACATGTAGCTCATAATGTGTCATCTTCCTGATATCATCCACTGGGTAGCGAAGAGGAGCCATCACCGGTGCATCATCATCAACATCACCCGGGAGCTCCGTGGAGTCCATGCTACTTTTTCGATTATTAGATGGACCGATAGCATCGAATGCAGCTTCTACCATGTGCCGCTAGGATGGGCTGGTAGTACCTTGCTGGCTAAGTGCGTCGATTTGATCCTGCTGCTGTTTTAATTGTTCTTCTATGTTATGCATCCGGTCTACCTGCTACCTTGCTTCAATTTCCTCATTTTCCTTTCTCCTTTGATGGCTACTTTCGGGATATTTCTTCCTGCCGACGAGAAACCCAATTTTTCATGGTTTTGAGCATTATGTGCATCGTGTTCGTCCCTCATGTTCATCATTCCCAAGGGCGAGTGTGAGCTCGTCATTCTCTCTATCGGGAATGAACCTCCCCTCTTCAACATCCTTTACTGCATTTCTAATGTCTTCGATGGGTATGGGAGTTTCATCATGTATTTTGTTATATATGTACTTCCCTTCTGAGTCCAACGTGCCCCATGCCCGTAAAACCAATTCCTTACCCGTTCGATCCAATTGTATGGCTCTAGAGTGATCCCTTTAGCAAGCAGGTCGACCTCAAGTTTCTCCCACTTAGGCATGCTAGCCTTGTAGCCACCTTGACACATAGTATGGTGATACTGATTTTTAGCAGCATTTTTCTTATTCGTTTCAGACCTTTTTAGAGATGGATGCGATTTCTTGTACGCCACAAATTCAGCCCAGTAGTCTTTTATCATCTCATACCCTCTAGTGAACTCTGGAGTCTTATCTTCCACGATAAAGTCAAGGTGCAATCTTTTCTTCCAGTTGTTGAATTGCTGGGCCATCTTCTTAAGAGCCCACTCCTTGACTTTTTCTCTATGGTATTCTTTGGATCCTCCTCATTTGGATCCACCTCTAGCTTCGGTAGGGTAAAATTAACCATGAGCTTATTCCAAAGCATATCTTTGGCTTTGTTGCCGACATATCTAACTCCCGGCTCCTTTGGGCTATTCCATTCTCGAATGATGATTGGATGTAGTCCTAACAATAACTCCACATTGCCTAACAATAGCATTAGCAGGAGCCTTCGGTTCGCCGTCTTCAGCGACTTCTTCGATCCTGTACCTTTCATGGTCTCCCAACTTTCTGGGTGGGCCCTGTTTCTTCCTTGGAGAATATTTGTTCGATCTGGAGGGCTAAAAGAAGAAAGAGCATTAATATATCTATATAGACAACATATTCTTAATTAATTAATATATATGCACCTCACCAGAGTTTGTAATATTTAATGTTCCACTGGAGCCGTCGGCTTCTTCCTCACCGAGTTGTCTCTTTGGTCAAGATCTGGATCTCCCTCACCAAAGTTGTTCAGATATGACAAGGTGACATCAACATCTCCTCCCTTGCAGATCACATCCTCGAGCAACTTTTCCTGTTCTTCATCTCTACCATGTGGTTCCAAAGTTTCTGCAAATTAAGAATTGCAAGTTATTGTAATGCTATAAACACACAGCAAAACACTAGTAAATTAAGGACAATGCAAAAAAAATAGTTGGGAAACTTAGTTCCTGAAACTTGTTTCAGGAGGCCAAAAAGGAGCGGCGGGGGGTCCTAGCCAATGATGGGTAATGACACTACGCGCCACTGCCACGAGACCAAAGGTCAAGGGTTTTCACCAAAGGATAGAACATGGAACCTTTACATACCCACTTACTAATCACGTTGCAAATATTAGGTCCACGTCCTGCCATCCTGGCCTAATCTCCCACATCGTTGGCTAATCTCCCGGAGTCTAACCATTATTGAGTTTGACAGTAGTCCAGATCGATCGGCGGTCTATACGCTAATAGATGGATCTATTTTGACTTCATTTAAACATCAAATGAGCTTTGTTATTACATTTTTAGAAGTTAAATAAATAATAATAAAGGCATAAGAAAAATTTATATTTTTTTAATACATTAAAATAAAGGAAAATGGTTTAAATAAGATTTATTGAACCTTTACATCTCATTTTACTTCAAATGTGAAAGGTGGTATTTTCAATGTGTAGCTTTTATTTATTTTTTGATCATTTTGGTATATTATATGTATTTTTATGATTTTTAAATAATAAGATATGATTTTTATAAGCTTTATTACTTTATAAATGTAGCATCCCAATTGTCTAACAATTGTAATGCTACTTGCCTAGTCTATATATTGCTACTTCCTACATGTCAATATTGCATCATCATAACATCATGCTCTTGTCACCATGCCACATTGCATTTGAGCATCATATTAAACCCATTTTCATTTGGTTCTTTCTTCATATGCATTTGCCTTATTAATTGTATTTGTCTCTTGATATATTGTATTTGGTTCCTGATATGTTGCTTAATTCCCAAATAGAGTTGAGGGCATATCTTTTATTTCTTTCCACCTACTAACATGGGCCATCTTCCTTTTGAATCCATCCTAATTCTACCATACATTTATATGTGGAAATTTGTATTTTCTCTTGGCATTCCAATCCTAGTTCATATATGAATTAGTATGGAATCAATATTCACATCTACAGGGCTACCTTAGGAATTGATCCAAACCATTCTGAAATCTTCCATGTGTTTGTCCTCCACAAATCTTGTTATTTGAAGTTCTTTTATGACCATATCTATATCTCACATGTATGCACACCCATTTTTGTCTTCACAAAAATGCCACACATGCATGTAGGCTGAAATTGCATACTCCATGCAAAAGAAACCCCCCCACCTTCTCTTCTTCAATTCTTTCCTTTTATTTTTGGATGTTGGTTTCAAAGATGTTTTGAGCTTATTCTTTAAAGGGAATCAATTCAAGCTAACCATGATCTTGTATTCCTTTGTTTACCCTAAACCCTAGTTTTAATCTCTTGTGGTCTTTCCTCTCACATCCTTAATTCTTTTCCACATGAGATATAAGCATGCCCCATGAAATAATTTTACAACCTTCTACTCTCTTTTGTTTCCTTACTCTTTTTAAATCTTCTAAAAAACTCTTAATTTAGCCCTATTCCATCTAAGCTACCTAGCTAAGTCACCTCTCACCTTCCATCCCTAACCTAATTCCCACCCACCTCCTACCCTAACCGGGCCATACAGTGTTGCGCATGGCATGAGCCCCATCACTACAGGAAAATGATTTTTTACTGGGTATTTAAAATACACAGCAAAGACCGAAAAACACTCGGCAAACATTTACCGTGTGTTTACACTCGGTAAAGAATACACAGTAAACAACCCGCCGGTAAACACAACTTTCCCGAGTGTTTAACTCTCGGATACTCGGCAAACGTTTACCGAGTATCTAACAGCCCGGAGTATCTAACAGCCCAACACTCGGTAAACCAATGTGTTTACCGACGCACCGGCCAAAGACGGCGTCAAGTCTTTGCCGAGTGTCTCTGTTAGACACACAACAAAGATAAACGGCAAGGATTTCGCCACGTTGCCCCATTCACCAGATCGAGCCACGTCGCCTTTTATGCTTTGCCGGGTATTTCCATTAAACACACAGCAAATTTGATATATTTACCGAGAAAAACCATACTCTTTGCCGAGTGTGTTGCCTGCTTTGCCGAGTGTATTTTATGGTAATACACAGCAAATCCATTCTCTTTGCCAAGTGCATTTCCCTGGATACACGGCAAAGTCCACAAAAAAATTGTCAGGTTCGTGCTGTTTTCTATTATACCCAGCATTTCAAAACAAATATGGAGAAATATTCCTATGTAGGCTCACAGCAGACATATATGACAGCCAGCACTCACATAATAGTCACATAATAGGTTCACAAGTGCACTAGTATATCAAACATGCATACAAAGTTTACAAGTTAAACAAACACTTGAATTCTAGTTCACAAATCCATCAACAGAACCAAGTGGCACACAAGTCCTCTAGCATGTGGTACATAGCTCCATCAACGATGACCATGTTCCACCACAACATAGGCTTCCTCGATGTAATCCTACAAAGTGCAAAACATAAAACCATGAGTAAAAATAATGTAATCTTACAAAGTTCAAACTCGTATATATGTAGCTATATGGTAAGATGATTCCAACAACATATTTACATGATACTAATAAGGTAAAATTTGGCACTCGCATAATTGTAATTTGTTATCTACGTAGCTACGTAGCACAAACGGTAATGTATGAACTTGGTATTTATGTAGCTATATGGTAAGAATATTGACATGACTCTAACAAGGTATAGTTTGGCACAAGCAAAATTCAAATTTGTTATTAATGTAGCTATATGGACTTGGTATCTATGTATATGGTAAGATGATTCTCAGAAGAATATGGACATGATTCTCACAAGGGTATATTTGGAACAACCATAAAACTTGGTATCTATGTAGCTATATGGTAAGGACTTGGTATAATTTGGCACAAGATGTATACAAGCACGAAATTGACAAAGAGTGTGGGAACTCAGAAAGTTGCCTCCTAAGGTTTGGGTTGTACAAAGTCGGCGTGGGCGCGGCCCGTAGTGGTAGGCGTCACAGGGCTTTCATCCTCTGGAGGGGCCGGGTTGTTGTTGGATCCAGCCGAAGACATTCCCTACAAAACATGGTAAACGGTTATGAGACGGTAAACATGTCACAATAAGATGAACTATTGAATAGATGCAACACGGCTTACGAATTGGAAGTTCATCGAAGGCAAAGGAGGAAGAACAGGAGGAGATGTGCCATTCGCAGAAACTAACATCTGTAAATCCAATTTGAGAAGGTAAGGTTTATGCACAGTGCAAATATTTTCATCATAGTATTTTGTTGTGAATTTTAACACCTCCTCGTTGAGGTATGCATCGGCTATCGATGCTTCGATCTTCATTTATTGTCGCACTTGGCACGAAGATTCTTTGTCTCTCTCTCTCGTGGATACTGCCAACGAAACTGCATAGGCCAAAGAAATCACATGGGGATAGATTTATGTTTTCAGCTACCAAAGAATGGTACGTAGGTACCTCATAATTTGATTTTTTTACTGAACTATATAACGCATGCGTATATTTCAAGCTGACTCAGATTTACATCCATGTGTCCAGTCGCATGTATGTCCACCCCTTTCCTTCACCGAAAATGATCCAGGCAAGTATATGTGATTAATAATTTTTGGTCGATTTGATTAATAATTGACGCTGTGTTGTCCACACAATCACAATGTACTTACATCTTCATGCTGACATATACTACAAATTAGTTTTGTCTTGATTAAAAGTTATAAATAGAGAAGATTGGCAGGGGACAAAATCTGCATGAATCCACTAGACAAAATCCAATAGAGAAGATTGGCAGGGGACAAAATCTGCAACTCACCATGGTGGAGCTCCTGGTTCTCTTCCGCGTGTTGGAGCTCTTGGTCCTCGTCCTCGTCGTGGAACCCCTGGTGGTGTGGGTCCTGGTCCAGTTGCAGGGCAGGGAGGTCAACGCGGGGAGGTGGTGGCGCGGGGCAGGGTGGTCGACACGGTGCGGCTCCGGGGAACGGGGTAGGGACGGGAGAGGTTGACGCGGGAGCAGGGGCCACGGACCGCTGGAGCAGAGGCCCGAGCGGGCGTCCCCAGCTGCGAGGCGGTGGGCCAAGCAGGGCAGCTCGTGCTTACCCTGGAGCCATTGGACGGCGGCGGTCGGAGAGGGGAGGAAGGAGCATCGGCGGCGGTCGGATCAAGGGAAGAAGTGGCGTCGGTGGTGGCAGTCCAGAGAAGCGCTATGGTGGCGGTGTGGAGTAGGGGGCGGCGGTCGGAGAGGGGAGGAGGGGGCGTCGGCAGAGGTCGGATCAAGGGAGGAAGGCGCGTCGACGGTGTTTCGGAGCAGGGGCGACGGTGGTCTGGAGCAGGGGCGACGTTGGTCTGGAGCAGGGGGCGGCGGCGGCGGCGCAGGCGGGAGACGATGGGGTGACACGGAGCAGGGGTGCGCGTGTGGGGATGGGCCTTGACCGTTTCCTTTCGATCTAGGTCAGTACATCACGGCCATTTGCCTTTCTCGTGTATTCAAGTGTGTGACACACGGCAAACACATGATCTGTTGTTTTTATTATACTTTCACTGCTATCATTTGTTGTTTGAATCGAGATTTTTTACATAGATCGGTTCCAGACTTCCATCCTTTCAGGTGCGCTAGAGCTACCAAGGAGATTAAACACACGATATAAGACTGTGTCGTTACACTGCAACTTTGTTGTTACAAATGATTGCGAAAGATGTCAACAAAATATATATTGTGTCCATTTTCCAAGTGGCGGAAGTGGTTTTATTTGTAAAGTGGCTACGGGAACTCCGGTTGATAACCTCACCAATGCACTGTGCAAAAATAGATAAATTCCTGCCGAATCGAGAGGAAGTGGGCCCGATTTAAACTACAGGTATATTATCTAATGCTCATGATTTTTTGCAAAAATCATTTTCGTGCTCACAATATGCTATTTTATGAGACATCCAATGCAAGTTTAGCGAAACTCATCCCCTAGCTAAGAACCTTCATGCCCCCGTTTTGACCATAGTTTGAAACGGCCATAAGAAAATCAAAAACGGTCCTAACAACGTAAAGCCTTCGCGTGACGTCATATTATGTGACATAGTTGTCAGAAAAAATACCAAACTTGGTATATTGATTGAATCTTAATAAAACCTTCTCAAAAAAATTATGGCTTTTAGGCCAAACGACCAATGATATCACCAGAATCGCGACATAGTTTGAGATAATGTGCCCATATTGTGCATTAATGTGCATATTGGGATGAAGAACAATGTTGCAGGAGAAAGTTTTCCTTTTCGTCGTACAAAAAAAACCGTTTTCTATTTTTCGAGTGCCAAAAACGAGGTGTTTTGTGAAACAACCACCAAAGTCTTATATCAAAATGTTACCACCCCATTTTTCAATAATACTAGACCACCTTACATGAAAAATTCTCAACCGGGGTATCTCAAACCTTTCCTCCCGCCCATCGCGAAAAATACAAAATCCTGCCGAATCGTCTGAAAGTGGGTCCAATTTGAACTACAGGTACATGATATAATGCTCATGATTTTTTGCAAAAACCATTTTTAGACTCACAATGTGTTGTTTTATCAAAGATCCAATGCAATTTCAGCGAGGCTCATCCACTAGCTAAGAACCGTCATGCCCGCCTTTTTACCATAGTTTGAAACAGACATAAATATTTTAAAAACGGTCCGAACGATGTAAAACCTTCGCGTGACGTCATGTTATGTGACATAGGTTCAAAGAAAAATACCAAACTTGTATATTGATTGAGTCTCAGAAAAAACCTTCTCAGAAATGACCTACCATGTTCGAGGTTTTATGGCTTAGGTCAAATGACCAATGATATTTCCAGAATCGTGGCATAGTTTGTGATAGTATGCCCATATTGTGCACACATGTGCATATTAGGATGGAGAACAATATTGCAGGAGAAAGTTTTCTTTTTCGTCGCACGAAAAAACTGTTTTCTATTTTTCGAATGCCAAAAACGGGACGTTTTGTGAAACAACCACCAAAGTGTTATATCAAAATGTTACCACCCTATTCTTCAAAAAAATTAGACCACCTTACATGGAAAATGTCCCAATCGGGGTATCTTAAACCTTTCCTCCTGCCCCTCATGAAAAAAGACAAATTCCTGCTGAATCGGTTAGAAGTGGGTCCGATTTGAACTACAGGTACATGATCTAATGCTCATATTTTTTACAAAAACCATTTTTAGACTCACAATATGCTGTTTTATCAGAGATCCAATGCAAGTTCAGCGAGGCTCATCCACTAGCTAAGAACCGTCATGTTCGCCTTTTTGACCATAATTTGAAACAGGCATAAATATTTCAAAAACGGTCCGAACAATGTAAAACCTTCGCGTGACGTCATATTATGTGACATAGGTTCAAGGAAAAATACCAAATTTGGTATATTCTTTGAGTCTCAGAAAAACCTTCTCAGAAATGACCTACTATGTTCGAGGTTTTATGGCTTTTAGGTCAAACGGCCAATGATATTGCCAGAATCGCGGCATAGTTTATGATAGTGTGCCCATATTATTCACACATGTGCATATTGGGATGGAGAACAATGTTACAGGAGAAAGTTTTCCTTTTCATTACACAAAAAAGGCGTTTTCTATTTTTCGAGTGCCAAAAACGGGGCGTTTGTGAAATAACCACCAAAGTATTATATCAAAATGTTACCATCCCATTTTTCTAAAATACTAGACCACCTTACCTGGAAAATGTCCCAACCGGGGTACTTAAACCTTTCCTCCCGCCTCTCGTAAAAAAGACAAATTTCTGCCAAATCGGTTAGAAGTGGGTCCGATTTAAATTACAGGTAATATAATGCTCATGATTTTTTGCAAAAATCATTTTTAGACTTATAATATGTTGTTTCATCAGAAATTCAGTGTAAGATTAGTGAGGCTCATCCACTAGCTAAGAACTATGAGTGGGCCAAAAATTATAGAGTTATTGCTAATTTTAGTGTGTATCTGACAAAAACACTCGGCAAAATTTCAGATACACGGCAATGAACCACTTTGCCGAGTGTTTTCTGATTAACACACAACAAAACTTTTATATACACGGCAAAACCCTCACAAAAACCCTAGTTTTTAGGCGCGTGCAAGCAGAAACTTTGGCACCAAAATTTTGCCGTGTATACGTTTGTAGACACTCGGCAAACCCTAACATCGTCAGTTGCACCGTCGGTTGCGGGCAGGGAGGACGTGTGGCACGTCAGTTTGCCGTGTACCCATGTTACCGAGTGACTTATTTCGATTTTACCGTGTATGTCCGAGTTTACCGAGTGTCTTATTTCGATTTTACCGTGTATGTCTGAGTTTACCGAGTGTTTTTTGCAGGACACTCGGTAAAGGCGAACGTTTGCCGTGAATGGACGCTTTGCCGGGTGTCGACCGTGCGATACACGGCAAAGTATTGTTTGCCGAGTATCCGAATTATAAACACTCGGTAAAGACGAAAACACCCAGCGAAATCTCGTTTTCCGGTAGTGCATCTAACCTAACCCTCTTCCCACCTCACCACCAACCAGCTGCCACCCCTGGTCCCTTTTCTCTGTTGCCAACCCGAGCTGGCCCTTGGTCCCCTCCTCCCTCTCCTGGCATGAAGACAAGAAGCAAAAGAGAGAGAGGAGAACACCCTAGCTACCACCCTTGCTATTTCTTGCAAAGTTGAACCACCCCACGTGAGTTGTTCTCCTTATCCTCCCCTCCTCCAAGCTGAGCTCCCCGATCGAGATCCCCAGGTTTTTTCCCCTCCCTTCTCCTTTTCGCCCAAAACCCTAACCACGCTGGGCCACCGCCCACCTTCTGCTGTCGATGAAAATCAGGCCTCAAGGCTAGGAACCCGTGTCCTGGAGCGGCACCGGAAGTCGCAAGACCTGCACGAACACCTGGACATGAGGGAGAACCCACAGTAGCTCGACGTCGTCCCTGCACAGTCGTCGCCACCGTCGCTGCGCATGTCGTAGCCCAACGCTGCCCACCACCGCGTCTATGTAGATCCGTCGCTACAAACTCCGGCTAGCTCGGCTAGCACGCGAGTCCCTGGTGAGCACGATGCACCCTCCTTTTCTTCTATGCCCTGGCCATGTGCACCGCCTCGCCGTAGTCGCCAACTGCCATGCTTGCCACCGTGTGCCGCGCCAGCGCGCGCTTCGCGTGCAAGCCGCAGCAGCGCACACCCAACAAGACTCGACCCGTGCTCGCACAGCCACATGTGTCCCACTTCCTCGACGCCTTCCTTGTCCTCCTCTTGTTCCGGAGCCGCCCGCCGTCGACCATGCCAGCGCTGCGCACGACGCGCGCACCGGCAAGTCGCAGCAGCAGCACGCGCGGCGTTTCCCTTCTCTGTTCCACGAAGGCCCTTGACCGTTGTAGACCACCTCCGAGGAAACTCTCTGAATGAAACCTCTAGAATGAATCACCCTCTCCAGCTTCGCTTTTTGCGGAGACGCGAAAACTACAGTTGTTTGCTCGCAATCTTCTCACAAAGATCGATCCAGCTAGCTAGCTTTGCATGCTCAACTTCAGTTTCGTCGGGCCCCAACTGATCAGTTCTTGACGATTTGCAAAAAAAACCTGTAAGTCTTGGTTGATCAAACACAAGTCCCTGTTTCCTACATGGCAGTCCCCGCTCTGCCCCGCGCGCGTAGTGGCCCCTTCACCGACCCTGACCCCATGCTTCATCGCCTGAGGGTCGGTCGGTCCTATGTAACGAAAGTCCTAGCAATCTTCTTGAAATAATAAAAATTTCAGAAAATGTATTTAATAAAATTAATTCATATCTTTTTATATAATTTGAATTTGACAAAATTTTCAAAATGAAAAGTGTTTCAAATTTAAATTTGAATTATGCAAATTCAAATTTGACTAGAGTCAACCCTAACTAGTCAAACCTGTCACATTTGATCCGTTTTCAAATTATTTGCTTTTAATAATAATTTTAAATTCATAAATTCAAATTTTGCATATGATATATGTTCTTTGATCAAAAAATGCCAGGAATTCAAATATGCCATCCAAAATAATTTTTGAGCAATTTAATATTTCGAAATTATTTAAATGCCAATAAATGCCCTTATCTTAATTAATCCATAACTTTAATTCCGTAATTCCAAAATCGACAAATAATATGTCCAAATCGATCAGCGCGACGAGTATGTTCTGATTATGCATTCCATGATATGAATTAAAGCATGCACCATATAAATATTAAATAATCAGAACTCTTTATGAGAGTAAAACATGCCTAAATAAATTAATAAAGTGATTTATTACTGTTTCCACACCTCACTCATGTCATGCTATGTTATACCATGCAATTGTGCATCATTCCATCATGGCATACCTTGTTTGCTTGATGTATATGATTTATACGATTATGCAATGTATTTATTTCAGCCTTGTGTGTTTGGTTTTTATCTGGATAGAAATTGAGCAAGGAGAATACCAGGAACCTCATGAGTATTACCCGGATCCTTCTTATTCCACAACTAAACTGCTAAGCAAGCAATTCCTCATGCTTGCATACATATAGTACCTATGCTTTTGTCTCACTCTTGCATCATCGAGTCGCGATTGCATTAAATTAAATCCCAAATATTGCATAGCCTTTACTTTTAAACCTCACTGAAGCTTGTACCTCAATCCCATGAACCATTACTACAAGAGTTGTTTGAGCCATACGAGTCATATAATTGCATGTGTAGGGTTTGTGCGAGTCTTTGGATAACGAGGTACCTAAACAACTTAATCTGAGTAGTAATGGCATAACTAGTAAAAGAGGCATCGGCGAGCATTATCTGCTATTTGGTTCTTTAAGCTCACTTGTGTCCCATAGGACCCCGAGTACTTGATTCTTGTTCCTTGACTACTCGCACTATCCACATACGGGAGACTCTATGGACCCCCCTTCGCCTGAGCTTGATTCGCACTTTATTTCTTGGGGCCATAAACTAGTTTGGGGCTTTATTACTATCTTGTACGTATGCCATGCTTTACTATTTTATTTACGATGGCACGTGGAGCGTCTGTACTGTTTAGGAACCTCAAGCCACGTTTACACTGTATCGACCAACCCAGTCACACTTTAGGGTTCCCAGACGTTTACAACTATCACCACACACCTTGGGTCCGTCACGGAGCCGGCCGACTTCGTAACAGGTAGATTATTGGGGGTGGACCCTGAAATAATTTATGAATCCTGTGAATGCATTGTCGTGAGGCCTCGTTGTGTTCTATTTTGTTCTTCCCAAGGTGTTGGGGGGATACCCCCGGGTAGGGTCACGCCGGGGTATAAAGGCCGAGTTAGCCGAGGTTCGGCAAGGCCAAAGCAGATGCTGGCTGGGTCACCTCAAGGCAGGCCGAATCACGGGGTAATCTGGACCTGGGGGCGTTTGCCTAACTAGGCCTCATCCGACTTAAGCGGTAAGTCAGAAGTGTATGTTTTACCTGTATGTAGGAACGGGTGTGGCCGGATGAACCATCATCCGGGTCATGGCAAGCTTCTAGGAGAAGGAAGGAATCTCGCTGGTCAAAAGGAGCCCCGGTACGCACTGCCTGAGCGAAGCGAGTAAGGATAGGACCACCGGGGCGTGGCCGACAAGCGTGACGACGCCTGTGTCGGCTGACGAGGGCGCCGTCAGAGGCTCACATAGCTAAAGCATGTGTGACGCGGGGGAAAAAGCACCCCGGTTGGCTTACCACTTTGGGAGGAGGCATATTTTTAGGAATATGCCTCCACGTATGCCCTAGGCAGAAACCGAGCCTCCCTATAAAAGGGGGGCTAGGGCTTCTGCTGAAGGGGTTGGTCTCTCGATGATTCTGTTTTGGTCAAGGGTTTCAGGTGAGATCTGTGGGTGAGAGTAAGAGAGCTCCTTCTTCCTCCTCTCGCCAATACAGCTCTAGGAGCACTTGTAACCTTGGAAGTAAATCAATACAAGCTCTTGTGTGGAGAATCACTTCACTATCCCTCCCTGGATTCCCCTAGCGAGTATTAGTCCCCACCTTTAGCCTATACATGGCATCTGCCGTGACACCACCACGACAGTTGGCGCCCACCGTGGGGCAAGCGGCGCTAGCAGGGGTCAAAATCCGGATGGGAAACTTCATCGCCACCGGCGAGCGCATCGTCTCCGGGCTCATTCAGCGCTTTGGAGCGCGGGACTTCGTCAGCGACAACGCAGGCTGCTTCGGCACGCGCCCTCTCCCGCGCAACGGCATCTTCGTCAAGCTCGGCGCGCACAAGGTCTACATTGCGGTGGACGTATCCTGCGTTCATCCGCGCCACGTCGTCGAAGCAGGCGAACCGCCCCTCACTGTGGCTCGCGGGGAGCGTATCGCTCGTTCCCCGGACCATGCAGAGGTAATGATGACAGCGCCAGGTGCGGCTGCGAGCAAAGATCCGGCGCCAGATCCAGAGGCAACGCCCAAAGCACCAAGGAAAGGTAGAGGTCCTCCGCTAGAGAGACCGGAAAACGTGTTGAGAGAGGCAATGGATAGCTTGGAAAACCCTGTAGTAGCAGCGGTAGATCCGGCTCGTGCGCTGACCGAGCTGGAAGAAACTAGGCAGAAAATACTAGAGGGCGCAAAGAAAATAGTCGCGGCCCAGCAGTCGTTGAACATGACGCTGCGTGAGTACGCTAAGGCGAACAAGGTTGATAGTGTAAAAGTCAAAGGGAGAAATCTCATGAGCGAGATGAACAGAGAAGGTGATGCCGGAAATGAGGAGTCATGAAACTGTTTGTCCGTGGGGCTACCGAGGTATAGTACCCCGGCCAAGAACCTCAGAGCAGCGGATGCAGCTGCGTCCGAGTTAGAGGGACTGACGGGTGAAGCCCGGCAAAGGCAGCAAGATCAGGTTAACGAGCTGGTTCGGAGTGCAAATAGGCAAAACGAGGAACTGCTCAGGGCAAACCCGGAGAGAGCTGGAGCCTCCAAGATCGTCCATTCGGCGGTGGGTAACCCGGAGAAATCCGCTGGAGCCGCATCGTCCCCTCATGGTGGTCCAAGGAGAGAGGAGGTGGTAACCTTGGCCAGACGGAACAAACAAATTGTCCTGTATGACCCGACACGGGCAGGGAAAGAAAAAGAAGCGCAGAAAAATGATGATCGACGGAGTGTGAGCCGAGGCGAAGCTGGCCGAGGTAACCGCGACCAAGGCAATGCCGGTCAAGGGAACGTTGTCAACGGCAATGCCGGGCAGCAAAACTCAGCTGGAGAAAGACAACCGCAGCAGCGGAACATGCCAAGGCAAGAGCACAGTGCCGGCCGAGGTGTGCAACAGAAAGGTGCGCCGCAAGAGCAAAACCGGTATAACGACGGTGATTCGGAGATGGCAAATGCGGGATACCCGAGACCAGACTATCATGTGATAGGGTCGAGATTGGGAAGTAGGGATTTGATGCCGGACGATGCAAGGTTGAAACTGGATCGACTGTATCGGTCGGAACAGATTGAATGTCAAGGTCCACCGGGTCCAGCATGTTTTGGACCCCGGATCATGAAAGAGCCACCAGTACCGAACTTTCAGCTGCCCAGGGGCACCAAGACCTATGACGGTAGTACCAAGCCAGAGGATTGGCTGATAAACTATGCTACGACTGTGAAAATTGCCACAGGCAACCTGAGATGGGTTGTACGGTATGTACCCCAGATGTTGGAAGGCCCGGCAAGGGTGTGGTTGAACAATTTGCCACCAGGAAGCATCAACTACTGGATAGATTTCGAGGAGATGTTCATCAGCAATTTTTCGAGTACGTATCAAAGGCCAAATAGGCCACAGACCCTAGCTATGTGCAAGCAAAGACCCAATGAGACAGACCGGGAGTTTTTGACCCGGTGGTGTACCGTGAGAAACTCATGCGAGGGCGTGATAGAATCACAGGCCATAGCATGGTTTGCACAGGGGTGCAGATATGGAAGCGAGCTGTGGATGAAGTTGCAACGGAAAATGCCAGCTACGTTGGCAGAAATGATCCGGATTGCAGATTCGTATGCGTTGGGTGACCCGACCCAACCAAGGCTCGCATCAAACGAGTCAAGTGATGAGTACTATCAGAGGGATGGATCCGGATCATCCCGGAGGAATGATTACAGAGGAAAAAGGAGAGATGATAGACCGGACCACAAGTACGGTTCGCACCAGGTTGCAGCTGTGAATCAAGATCAACCCGGAGCAGGGGGTAGCCAGCGCCAGAAAACTGGAGGTCAATGGACTCCAAGGAATGATGGGAAGAAAACTTGGACACCGGAACAAAAGAAGCAGTGGCAAGAAAGGAAAGACCGTCCGAGGTATACCTACGAGTCAATGTTGGACCAGCCGTGTAAGTTTCACACGCCAAATCCGAACAACCCAGCGGGTCATACGACGAGGCAATGCGAGTGGATGCGCAAGATCGAGCAAGGTGGTTCGGGGAATGCTCAGGCACCCCGGAATGATCAGCCTCGGCAGGAGTTACCCCGGCAGCAATTGCTCTCTGGAGCGAACACGCAACAACTAATGTTGCCTCCCCCTCCGCCGAGGTATGATAACAATGAAAGAAGGGATGCAGTGCATCAGGTAGAAAATCAGCATCAGTCAGATCAGAGGCACCCCGGA
Organism: Avena eriantha; assembly: GCA_910589775.1. Lineage (NCBI taxonomy): Eukaryota > Viridiplantae > Streptophyta > Magnoliopsida > Poales > Poaceae > Avena > Avena eriantha. The sequence continues at coordinate 538,715,844 of OU342742.1, forward strand.
AATGAGGGGAGAAACGAGTATAGGGATCATCACCAGAGTTACTGTGTATTCACCATAGAAGAAACTGATAGAAAAAGCTTGCAGCGTAGGCATATGGAGGTGAATGCAGTAATGCATGCAGTGACGAGGTACATGCCTTGGTCCGATCAGGAAATCACCTGGAGCATTAGGGATCATCCCAAGCTCATGCCGAGCCCTGGATCATATGCGTTGGTGCTGGATCCTACGTTCATTGGACCTAGCATTAATGTAAGGTTCTCCAAGGTACTGATCGACAACGGTAGTAGCATAAATATCATGTATGCGGACACAATGCGCAAGTTGGGTATCTCGGAGAACATGCTCTAGGCCACGAGGACAACTTTCCATGGCATTGTGCCCGGCATTTCTTGCGAGCCCATAGGCAAGGTCCGGGTCGACGTCTTGTTCGGCACGAGGGATAATTGCTGAACTGAAAATCTGGAGTTCGAAGTGGTGAACTTAGAAAGCGCGTATCATGCGTTGCTCGGAAGGCCAGCGCTGAACAAGTTCATGGCAAGTTGTCATATCAGCTACTTGAAGATGAAATTGCCCGGACCAAACGGAGTGATTACCATTGCGGGGGACTTCCGACGTTCCATGGAGTGTACGTCGGCCGGGTCAAACTTAGCCGAGTCACTTGTGATCGCGTAGGAAAAAAGAAAAATTCAAGAGGTGGCGGCATTGGCTCAGTCCGCGCAGCAGTATATGCCGGCGCTGAGTAACCCGCATGGAACTGTCTCCTTCTAGGCCACGAAAGATACCAAGAAGGTTCCCGTTGATGACATGTTCCCAGAGTGGACCGTAACAATTGGTGCCGGGCTAAGTGATAAATAGGAAAACGAGCTCGTCAGCTTCCTCCGTGAGAATCGGGACATTTTTGCTTGGTCCACACAGGACTTGCAAGGTGTTCCGAGGGAGTTGGCCGAGCACTCTTTGAATGTGAGACCCGGAGCCAAGCTAGTGAAGCAACCTCTCCGCCGCTTCGCCGAAGATAGGAGAAAAGTCATTAGAGATGAGATAGCTCGGTTGCTAGCTGCAGGATTTATCATGGAAGTTCTTTACCCGGATTGGCTGTCTAATCCGGTGCTGGTGGAAAAGAAGAAGGATGACCCGAACATGGCAGTGGTTTGGCGCATGTGTATCGATTACACGAACCTGAACAAGGCGTGTCCGAAAGATCCGTTTCCGCTGCCAAGAATAGATCAGGTCATAGACTCAACTGCTTTATGTGAATTGTTGTCATTCATTGATGCTTATTCTGGTTTCCACTAGATACCTCTAAATCCGGATGATCAAATAAAGACTGCGTTTATTACCCCGTATGGGGCTTATTGCTATTGCACCATGCCGTTTGGTTTACGTAATGCAGGGGCAACGTACCAGAGGTGTATGCAAAAATGTTTGCACGACCAAATAGGTCAAAATGTACAGGTGTACGTGGATGATGTGGTTATCAAGACCAAGGAAAGAAAAACGCTCCTTAACGATATCAGGCAAACGTTTGCAAACCTAAGAAGGTTCCGGATGAAACTTAACCCGGAAAAATGCACCTTCGGTGTCCCGGCTGGAAAACTGCTCGGTTTCTCATCTCCAGCCGAGGTATCGAGGTTAATCCAACCAAAATCCGGGCCATCGAGCGAATGGAATTGCCGAAGTGTCTTAACGATGTCCAGAAGTTCACAGGTGGCCTAGCCTCGTTAAGTCGGTTTATATGTCGGTTGGGAGAAAAGGCTTTGCCTCTTTACCAACTCATGAAAAAGTCGGATAAGTTCATTTGGACACCGCAGGCCGATGAAGCCTTTGCCCACCTAAAGAAAAGTGTTGTCAACCTCAAAGCAGAACTACCCACATTATCAAAAAGTGGCATATGGCGTGTACATGGCCGCCAAGAAACTGAAGCACTACTTTGAGGAGCATCCCATCCGGGTCATATGTGAGGCCCCTATATTCGAGATAATGAGTAACAAGGATGCAAGCGGCATAATTGCAAAATGGGCAATTGAGCTAGCTCCTTATGCTCCGCAATATGACAGGAGAGAAGCCATCAAGTCTCAAGTTGTGGCAGACTTTTTCGTGGACTGGGCTGAGGTGCAGTACGAACCACCGCTTCCTGATCCGAACTATTGGCGAATGTACTTTGACGGATCAAAGACCAAAACCGGGATAGGTGCCGGAGTTGTACTCACATCGCTGAAGAAGGACCAGTTGAGATATGTGTTGCAGATCCACTTCACCGCATCAAACAATGTCGCTGAGTATGAAGGACTTGTGCATGGGCTCAAGGTAGCAAAAGAAATTGGAATACATCGGATTATATGCTTTGGCGACTCGGATTTGGTGGTGCAGCAAGTGTCCGGAGTGTGGGACGCCCTTGATCCAAACATGGCACTATACAGATTTCATGTGCAGAAGATTTCTGGGTACTTTGAGGGATGCGAATTTCATCATGTACCCCGGGTGGAAAATGAGGCTGCCGACATGCTGTCAAAGCTCGGGTCAACCAGACAAGCAATTCCACCGGATGTAGCATTAGAGCACCTCAAGAAACCATCCATCAGGCCATCCCCGGAATCCGAGTCAATCTATGTCCCGGAAGACACGGAATCTGGAGCTGTGCCCATGGACATTGACATGGGAAGTGGTGCGCAAAACCCGGGGACTGCTTCGGCAAACCTGGGGACTGCTTCGCAAGACCCGGGGACTGCTCAGCACGGTCCCGTCGAAGTTATGCCGGTGGATCAAATGGAGATAGACGAGGACGTGTTCCCCATGCGGCCAGTACCGGCTTGGGCACTGTCTATATTTCAATTCCTGAAGGATGGAATGTTACCCACTGAGGAGGTGCTGTCCAGGCAAACACAGAGGAGGGCAAAGGCCTGCACGATCATCAATTCCGAGTTATACAAAAGAAGTGTGACCAATGTCCTCCAGCGGTGTGTTGACCCGGAAGAAGGGCTTGAAATCATCCGAGATATACATCAGGGGGAATGCGGGCATCACGCCTCATCCCGAGCCTTGGTAGCAAAAGCTTTCCGACACGGATTCTACTGGCCAAATGCCTTAGAGCAAGCAGAAGACCTGGGGAGAAAATGTAATGGTTGTTAGAGGTACGCTACCAAGACACATATGCCAATGTCGGAACTCAAGACCATCCCAATCACTTGGCCATTTGTCGTCTGGTGCTTGGATATGGTTAGCCCGTTCAAACCAGCAAGGGGAAATATGACTCACATTCTGGTAATGGTGGACAAGTTTACGAAGTGGATTGAGGTAAAGCCTATAAGAAAATGTGATGGAGCTACGGCCGTAACGTTTCTAAAAGATATCATCTTGAGGTACGGTCATCCCCACAGTATCATAACTGATAATGGCACAAATTTTGCGGAAGGAGCTTTTGCTCGTTTTTGCCGGGATAAGAGGATCCGGCTCGACGTAGCTTCGGTAGCCCACCCCGCGTCAAACGGACAAGTGGAAAGATCCAACGGATTAGTATTATCTGGGATAAAACCCCAGCTCATTGAGCCGCTGCAAAGATCAGCGGGGTGCTGGATAGAAGAACTACCAGCGGTACTGTGGAGTTTAAGAACAACTCCGAATCGATCAACAGGCTATACGCCGTTCTTTCTGGTATATGGGGCAGAAGCTATATTACCAGCCGACATAGAGCATGATTCGCCTAGGGTCACCCAATACACAGAAGCCGAAGTGCAAGAAGCCCGGCAAAATGATGTTGATCTGCTGGAAGAAGCGAGAGAACTGGCACTGTCCAGATCTGCCATATATTAGCAAAATCTCCGACGCTATCATAGCCGGAAAGTGTGCCCCCAAGTCTTTCGGGAAGGCGATCTGGTGCTCCGGTTGGTACAACGTACTATTGGAATGCATAAACTATCCCCCCATGGGAAGGGCCATTCATCGTGAGCAAAGCATTGCACAACGATTCTTACTATCTTATAGATGCAAAGCCACAGGAAAAGAACAAGGCGGACAGGTCCGAAGAGGAATCTAAGCGACCATGGAACATAGCTCTACTTCGGCCTTTTTACACCTAGCTAAGAAGTGTATGTATCCGGGTTATCTCATATGTCGGTATGTATGTCGGCAATGAGCTATCAATGAAATGTTGGCACCTCGAGCAGTAACTCGGGGACTGCCTTAATAATGTTTGTTATTTTCTACGCGTCAACTCGAGTAAGTTATTCTACTTAACTCGGATTAGTAGTGTGTGAGCACCAAAAACCCAACTCTTCGACTTGCTGCTGTCCAACAAGAATTGGCTTCATGGCAAGCAAGAGAACAAGTTTGGAATTGCGTAGCACATGAAAAACGACTAAGGAAAAGAATTTATTCGAGCTGACGTTTATGTTTCGGACTAACCTCGTATTCATTTTCAAATTGTTATACAGTTTTATTTATGAGCTAAGTCTAAAAGTTTCCTAGTATTGTTAAGACAATCTTTCAAGCTCGGATTCGTAAGTTGTAAAACCGAATCAAGGTAGACACGATCCGAGCCAAAAGATTGAACGAACAAGAAAAAGAAACTCGGGGACTACGCCCAAGTTAATCCGGCATAAGTACTCAGTAGCAAAATATCACATGTGTTTGGAATACAATTCCACCTGGCATACCAGGGATCTCATAAATTTTCAAGTGTTTTTACTTAAGGAGCAGCGGGAGGAAGTTCGGCATCATCGTCGCCCTCTTCGATATCCGAGGCAGTGTCCTCTTCGTCTTCACCCGAGTCATCTTCAACGTTCTCAACTTCCTCTTCGCCTGCGACTTCCAGGAAGCTCGGACCCTCAGTCCATTCGTGAATGGGGGCATATTCGATGAGGCTATGGGCGCAAGCCTGGCGCCGAGCTACCCACTCCGGGTCATCCGTCCATTTGGATCCGGTGCGCAGGCATGTGAGGAGGCTGAGATCTATCTTCTCATACCACGTCAGAATGTGGTGAAGGATGGTATCGGCTGCAGCACGTCCAGCGGATTCTCGCCAGAGGTCGAGCTGGGTCTCGATTTTCGAAAGCCTTTCAGCGAGCTGTGTGACTCTTTCTGGAGCATCATCGGCGGGCCAGAAGGCGTTGAAGACCCGGACTGAAACATCGAGGAGGTCCCTGCCGTAGTTCTTAATAATTTCCACGCGAGACGACAGGCTGACCAATAGGTCCTCCATGTCAAAGGGAATGCTCTCACCCTCAAGAGCGACCGGAGTACCCCTTTCTCGGCGGAAATTGGCGACAGCAGCACTTGCAATGGTAGTACCCTCTGCAAAGTGGCCTGGGAAACAAGGCAAAGGACAAAGTTGAGAAAACAAGGCATATGAAGTAACCCGGAGAAATAAGGCGGATAAAGGAAAAGAAATTACGTGAGATGTGACTGTGAATCCGGGTCAATTCCTTGGTGCAAGCATCACGCCTCTTCCGAAGCTGCTCGAGCTCAGCATTTGCCGACTCAAGTTTGACCTCGGTTTCCTGAAGAAGCTCACGTTCCTTAGCATTTTGGAGCTTGAGGCGCTCACGTTCTTCGGTGTAGTCCTGGCCAGCCTTTTTTAGCTCGGTTTGGTGCTGCGCCTTCATTTTAGCCATCTCAGCCTTGAGCTTGGCTATCTCATCATCTTTGGTCCGGAGGAGCGCTAGCTCATCATCTTTCTTCTTTAGTTCGTCTTGGTGCTGCCCTGCTTGTTCGAGAAAATGTAGCATCACGTCAGGCACAGGCACACTATCTTCAAGCGATGCTGAAATAGTGCGTTGGCCCGGCAGTGCCGAGGAATGAATGTTTGCCGAGCCAAGGAGGAAAGCCGATGGAAACCGCAGTAAAGGCAGACAAGAAGGACGTACCCTTGATCTGCTCCAAGTTCTTCCGCATTATCTTGTTTTCAGCTTCCACCCCAGCTGCGGAAACCGAACAATCAGATTGGTTCGGTAAACGAAGTTGAAGAAAATTGAGGAAAGGATGAGAAATAAATTTACCCCTTTTCTCGTACTCCGCGGTGAGTGCAGCCTGTTTTGCGCGAAGATTCTTATGCGTATCCAGCAAGCGTTGGAATTCAGCACTCCGGCGGTTGGTGGTTACCTAAAAGAGATACAGAAACTTAAGTCAGCCTAGTGCATGTTCGAAGTGTACTAAAATCTGGGCCAAGTGGAACCTAACCCGGCTCTAGGTGTGTGCATGTTCGAAGTGTACTAAAATCCAGGCCAAGTGGAACTTAACCCGGCTCTAGGTGTGTGCATGTTCGAAGTGTACTAAAATCCGGGCCAAGTGGAACTTAACCCGGCTCTAGGTGTGTGCATGTTCGAAGTGTACTAAAATCCGGGCCAAGTGGAACTTAACCCAGCTCTAGGTGTGTGCATATTCCAAGTGTACTAAAATCCGGGCCAAGTGGAACTTAACCCGGCTCTAGGTGTGTGCATATTCGAAGTGTAGTAAAATCCGGGCCAAGTGGAACTTAACCCGGCTCTAGGTGTGTGCATGTTCGAAGTGTACTAAAATCCGGGCCAAGTGGAACTTAACCCGGCTCTAGGTGTGTGTATATTTGAAGTTATCATGGAGCTACATTAGTTCTATAAAAGAGCATCCGGCTGAGTAACAAGTTACTCCCCCGGAGGCTCGGGGACTAATGGTTATTATCTACAATTTGCAAAGGAGAAACGACGTACCTCCATCATTCGTACAGCGAGGTTAATGGGCTTTGCGGCGGTATTCATCTGAGCGGAAAACTTGGTGGGGCCGAACTTTTCCGGGAGATCAGATTCCTGGACTACCTCTGCCTTATTCCAATTCATGACAAATTCCATCAGGCTCGGGGGTACCGTTCTCCGGTGGGCATATGGGGCATCACTAAGCCCTTTGCATGTGCTTCCTTCCTCTCCACCAAGGCAAGGGCGGGGCTGGTATGCAGGACCAACTGCTGGGCATCGGTTGGCTCGGCAGGGGCGTCCTTTGCCGCAGGTGTTTTCTTAGGAAGCATCGATATGAGGGTACGTTGCCCAGGCTCGGCAGCACTGGGCTTGGCAACGTCTTGAATCTTCTTGCCCTTGGCTTGCTGGGAAGAAGAAGCCGTAGCAGCGGTTTTCAGAGATTGATAAGATTCGGAAGATGTAGAGGAACTGGGCGCTGGTACTCTCGTTGCTGGACTTGGTGCCGGCGCTGATGTTTTTGCAGCCGGAGTGGGTGCTGATGCCAGAGTTGGAGATGGTGCTGGTTTGGCTGCTGGTACTGGAACGGATGCTAGAGTGGAGGTAGCCTTAGTGGCTGCTGGTTGTGGCGTTGCCGAGGTGGTGGGTGCCCTTGCTCCGGCTGGGCCGGTTCCCCCCGCTCCAGAATGACCCGGAGCGGCCACAGAGCCCTCCAGAATAGGGCTCAGCGGACGTGACTCGTCGTCACGACAGGGTGAAGGGCTAGGCCGGAGAGGTGAAGAGATGCTGGATCCACTTTGAGGGACCTCCACCGGAGCCCTGCGAAATCAAATAGCGTCAGAAGAAAAATTACGACAAAATAAGGAAGAACGAGTTACAGAAGAAAGAAGGACTTACGCATCCGAGGTTTCGGCCGCTTTGGGTTTCTAAGCCCTTCGTGCTGGGGCCTTACCTGCTGGTTTGGGGCCAGTCTTGTCCCCGGACTTCTTTCGCCTTTTAACGGGCTGAGAGGGTCCGGAGGAAGAACTCAAAGAAGCCCCACGTTTCTTCTTCGTTGCCACCGGAATAGGCTCGCCCGTAGCGAGAGGGGGATCCTCGTGAATATGACCGCCGGGGTGAGCTGATGGCGGAAAAGCAAAAGAAAGGGGGACAGCCTCAAAAGGTTCAATCACCTCGATTTCCGAGTCATCTTCATCATCGGGCCAATCTCTAATAGAAGAGGATTTACCCGTGGGTCGTTTCGTGGCGTCGGTCATAGGGAGGAACATCTCCTGGTCTGACTCTTCTTCGTCCGGAGTCTCCCGGTCCGGTGCCCACTTAAGGGACGGATCGGTGCCGTCCTCAAGGGTCTGCTGAAGGAATTGCTGAGGAAAAGAGCGAACAAAAGAGTCAAAAATTGCAACAATAACTGACATGTAATTAGTCCGGGTTAAGTTTGCAGCATGAAACTTACCGTGGGAGGAGGCCGGTCACGGCAGAAATGCTCGATCCCCCAAGACCAATCAGTGGAAAAATCCTTGTGAGTGGTGAAGAGAGCCTTAACCCGGCGATAAATCTCCGAGTTGGTCAGCTCGAAGGATGAGGTCCGGTTAGGATCGCGGCCGTATCTCATGTGGCACACCTTGTGGGTGCGCTTCTAGAGGGGTGAGATTCGGTTACGCACAAAGGTGATCATGGCATCCTCGTTGCATAGTCCGAGCCCCTTCAGTTCCGTGAAGCTTTTGCTCACTTGGTTGGCAAGGCTGTGGGCTTCTTGGGGATCACATCCCACAGGTCTGGATTAGGTGGACCCAGAGTGTAGGGAAGCAACCGGATCAAGTCTTCGGTGCCCGTATTCCGGACATAGAAGAAGGTCCGGGCCCATCCTTTGCAGGACTCTAGCCCGGTGACCCGGGGAAAAACAGAAAATCGCCGGGGTGAAATGGAGGCCGCTCCAAATTGAGTGAGCCGCTTGTCCTCTGGATCAGCGTGGATGTTGGGAATGACGTTGCGGCGAAGGCCGAAGAACCAGATCCATAGCTCTTTCGTGAGCCATAGTCCGGCATAGCCTTCGATCGTAGAAGCAAAGGCAGAAAGAGAGGTGATGGCATTGGCTGGGAGGTGGTGTGGCTGGAGCTGGTACGTACCGAGCCAGTCCTGGAAAAAATCACTCACCGGCAACCCGAAGCCCCGTTGGAAATGGGACAGAAACAGGACGAACTCGCCCGGATTGGGTGAGGGGTCCAGTTCGTTGGAAGGAAGACGCGCGGCGACGCCGGCAGGGATGCATCTGGTCCGATAGAGCCAGTCCAGGTCATCCTGGCAGACCCAATTGCCGGCCCACGCGTCGCGGTCCGCCGCCGTGGCGTCTTCTTCCTTCTCCTACTCAGCAACAATGAGTTCCTCTTCAGTCATCTGGTCCTCGAGGCCCTCGCTGGCACTGGAGGCGGCAGGGGACAGTGGCCGGGACTGGCGCGGACCCGTGGCGAGAAATTCGCGTCGCGGTGGCGGCGACGCGGAGGTGCGACGGAGAAGCGCGGCGGCGATGCTGCTAATTGGCGATGCTGGCGGCGGCGCGGTCACGAGGAAGAGGAAGAAGAATAGCAGCGGGCAGAGGGGTGCGGAGGGGGAAAAATCCTAAGGGACGCACCCCTCTGCTATTTAACCACTCCCGTCAAGGGTGAGTGGGATCGCGCCCTGTGGACCGGCCACACGCTGTGGCCGTGTATCACTCGTCCTGACCAATCCGTGAGGAGACACACGGAGGGCCACAAGGCAGAGAAAGTCCTGTGACGTGACGCGCTGATGCGGTAAACGAGGAGGCAGGCGTGACATGACCCGCGCATAGTGATAACTGAAAATTACTGTGGCAGTTACTGTACCGTCCCTTAAAATAAGACGACATAATGATTACCCTTCACATGGGTTCGCGTACGAGAGAAGTAAGTAAGACCCGGATGGAACTGTGGTAACCCGGCCGGCAAGTGAAAACTTGAAATGTGCGAAGGGAACGTAAATCCAAGCAATCCGAGGTACATATGTAACTCGGCAACAACGACAGGGGCACAAAATTGAACCTGGTGTGGCCTTAGCGGCCAAGGCAGCTAAGACCGCACCAGCTTCGGGGACTAATGTTGGGGGGATACCCCCGGGTAGGGTCACGCCGGGGTATAAAGGCCTAGTTAGCCGAGGTTCGGCAAGGCCAAAGCAGATGCTGGCCGGGTCACCTCAAGGCAGGCCGAATCACGGGGTAATCCGGACCTGGGGGCGTTCGCCTAACTAGGCCTCATCCGACTTAAGCGGTAAGTCAGAAGTGTATGTTTTACCTGTATGCAGGAACGGGTGTGGCCGGATGAACCATTATCCGGGTCACGGCAAGCTTCTAGGAGAAGGAAGGAATCTCGTTGGTCAAAAGGAGCCCCGGTACGCACTGCCTGAGCGAAGCGAGCAAGGACAGGACCACCGGGGCGTGGCCGACAAGCGTGACGACGCCCATGTCGGCTGACGAGGGCGCCGTCAGAGGCTCACGTAGCTAAAGCATGTGTGACGCGAGGGAAAAAGCACCCCGGTCGGCTTACCACTTTGGGAGGAGGCATATTCTTAGGAATATGCCTCCACGTATGCCCTAGGCAGAAACTGAGCCTCCCCTATAAAACGGGGAATAGGGCTTCTGCTGAAGGGGTTGGTCTCTCGACGATTCTGTTTTGGTCAAGGGTTTCAGGTGAGATCTATGGGTGACAGTAAGAGAGCTCCTTCTTCCTCCTCTCGCCAATACAGCTCTAGGAGCACTTGTAACCTTGGAAGTAAATCAATACAAGCTCTAGTGTGGAGAATCACTTCACTATCCATCCCTGGATTCCCCTAGCGAGTATTAGTCCCCACCTTACCCTTGAAGACCGAAAAGCGTTGTCAACGCTCAGGAGAGCGTGGTTGATGTAGACGAGCCGAAGCCGACCTCAAGGTCGTGATGAAGTCCTTGCGCTCCTTGGCTCCAACGACTTGAGTGCCTCAAGTGCGACACCTCTAGGGGAGTTACACACGTCCGGTGCCTGACGATGACTCCCGCTTCCCTGATCCAGCAGCAGTTGCGGAAGTAGAGCTCCCGGATCTGAATCCCGCAGCGTGACGGTGCTCCACGGTTAAGATGTCTCTCGCTCACGCAGTCCAGACTTGGGACCACAGTCACAAGAGAGAGGGGGGAGAGAGAAAATATCAACTAGAGGTCCTCCCAAAAGTGAGAAGACCTTTATTGATTATTGGTGTATTTATTTTAGCCAAATGCCCCACTATATATAGGGGAAGGAGGGGGTACACCCTCCCTCAAAGTCCCGGGGTGGGAGTAAAGGAGAGGAGGGGAGAGGGTGGTCGCCGACCACCTAGTGGGCCCCGCGCGGCAGGCTAGGCCCAGACGGCCTCCCCCTTGGCCCCTCTCCCTCTCTCCTTTCCCCTAATGGGCCCTCTCCCTCCGGAATTGGCCCATTAAGCCTTTTTGACCTTTAATTGATTTTCTCTTTATTAAATAATTATGAATAAATGATTAAATCAACATTTAACATTCATTCACATATTATTCAATCTCCGTGGCCATGGAACACCTTCCACCTCCACTCCGGACATCCTCAGGACTTACCGAAACCCTTCCGGTTTTCTCCCTACTCTTCTTCGGTGATTCCACCAATCCTATAAACACTCTCTAAGCATCATCAAGCCCTTAAGCGTGATACCCCACGGTTCGGGAACACTCCATACATGGTCGGGACACTCTCGCACCAATGATCGACAGAGGGTCCTAGATGGCCATGTGACCCCCGTGCGTTCCACAAAGATCTTTCGTTGTTTGAACCAGGACAGTCGTGTCTTATTCCCTTTGTCACTCGATACTTGCATTGCCCGAGATCTGATCAATGACATCACCATGTCGTGTTCAATCTCGTTACTGAACAGTTCTACTTAACTCATTCCGACAAGTGATAACCCCATGATCAAATCACACGTTGCGCAGCTATTGGATATAACTTCTCCGAGTGGGCCCTTGAGTATCTTCCTGTCACATGGACGGACAAATCCTGCTCTTCACATATATTGCCTCTACGGTTTCCTCCGAGTACCTGAACACACATTTATAACCACCATATTACCAGATGGTGTTTGATGCTATCTAAGCACTCTCAGGAGACAGTGATTGATATAGCCTCACGGTCTAAGGAATAGTCTATGAGGATCCATTTATAATCATCATAACTTGAACTTCATGACATGATCGGGTCACGATGTTTAGGTTGGGTATTGGTTCATCATCTCATTCTCTGAATGAGATGACCTCATTTCCAACTGGCATAAATGCCACATGATCAGGAAACATGATCATCCGTTGACCAATGAACTAGTGACTAGAGTTTTAGTAGGAACCCCTGGTTGTTTGTATATCACATGTGTATTGATGTTTCCACTCAATACAGTTATAGCATGATATAAAACTTAATCATAAACTATATGAAATATGATAATAGTCCTTACTACTATTTGTCTCTAGGGCATATTTCCAACAGTCTCCCACTTGCACTAGAGTACAAATACACTAGCTGCATTTGTTCTCAATCATTGGCACCATATACCCGGCACCTTGAACATGCTTGCTCATGGAAGAGGTTGAGTATTGGGTATGTACTTTACAGTCCCAAATCCTTTGCAACTTACTAATGTCACCTGGATTGACATTAATACTTTATCATCACATGATAGCATCTGTGTGTATGCATCGTCGTTATGGCAGCAGAACAAGGCCTGATTCCAGGAGCCTACAGTGACGTTAGATCAACCTCGAGGGCTTTCTTATGGGCACTGTGCCCTGGGACACATCATTCTATGTTAAAAGCAAACTAGCCCCGCCATAACATTATACAATACTTTAGATGGTACCCTTATCCATTATTATAAATGTATTCATCGAAACACTAGTGCACTCTGTGCAACTTTCGATGTTTTGTTCACCTCGCTTCCTACTTGACTTCAATCGGTATTACAGGATTTTCCAACATATTCCCTTATAACATAACCCTTTATGTTTTAAGATATGTCATCCTTTATGGATGTGGAAAACATTTCTACAGTTCTCTACTAGACACTACGGACAAAACTCAGCTCAACGTTCTGTGATTCAAACTTAATCACTTTCAAACATTCCTTATTGGGATCACATATTATGCTAAGTTATCATCATGGTTTACTAAGATAGAACCTATGTCTTAACATAGTGGATGATGATCATGTTTTTCTTTCTTTCAACCATTGATGTTAAACTTATTACTATTCCTAACTTGAGTCATTAAGAACTAGATCCTTAATTAACTTATATTCTGAAACTCCTTTCAAAATCCCTTAAGGAATACTACATAATATCATAATACACCTATTATCAACTTCTGCATCTTATAAATCATTATTTATAAGTATTTGCGCTTTTATTCTTAACACCCTTAAGAATTATTCCGATAAGCTCCCACTCAAAATATGTTCCTACATATTTGAATTTTAGTCTTATATTGCTCCCACTTAAAAATATGTCAATCACATATTGTTTCAGGAAGACTTTCATAGCTCCCACTCAATTTTATGCAAATTGCATATCCACTCACTATTTTGAACAATTTAAAAATCATTTGATCAAACATCAAAGTGAGAGATTTTACTATGAGATATTAGTACTTTACTAGTTTTAAATCCACTAGACATTTAGCACACTTGAATCAAATTCATTTGAATTTGTCCAATACTTGACAAATTGTGCTTTTGTCATTCACCCCTTTTCCACTATGGCTTTGCAGTCATTTGGGAAAATTCAAGTAAATCCTTTTACTTGTGAGATTTAGCAACAAATTGCTTTCTAATCTCAAGTGAATTTTGCTTCTAGGATTTCTCATAATTTAGTTTACCATTATTTCCTTAGTAGTCTGTAGGTATGTCATATTCCAAAAATCATGACAAATGATTCTCAAATGTCTCCATACAAGATATGGATTACATTTTGAATCCTAGTTCATGTAGTGAAAACACTAGTGGGGAAAACACAATGATCAATATCATTGATTCTTTCCTTCTATGTAGAGAATCGTTCAAGAACGTTGTCCGTTGCGCTTCTCAACACTCTGATGCAGGGTTTCGAACCCTCATCGTGTTTTTACACTATTTTCCATTTGCTCCATAATCAAAAAATATCACTAAAAGTGAGCTTTCTCAAGAATGCACCAAAATCCAAGCAATACGAATTTTGCTTTCCTTTTGGTTTCAGCTATGGATTTCGTATTCAAAATTTCCAATGAATACTCTACAAGGACTTATTCGCTATTGTTTTGGTTATATCGAATAACCCCAAAACTTTCACGAATTCAAATGGTTCACTACAAATTCTAATTGAGTGCTAACTATTTAACTAATGGTCTCTACATCTACACTACAACGATTTATTTGGTGCCTTCTATTCAACCCCTTTGATATCTAATATCATATTGTGATGCTTTGCATTTTGACATTTCAAAACGCTTTGCATTTCACAATTTCTTTTATGCCGTTCTTGTAAATTTGAATTTCATTACTATTGATCAAATCATAGTAATTAGATTCTCTTTTATCTTTATACCCATTGTTGATGAAACATTTTGATCATATCAAATAATTTCATATTCATGTTTCCTTTGGTAAACTACTTTACACATTTAAACAATCTTATAATGATAATTACCATTTTCGTTAAAACCCAATATATCGAATATGTATTTACTTTTAATAATTCTTTTAAACACTTTTTATTCAAGTAATACACGGTGTTCAAGTTATTTTGCCGAAATTAGGCATGATTTATATGTGACAAGAAATCGAATGAGTTTTACATATTATCATTATAACTTTGAATTTAAACAATGGTTTTCATTCATTAATGAATTATCATTAAGTTGGGTATTTTCAAGGCATTTTAATATTTTACAAATGTTCATGCATTATCAATTAGTTTCAAATGACAAGGATAATTCACAAGTAATCAAACAAGATATGAACAGGAATAGAAATCATTCATAAAAGTGGAACAACTGTTTATTACAAACTCATATGAATAACCATCTCACGAAGTGTGAGACACACTAAAGAAGTTCACAATCTCTTGATTACATTAATCATCCTAAAACATAAACTAAATGATAAATGTCGAGGGAGAGTGTCGTCGGCCGTCATCATCATGCTCGCCATCAACACGCAACGTCACCTCCTCTCCAGCAAGCACCTCTCATGCAGAAGGACCTGTTTTCAGCAAAATAGAAACAAGTATCAAATATACTTAACACTACAAATGTGTTTACAAGATTATAACATTTATAAAACTATATATCAAATATATACCTTTGTCATTGATGACTCCAGCGACGTCGGGTTCATCCACCACATTTCTGAAATGTGATATGAACTCGAGGAAATCAAGTGTTTCCATGTCGCCTCTCATAATGCAGATCCTGACTTGTGCTTGGAAGCTTGGTGGTAGCGACTGCAGCACAACTCCCATCGCAAAAGAGATTGAGAACCAGTTGTCCAGGTAGTATGCCAGACTCATGTATGCATCGTATATGCTCAATAAGTGCTCGTCTAGTGAGGAGCCCTCCTCCATCTTTATGGAGAGGAAGTCCCCCATCAGCTCATACTCCCACATGCGCACTTGTTCCACGAAATGTGATCTCAGATGTGCCATGACCATTCGGGGTTTAAGACTTCCCACCATTGGCCATAGCCCATCCTCTATTCTGAGGCGCATCGTCAATGATATGAATGTGGCCATCACACGACGACGACAACGCAGATCCGACTGCTCCTGGGTCTCATGAGCATAGGATGGCTCCAAATACATTTCGCAGGTCATGTAGTCAGCTACATTGTTCTCCACAAGGAGATCAAATAGGCATATGACCCATGCAGAAAAGTTGGATCCATCTAACTTGAGCTTTTCTCCTTTCAACCAATCATCGATAGGAAAGGTAATCTCGGGAAGAACCATTTTCTACATTTATAATTGCAAAAGGAATTTAGACTAAGTTTATAATTAAATGAGTTAATAATAACTCCACTCAGAAACACCTATCCCCAAAAGGGTTCCTAGTGATAACACGACCCCTCTCAGCGACATCTCCCCCAATTGATCACGGCCATCGATGTGGGTTCAAAGGTGGACGCTAAATGTCGGTCACATCATTCATGCGACTTGTGCTTGATCTTTCGACCATCCGTGTTCCGAGGCCACGCTTCTGTGGCGTGCTAGGCTCGCCAACTCAACCTTAGTGTATTCGCTGTGCAACATGGCTTACACCCACTGTATGCGAACGTAGATATGTCTGACACCCAAGCCTGTAACCCTGGATCGCCTCATACCGAAGAACTTTCTTGGTGGTGCACACTAAGGGGGAACACAATCGTTGGTAATTTTAACAGGGATCATCTTATTAGGCTACCGTCGAGTATCTAATACTAGCACACAATAAGAAATACAAACAATAACATTGAATGTAAATGCTATGTGATATGGTCCTTCACGTTGTGATCTCCATCCGCCGCCACCAGGTTCTGGTGCCAGGGTTCTGGCGCCGTTGATACCAGGGTACCGGTGTCATTCTGGCGTGGTAGTTCGTCACCTCTGTGACTATCTACTACTATGTAACAAAAGGTAATCACTTTACCTTTTCCACAACCATATCACAAAGCAACGCCCCCCTGCAAAACAAAGTTAGACGCCTCTACTTTATCTTTGCATGTTTTACGTGGCTGAATGGGCTTTCGCACAAGAACCGTTCTTACCTATGAACTTTTAGCACAATGATGATCAAGTAGTTGTCTCTACTACACCCCTTTTGGGGCCCTCCGTTGCAAATGGCATACCAACTAATGCGAGAGAGACAGACACCCCCTAAGCCACTTTATACGGTACAAGCCGTATGTCAAGCGTGGACCAGTCTCACGAATGAACGTGTAAAGTTGGTTGGGGGCCGCTTCATCAAGCATTACTGCGGTATACACAAGTACACATGGGAGGGTAACAACTAAAAGATCAACGCCCACACGCTACATCTCGTGTGTTCTACCCGTACTAGCATTACTACTCATAGATCTAGCTCTGATACCACTGTTGGGGTTCCGCGTATGAAAACAACAAATTTTACACTACGCCCCTGATCCCCTGAAGCTGTCAGGACCTATCTATTAGTAATACAGTAACGGGAGGGGCTTTTCGCGAACTTACCCTTGAAGACCGAAAAGCGTTGTCCATGCTCAGGAGAGAGTGGTTGATGTAGACGAGCCGAAGCCGACCTCAAGGTCGTGATGAAGTCCTTGCGCTCCTTGGCTCCAACGACTTAAGTGCCTCAAGTGCGACACCTCGCAGGGATTTACACACGTCCGGTGCCTGACGATGACTCCCGCTTCCCCGATCCAGCAGCAGTTGCGGAAGTAGAGCTCCCGGATCCGAATCCCGCAGCGCGACGGTGCTCCGCGGTGAAGATGTCTCGATGCTCACGCAGTCCATGCTTGGGACCACGGTCACGAGAGAGAGAGGGGGAGAGAGAAAATATCAACTGGAGGTCCTCCCAAAAGTGAGAAGACCTTTATTGATTATTGGTGTATTTATCTTGGCCAAATACCCCACTATATATAGGGGAAGGAGGGGGTACACCCTCCCTCAAAGTCCCAGGGTGGGACTAAAGGAGAGGAGGGGGAGGGGTGGCTGCCGGCCACCTAGTGGGCCCTGCACGGGGGGGCTAGGCCCAGCCTGCCTCCCCCTTGGCCCCTCTCCCTATCTCCTTTCCCCTAATGGGCCCTCTCCCTCCGGAATTGGCCCATTAAGCCTTTTTGACCTTTAATTGATTTTCTATTTATTAAATAATTATGAATAAATGATTAAATCAACATTTAACATTCATTCACATATTATTCAATCTCCATGGACATGGAACTCCTTCCACCTCCACTCCAGACATCCTCCGAACTTACCGAAACCCTTCCTGTTTTCTCCCTACTCTTCTTCGGTGATTCCACCAATCCTATAAACACTCTCTAAGCATCATCAAGCCCTTAAGCGTGATACCCCACGGTTCGGGAACACTCCATACATGGTCGGGACACTCTCGCACCAATGATCGACAGAGGGTCCTAGATGGCCATGTGACCCCTGTGCGTTCCAGGAAGATCTTTCGTCGTTTGAACCAGGACAGTCGTGTCTTATTCCCTTTGTCACTCGATACTTGCATTGCTCGAGATCTAATCAATGACATCAGCATGTCGTGTTCAATCTCATTACTGAACAATTCTACTTAACTCATTCCGACAAGTGATATCCCCGTGATCAAATCACACGTTGCGCAGCTATTGGATATAACTTCTCCGAGTGGGCCCTTGAGTATCTTCCTGTCACATGGACGGACAAATCCTGCTCTTCACATATATTGCCTCTACGGTTTCCTCCGAGTACCTGAACACACCTTTATAACCACCATATTACCAGATGGTGTTTGATGCTATCTAAGCACTCTCAGGAGACAGTGATTGATATAGCCTCACGGTCTAAGGAATAGTCTATGAGGATCCATTTATAATCATCATAACTTGAACCTCATGACATGATCGGGTCACGATGTTTAGGTTGGGTATTGGTTCATCATCTCATTCTCTGAATGAGATGACCTCATTTCCAACTGGCATAAATGCCACATGATCAGGAAACATGATCGTCCGTTGACCAATGAACTAGTGACTAGAGTTTCACTGGGAACCCCTGGTTGTTTGTATATCACACGTGTATTGATGTTTCCACTCAATACAGTTATAGCATGATATAAAACTGAATCATAAACTATATGAAATATGATAATAGTCCTTACTACTATTTGTCTCTAGGGCATATTTCCAATAGGACCAAGGACAAAAAACACAACGTAGTAGCCGCCATACCATCCAGAAGGGAGAAAGAAGAGATCTAGAGAAGAAGGGGAAGATGTTCTTCATATCGCTCCACGATCTTCGACCTCCTAGCCAGTACACCTCCATAGTCACTACTTGTACTTGAGAGAGAGAGAGAGAGAGAGTGATCTCCACCTTGCAAGACTAGGGTTTGAGATTGTTTCGTCCCATCTTGAATTGTGTTCGATATATTTCTATGCTTGCTATGGTTCTCCACCGTGATACAAAGACGAATTCCCTTTATTTGATTATATTGATGATCCGTTCTTCTCTCATGTGTGAGTAATTCTCTTGGGCGTGGGAGATGTAGGGGATTGGTGAGATGTGATGTGCCTTCATATATTTTCCATTAGTTTGTGATTAATTCTAATTACTATATTATGTGTGCTTGACTATCTGTGGGATGCCTAATGCTTGTTGTACAATTAAGGGCCCAGACAACATGATGCTTTGTTCTACATAGATAAGATCTTGTTCGCTAGTGGACCGACGACCCCCGGGTGACACGGGGATATCAATGGAAAACTAGTAGACTCAAGGATAACGAGGAACCAATGTGCTTATTGCATTAGTCCGATCCAAGGAGCTTAATCGCTAAGCGACCTGAAGGGTCTTAATCGTATAGTGTCTGACCATGGTTTTGGTAGCAGGCTAGTAGGATTATTGAAGTTGGTATGAAATCTGCCAAGAGGAGTTCCGGCTAATTATGGGTTGCTCACCTACACATATATCTATAAGATTATAATTGTTACATTTACCACTCGTCCACCTGGCACAGTCACTATCACCATGAACTGAATTTCCCCGCACCTTCTTTCACCATCTGCGTGAAACAACAAACAAGCAAAGTCGTTCTTTACTTTTATGCTTTATATTTCTAAATTTTACATTTTAGTTCTATTTAAATCTATCACATTTAATCAAAACCCCATTCTTATTTCAACACTTGCAGTCAATTCACTCGAAGACCTGTGACAACTTCGGGTGTGACATAGACTTCACCAATAAACACTTACCTTTGGGCTCCTTGTGGGATTGATATCTGAACTTCAAAACTAGCTACAAATGATCTGTGCTCTTGCAGACATCAAACTATTTTCTAGAGTCGTTGCTGGGGAGCTAAGCATTAAGTGTTTGTCTTTTGACATTTCAGGTGTTGCTACTAGAAAAAGTTCTCCCTAGGAGACAAAGGGTCTACACGCTCTGGTAGGACCTATCTACCGGATTATACTGAGTGCGTGCCTGCTCAAATGCGCGAAGAAATTATTGAAAAACTTTTAAGATCGAATAAAGTTAAAGTTGAAAACCTGAGTGATATTATGGAAATCATGTCTATTTATAGGACAACTCCTATGAAACCTGAGAAAACTCTTAGGGAATATAGTGCTCCAAGTTTGGAATTTCTTAAATAACCAATAGAGTTCCTGATGACCCACAAGTATAGGGGGTGTATTGAAGTATTTTCGAGGGAAGTGAAACCCAATTTATTGATTCGACACAAGGGGAGCCAAAGAATATTTATAAGCCTTAACAACTGAGTTGTCAATTCAGCTGCACCTGGAAACAATCTTGATCATAGCAGTTTATCAGTAGTAATAGTTTTGTAGTAGCAATAGCAAAGTAATAGCAGTAGTAAAAGTAAAGAGAATAGCAACAATTGCAGTAAACAGTAGGATTAAAGCGTGGTAGGCATATGGATGGATGGACGGGCGTTGCGATAAGACAATTCATATAGCAATCAAGACGTAGGGAATTTGTAGATAAATAAGATAAAGCATCCAAGTACTAAATAATCATAGGCATGTGTTCCATATATAGTCATACGTGCTCGCAATGAGAACTTGCACAACATTTGTTGTCCTGCCAGCCCTTTTGTAGCGAGGCCTCAAGGGAACTACTGGCAATTAAGGTGATCCTTTTAATAGAGCACCGAAGCAAAGCGTTAACACTCCATGAACACATGTGATCCTCACATCAAAGCCATCCCCTCCGGTTATCTCGATTATTGTCACTTCGGATCCTTTGGTTCCGGACAACAATATGTGTATACAACTTGCAGGTAAGACCATAAACGATACTATCATAATGAATAAATAACATGTTTAGATCTGAAATTATGGCACTGGGCCCTAGTGACAAGCATTAAGCATAACAAGTTGCAACAAAGTCAAAAAGCACTAATAATAGATACTAGGCACCATGCCCTAACAATCTGATGCCATTACATGAACGATCTCATCCAATCCCTACCATCCCCATAGCCTACAGCGGGGGATTACTCACTCATCAATGGGGAATCATGAATGGTTGATGGAGAAGCGACGGTGATGATGATGGCGATGATCTCCTCCAATTCCCCGTCCCGGCAGGGTGCCAGAACGGAGTTTCCGGTTCTGAATCATGGAATCTGGTGGTGGCGGCGTAGCGGAACTCTCTTTGGAAAAATGTCGAACCCCTTGGTTTTTAGGTCAAGAGGCAACTTATAGGCGAAGAGGGAGGCCGAGGGGGTGACCGAGGCGGCCACACCACCCCCAGGCGCGGCCTGGCCTGGCCCGCGTGGCCAGGTGGTGTGGGCCCCTCGTGACCCTCCTCCGTCTCGTCTTCTAGGTCTGTGAGTCTTCTAGTGAAATAGGATTTTTGGCATATTTTCTGGGATTTTTTTCCTGATAGTTGATTTTCTGCACAAAAACTAGACACCAAAGTAATTCTGCTTAAAACAGCATCAGTTCGTGTTAGTTGTATCCAAATCACACAAGTTTAGAGGAAAAACAATAGCAAAAGTGTTCGGGAAAGTAGATATGTTTTGGACATATGAACTCCCCCAAGCTTAGCTTATTGCTTGTCCTCAAGCAATTTAGTTGAAAACTGAGTGCGATAAAAGAAACTTGCATGAATACATTTGCTTCATAAGATGTATATATTCTCATCATATGATCAAAAACTCATGCAATTCATAATAAAGAGTATGCAACTAAGTTTACTTAATAGTCATTGCAAACTATGAAGAGATTCCAACTCAAAAATAGTAAGCAGCATGAAACATAAACATAAGTGACATTGCAATGCTCATAAAAAGGTATGATTGATACATTGCAAATGTATCTATAATTTTTGATGTTCCATGCTTAGTTTTATCCACTTTCTTGTGTTTTGTCCACACTTTGGAGTACTTTTCATATGATTTCTTGGACTAACCTATTAACAAGAGCCACAGTGCCAGCTGCCTGTTTTCTGCTGTTTTTGGTTCCAGGAAAGTCGGAAAATGAATATTCTCGGAATTGGATGGGACAAAAGCCAAAGTGCCTATTTTTCCAGAAGTCATCAGATGCCAGAATACGAGACGGAGAAGGGCTGGGGGCCGGCCACACCACCTGGCTGCGCGGCCAGGCCTAGCCCGCGCCAGGGGGTGTTCTAGACAACCCTAGCACCCCCTCGGCCTCTCCTTCCACCTATAAGATGCCCTCGGGACGAAAACCCTAAGTACCCGATCAAAATTCAACGAAAGAATCTGTAGCCACCATCATCTCCATCCCTAGATCGGGAGGGATCTGAAGCTCTTCCCGGCACCCTGCCGGAGAGGGGAATTCACCCTGGAGGCCTTCTTCATCATCATGCAAGCCTCTGGTGTGATGCGTGAGTAGTTCATCTTTGGGCTACGGGTCCATGTAGTAGCTAGATGGCCGGTTCTCTTCCTTTGTGCTTTCATGTCTAGATCTTGTGAGCTCCGTTCATGATCAAGATCATCTATTTGTAGTTCTGCATGTTGTGTTTGTGGGGATCCGATGGATATTGAGATGCTATTTTAGATTGATTATTGATTCTATCATGTCTTTGTTATTTGTGATCTTGCATGCTTTCCGTTGTTAGTAGCTATCTTGGCCAAGTAGATGCTAGCAACTCCAAGAGTTAGTATTTATGCTCGATAATGGGTTCATGCCTCTGGTAATCTGGGGAAGTGACAGAAATCTCTAAGGTACTAGATGTGATGTTGCTACTAGGGAGAAAACAACAATCCTTTGTTCATAGAACAATCGTATTGTTTACATTACACGCAATTCATAAAGCAATAATCTGTTGCTTGCACCTTAATATTGGAGGGGGTTTGGATGATAACCTGAAGGTGGATTATTAGTCATAGATGGAGTTGGATGGCAGTCTATTATAATGTTGTAATGCCCAATCAAGTTCCAAAGGCGTCAAGATGATTAGTATATGCGTGTATTGCTTTCTCGATGTTTGTCAATTGCCCCGCTGTAATTTGTTCACCCAACATGTTATCTATCTTAAGGAGAGCCACCTCTAGTGAACTATGGATCCCGGTCCTTTCTTTTACATACAATCTACAAACTGTTTACTACTTTGTGTTTACTTTCTACAAACTACTACTTTCTTCCATTCGATACGTTTTAATCCTTTGTTTTTAGCATAACCGGTGAGATTGACAACCTCATCGCAAGTTGGGGACAAAGTTCTGTGGTTGTGTTGTGCAGGTCTCCACGTTGCTGCTGGCACCGGTAGTGCGCCCTACCAACGTTCATCTAGCTACACCTTTGGGGTGTTTCCTTGCTCCTACTAGATTGATAACCTTGGTTTCGTACTGAGGGAAAACTTCCTGCTGTGCTCATCATACCTTCCTCTTGGGGTTCCCCAACGAGCTCGATATATTTTGGGCCATGAATGATAGGGTGGTATCTCGCTTGCCTTTGATTGTAGAGCAAACATAAATGCCAAGGCACCTCTGAAATTCAAGTGAAGACTAGAAGTAAAGATATCAAAGATACAAGCATCAAAGTCATGACACAATTAATCCAAATTTTGAGACATGCATATTACACTAAGAATGACAACTATGCTCTCAAGAAAGTGCTCATAGAATAAGTGGTGACTCAACAAGAAAGTGAAAAGGTTTTGAAAAGTTTGAAAGGCTTCCAAATGCCGAAAGTATGGTACTCATTAGCTTTGAGCTCTCATTGCCCCTATCATAAGCATCTTTAAATGGTTAAGGTGAAAGTGAGGTCCAATATGAGTTATATGCTTGACAGACCATAAACTGGAAATCTCATGTCCCTTGAGTACGAGGGCCCCTCCTCATGCTACTCAACTTTAGTTATCGGTAAGTACTTGTCATAGTAAATACATGTGTATCATAGAGAACCGCCAACGGGGTACCCCTTGCCCGATGATACTGAAGAATCCCCATATCAAAATGACAAGGCAAGCACACAAGGACCATCTCAGCAATCTTCTTATTTACCATGGGAAAATGGTGTTTTTTTTTCTCTCTTTCCTCTTTTCTCGTCATCTTTTTTCTCAATAACTATCTCTCTCTTTTTTATAAGAAGAATGTTTCATAGATTGCTCATTATGGTTACGATGTAGGTTTCCACCATGATTAGGCATGGATTAGACCAGCCGCCCAGGTGTTTCTCTAACACACATACATAACTCCATGGACTTACAAGCTCCCCTTTTATTTCACACCGACGACATCCGTAAACAAAAGAGCATGATATCAACTGGGTATATATTTAGAGGTGTTGAAAGCGTTCCCCATGACAGCACGGTTCTGCTAATCCTGAGCCTATAATTTGCAAGCATATAACTTTCATGGACAGTCACAATGGTTCAGGTTTATTAAGTGCAAGAAATAAAGTGTGCCATCAAGTTCGTGAGAGCTTTACTAACAAACTTTCTCATAATAAGCAAACATTTTATTCGGAAGAAAACAAGGCATACTGAAATATGCACGGAATAGCAAATGATGCTACTAGGTAGGTATGGTGGACACTTTTGGCAATATTGGTTTTGGGGAGTTGGAAACACGAGTAGACCTCATACTCAGTGCAAGTGAAGGCTAGTAATAGTAAGGGAGCGACAAACAAGAGAGCAATAACTATCATAATCATGCTTGCAACAAAACAGGACTAATCATGGCATGAAAGTGATTGAAGACCCCTGAGGCAAAATAATTCATCGAGGCTTAACTGATTATTGTTTCAGTCATATGCATGCGTGAGCATGTGCCAAGTCAATTCAAGTGAAACATTCAGAGGAGAATACCACAGTGTCATACCAAGTTATGAATAGAACAATGCAAGCAAACATTCATATGACATGCTACAAACCATTAGCAAGCTGGAGCTAATCAAAGGAAAGCAAGAAGTACTAAGCATCCATAAATAACATGCCCCTTACATGAACAGTCTAAGCATGCCCACAATGATGAGTATATGTACAAAAATGAAAACAAATAGAGTTTGTTACCAGCCTCTTACCACACCTCAAGTTGTCATTAATCTTCATTATTGCCCTTCACTTGTGTGGCTTGAATAATAACATGAAACCCAACTCCACTGAGGACTGCTGAACCCTGCAATGAACTTCACAAAACCAAAGAAGAACAACAAATATTTTTGGGTTTTCGATTTTTAAAGGCAAGAACCAAAAGGAAGAACAAGCAAAATGAAATATTTTTGGGTTTTTTGAATAATCAAAACAAAGCAAAAAGGAAGAAGTAAACCAAGGCTAAAAAGACAAAGAAGCAAACAAAGAGAAACAACGAAAATATTTTTGGTCTTTTTGTGTTTTGGAAAGCCAAAGTAAAGAAAGAACAAAAACTAAAAAGAGAACGAAACATGGATATACAAAGTACCGACTAAACATGATATGTAGATGAGTGTGATGTCGGTGTACCTCCCCCCAAGCTTAGGCTTTTGGCCTAAGTGGGTATCAATCCCAAGCTGGCCAAGATGGAGCGCCTCCATAGTACGGCGAGGAGGTGCCCTCGTCCTGATATGAGCTCGAGGACGCCCCAGCGTAGTGCGCGGAATAGTCGTAAGAGGGCACATCCCCCTGGTGCTGCCCGTGGAAACCAAGCAAGCGGAGCTACTCGTCCACCTCCTCCTTGGAACGCAACCATGGCATCCTGTAAATACTGAACAAAGTGGATTGTGGCAAAGGAATTTCCCTCTCGTCTCCGTCAGTAAACAACATCTTGTATACTAAACTCTCCCTACTAGAGTCAGTAGTGACAAAGTGATGTGTTTTCATAGCAGCAAGATCAAGCCTTTGTGGTGTCAACACAGTATCATTAGGATCAACGGAAAGTTCTAGAGTAGCAACCATGCGTGAGGCAATAATGCCCCCATAAATAGTTCCTCTAGCGGCTAGGCGGCGAGCAATGAGAGAACCAAGATTATACTTGGTATCGTTATTAAGTGCAGCAGCGAGGAAGGCTAAATGATAATTAGAAATATTACTAGTGTTGTCCCTACCAAGAATGCTAGTGGCAAGATAATAAGCAAAATATCTAAGAGCTGGGAGTTGAATGTTCCTTATCTTCCCGTGCTGAGCTACGCGGTCATCGTCATTTGTCACACTTCGGTAGAGCTCCAGCAAATCAGCGGGTCGACCTTGGATCTTCTTCACTGTCCCAGTCATGCATATGCCTATAATGCTGCAAAATCTTTCCAATGGCATGGTAATAGGCAGATTATAAATTTTGAACGAAACAGTTGACTGATAAGGGGTGTTAGTGAAAACGAAACTCTCAACGAAAGTTTTGGTGAGCACGGCATATTGCTCACTCTCATCTTCCATGTAAGTGATTAGACCATCCCTCTGAACCAGTAGTAAGAAATCATCGAGGATCCCTACAGCTTGCAAAAAGGTAAAACAAGGGAAGGTAGATGGGTGAGCATCTCCCTCATCTCCTTCATTGCCAAAGCATGGTGCAATAAGATCTTCATTATATGATGGCCTAAACTGAGAGGCTGATCTTGAAGGCCTTGCTCTCCTGGGCGTGTCCCTCTCAAATATTTCTCCAAAAATGTGGTTGTTCATCTTTGATATTCTAAAATTTAAACATCCATTACACAAGTGATTGCAAAGTGAATACATAATGAAGGGAACTACTCATAGGGACTTGTAAGAATTCTAAACATGCATCAAAACAATTTCTCTAAGCATTGAACAAGCTCACAATCTCACAAAACCTGTCACCTACAGTAGCAAAATACTCAAGATATATACCAGTAAACACAAATCTACTTGGACAAGCGGAGGAGTCAAATACCGGAGAACAAATGCTCCAAATTTCAGCAGCAAAGATGGGCTGAGCAAGGAGATCGAAAAATCGTGGGCAATACCAGCAAGAACGCGATTTTGAGCAATGAACGGATGTTTTCTGAGGAGAGAGAAGGAAGTGGCAAGTGAGAGAGTGAGTGGAGGGCCAGGGGTGGCCCACACCATGGCTAGGCGTGCCCCTGGTGTGGCCGCGCCACCAGGTGGTGTGCCTGCCTGGTGGGCCCCCTGGGTCACTCCAGGCTCTTCTCTGCCCCTTTTTTCACGTAAAAATTTAATATTAATTTTCTGGAATTTTTCGAGACACTTTATTTTTGAGCAATTTTCATGTATTGATGAATGAATTTCTGACAGAAAGATGGCTTTGGAATGATGCAATAACAAAACAAAACTAAAACTTCAGAAGTTCTAAGACACTCTAATAAGCAAGCAACTAGCTTAGAGAAGTAAACTACAATGGATAAAATAAAGTAAGCAAAGTTAATCATGGTGAAAACATTGTTTTGTTCATTAAAATCCCTTTGTTAACAAGGTTGATCAGGTCTTGTTACCAAAACAATTTTATATGAAACAAAACATTGTATTCCACTAAATGATTATGTTATCTCAACCTTGATAGCAATGGTCCCAATCATAATAGTTTCATATTTTTCTCGTGGTATGGGATAATATATTTCTCCAACTTGGATACCCTCAACATGTTCAATTGAATTTAAGCCATAAGTCCTATCAATCTTCTTCGGGAAATAGACAGTATGCTCCTTATCATTAACATTAAAAGTCACCTTTCCTTGATTACAATTAATAACAGCTCCTGCAGTATTAAGAAAAGGTCTCCCAAGAATAATAGACATATTATCATCTTTAGGCATTTCAAGCACAACAAAATCAGTTAATATCAAGCAATTATGAGCCACTTGAACAGGTACATCCTCACATATACCAACAGGAATAGTAGTAGATTTATCAGCCATTTGCAAAGATATATCAGTTGGTATTAGATTTTCCAATTGAAGTCTCTTGTAGAGAGAAAAAGGCATAACACTAATTCCTGCTCCTAAATCACACAAAGCAGTTCTAACATAACTATTTTTAATAGAGCATGGAAAAGTTCGAATCCCTGGGTCTCCAAGTTTTTTTGGAACCTTACCATTAAAGGAATAACTAGCAAGCAAAGTATAAATTTCTTCATTAGGGATCTTCCTTTTATTAGAGACAATATCCTTCATATAATTTGAGTAAGGAGGCAATTTAATAGCATCAGTCAAAGGTATTTGCAAAAATAAAGGTTTCATCCACTCACAAAACTTGTTATAGTGTTCATCTTCCTTTGACTTGTGTTTCTTATCAGGGAAATGCATAGGTTTTTGGACCCAAGGCTCTCTTTCACTACCATGTTTCTTAGGAACAAAATCTTCTTTAGTGTATTTAGTATTCTTAGTGTGTCTTTCCGGTTCTTTTCAACTTTTTCTTTATCAGGAGCATCATTTTCCTCATTACCACTTTCAGTTTTAGTATCAGAGACCGATATACTATTAGGATCTTTAGCAGGTTCAGAAGACTCTACAATAGTTTTATGTTTCTTTTTCCTTTTCTTAGGAGAAGTACCACTATTTTCAATTTTTTGAGAATCTTGCTCAATTCTTTTAGGATGCCCCTCAGGATATAGAGGATCCTGGGTGGCAGCACCACTTCTAGTTCTAATTTCATAAGCATGTTTTTCCTTAGAAGCATTAACTAGCAAATCTTTTTGTACCTTAATAAGGTGATCAATTTGAGTTTGAACCATTTGGAAATGTTTAACAAGCATTTTAACATCATTAGAGGTTCTTTCCACAATATCCTTCAACTCAATAATAGCTCTAGAGTTTTCCATTAGATGATTTTGCACCCTTTTATTAAAATTATCTTGCTTAACAATAAAAACATCAAATTCTTCTAAGCTTTGATCGGGAGGTTTAGAATAAGGAATATCACCTTCATCAAAATGTTGGAGAGAGTGTACCTCAATAGTGGATGAGTGGGAGATTGGCTTACCTAGTTCTTCTATAGGAGGTAAATTCTTCACATCTTCAGATTTAATACCCTTCTCCTTAAGACACTTCTTAGCTTCCTTCATCACTTCATCATTTAGTTCAATAACTCCCCTCTTCTTTGATGTTGGAGTTGGTGTTGGCTCAGGCACAGTTAACTCAGGTGTAGTTGGCTCAAGTGGAGTCCAGTCATCATAATTCTTGCTTATTTTAGCCATTAATTCCTCAGCTTCCTTGGGAGTTCTATTCCTGAAAACACAATCAGCACAACTATCCAGGTATGTCCTAGATTCTTAAGTTAGTCCATTATAATATATATCATGGAGCTCATTCTTAGGTAATGGACATCCAACCTGTGCATGACTCAAAGCACAAAACCTTGCCCATGATTCAGGCAATATCTCATTTTCTCCCTGTTTAAAACCAAAAAGTTCCTGCAAAATGGCATGTCTAGCACTAGGAGGGAAATATTTCTAAAGGAAGGTACTAATTAAGCAATCAGGGCTATCAATAGATCCAGGAGGTAAATTATTAAACTAAGTTTTAGCTTTTCCTTTTAGTGAAAAAGGGAAAATTTTAGCAACAAAGTAGGTCTGCATCTTAGTATCATCAAAAACAGGCCACTCATGGTAGAAAGCCCAGTCATATGTGCTACAACACTTTCATTCTTAGTCCCACAAAAAGGTTCTTTCTGAACAATAGTTATGTAAGATAAATCAAGAGAGAAATCATAATCCTTATCTTTAATGTTTATGGGAGATGTAGCAAACTTATCATTAGGAGATAATTTGGGTTTTATAGTATGCCTCTCAAGGAGACTCTTAATATCACTTTTACCATGAGTATTTTGACTTCTTTAATAAATTCATCATTCATTTCTATATATCCGTCTTCAATATCATAGCTCTCTATAGTCTCAGGTGAACTGACAGGTGTAGTAGTATCTTCATTAGGAGTTTCAGTGTTTCCAGCTACAGTTCTAGCTATCGTAGCATCTAGGAAAGGACCTAATGAACCACTCTTATCAAGCACAGTAGAAGCAGCATCATAAGTATCAGAAGTTTTAGATTCGGCAGTAGTAGCAGTATGTGTAGCATGTGTATGTGGTGGTCTAAGGAGCTTACTCATAACAAATGGTTAATCAAGAGCAACATAGGTGTTCAGAACCGTACCTCTTCTTGTAGTGGATGGTGATATAGGAACTTTTCCATCATGAGACTTACCCATGATGAATGGAGGGCATCGAACAATAGTGATTCCAAGTGAACTTGACAAATATAGCTATGCTCCCCGGCAACAGCGCCAGAAAATAGTCTTGATGACCCACAAGTATAGGGGGTGTATTGAAGTATTTTCGAGGGAAGTGAAACCCAATTTATTGATTCGACACAAGGGGAGCCAAAGAATATTTATAAGCCTTAACAACTAAGTTGTCAATTCAGCTGCACCTGGAAACAATCTTGCTCACAGCAGTTTATTAGTAGCAACAGTTTTATAGTAGCAATAGCAAAGTAATAGCAGTAGTAAAAGTAAAGACAATAGTAACAATTACAGTAAACAATAGGATTAAAGCGCGGTAGGCATAGGGATGGATGGACGGGCATTGCATGGACAAGACAATTCATATAGCAATCAAGACGTAGGGCATTTGCAGATAAATAAGATAAAGCATCCAAGTACTAAATAATCATAGGCATGTGTTCCATATATAGTCATACGTGCTCGCAATGAGAACTTGCACAACATCTTTTGTCCTGCCAGCCCTTTTGTAGTGGGGCCTCAAGGGAACTACTGGCAATTAAGGTGCTCCTTTTAATAGAGCACTTGAGCAAAGCATTAACACTCTGTGAACACATGTGATCCTCACATCAAAGCCACCCCCTCCGGTTATCCCGATTATTATCACTTCGGGGCCTTTGGTTCCGGACAACAATATGTGTATACAACTTGCAGGTAAGACCATAAACGATACTATCATAATGAATCAATAACATGTTCAGATCTGAAATCATGGCACTCTGGCCCTAGTGACAATCATTAAGCATAACAAGTTGCAACAAAGTCAAAAAGCACTAATAATAGATACTAGGCACCATGCCCTAACAATCTGATGCCATTACATGAACAATCTCATCCAATCCCTACCATCCCCATAGCCTACAGCGGGGGATTACTCACTCATAGATGGGGGAATCATGGATGGTTGATGGAGAAGCGATGGTGATGATCTCCTCCAATTCCCCGTCCTGGCTGGGTGCCAGAATGGAGTGTCTGGTTCTGAATCACGGAATCTGGTGGTGGCGGTGTAGCGGAACTCTCTTTGGAAAAACGTCGAACCCCCCTTGGTTTTTAGGTCAAGAGGCAACTTATAGGCGAAGAGGGAGGCCGAGGGGGTGACCGAGGTGGCCACTCCACCCCTAGGCGCGGCCTAGCCTAGCCCGCGTGGCCAGGTGGTGTGGGCCCCTCGTGGCCCTCCTCCATCTCGTCTTCTCGCTTTGTGAGTCTTCTGGTGAAATAGGATTTTTAGCATATTTTCTGGGATTTTTCCTGATAGTTGATTTTCTACACAAAAACTAGACACCAAGGTAATTCTGCTGAAAACAGCGTCAGTTCGTGTTAGTTGTATCCAAATCACACAAGTTTAGAGGAAAAATAATAGCAAAAGTGTTCGGGAAAGTAGATATGTTTTGGACGTATCAGTTCCGTAATCCTAGAGTTAGATAATATAGATTTGATGGTGGAATTATTAAAATTTTGTAGGAGAAAGCTTTCAGTGGAAGGGAAGATGAAGACCCAGAAAGACATATTAGAGAGTTCGACGGTGTGATAACATCAACCAAAAGGTTTGCCAAGGGACTTTTCTCGTCTAAAATTATTTCGTTGGTCTCTTCAAGGTAAAGCTCTAGACTGGTTATATTATCTCCCTCGCCATTACATTAAATGTTGGGAAAACTGCATTGTTAAATTCATAAACAGGTTTAATCCTTTTAAAAAGGTAACTGAACTAAGAAAGAATATAGGCAACTTTAGTCAGAACGTGGGAAAAACTACCCACAAGCCTGGGAAAGATTCTTTGGAATGATCAATAGTATTCCTATTCATGGCTATTCTGAACTAACTATTTGTCATTTATTTTACCATGGTCTAAATACTCAATGTAGGGAATTGCTTGACTTCTCAGCAGGAGGATCAATAAATACTTTAACTATTAAAGAATGTTTGGAATTGATGTCTACTAGGGCTAAGAATGATGCTTTATATAATCCTAATTTTGGCACTAAGCCAGAAAAAGGGATACTTCGGATAACTCCTGATCTTATGTCTGAGGTACGCAAAACAATGAAAGAAAGAGGTATACCTTCTAAACTTGTTAAGGAAAACAAAGTAGATTTATTACAAGTTTTAACTGAAGAAGATGAAACTAGAAAAGTTTTTCAAGAACTAAAACATCGACAAGTGAAATCTCATAATAACTTGCATAAGCATTTCCAAAAACTCAAAAAGATTTTAGAAGAACTCATGGAAAATTGTGATGAGATCGGCCAAGAAATAAAATTATTTCACAAGTATCTTAGTATGATTGAAACCCAGTGTGACCAAATAACATCTGGTTATCAAATTTTTCTTCGCGATGATAAAGATATTCATGTTTCTACTAATGTTGTCACAAGAAGGGGTGCCGTTGTTATAGGACCCTCAGGACCACCGGAATATGAAGCTGAAGAAGAGCAAAAGGAAAAAGGCTTGCTTGAAGTAAGCCAAGAAGATGATACATTGGTGGATCCTCAAGATGAAATTGAAACACAAGATCAAACCAAGGAGGACCAAAATGATGCACAGGATGACCATTATGATTCTGATGTAGAGATGGTTGATCCAAGAGAAGATAAAGAGATAAGCGAGGAAGATGAAGTTGTTGTAGTAGAAAAGAATAAAAGCAATAAGCAACAACAAAAGAAAGCAACAAAAGAGCCTGACCCCCCACAAAAGGTAAAAGACAAGAGTAAGTCAGGTGAGAAAAAGCTTCCTTATCCAGATCGAAAAAAGAAAGCACCGGATCAGGTAATTTATAATTCTTTTACAAAGGCACTTAGTGACCTTCGTCTAGAAATTCCATTTGTGGATGCAATCAAAGTTCCTACTTATACTAAATTCCTCCATGATATTCTTAGTACAAAGAAAGAAATAACTGAAATTGTTGCCATGGTAACTAGTTATCCTGCTAATGGGAAGCGACCTGAAGGGTCTTAATCGTCTAGTGTCTGACCATGGTTTTGGTAGCAGGCTAGTAGGAATATTGAAGTTGGGATGAAATCTGCCAAGAGGAGTTCCGGCTAATTATGGGTTGCTCGCCTACACATATATATAAGATTATAATGGTTACATTTATCATTCATCCACCTGGCACAGTCACTATCACCATGAACTGAATCTCCCCACGCCTTATTTTTCCATTTAGAGGAAACAACAAACACCCAAGTCATTCTTTACTTTTATGCTTTACATTTCTGAAGTTTACATTTTAGTTCTATTTAAATACATCTCATTTAATCAAAACCCCGTTCTTATTCAACACTTGCAGTCAATTCACTCGAAGACCTGTGACAACTTCGGGTGTGACAGAGACTTCACCCATAAACACTTACCATTGGGATCCCTGTGGGATCGATATCTATACTTGGAAACTAGCTACAAACGATCTGTGCACTTGCATACATCACAACCCTACAGGGTAAATCTTTCTGAAAGCCATGTCCATGGTTATGGACGACTTGGAGCACAGTTTCTTGATCATAGACAAGCATAACTAAAGTACCGCCTTTAATTTGACTAAGACGTGACTAGTAAATAGTGCAACACTCATGGAATGGTTAATAAATTGCCAACGAATGGGATGTTCTTCTGCCTTCTCGTCGGTAAGCGAGAAGGAGGGCGAGTGATGTTTTAAGACATGACTTGTAAATAGTGCAACACTCATGGAATGGTTAATAAAATTTCCAACGGATGGGATGTTATTCCGCCTTCTCGTCGGTAAGCGAGAAGGAGGGTGAGTGGTGTTTATTTATGTTGCTTATATAACTGTTGTTATTAATTAATGAGCGTCTATCCATCTCTGGTTGGGCAGATGTGTAGCATGTCTCTACAGAATTGTTAGTTAATTATCTTTCGCTGTAATTGCATCACCCCATCTTGTTCTCTTTAGATGCATTAAGACTTGCTGAGTACCCCTAGGGTCTCACACGATAAATATTTGGTTCAGATAGACAGGTATACTCTCGAAGCTACTGGGTCAAAGAGACTAATGATGGTGGCAATGACTGTCAAGTGTAGAGATTCCGAGGATGGAGATCCATGAGATCTATGGGCGGGATGTGCTTATTTTCAGGGCATCTTATGCCAATTTGCTTCTTATCCGTACTCGGATCATGTTTTCTGCTCCCGCTTGATACTCTGATGTGTGTTGTATGAGGATGTATCCTAAACTATTATATCTATCTAGGATATTTGGATCTTGCCATATGGCATTGAATATTCTATTTCTATTGTTTTAGATGGTGTGACTCTGATGTCTATTGTAAGTCGCTGACATACATACTCATTTTTGTATGTTTTGGTCGTGTTACCTATCGATTACGCCACTCACTCTAGTATCGATGTTCTAAAAAGTGGGTGGGATGGTTGGCCGATACCATGCCCTATTCCACGAGGTGGGCCTACTGTGTGTGGCTGCGCGGCCCCACGGTAGTACGTCCTATCCACTTTTGGTTCATCTAGGCTTGAGCTTAGAGCGTAAGGTCCGAGGTATTACAATTTGTATCAGAGCCATTCTGCCATTCAGGGTCTCAGCCAAGATGGTTGTTGTCAGTCTAGAAAATATTTTGGTAGCTATGTATACTTGGGGAAAACTAAACATGAGAGTAGGACTTCTTCCATTGTTCTTCGTACCCATCCACCCACCCTTTTCTAGTAAGGAAGTGTAACGTTTATCAATCCTCTTCTAAAAATTCAAACTAGGATTCACGTGTTTGGGGATTCCATAGTACCATAGGATATGTGTTAATTTCTTGTCTATCTGTTGCATCCAACCTGGTTGTCGCAATCTGTCTTTGGTTATCAACTATTAGTACATTCCATTCGGATAGGCTTATATGTAAACTGACGTGATCTATCCGAATCTTTCTAAACAGGTGCGAACTGTCCAACTCTTTGTTAACCGAAGCAATCTTGTTAAGGGTGTTCTTCCATTTGGCATGTTTACACTGAATATGGACTTGCGAATCTCTAACTGTTAAGTGGTTTTGTGCATCTAGTTGGTATTCTAATGCCAAAAAATGTGAAAAAAATTTCTTTGATACATCTGTGTTTCCACACTCCTTTTCAGTTGTTTGTGATACAATATTCTCACCTTCTTTATCGGCATGCCCATGCTAACTCGATCTTTTTCTACCGACGCTTCAATCTGGAGCTTTTACTTCATCATCAATCTCTTTTGAGCTAAATACATAACTTGCGTCGATCCGATGCTTGTGATTGTAATTTGCTTCTCGGTATAGCTACATGGCACTTATCATGAGTGGAATATGGTCAATGCTATCAATCTAATTCTTTAAATGACGGCGGTTATGTATTGTGATTTTGAGTTATACCATGATCATATATATATCATATTCAAGTATCATTGGCAATCCGAAGAATTATTAAGGCACTATGATAGATGTTCATCTGATTGTTGTGATTTCTACCTCTTTTGAACTCCATATCTGCAAAGGTTTTTTTTGATACAGGAGAATCTCATCCTTTCATCTACGGTAGCTTTGCTTAATGTATGAGTTACCATCATTCTTATCCATGATCTCTTTATGTTTTCAACCGGTGACACAATCGAGTATGTGAACAAGTTAATATCTCTTTTCTCATCCGAAGGACCAGATAATCTATTCATCCAATACATATCTTTCAATACCAAACCTTGCTCGTAAGGTGATCTTTCAAAGAGCGTTGAGATTAGGAAGTGTTTCGAGCAATTGTGTGTTCCTCTCGCCTCAAGAACTTGGTATTCTTGGAACATCTTGATAATTCTTGGTGGTATATCATAACGGTATGCTTGCCTATTCTATATCAATGGAAGAACATGGAAGAACATCTTCTTCTTTTTCTCTCAAGCTTCGTGAACATCGCATGTGTCCAACGTTCTCAAAGTGTAAATTCCGACTTTTTAAAGTCACCTATCTCGACCACATCCTTCTGCTAAAGACATCGCCACAATTCTGGAATCATCAAGTCAATTGTTAATTCCATCCTCCACCTTCAACCAAATCTGGAGCTTTTCCTCAAGACTGCTAAATATCTCTCGGATCTTCTTAAGAAGGATAAGAAATTCTGTTGGTTTTCCTCTCATCAAGAAACCTTTTGAAACAATCTTGTTTTATCTTCCGTCCTCAGTCCGCCGGATGCCACGAAGGCTTTGAGATCTTTCATAATTCTTCTATTCAAGTTTGGTGCTATCCTTAATCTATCTATTGAACCTATCATCTGTTTCAGTGATCTTCCTTCATATCTTTTTCCGATGGCATGGGACTTCTTATATGACGACAACATGATCATATTTATGTACTTTGGTTCCGACAAAGTGTTTGCATCACCTCCTTGTTTTCTTACAAAGCTTCGTGAATTCTGTTTGTCAAGATCTTCACTCTAAATTTCTGAGAGTTGGGTTGCACGATTTTCCTATTCATGTAGGGAGTAATGCTTTGGGTGTGGGATGGAGTACCTACCATACCACTACTCTTATCATTCGCTCTTGTACATTGAATTGGCGGATTAATGCGATTTGATTCATTCCACGAAAGTCAGAAGTGGCTTTTATCCCTCAAGACTTTTACTTCCGTCCTTTTTTTCCAGAGTGTTCTCTCAAAGAACATAATAAATAATCTCTGGTTGGTGATCTCGTCTATTTCAATATAGAACAAAATCTTCAATAATCTGGTGGAAGCAAATGCAAAATCTTCTCCATCCTCTTCATTCTACCGGTGGTCGACATCTTCAAACAAGAAGGATGGAAGATATATCTGACTTCAATTATCAAATCCTTTTTTCTTGGTAAAGCCAATTATGGTTGATGAAACAAATCACAGAATATATTGCAATAACCTCATGGTTAAGGAAAGCAATAAACATCTCTATAATAACCTCTAGATATTCATCATTCAACTTTTTTCTCAGGTTCCACCATAAGCTAGTGTCACCTCCTTCTCTTGAAGATAATCCGCGTACCTCAACTGCGTGATCTTTTCGTTCTTACCGATGCAAGAAGAATTTAATCCGAGAACCCCTAACCCAAATATTTCCCATTGATATCAAGGAACTCTATTGTTTGAAGGCGACATTGTTTTCCCAAACTTCTTTTCTTAAATCTAAGGGAAGAAACAATGCTATTTTCATAGTGGTTGTTAACTTATCTAAAGGCGTTATTTTCTTCCAATGAAAGAAGGAGTCATCTCCATGTGCAGTTTTGATCTTTATTCCTATCAGTGTGTCTTTTCTTTCTCCTTGATACATTGTCTTTTCAAAATTCTTTCAAGAAGTGGTTATATTCGTTATCGTGTTCATCGAGAGCACATGAGTTATGTCCTTCCTACCTTCTGTGTTTCATGAAAATCCTTCCACCCTTCTAGTCCTTTGTTTCTAAGAAGAAAAACTCTAGACTCGCAACAAGTCTATCAAGTTTTGCGAGGTGTAGTGGTTGCACCATTCCATTGTTAATCACCTTGGGAACATGACGATCACCTTCATTCCAAACACCCGCCTCTCTTCGTGTCTTGTTCTTTTTCCTAGGAATCTCAGGGCGAGATTCTTGCGGTGGGGCCCCCAGATTAATCCTCTGAGAAGCCCTGTTATGCATACACCACGATCCCATGATTAGTTAGTCATGGGACATAACCAACAAGTATCAAAGTAAACATCCTTTACTTAAGCGGATACATGTCATACCTTACATGCCATTATGGCTACATCAATAATCACCAGCGGAATTTCATCAAGCGTAGAGCCTGAGCCATGCCTTAAGCTATAGGCAGCTGACTAGGAGAACATCCTAGCTTGCATAGTCATACACTTCACCTTCTTCTCGATATCTGACCAAGTTAATAGCCAGGGACAATGCAAGTGAGTACTTTGAATGTACTCGCAAACCACCTCAAGGAAATAATAAGAACAAGAGGATATGCAATATGGCTATGGTAGTAGGAGGGCTCCATGAGAGGTTATTTTCTAAAATAGTTTCTCTTATAGATATATCATCTACATATCTTTGTTGAAAACTTTTGTAAAACCATTTGAAAACATTTTGAAGAGTTTCGAAAAACACTAGGACGGGGCCACCCATTTGTTTTGTCCTTCTGATCATCCCATGACCAAACTCCTTTCCTTCCTTTCCGACCATCCCATGGTCAAAACATGTATCCTTTCCGACCATCCCATGGTCAAAATTTTTCCAAAGCCATTGCTTTTCCGAAATCCTTTTTGAAAAAACCGGCACCACTCTATAGTAGTTTGTCCAACCCGTCCTTAACCGTGGACACGGCTATTCGAATAGATTTACACTCTGTAGAGGTTGTACACTTTACCCACATCAACCAAGTACCCTGCCCTGATCCATACCGATCATGGGTCGAGTAACTGATCAAGGCTCTCCGGATGCCACTCTAGCATAGGCCCTACCCTATGAGTTGTTCCTCTCAACACCAGGACGTCGAGGCCACATACCAACCAGAGTGCATTCCGACTCCTCAAGAGTGGGCACTTTCAGTGAGAGGCTCATAGTATCGCCCGATCACTCACATGGGTGATCCTGCTTCCTCTAGGTGACTGTCTAACAGTTGACCCTTTTTGTAAAGGCAAGCCCGGAATTAGAGGGAGTTGATCCTTTATGAGCAGTTATTAGAATTCCCACACCAGAGTAGCAAACTTCAAGTCCAGCCATGTCCCATTCCAGAGTAGTGTGGTTGCACGGGTTAAGTTGTTATAGCTAAAGCTGCAAAGAACCGGGTGCGTTGTCGTAAACATTTTTCCTCCATATTTGTTTCATCATCTTTTGTAAAACGAAAAACTTTTTATTTCTCAAACTTCTCTTGGTGGGTTAAACCTCACCAAATTTTTATCATAAAACTCTTTGTAAAACTTTTTCGAGGTCTTCCCATCCCATAGATTTCCTTTGGCTAATACAGGGTCCCTGATACATTGCTAACATATCCATAATTTTTGATGTTCCATGCTTGGTTTTATCTACTTTCTTATGTTTTGTCCACACTTTGGAGTACTTTTTATACACTTTCTTGGACTAGCCTATTAACAAGAGCCACAGTGCCAGCTGCCTGTTTTCTGCTGTTTTTGGTTCCAGGAAAGTCAGAAAATGAATATTCTCGGAATTGTACGGGACAAAAGCCAAAGTCAGTTTTTCACCGAGGGGGACACGGAGCCAGAATACGAGACAAAGAGGGGCCAGGGGGCCGCCACACCACCTGGCTGTGCGGCCAAGCCTGCCCCACGCTAGGGGGTGGTCTGGCCGCCTCGGGAACCCCCTCGGCCTCCCCTTTCGCCTATAAGACGCCTCCGATACAGAAACCCTAAGTACCCGATCAAAATTCCACGAAAGAGTCTGTAGCCGCCGTCATCTCCATCCCTAGATCGGGAGGGATCTAAAGCTCTTCTCGGCACCCTGCTGGAGAGGGGAATTCACCCCGGAGGCCTTCTTCATCATCATGCAAGCCTCCGGTGTGATGTGTGAGTAGTTCATCCCTGGACTACGGGTCCATGTAGTAGCTAGATGGCTGGTTCTTCTCCTTTGTGCTATCATGTTGAGATCTTGTGAGCTCCGTTCATGATCAAGATCATCTATTTGTAATTCCTACATGTTGTGTTTGCGGGGATCCGATGGAGATTGAGATGTTATTTCAGATTGATTATTGATTCTAGCATGTATTTGTTATTTGTGATCTTACATGCTTTCCATTGTTAGTAGCTATCTTGGCCAAGTAGATGCTAGCAACTCCAAGAGTTAGTATTTATGCTCGATAGTGGGTTCATGCCTCTAGTAATCTGGGGAAGTGACATAAATCTCTAAGGTACTAGATGTGTTGTTGCTACTAGGGAGAAAACAACAATCCTTTGTTCATAGAACAATCGTATGGTTTACTTTACACGCAATGCGTAATGCAATTATCTATTGCTTGTAACTTAATACTAGAGGGGGTTCGGATGATAACCTGAAGGTGGATTATTAGTCATAGATGCAGTTGGATTACGGTCTATGTATAATGTTGTAATGCCCAATCGAATCTGGAAGGAGTCAAGATGATTAGTATATGCATGATTGCTTTCTTGATGTTTGTCAATTGCCCCAGTGTCATTTGTTCACCCAACATGTTATCTATCTTAAGGAGAGCCACCACTAGTGAACTATGGACCCCGGTCCTTTCTTTTACCATCAATCTACAAATGTTTACTGCTTTCTGTTTACTTTTTGCAAGCTATTACTTTCTTCACACAATATGTTTAATCCTTTGTTTTCAGAAAAACCGGTGAGATTGACAACCTCACTGTAAGTTGGGGTTAAGTTCTATGGTTGTGTTGTGCAGGTTTCCACGTTGCTGCTGGCGTTGGTAATGCGCCCTGCCAAAATCCAGCTAGCAACACCTTGGAGGTGTTTCCTTGCCCCTACTGTATTGATAACCTTGGTTTCATAACTGAGGGAAAACTTACTGATGTGCTCATAATACCTTCCTCTTGGGGTTCCCCAACGAGCTCGTTAATACATGAGTCAGCAGTCCCCAAAGGGTTATGGTGTTATACACCATCTACCATTCTAGGGACAAATAGGTGCGTCAAGGGGGTTGTACTTAGTAGTACACATGTGTAATGGTTTGGAGGAGCCAAGCCACTACCTGATATAAATCTTCATAATATAAAACAATGCAGTATACATAAACAGTAGGTAAAACATGCATAAGAAAAATGGTAGGACAAGGCTTATGAGTAAGAAGGTGGCTTACTGATGTCTACGCACTTCTATTCTTGTAGACAGTTGTTGGGCCTCCAAGTGCAGAGGTTTGTAGGACAGCAGCAAGTTTCCCTTAAGTGTATCACCCAAGGTTTATCGAACTCAGGGAGGAAGTGGTCAAAGGTAGCCCCTCTCAAGCAACCCTGCAATCAAGATACAAGAAGTCTCTTGTGTCCCCAATACACCCAATACACTTGTCAGGTGTATAGGTGCACTAGTTCGGCGAAGAGATAGTGAAATATAAGTGGTATGGATAATTATAAGTGGTAACGGTGCCAGGAAATAGCTTGCTGGCGTGTGGTTGACATGGGAAAAGACTAAAGGCAAACTAAAATAAAGAAGGAAGTAAGCAAACATGTAACAGATCTAATTGCAAACGGTGTATCAATGCTTAGAAACAAGGCCTAGGGATCATACTTTCACTAGTTAACACTCTCATATAAATATCTTCTCTTTATGATACTACTCTTAACTACTCACTAGTTGTACACTCTAATCGATGGTAGGGCTATAGCAGCACACCTCAAAGTAAGCCTTTCCCATCAAGATAACCCCACACTGTCACCTGAGCACTAGATGAGTCCAACAAACACCACAATTTCATAAAGACATCCAACTCCAAATATAACTCATAACAAGTATTTGTAATCTCTAGCCTAAGTGCCACCATGGCGTGCACGCTGTCACTTTCACACACATGGGGAGAGCAGAGATCTATTAAAGCACTTGAGTAGCATGGTAGATCTACTAGATTACAAAGCTCATGATCACAATATGAACACATAGCTACCGGTAGAACCATTAGCCTACTCCCTCATCATCATGGGAATCAGCAACGGTGATGGAGATGGCGGTGGAGATCGATGGAGATGGCTCCGGGGGCACTTCCCCGTCCCGACAGGGTGCCGGAACAGAGACTTTCTGTCCCCCGAATCTCCCCTTCAGTGGCGGTGGCGCTACGGAACTTTTCGTGGCTGGAGGCTTGACGATTTAGGGTTTATGCATCGAGAGGCTCTTATAGGCGAGAGGGGAGACCGAGGGGGTGATAGAGGGGCCCACACCATGCCCTGGCGCGACCTAGGGGGGACCCGCGCTGGGGTGTGTGGCCAGGCCCTGGCCCTCCTCCGTCTCGTATTCTAGCTCCATGAGTCTTCCAGTAAAATAGGAATTTTGGCTTTTGTCCCGTCCAATTCCGACAATATTCATTTTCTGACTTTCCTAGAACCAAAAACAGTAGAAAACAGGCAATTGGCATTGTGGCTCTTGTTAATAGGTTAGTCCAAGAAATCATATGAAAATTACTCCAGAGTTGGAACAAAACACAAGAAAGTAGATAAAACACAAGAAGTAGAGCCAAAGTGGAACAAAATTACTCCAAAGTCCAAGAAATCATATAATTTTTGATGTTCCATGCTTGGTTTTATCTACTTTCTTGTGTTTTGTTCCAACTTTGGAGTAATTTTCATATGATTTCTTGGACTAACCTATTAACAAGAGCCACAATGCCAGCTGCCTGTTTTCTGCTGTTTTTGGTTCCAGGAAAGTCACAAAATGAATATTCTCGGAATTGGATGGGACAAAAGCCAAAGTGCCTATTTTTCTGGAAGTCATCAGATGCTAGAATACGAGACAGAGAAGGGTTGGGGGCCGGCCACACCACCTGGCCGCGCAGCCAGGCCTGGCTCGTGCCAGGGGGTGGTCTGGCCGACCCCAGCACCCCCTCGGCCTCTTCTTCCGCCTATAAGATGCCCTCGGGACGAAAACCCTAAGTGCCCGATCGAAAATCCACGAAAGAGTCTGTAGCCGCCGTCATCTCCATCCCTAGATCGGGAGGGATCTGAAGCTCTTCCCGGCATCCTGCCGGAGAGGGGAATTCACCCTGGAGGCCTTCTTCATCATCATGCAAGCCTCTGGTGTGATGCGTGAGTAGTTCATCCTTGGAGTACGGATCCATGTAGTAGCTAGATGGCTGGTTCTCCTCCTTTGTGCTTTCATGTCTAGATCTTGTGAGCTCCGTTCATGATCAAGATCATCTATATTTAATTCTGCATGTTGTGTTTGCGGGGATCCGATGGATATTGAGATGCTATTTCAGATTGATTATTGATTCTATCATGTATTTGTTATTTGTGATCTTGCATGCTTTCCGTTGTTAGTAGCTATCTTGGCCAAGTTGATGCTAGCAACTCGAAGAGTTAGTATTTATGCTCGATAGTGGGTTCATGCCTCTGGTAATCTGGGGAAGTGACCGAAATCTCTAAGGTACTAGATGTGATGTTGCTACTAGGGATAAAACAACAATCCTTTGTTCATAGAACAATCGTATTGTTTACTTTACACGCAATTCGTAAAGCAATAATATGTTGCTTGTAAATTAATACTAGAGGGGTTCGGATGATAACCTGAAGGTGGATTATTAGTCATAGATGCAGTTGGATGGCGGTCTATGTATA
This sequence comes from Avena eriantha, assembly GCA_910589775.1. NCBI lineage: Eukaryota > Viridiplantae > Streptophyta > Magnoliopsida > Poales > Poaceae > Avena > Avena eriantha. Next base: position 538,759,090 of record OU342742.1, read on the forward strand.
ATGTTGTAATGCCCAATCGAATCTCAAAGGAGTCAAGATGATTAGTATATGCATGTATTGCTTTCTCGATGTTTATCAATTGCCCTTCTGTAATTTGTTCACCCAGCATGTTATCTATCTTAAGGAGAGCCACCTCTAGTGAACTATGGATCCCGGTCCTTTTCTTTACATACAATCTACAAACTGTTTACTTCTTTGTGTTTACTTTTTGCAAACTTTTACTTCTTTCCATTCGATACGTTTAATCCTTTGTTTTCCGCAAAACACGGTGAGATTGACATCCTCATCGCAAGCTGGGGACAAAGTTATGTGGTTGTGTTGTGCAAGTCTCCACGTTGCTACTAGCACCGGTAGTGCGCCCTGCCAAGGCTTAGCTATCAACACCTTTGGGGTGTTTCCTTGCTCCTACTGGTTCGATTAAACCTTGGTTTCATAACTGAGGGAAACTTGCTGCTGTGCTTATCATACCTTCCTCTTGGGGTTCCCAACGAGCTCTACATCAACATCACACCAGCATTTTCCTAGCGCCGACACTAAGCCATCAAGCATTTTTCTGGCGCCGTTGCCGGGGAGTCAAGGACATCTTCACAAGGGGAGTCCCTCATAACCAATCTCTTTACTTTGTTATTTTTGTTTTGCTTAGTTTCTTTTTGTTTTGTTTGCTTGTTTCTTTATCAAAAACACAAAAAAATTAGTTTTACTAGTTTGCTTTCTTATTTGAAAACACACAAAAAATGACTACTCTTGAAAACACTAAGTTGTGTGACTTCACTAGCACCAACAACAATGATTTTATGAGCACACCTATTGCTCCACCTGTGCCTGAAGATACTTTCTTTGAGATAAAACCTACTTTACTCAATCTTGTTATGAGATAACAATTTTCTGGTATTGGTAATGAAGATGCTGCTTCCCATCTAAATAACTTTGTTGAACTTTGTGAGATGCAAAAGCATAGGGATATAGATGGTGATATTATTAAGCTAAAATTGTTTCCTTTCTCTTTGAGAGGAAAAGCTAAAGAATGGTTGAATTCCTTAACTAGGAATAGTATTGATTCTTGGACTAAGTGCAAAGATGCTTTCATTGGAAAATACTATCCTCCTGCTAAAATTATATCTATGAGAAGTGAAATAATAAAGTTTAAACAATCCGATAATGAGCATGTGGCTCAAGCTTGGGAAAGAATGAAATCTTTGGTTAAGAATTGTCCCACTCATGGACTGACTGCTTGGATGATCATCCAAACTTTTTATGCAGGATTGAACTATTCTTCAAGTAACCTATTGGACTCTGCTGCTAGAGGTACCTTTATGACCATCACTTTGGGTGCTGCAACAAAACTTCTAGACAATATGATGGTTAATTATTCTGAATGGCATACTGAGAGAGCTCCACAAGGTAGGAAGGTAAATTCTATTGAGGAAACCTCCTCCTTGAGTGATAAGATTGATATTATTATGTCTATGCTTGTGAATGGGAAAGCCCATATTGATCCAAATAATGTTCCTTTAGCCTCTTTGGTTGCTCAAGAAGAGCAAGTTGACGTGAACTTCATAAGAAATAAAAAAATTGGCAACACTTTTCTGGGCGCCGTGCATTGAGCCATCAAGCGATTTTCTGGCGCCGTTGCCGGGGAGTCAAGGACATCTTCACAAGGGGAGTCCCTCATAACCAATCTCTTTACTTTGTTTCTTTTGTTTTGCTTTGTTTGCTTGTTTTGTTCTTCAAAAACACAAAAAAAATAGTTTTACTTGTTTTGCTTTCTTATTTGAAAACCCAAAAAAATGACTACTCTTGAAAACACTAAGTTGTGTAACTTCACTAGCACCAACAACAATGATTTTATGAGCACACCTATTGCTCCACCTGTGGCTGAAAATACTTTCTTTGAGATAAAACCTGCTTTGCTCAATCTTGTGATGAGAGAGCATTTTTCTGGTATTGGTAATGAAGATGCTGCTTCCCATCTAAATAACTTTGTTGAACTTTGTGAGATGCAAAAGTATAGGGATATAGATGGTGATATTATTAAGCTTAAATTGTTTCCTTTCTCTTTGAGAGGAAAATCTAAAGAATGGTTGAATTCCTTAACTAGGAATAGTATTGATTCTTGGACTAAGTGCAAGGATGCTTTTATTGGAAAATACTATCCTCCTGCTAAGATTATATCCATGAGAAGTGAAATAATGAAGTTTAAACAACTTGATAATGAGCATGTTGCTCAAGCTTGGGAAAGAATGAAATCTTTGGTAAAGAATTGTCCCACTCATGGACTGACTGCTTGGATGATCATCCAAACCTTTTATGCAGGATTGAATTATTCTTCAAGGAACCTATTGGATTCAGCTGCTGGAGGTACCTTTATGACCATCACTTTGGGTGTTGCAACAAAACTATTGGACAATATGATGGTTGATTATTCTGAATGGCATACTGAGAGAGCTCCACAAGGTAAGAAGATAAATTCTGTTGAGGAAACCTCCTCCTTGAGTGATAAGATTGATATTATTATGTCTATGCTTGTGAATGGGAAAGCCCATATTGATCCAAATAATGTTCCTTTAGCCTCTTTGGTTGCTCAAGAAGAGCAAGTTGATGTGAACTTCATAAGAAATAACAACTTTGGCAATAACGCTTATAGGAGTAATTTTGGTAACAACAATTATAAGCCATATCCTCCCAACAATGGTAATGCTTATGGAAATTCTTACAACAATAATAGGAGTGCTCCCTCTGAACTTGAAGTTATGCTTAAAGAGTTTATTAGTAAACAAACTGCTTTCAATAAAACTATTGAGGAAAAACTCTCTAATGCTAAAAGAAATAAAGCATCTTTGGCTGAAGCTCAATCTTCTTTGCATAAAATGGCTGCTAAACCTGAAACTAATGATAATCCCTTTGCAGCTACCAATGCTATACAAGTAAGAATTGATGAAAATGTTAGACTATTAGCTGAATTACATGCTAAGTGGGAAAGAGAAGATGAAATTGCTAGAAACATTAGTGTTTCTACTATTACCACCACTAAGTGTTGAGTCTAGTAATAGTTCTACTACTTTAGATGATAATTTTGATTTTTATCTTGATTAAGTTCCTACAAAAGCTTGCTAAAAGTCCTAATGCTAGTGCTATGAACATGGCCTTTACAAAACACATTACTGATGCTCTCATAAAGATTAAAGATGAAAAGATGAAACATAAAGCTTCTATTCCTATAAAACAAGAAGATGGTTGGGAAACCATCATTAATATGAAAATGAATGACTTTGATTTCAAAGCTTTATGTGATCTTGATAGTAGTGTTTCTATTATGCCTAGAAGGATTTATGATATGCTTGATTTTCCTCCACTTGAAGATTGTTATTTGAATGTCCCACTTGATGATAATGCTAAAAAGAAACTCATGGGGAGTCTTAATGATGTTCTTATTATGGTTAACAATGCCTATGTCCCCGTTGATTTCTATGTTTTGGATGTTGAATGCGATGCTTCTTGTCCTATTACTTTGGGAAGACCTTTTCTTAGAACTGTTGGTGCCATTATTGATATGAAAGAAGGCACCATTAAATATCAAATCCCACTCAAGAAAGGTATAGAACACTTCCCTAAGAAAAGAGAGAAGATTTCTTTTGCTTCTCCTATGAAAACAAAATTTGGTCTTAATGCTTCTTCATTTGAGACCACTTGATTCTTTTTCGTTGCTTCTTATGCCTAACTTAAAGGCGTTAAAGAAAAGTACTTATTGGGAGATAACCTAAAAGTTTTAAATGAGTCTTGGAAGTTATTACTTCAGTAATAACCGCTCCATATCCTTTTTATTTGCTTTTGTGCCAAGAGTAACCTCTAATGAGAGAGAAGTAATGATTGGGAAAGTTGATGTCCCGAAACAGATTTCTGTGCTTCACCATAAAAATTCGTGTAAAATCTCTGAACGTCTTTTTGAGGCGTGAATTTTCGTTCTTCTGCCCCAGGTTGTTATCTAACTTTCATTAGTTCAACACTTTTTGATTTGAGCAACATAAGATCTTCGAAAAATTCATCTTTACCTGCTGGTCTGTTTTGACAGATTTCTGCCATTTTCTGCATTTGCTTCTTATTGGTTCCTTTTTGAGTTCTTTTGGGGAATTGAGCTTTTTGAGGGAAGTGCTACAGTAGCTAGTGTTCTAATGGAAGTTTATTTGGTGTTAGAACTGAACCTTAAGATCTTTTATCTTGAGTGCACTAATGTTGCTAATAAAGATTGTGTGTGTATGAAGGAAAAATTTTAGGTGTATGGAAGGAATGAGTAATGAGATGAAGGATGGACTAAATCTTAAGCTTGGGGATGCCACGCGTGTCACCCTAAGAAATATCCAAGAAGTACAAGCGTCAAAGCTTGGGGATGCCCAAGACATCCCCCTCTTCATCAATAAAAATCCCAGGTTTCTTCCAAACGCTTCATTTTTATTGTTTCATGCACAGTTGTGTTGTTCTTGGAGCGTCTTCTTCTTCGTTTTCGTTTTCGAGGACGAGCAGGAGTTAAGCTTGGGGATGTAGATACATTGCAAATGTATCTATAATTTTTGATGTTCCATGCTTGGTTTTATCCACTTTCTTGTGTTTTGTTCCAACTTTGGAGTACTTTTCATATGATTTCTTGGACTAACCTATTAACAAGAGCCATAGTGCCAGCTGCCTGTTTTCTGCTATTTTTGATTCCAGGAAAGTCAGAAAATGAATATTCTCGGAATTGGACGGGACAAAAGCCAAAGTGCCTATTTTTCCGGAAGTCATCAGATGCCAGAATACGAGATGAGAAGGGCTGGGGGGCCGGCCACACCACCTGGCTACGCGGCTAGGCCTGGCCCGCGCCAGGGGGTGGTCTGGCGACCCTAGCACCCCCTCGGCCTCTCCTTCCGCCTATAAGATGCCCTCGGGACGAAAACCCTAAGTGCCCGATCAAAAATCCATGAACGAGTCTGTAGCCGCCGTCATCTCCATCCCTAGATCGGGAGGGATCTGAAGCTCTTCCTGGCACCCTGCCGGAGAGGGGAATTCACCCTGGAGGCCTCTTCATCATCATGCAAGCCTCCAGTGTGATGCGTGAGTAGTTCATCCTTGGACTACGGATCCATGTAGTAGCTAGATGGCTGGTTCTCCTCCTTTGTGCTTTCATGTCTAGATCTTATGAGCTCCGTTCATGATCAAGATCATCTATTTGTAATTCTGCATGTTGTGTTTGCGGGGATCCGATGGATATTGAGATGCTATTTCAGATTGATTATTGATTTTATCATGTCTTTGTTATTTGTGATCTTGCATGCTTTCCGTTGTTAGTAGCTATCTTGGCCAAGTAGATGCTAGCAACTCCAAGAGTTAGTATTTATGCTCGATAGTGGGTTCATGCCTCTGGTAATCTGGGGAAGTGACAGAAATATCTAAGGTACTAGATGTGTTGTTGCTACTAGGGAGAAAACAACAATCCTATGTTCATAGAACAATCGTATTTTTTACTTTACATGCAATTCGTAAAGGAATAATCTGTTCCTTGCAACTTAATACTGGAGGGGGTTCGGATGATAACCTGAAGGTGGATTATTAGTCATAGATGGAGTTGGATGGCGGTCTATGTATAATGTTGTAATGCCCAATCGAATCTCAAAGGAGTCAAGATGATTAGTATATGCATGTATTGCTTTCTCGATGTTTGTCAATTGCCCCGCTGTAATTTGTTCACCCAGCATGTTATCTATCTTAAGGAGAGCCACCTCTAGTGAACTATGGATCCCGGTCCTTTTCTTTACATACAATCTACAAACTGTTTACATCTTTGTGTTTACTTTCTGCAAACTTCTACTTCTTTCCATTCGATATTTAATCCTTTGTTTTCCGCAAAACACGGTGAGATTGACAACCTCATCGCAAGTTGGGGACAAAGTTCTGTGGTTGTGTTGTGCAGGTCTCCACGTTGCTACTAGCACCGGTAGTGCGCCTGCCAAGGCTTAGCTAGCAACACCTTTGGGGTGTTTCCTTGCTCCTACTGGTTCGATTAACCTTGGTTTCATAACTGAGGGAAACTTGTTGCTGTGCTCATCATACCTTCCTCTTGGGGTTCCCAACGAGCTCTACATCAACATCGCACCAGCATTTTCCTGGCACCGACACTGAGCCATCAACCATAATAACCAAATAATAACAACCATCTTCTTCTGGTCTATGATATAATCGCATCTATCGTCGTTATGGATCACATGCAAGCGAACAAAGGGCACAATCAACACAAGGCATACAATCACCAATACCATACAGCAAACAAACATACCACACATTATTCATTTAAGTAGATTTTGATAGATTGAGATCATAGCATTTGGAAATACTTTACTTGCTTTTGTGGTTTTGCCTTTGTGATTTATTTGTCAAATACCACCTAATGAAGGTGTTTTGACTAAGGCTTGGGTTTGGGTGATATCAATGTACAAAAATGATATAAACAGATAGGTATTGATATAACAAGGCCAACAAAAGTGGTTTCATAATTTTATGAATTTTCCGTTATTAGTTATGAATTTTCTAGTGAAATAAACCCTAGTGTAGGTGAATAATTCGCCATAAAAGATCTGGAGCTCAAATAAATTTGTCCTCGGATTTTTTGGTAGACTTTGGTGTTTAAGAATTTTGAGAGTTGGATTTATCTCAAAATATTTACCAGAATGCCCTTGGGAAAATCCCAAAGTTAGTTCTATAGTCAATTTGTCTTTTTAACCAGATTTGATATACATGTCCAAACAGTATGAGGAAAAAGAACAATGGATAGGTATTTCCAATACCTTTCAGTAGAAATTGGAATCACATTTTTAGGAGTTCCAGAACATCTATTATAGTTTATTTGGTGATAAAATCCTAGTTAGAAGGGTTAAATTCATTATAATCCAACCCGATCTCAATAAATTCCGAGCTCCTAGGTTTTGATGGGTATGATGGTGTATGTGTTCTGAGCATTGGAATTAGGTCAATAGAAAAATTCCCAAAGGAGAAATAGAGTGTTTTTGCTATGGAAAATCTAGGAAGCAAACAAGGGTGTGGTCAAAGCAACATGCAAGGTATAAGGGATACCTTGCAGTACAAAAAGATTTCATTCTATTTTAAGTTCTAAAACTGCCCAGAGGATTTATTTAGTATAAAAGATACATTTCAGTTGGTTAAATACTAGAAAATATTGAGTTAGTATTTGGGCTAGGTCTTAGTTCTGCATGTTAGGGCAAACACTAGAGCACCTGGAGAAATTTAGATCTTGGCCATACTAAACATATTTCATTTTCAAAAGGATTTAATCTAAACTATAATCTGCAGATCTGGAGAAAATCAATAAAAGGGAGAGGAGATCCGGGCCGGATCTGAGGAGGAGTTGGGCCAAGGAGGGGAATCGGCCTAGCTGCACCCGCGGGAGAGCGTGCGGGCGTGATTTGAATCCCTGGTAACAGGGCCCACGCGTCAGTAAGGGGCTAGGGCGAAGGGGTAAGGAGGCTTCGGGGCCGTTTGATCAAGTAGGATTGGATGGTTCCAATCTTATCATAGTCAACTCTTTGAACTTTGTCGTAAAATCTTTTTCGACAAGTCGAGCTTCTATGGATGTGAACATCCACGTCTATCTCTTTATTGCATTCGATAGGCTTAATGCCTTCCGAAGAGTCTACCAAGTATCAAAACTTGATTTTCGTACATGGATACTATCCTGAATTTTATGGCGTCTAGCCATTTAACGAAGTTAGGGCCCATCATTTCTTCTTTGTAGTTAGTTCATCATTGTTCAACAATAATGTTTCGTCCTCAAATCTTACTATTTGAGTACAAATTTTACCCAACCTATTCGGTTCAATAGGAACTTCGATTTCCAAGACTACAACATTTTGTAGGCGCGGGAGCCTTAGGCGCCATAGCCATCTCTGGAACACTTTTCAGTGCTATGCTACTTTGCTCATCTTGCTTAGATTTATCAAGTTCTATTGTCCTCTCACTTAAAAACTTTCACAAGGAACTTCTTTCTCGATAAATATGTCGTACTTGGCGACAAACAATTTTGTCTTTTCTTTTAAGATATCAGGAATCCCTAGATGTTACCTAGGGATAACTTACAAATACACATTCATCCTATTTTGGTTTATAAACAATTTACATATGTCTACCATACCAAAATTTTAAGAAAAGACATCTTGGGTTTGATGCCAAGTCGTAACTCACATGGTGTCATTTCAACGGATTATGATAGCGCACTATTCAGTATAAAGCGATAGCCTCTAAAGCATAATCCACAAAAATATAACGAAAGTTTTATTTGTTTCATCACAGATCTAACCATGTCCAACAAGGTTTGATTACATCTCACGAACACTCCAACTCTTGTGGTGTTTTGGAAGGTGCAAGTTTTGGAACAATTCTGCAACTCTCAGATGCTTGCTAAACTTGTAACTCAAATACTTTTTCTCTGTGATCCAATCATAGATTCTTGATTTTATTGTTACGATGATTTTCCACTCAGCCAAAACACTTTGAATACTTTTCAAATGTCTCATACTTCTTTCTCATCAAATATATATATCCATTTAAATCATCGGTGAAAGTATATGAAGTAGAAGAATCCACCGCACACGGCTACACATAATGGAGTACACACATCAAAATGTATGATTTCCAACAAGTTTGCCCCTGACTCTTCGAGGCTATTACCAGCCCTGCCACCTACGAGTCAGTTTGTTTTTTCTTCCTGTCTTCCCCTTACTCCAGCGCAACGCCGCCCCCTGCTTCTTCTCCCACGCGCCGCCCCTCCGCTTCTTCCCCCCGTCCCTTCTCCCGTTCACGACCCAACCGGGCCACCTCTTCTCCTCTACTTCTCGCTCTCTCGGTGTTCCAGCTTGATCTTGTCCGTCATCGGCCAGAAGAAAAACAGGCGCCGGGGAGCGAAGCAGTTGCGTACGGTGACCGGCGCCGCCGGGGAGAACCCGACCCGGCTGTAGAGGGCCGGATCCGGATCAGAGCGTGCCAAGACGGGATCCGAGCGTTCAGTCAGGATCTATTCTCCTCTATGGATGGAGGGAAACGAGGTCGTTGTTGCGGGATCTATTCTCTTCGACCTTGGAGGTCAACCGCATGAGAGTTCAGTCAGGATTTTGAGGGAAACGAGGTCATTGTTGCAGGATCTCTTCTCTTCGACCTTGGAGGTCAACCGCCGTGAGAGTTCAATCAGGATTACGAGTAATCCGACCGTTCTTGGCCAGGAATCGATGCCTACAACGATGGGGAGGGCCTCGCCGCGAGGAATTGGTCTGAGGTGGTGCCATCTCGCCGGCTTTTTGGAGGCAGCGGAGGTGATCTCCATTGGAGGAGTTGTGGGGTGCAGAAGAATCGCTTCGGGAAACTAGCGGTCCTGGGCTGTGCTTAGTGCGGATGAATTCGGTGACGGGCTGCCTCCAAGCACCCGGCGCGGGACAAGCAGAGCAAACTAGGGAGAGGGAGGCAAGGAAGGTCCTTGACTCGTCGTTAGCGCTAAGCCACCACGCATGGAACCAGAGCTACCGGCTGGAGAAGCAGTGGCTCGTCGGCCTGTCACCTCGACCTTGCTATTCACGAATCACTGTGAATTTATTCAATTAAAGCTGGCTTTTGGCTACTGCATACACACTGAAGGCATATGGGCACGTACACCAATCATCACACAAGATCTGATGTAATGTCTCATTGTGGTGTTTGTGTTATGCCTGAAAAAGAACACAGCTAAATCCGAAATCCAATTCAGCCCACGTGTGCAAATGAACCTATTGGATTTCTGAATATATAGAAATATATTCAGACATAAATGAGACATGCTTTTGATGTATGTCTGAATATATTTCTTTATTAAAGGCCACTGGTTGATCAAATAGTATCAGCTGCCACTACTACTGCCACCACACGAAACACGGTTCCCTACATGCTTGGACTACCAAATCCTTGTGAACTTTTGTCATTTGTTGAAGTTGCTATCATTTCCTTCAGCTGAGCTTCCACGAGAAGGAAAACCACCGAGAAAAACGAGATCGCCTACCTGCCGCCCCAAATCCCCGCCGCCCTCGGCATCCCCGCTGCCACGCCTGATCCGGAGCTGGCCGAGCTCCCGGGCACCGCCAGGACGAGATTAAATGTTGATGAAAATATGTTTGTATGAGCATATCTTTTGTGTACCAAGGATTTGCAGTGAGAAAATACTAGAGTAACCGTGGCAACGCACGGGCATTCAGCTAGTAATAACTAATCCATCCACTATGGATCATAACATCAAGTTGAATAACCAGTGTTCTCATAAAGCCAGATCTATGTAACAATTACTAAGCTCTTACAATAAATCTCATAGGCTAGGTAAGATGCCGACGATGAACACAATAACACTTTATTTTGTTCTTGGCATGCATCATCACCACATCCTTTTGCTAGTTACTTTGGCCATTTTAGTTCTTGCATTGTGTTGCTCTGTATGACATTTCATACCAACCAATTCGGTATCCAATATCGAAGAATTACATTTTTAACCAGCAAAGAATACATCCATAACTTGTATATCATCTATATACTCCTGAGCTGGACCTTTTCAGTCTTTCTTTTATGCCATATAATTTGCAATTTTTCTTTCAGTTTTTCCTCTCGTTGTAGAAGAAGCATCCAACCTCAATAGTGGCACCAACTTCATTGGCACAATTATCCTAGGCGTGTTAGTCAAGTATTAGCACCCTTGGATTGACACTTTTGAAGTTGATGTTTTGTTCACCATCATCACATGACTAGCATTCTTTTGGATTCAACTCTTAGCAATCTTTAAGTATAGTAAAAAAATTAACCATACTTTTAATCCATCCAATCATGACTACTTCATGATGAAGCTACTATAGCTCGATGGGAGGGATATGAGAATAGGTTTAGTGCCCAATGATTTAGGCGCCTAGCGTCTTCAATCTTTACATACACTCATACAATATGAGCACATGTTGCACCGAACACTACTAGAGAAAGGCTTATGGATAGATTTATTATCAGTGGAGCATTTTTTTTGAATATGCTCCACTGACAAGTATCAGTGACACATCTAAAAATATTCTGTTGGGGGGGATACCCCCGGGTAGGGTCACGCCGGGGTATAAAAGCCGAGTTAGCCGAGGTTCGGCAAGGTCAAAACGGATGCTGACCGGGTCACCTCAAGGCAGGCCGAATCACGGGGTAACCCGGACCTAGGGGCGTTCGCCTCACTAAGTCTCAACCGACTTAAGGAGTAAGTCGGAAATGCCTGTTTTACTTGTATGCAGGGATGGGTGTGGCCGGATCAACTATGATCCGGGTCACGTCTAGCTTCTAGGAGAAGGAAGGAATCTCGCTGGTCAAAAGAAGCCCCAGTACGCACTGCCTGAGCGAAGCAAACAAGGGCAGGACCACCAGGGCGTGGCCGACAAGGGTGACGACGCTCATGTCGGCTGACGCTGGCGCCGCAAAGGCTCACGTAGCCTCTGCGTGTGTGACGCGGGGGAAAAAGCACCCCGGTCGGCTTAATACTTTGGGAGGAGGCATATTCTTAGGAATATGCCTCCATGTATGCCCTAGGCAGAGAGTTAGCTCCCTCTATATAAGGAGGGCTAGGTTTTCAGTAGAAGGGGTTCCACTATTCTGATTTGGGCTAGGGTTTGAGTGTGATCTGTGTGTGAGAGTAAGAGAGCTCCTTCTTCCTCCTCTCGCCAATACAGCTCTAGGAGCACTTGTAATCTTGGAAGCAAGGCGAATACAAACTTCTGTGTGAAGAATCACTTCACTATCCCTCCCTGGATTCTCCTAGCGTGTATTTGTCCCTACCTTTAGCCTATCCATGGCATCTGCCGTGACACCACCACGACAGTTGGCGCCCACCGTGGGGCTAGCGGCGCTAGCAGGGGTCAAGATCCGGACGGGAAACTTCATCGGCACCGGCGAACGTATCGTCTCCGGGCTCGTTCAGCGCTTTGGAGCGCTAGACTTTGTCAGAGAAATCTCATGAGCGAGATGAACAGAGAAGGTGATACTGGAATTGAGGAATCAGAAAACTGTTTGTCCGTGGGGCTGCCGAGGTATAGTACCCCGGCAAAGAACCTCAGAGTAGCGGATGCAGCTGCATCCGAGTTAGAGGGTCTAACGGGTGAGGCTCGGCAAAGACAGCAAGATAGGGTTAACAAGCTGGTTCGAATCGCGAACAGACAAAACAAAGAACTACTCAGAGCTAACCTGGAGAGAGTTGGAGCCTCCAAGATCGTCCATTCAGCGATGGGTAACCCGGAGAAATTCGCTGGAGCCGCATCGTCTCCTCATGGTGGTCCAAGGAGAGAGGAGGTAGTAACCTCGGCCAGACGGAACAAACAGATCGTCCCGTATGACCCAACACGGGCAGGGAAAGGAAAAGAAGCACATAAAAATGATGATCGACGGAGTGTGAGCCGAGGTGAAGCTGGCCGAGGTAACCGCGACCAAGGCAATGCCGGTCAAGGGAACGCCGTCAACGGCAATGCCGGACAGCGAAACTCGGCAGGAGCAGGACAACCGCAGCAGCGGAATATACCAAGGCAAGAGCAAAGTGTCGGCCGAGGTATGCAACAGAAAGGTGCTCCACGAGAGCAAGACAGGTATAATGATAGAGATTCGGAAATGGTAAATGCTGGATACCCAAGACCGGACTATCATGTGATAGGGTCAAGATTGGGAAGCAGGGATTTGATGCCGGATGATGCCAGGTTGAAACTGGATCGACTGTATAGGTCGGAACAAATTGAATGTCAAGGTCCACCGGGTCTGGCATGTTTTGGACCCCGGATCATGAAGGAGCCACCGGTACCCAAGTTCCAGTTACCTAGGGGCACGAAGACGTATGACGGCAGTACCAAGCCGGAGGATTGGCTGATAAATTATGCTACAACTGTGAAAATTGCCACTAGCAACTTGAGATGGGCTGTATGATATGTACCCCAGATGTTGGAGGAGCCAGCAAGGGTATGGCTGAACAATTTGCCGCCCGGAAGCATTAATTGCTGGATATATTTCGAGGAAATGTTCATCAGCAATTTCTCAAGTACGTATCAGAGGCCAAATAGGCCACAGACCCTAGCTATGTGCAAGCAAAGACAAAATGAGACAGATCGGGAGTTTTTAACCCGGTGGTGTACCGTGAGAAACTCATGTGAGGGCGTGATAGAATCACAGGCCATAGCATGGTTTGCGCAAGGGTGCAGATATGCAAGCGAGTTGTGGCAGAAGTTGCAAAGGAAAATGCCGACCACGTTGGCGGAGATGATCCGGATTGCTGATTCGTATGCTCTGGGTGATCCGACCCAACCTAGGCTCGTATCAAACGAGTCAAATGATGAGTACTACCAGAGAGATGGAGCCGGGTCATCCCGGAGGAATGACTACAGAGGGAAAAGGAGAGATGATAGACCGGATCATCGATACGGTTCGCAACAAGTTGCAGCTGTGAATCAAGATCAGCCCGGAGCAGGGGGCAGTCAACGCCAGAAAACTGGAGGGCAATGGACTCCAAGAAACGATGGCAAGAAAACTTGGACGCCAGAGCAAAAGAAACAGTGGCAAGAAAAGAAGGATCGTCCGAGATATACTTACGAGTCGATGTTGGACCAGCCGTGTAAGTTTCACACGCCAAATCCGAGTAACCCAGCGGGTCATACGACGAGGCAATGTGAGTGGATGCGCAAGATTGAACAAGGTGGTTCGGGGAATGCTTAGGAACCCCGGAATGACCAACCTCGGCAGGAGTTACCCGGCAGCAATTTCTCTCCGGAGCGAACACGCAACAGCTAATGTTGCCTCCCCCTCCGCCGAGATATGATAACAATGAGAGAAGGGATGTAGTGCATCAGGTGGAAAATCAGCATCAGCCGGATCAGAGGTACCCCGGAAATGAGGGGAGAAATGAGTACAGAGAGCATCATCAGAGCTATTGTGTGTTCACCACTAAGGAAACAGATAGAAAGAGCATGCAGCGCCGACATATGGAGGTGAATGCGGTGATGCCTGTGGTGACTAGGTATATGCCTTGGTCTGACCAAGAAATCACCTGGAGCATCAAGGATCATCCCAAGCTTATGCCAAGCCCTGGTTCGTACGCATTGGTGCTAGATCCGACATTCATTGGACCTAGCATTAACGTAAGGTTCTCGAAGGTACTGATCGATAATGGCATCAGCATTAACATCATGTATGTGGACACAATGCGCAAATTGGGTATCTCGGAGAACATGCTACAGGCCACGAGGACAACTTTCCATAGTATTGTGCCCGACATTTCTTGTGAGCCCATAGGCAAGGTCCGGGTTGACGTATTGTTCGGCACGAGGGATAACTACCGAACCGAAAATTTGGAGTTCGAGGTGGTGAACTTAGAAAGTGCGTACCATGCGTTACTCGGAAGGCCAGCGCTGAACAAGTTCATGGCGAGCTGTCATATTAGTTACTTGAAGATGAAGTTGCCCGGACCAAACAGGGCGATTACCATTGCTGGGGATTTCCGACGTTCCATGGAGTGTGCGTTGGCCAGGTCTAACTTAGCCGAGTCACTTGTGATTGCGCAGGAAAAAAGGAAAATTCAAGAGGTGGCGGCACTGGCTCAGTCCCCGCAGCAGTATATGCCGGCGCTGAGTAACCCGCATGGAAGTGTCTCCTTCCAAGCCACGAAAGACACCAAGAAGGTTCTTGTTGATGACATGTTCCCGGAGCGCACCGTAACAATTGGTGCCGGGTTAAGTGATAAATAGGAAAGAGAGCTCGTCAGCTTCCTCCATGAGAATCAGGACATTTTTGCTTGGTCCACACAGGACTTGCAAGGTGTTCCGAGGGAGTTGGCAGAGCACTCCTTAAATGTGAGACCCGGAGCTAAGCCAGTGAAGCAACCACTCCGCCGCTTCGCCGAGGATAGGAGGAAAGTCATCGGGGATGAGATAGCTCGGTTGCTAGCTGCAGGATTTATCATGGAAGTTCTTTACCCGGATTGGCTGTCTAATCCGGTGCTGGTGGAGAAGAAGAAGGATGATCCGAACGTGGCAGTGGTTTGGCGAATGTGTATCGATTACACGAACCTAAACAAGGCGTGTCCAAAAGATCCATTTCCGCTGCCAAGAATAGATCAGGTCATAGACTCAACTGCTGATGTGAACTGTTGTCTTTCATTGATGCATATTCTGGTTTCCACCAGATACCTCTGAATCCGGATGATCAAATAAAGACTTTGTTTATTACCCCGTATGGGGCTTATTGCTATCGCACCATGCCGTTTGGTTTACGTAATGCAGGGGCAACGTACCAAAGATGTATGCAAAAATGTTTGCATGACCAAATCGGTCAAAATGTACAAGTCTACGTGGATGATGTGGTTATCAAGACCAAGGAAAGCAAAACGCTCCTTGACGATATCAGGCAAACGTTTGCGAACCTAAGGAGGTTCCGGATGAAACTTAACCCGAAAAAATGCACCTTCGGTGTCCTGGCTGGGGAATTACTCGGTTTTCTCATTTCCAGCCGAGGTATCGAGGTTAATCCAACCAAAATCCGGGCCATCGAATGAGTGGAACTGCCGAAATGTCTTAACGATGTCCAGAAGTTCACAGGTTGCCTGGCCTCGTTAAGTCGATTTGTATGTCGGTTGGGAGAAAAGGAATTTCCTCTCTACCAACTCATGAAAAAGTCGGATAAGTTCGTTTGGACACCGCAGGCCAATGAAGCCTTTGGCCACTTGAAGAAGATGTTAGCCACTGCACCAGTATTAGCCTGACCACTATCAAAGGAGCCAATGTTGTTCTATATAGCCGCAACCAACCGAGTTGTAAGTGTAGTGATAGTGGTGGAGCATGACGAGGAAGGTAAGTCGGTGCAAAGGCCAGTGTATTACTTCAGCGAGGTGTTGTCAGCCTCAAAGCAGAACTATCCACACTATCAAAAGGTGGCGTATGGCGTGTACATGGCCGCCAAGAAGCTAAAACACTACTTTGAGGAGCATCCTATCAGGGTCATATGTGAGGCCCCCATATCCGAGATAATGAGTAACAAGGATGCGAGTGGCATAATTGCAAAATGGGCAATTGAGCTAGCTCCTTATGCGCCGCAATATGACAGAAGAGAAGCCATCAAATCTCAAGCGGTGGCGGACTTTTTCGTGGATTGGGCCGAGGTGCAATACGAACCGCCACTCCCAGATCCAAACTATTGGCGAATGCACTTTGACGGATCAAAAACCAGAACCGGGCTAGGTGCCGGAGTTGTACTTACTTCGCCAAAAAAGGACCAGTTGAAATACGTGCTGCAGATCCATTTTGCGGCGTCAAACAATGTCGCTGAGTATGAAGCACTTGTGCATGGGCTCAAGGTGGCAAAAGAGACCGGGATACGTCAGATCATATGCTTTGGCGACTCGGATTTGGTGGTGCAGTAAGTGTCGGGACTGTGGGATGCCCTTGATCCAAACATGGCACTGTACAGATTTCATGTGCAAAAGATATCTGGTTAGTTTGAGGTATGCGAATTTCACCATCTACCCCGGGTGGAAAATGAGGCTGCCGACATGCTGTCGAAGCTCGGGTCAACCCGACAAGCAGTTCCACCGGGTGTAGCATTAGAGCACCTCAAGAAACCATCCATCAGGCCGTCCCCAGAAACCGACTCAATCTATGTCCCGGAGGACACGGAATCCGGAGCTGTGCCCATGAACATTGACATGGGTAGTGGTGCGCGAAACCCGAGAACTGCCTCGACAAACCCGGGGACTGCTTCAGTGAACCCGGGGACTGCTTCGCAAGACCCCGGGACTGCTCAGCGTGATCCGATTGAAGTTATGCCGGTGGATCAGATGGAGATTGATGAGGATGTGTTCCCTACGCGAGCAATACCAGCTTGGGCACTACCTATATTTCAATTTCTAAAAGATGGAACGTTACCCACTGAGGAAGTTTTGTCCAGGCAAACACAGAGGAGGGCAAAGGCGTACACGATCATCAATTCTGAACTATACAAAAGAAGTGTGACCAATGTCCTCCAGCGATGTGTTGACCCGGAAGATGGGCTTGACATCCTTCGAGATATACATCAAGGGGAATGCGGGCATCATGCCTCGTCCCGAGCCTTGGTAGCAAAAGCTTTCCGGCACGGATTCTACTGGCCAAGTGCCTTAGAGCAAGCAGAAGATCTGGTGAGGAAATGTGATGGTTGTCAGAGGTACGCTACCAAGACACATATGCCAATGTCGGAACTCAAGACCATACCCATTACTTGGCCATTTTCCGTATGGTGCTTGGATATGGTCAGCTCGTTCAAACCAGCAAGGGGAAATATGACTCACATTTTGGTAATGGTGGACAAGTTTACGAAGTGGATTGAAGTTAAGCCTATAAGAAAATGTGATGGAGCTATGGCCGTAACGTTTCTCAAGGATATCATCTTGAGGTACGGTTATCCTCACAGTATCATAACTGATAATGGCACAAATTTTGCGGAAGGAGCATTTGCACGTTTCTGCCAGGATAAGAAGATCCGGCTGGACGTAGCCTCGGTAACCCACCCTGCATCGAACGGGCAAGTGGAAAGATCCAACGGATTAGTATTATCCGGGATAAAACCCCGGCTCATTGAGGCACTGCAAAGATCTGCGGGGTGCCGGATAGAAGAACTACCAGCGGTACTGTGGAGTTTAAGAACAACTCCGAATCGATCAACAGGCTATACGCCGTTTTTTTCTGGTATATGGGGCAGAAGCTGTATTACCAGCCGACATAGAGCATGATTCGCCTAGGGTCACCCAATACACAGAAGCCGAAGTGAAAGAAGCCCGGTAAAATGATGTTGATCTGCTGGAAGAAGCGAGAGAACTAGCATTGTCCAGATCCGCCATATATCAGCAAAATCTCCGAAGCTATCATAGCCAGAAAGTAAGCCCCCGAGTCTTTCGGGAAGGCGATCTGGTGCTCTGGTTGGTACAACGTACTGCTGGCATGCATAAATTATCCTCCCATGGGAAGGGCCATTTATCGTGAGAAAGGCATTGCATAATGATTCTTATTATCTTATAGATGCAAAGCCACAGGAAAAGAACAAGGCGGACAGGTCCGGCGAGGAATCTAAGCGTCCATGGAATGTAGCTCTCCTTCGTCCTTTCTACACTTAGCAAAGAAGTGTATGTATCCGAGTCTTCTCATGTGTCGGTATGTATGCCGACAATGAGCTTATCAATGAAGTGTTGGCACCTCGAGCAGTAACTCGGGGACTGCCTTAATAATATTTGTCGTCTTTTATGCGTTAGCTGGAATAAGTTGTTCTACTTAACTCGGATTAGTAATGTGTGAGCACCAAGAACCCAACTCTTCGACTTGCTGCTGTCCAACAAGAATTGGCTTCATGGCAAGCAAGAGAACAAGTTTGGAATTGCGTAACACATGAAAAATGGCTAAGGAAAAGAATTTATTCGAGCCAACATTTGCTTTTCGGACTAACCTTGTATTTATTTTCAAGTTATTATGCAGTTTTATTTTTTGAGCTAAGTCTAAAAGTTTCCCAATATTGTTAAAACAATTTTTAAAGCTCGGATTCGTAAGTCATAAAACCGAATCAAGGTAGACATGAGCCGAGCCAATAGATTGGGCAAACAAGAAAAATAAACTCGGGGACTACGCCCAAGTTAATCCGGCATAAGAACTTAGTAGCAAAATATCACATTTGTATGGGATACAACTCCACCTGGCATACCGGGGATCTGATAAATTTTCAAGTTTTTTCGCTCAAGGAGCAGCAGGAGGAGGAAGTTCGGCATCATCTTCACCATCTTCGATATCCGAGGCGTCACCTTCTCCATCACCGTCCGAGCCATCTTCATCGTTCTCAACCTCTTCGTCCCTAGCGGCTTCCAGGAAGCTCGGCCCCTCAACCCATTCATGAATGGGAGCGTATTCGATGAGGCTATGGGCGCAAGCCTGGCACCGAGCTACCCATTCCGGGTCATTGGTCCATTTGGATCCTGTGCGCAGGCGTGTCAGGAGGTTGAGATCGATCTTCTCATACCACGTGAGTATGTGGTGAAGAATGGTATCAGCTACGGCACGTCCAACGGACTCTCTCTAGAGGTCGAGCTGGGTCTCGGTTTTCACTAGCTTCTCAACGAGGATTGCGGTGGTCTCCGGAGTATCTTCTCCGGGCCAGAACGTGTTGAAGATGCAAACTGGAATGTCGAGGATGTCCTTGCCATAATTCTTGACGAGCTCCACACGAGATGACAAGCTGACCAACAAGTCCTCCATGTCATAGGGAATCTCTTCACCGTCAGGAGCGGCAGGAGTACCCCTTTCTCGGCGGAAGTCTGCAACTGCTGTGCTCGCAATAGCAGTGCCCTCTGGAAATTTTCCTGGAAACAAGACAAAGGAAGAAGGTAAAGAAAAGACATATGAAGTAGCCCGGAGAAGTAGGTCGGATAAGGGAAAGGAACTTACGTGATATATGGCTGAGGATCCGGGTCAACTTCCTGGTGCAGTCATCACGTCTCTTACGAAGCTGCTCAAGATCAGCATTCGCCGACCCAAGCTGGATGCCGGACTCCTTGAGTAGATCCCAGTCCTTGGCGATCTGGAGATTGAGGCGCTTGCGCTCTTCTGTGTAATCCTAGCCAACCTTTTGGAGCTCGGATTGGTGCTGGGCCTTCATTTTCTCCATCTCAGCCTTGAGCCTAGTGATCTCATCGTCCTTGGTCCAGAGGAGGGCGAGCTCATCATCTTTCTTCTTAAGCTCGGCTTGATGCTGCCCTGCTTGTTCGAGAAAATGCAACATCATATCAGGCACGGGCACACTATCTTCAAGCGATGCTGAAATAGTGTGTTGACCCGGCGGAGCCGAGGTATGAATGTTTGCCGAGCCAAGGAGAAAAGGAAATGGAAAGCACTGTAAGGTCGGACAAAAATGACTTACCCTTGATCTGCTCCAGATTCTTCCGCATAATCTTGTTCTCAGCTTCCACCCCAGCTGTGGAAACCGAATGACGAGGTTAGTTCGGCAGAGGAAGATGAAGAAAAACGAAGAAGCGCCAAGGAAGAAATTTACCCCTTTTCTCGTATTCCGCGAGAAGTGCAGCTTGCTTTGCGCGTAGCATCTTGTGGGTATCCAGCAGACATTGGAATTCAGCACTCCGGTGATTGGTGGTCACCTGAAAGGAGTACAGAAACACAAGTTAGCTTAGTGCATATTTGAAGTGTACAAAAATCCAGGCCAAGTGGAACTTAACCCGGCTCTAGGTGTGTGCATATTCGAAGTGTATAAAAATCCGGGCCAAGTGGAACTTAACCCGGCTCTAGGTGTGTGCATATTCGAAGCGTACAAAAATCCGGGCCAAGTGGAACTTAACTCGGCTCTAGGTGTGTGCATATTCGAAGTGTACAAGATCCAGGCCAAGTGGAACTTAACCCAGCTCTAGGTGTGTGCATATTCAAAGTGTACAAAAATCCAGGCCAAGTGGAACTTAACCCGGCTCTAGGTGTGTGCATATTCGAAGTGTACAAAAATCCGGGCCAAGTGGAACTTAACCCGGCTCTAGGTGTGTGCATATTCGAAGTGTACAAGATCCGGGCCAAGTGGAACTTAACCCGACCCTAGGTGTGTGCATATTCGAAGTGTACAAGATCCGGGCCAAGTGGAACTTAACCCGGCTCTAGGTGTGTGCTTATTCGAAGTTCTCATGGAGCTACGTTAGCTTTCTAAGGAGCATCCGGCCGAGTAACAAGTTACTCCCCCGGAGGCTCGGGGACTAATGGTTATTATCTACAGCATGTAAAGGGGAAGCAACGTACCTCCATCATCCGCCCCGCGAGGTTGATTGCCTTAGCGACTGTGTTCATTTGGGCGGAAAACTCGGCGGGACCGAACTTCTCCGGGAGATCAGCGTCTTGAACTACCTCTGCCTTGTTCTAATTCATGACGAATTCAATCAACATCGGAGGGTACAGGCTCGCTGGTGGGCATATGGGGCGCCACCAAGCCCTTCGCGTGCGCCTCTTTCCTCTCAACCAAGGCAAGGGCCAGGCTGGTGTGCAGAACCATCTGCTGTGCATCGGTTGGCTCGGCAGGGGCATCCTTGGCAGCTGAAGCCTTCTTGGGAAGCATTGATGCGAGGGTACGCTGCCCAGCCTCGACGAATGATGACTTGGTAGTGTCAGGAGCCTTTTTGCCCTTTGCTTGTTGGGAAGAGGAAGTGGTTGCACCGGATTTTCCCTTAGGAATTGCTGGGGTAGTTCCTCGCCGAGGTTGAGAAGATTCAGACAAGGCGGAGGAGCTTGGCGCTGGTGCTCTGGTTACTGGACTTGGTGCAGCTGCTGATTTTCTTGCTACCAGACTTAGTGCTGGTGCCGGAACTGGTGCTGGTGCTGGTTCGGTTACTGGTGCTGGAGCTGGTGCTAGTGCCGAGGTAGTTTCGGTGGATGCTGATTGCGGCGAGGCCGAAGTTGTGGATGCCGTCGCCTCGGCCGGGCTGGTCTCCCTCGCTCCAAGGTTACCCCCCTCTTGATGAGGTGGAACAGAACCCGGAGCAGCCGCAGAACCCTCCGGAATAGGGCTCAGCGGGCGTGACTCATCGTCACGAGGAGGAGAAGGGCTAGGCCAGAGTGGCGAAGAGATGCTAGATCCACTCTGAGGGACCTCCACCGCAGCCCTGCCAAATCAGATAATGTCCAAAGAGAAATTACAACAATGCAAGGAAGAGCAAATTGCAGAAGGAAAAAATGACTTACGCATCCGAGGTTTGGGGCTCCTTGGGTTTCCGAGCCCTTCGTGCTGGGGCCTTGCCTGTTGGCTTGGAGGCAGTTTTGTCTCCGGACTTCTTTCGCCTTTTGGCGGGCTGAGAAGGTCCGGAGGAAGAACTTGGTGCTGCTCCGCGCTTCTTCTTCAGCACTACCGGAACAGGTTCGCCCGTAGCAAGGGGAGGGTCCTCTTGGATATGCCCACCGAGATTAGCTAATGCCGGAAAAGCAAAAGAAAGGGGGACAGCATCAATAGGTTCAATCACCTCGACATCCGAGCCACCTTCATCATCGGGCCAATCTCTAATAGAAGAGGATTTACCCGTGGGTCGCTTTGTAGCGTCGGTCATCGGGAGGAACATCTCCTGGTCCGGATCTTCCTCATCCGGAGTCTCCCGGTCCGGCACCCACTTAAGGGTCAGATCGGTGCCGTCCTCGAGGGTCTGCTGAAGAAATAGCTGAGGAAAAGAATGAACAGCAGAGTCCAAAATGCAATAATGACCGACATATAATTAGTCCGGAGTAAGTTTGTACCACGAAGCTTACCACGGGAGGAAGCCTGTCACGGCAATAATGCTCAATTCCCCAAGTCCACTCAGAGGAGAAGTCCTTGTGGGTGGTGAAGAGAGCCTTAACCCGGCGATATATCTCCATGTTGCTCAACTCAAAGGATGAGGTCCGGTTGGGGTCGCGGCCGAAGCTCATGTGGCATACCTTGTGGGTGCGCTTCTGGAGGGGGGAAATTCGGTTGCGCACGAACGTGATCATAGCGTCCTCGTTGCGCAACCCCAGCTTCTTCATCTCCACAAACCTCTTGTTGACCTGGTTGGCCAAGGCCGTGGGCTTCTTGGGAACGACATCCCACAGTTCCGGGTTAGGTGGACCCGGAGTATAGGGGAGTAGCCGGATTAAGTCTTCGGTGCCTGTATTTCGGACATAAAAGAAAGTCCGGGCCCACCCTTTGCAGGAATCCAGCCCGGTGACCCGGGGGAAAACGGAAAGCCTCCGGGGTGAGATGGACGCAGCTCCAAATTGAGTGAGCTTCTTGTCCTCCGGATCAAGTTGGATGTTGGGAATGACATTGCGACGAAGGCCGAAAAACCGGATCCATAACTCCTTCGTGGGCCATAGTCCGACGTAGCCCTCGATCATAGAAGCAAAAGCGGAAAGAGAAGTGATGGCATTGGCAGGAAGGTGGTGCGGCTAGAGTTGGTAAGTGCTAAGCCAATCCCGGAAGAAGTCGCTGACCGGCAAACCAAACCCCCGTTGGAAGTGGGACAAGAACACGACGTACTCACCCGGATTGGGGGAGGGGGCCAGTTCGGCAGAGGCAAGACGAGCGGCGACGCCGGCGGGGATGCATCTGGTGCGGTAGAGCCAATCCAGGTCGTCTTGGCAGACCCAAGACCCGCCCCACACGCCACGGTCCGCCGCCGTGGAGTCCTCCTCCATCTCTTGCTCGGCAACGGCGAGCTCGTCCTCCGTCATCTGGTCTTCGCTACCCTCGCTGGCGCTAGAGGCGGTGGGGGGCAGTGGCCTAGATTGGCAACGACCCGTCGTGGAGGAGGCGCTTAGCGGCGGCGAAGATACAGAGGTGTGGGGGAAAAGTGCGGCGGCGGCGCTGCTACGGAGAAGCACTGGCGGCGTTGCTGTCGCGGGGAAGAAGAAGAAGAAGAGCAAGGGGCAGAGGGGCGCGGAAGGGGAAAATCCTAAGGAGTGCGCCCCTCCCCTATTTAACCCCTCCCACGAGGGGAAAGTGGGATCGTGTCCTGCAGGCGCGCCACATGATGTGGCCGTGTATTACCCGCATCAACCAATCAGCATGAAGCCGCACGGAAGGCCACCGAACGAAATTGATCCCATGACGTGATGCGTGGATGCGGTAAATGAGGAGGCAGGCATGACGTGACCCGCGCACAGTGATAACTGACAATTACTGCGGCGGTTACTGTGCTGGCCCTTAAAATAAGACAGCATAATGATTAGCCTCCACATGGGTTGGCGTACGAGAGAAGGAAACAAGACCCAGATGGAACCATGGTAACCCGGCCAGCAAGTGAAAACTTGAAATGAGCAGAGGGAAATTAAAACCATGAGGTCCGAGGTAACCCGGTCGGCAAGTGAAAACTTAGAATGTGCGAAGGGAACGTAAATCCATATAATCCAAGATAAAGAGGTAACTCGGAAATAATGACCAGAGCTCAGAATTGAACCTGATGTGGCCTTAGCGGCCAAGGCAGCTAAGACCGCACCAGCTTCGGGGACTAATGTTGGGGGGATACCCCCGGGTAGGGTCACGCCGGGGTATAAAGGCCGAGTTAGCCGAGGTTCGGCAAGGTCAAAGCGCATGCTGGCCGGGTCACCTCAAGGCAGGATGAATCACGGGGTAACCCGGACCTGGGGGCGTTCGCCTCACTAAGTCTCAACCGACTTAAGGAGTAAGTCGGAAATGCCTGTTTTACTTGTATGCAGGGACGGGTGTGGCCGGATCAACTATGATCCGGGTCACGTCTAGCTTCTAGGAGAAGGAAGAAATCTCGCTGGTCAAAAGAAGCCCCAGTATGCACTGCCTGAGCGAAGCAAACAAGGGCAGGACCACCAGGGCATGGACGACAAGGGTGACGACGCTCATGTCAGCTGACGCGGGCGCCGCAGAGGCTCACGTAGCCTCTACGTGTGTGACGCGGGGGAAAAAGCACCCCGGTCGGCTTACTACTTTGGGAGGAGGCATATTATTAGGAATATGCCTCCACGTATGCCCTAGGCAGAGAGTTAGCTCCCTCTATATAAGGAGGGCTAGGTTTTCAATAGAAGGGGTTCCGCTATTCTGATTTGGGCTAGGGTTTGAGTGTGATCTGTGTGTGAGAGTAAGAGAGATCCTTCTTCCTCCTCTCGCCAATACAGCTCTAGGAGCACTTGTAATCTTGGAAGCAAGGCGAATACAAACTTCTGTGTGAAGAATCACTTCACTATCCCTCCTTGGATTCCCCTAGCGTGTATTTGTCCCCACCTTTAGCCTATCCATGGCATCTGTCGTGACACCACCACGACATATTCTCCACTGATATTTTGTTTAACCAATGGCGCACATCAACAATAATGCGCCACTAATAATGTGGGCCCGGCACCCCGGAGGACTGTGAACCAAACTTCAATGGCGCATATGTCCATATGCGCCATTGATATATGCTCATCAATGGCGCATATGCCATATGTGCCATTGATAATTATGTGGGTCCTACCTGGACCCCACCACTCAGAAAGGTGGCAGGATTATCAATGGCGCATTTCGGAGATGCGCCACTAATACTATTTTTCCAATGGCGCATGTTATAAAAAATGTGCCACTCATAAATCTTGGGGCCCACCACCTGAAAAGGTGGCAGACTTATTAGTGGCGCATATAGTGGAAGATGCACCACTCATAACTGCGCCTAGATCTACAACTTGGTAGCCACCCCCACCCACTACCACCATTCGATTCTTCTCCACCCACCACCCCAAATTAGATATATAGCTCGTCCTCCTCCTCCCCACCACCTCAATTTCTCCATTCTTTCCTCCATTCTTAGTTGTTGAACCTACCTTGCTTCATAGTTTTATGAGGGAAAGCCTCTCCAAGTTGTAGATCTACTAAACCAACTAGTTTTCCTCCTCCAACATCCATCTTGTTCTCCAACAACCACACTATCTCGTTGCGGACTTGGCTCAGTGATACGTTGCAAACGCATCCATAATTTTTGATGTTCCATGCTTGGTTTTATCTACTTTCTTATATTTTGTCCACACTTTGGAGTACTTTTCATATGATTTCTTGGACTAACCTATTAACAAGAGCCATAGCGCTAGCTGCCTGTTTTCTACTGTTTTTGGTTCCAGGAAAGTCAGAAAATGAATATTCTCGGAATTGGACGGGACAAAAGCTAAAGTCAGTTTTTCACCAAGGGACACCAGGAGCCAAAATACGAGACAGAGAGGGGCTGGGGCCCGGCCACACCACCTGGCCACGCGGGCCAGGCCTGGCCGCGCCAGGGGTGGTCTAGCCGCCCCAGGCACCCCCTCGGCCTCCCTCTTTGCCTATAAGTTGCCTCCTGACCTAAAAACCCAAGGGGGTTCAACGTTTTTCCAGAAAGAGTTCCGCTGCGCCACCACCACCAGATTCTGTGATTCAGAACTAGAAACTCCGTTCTGGCACCCTGTCGGGACGGGGAATTGGAGGAGATCATCGCCATCATCATCACCATCGCTTCTCCATCAACCATCCATGTTTCCCCCATCAATGAGTGAGTAATCCCCCGCTGTAGGCTATGGGGATGGTAGGGATTGGATGAGATCGTTCATGTAATGGCATCGGATTGTTAGGGCATTGTGCCTAGTATCTACTATTAGTGCTTTTTGACTTTGTTGCAACTTGTTATGCTTAATTCTTGTCACTAGGGTCCGAGTGCGATGATTTCAGATCTGAACATGTTATTGATTCATTATGATAGTATTCTTTATGGTCTTACCTGCAAGTTGTATACACATATTGTTGTACGGAACCAAAGGCCCCGAAGTGACAGCAATCGGGATAACCGGAGGGAATGGCTTTGATGTGATGATCACATGTGTTCACGGAGTGTTAATGCTTTGCTCCGATGCTCTATTAAAAGGAGCACCTTAATTGCCAGTAGTTCCCTTGAGGCCCCGCTGCAAACGGGCTGGCAGGACAAAAGATGGTGTGCAAGTTCTCATTGCGAGCACGTATGACTATATATGGAACACATGCCTATGATTATTTAGTACTTGGATGCTTTATCCTATTTATCTGCAAATGCCCTATGTTCTGATTGCTATATGAATTGTCTTGTCCATGCAACGCCCGTCCATCCATCCCTATGCCTACCGCGCTTTAATCCTACTTTTTACTACAATTGTTACTACTGCTATTACTTTACTATTGCTACTACAAAGCTGTTGCTACTGATAAACTGTTGTGAGAAAAATTGTTTCTAGGTGCAGCGGAATTGTCAACTCAGTTGTTAAGACTTATAAATATTCTTTGGCTCCCCTTGTGTCGAATCAATAAATTGGGTTTCACTTCCCTCGAAAATACTGCGATACAGTCCTATACTTGTGGGTCATCAAGACTATTTTCTGGCGCCATTGCCGGGGAGCATAGCTTTATTTATCAAGTTCACTTGGAATCACTATTGTTCAAGCATAATCATAACCAATCTCTTTACTTTGTTATTTTTGTTTTGCTTAGTTTATTTCTACCTTGTTTGCTTGTTTGTTTATCAAAAATACAAAAAAATTAGTTCCTACTGTAGTTGTTATTTTCATTGGTCTGTTATTGTCTTGCTTTATCATGCTTTCTATCAATGGTTGGTTTCTTTGAAACTGAATCTTATTGGCAAGGTGGGTTCACGGAAGAACAAAAATATTAGTATAAGGAACACCGCTTGTCACAAAAAGGGAAACACTTATGAGAACAAATTGATAAATTGTATACCATTGCTATAAACATGCGCTCTACTTATAATGTTACTTATTTCTTTGATAAATCTTGTTGCTGTAGGAGGTAAAAACACCTCCCTTTTTAATGTGAGTATAATGATGATGTTACCATATCTTATTATGTTAAAGAAAATTATGACTTTTATGATGTGGAACAAATTGAGGAATTTATTGCTTGGAAGGGTGCATTTGAACTTGCTAGTTTGCTTGAAAATATTGATGATTCACCTTATAAATATGAGGTTTATGATATACTTAAATTTTGCTTTGATAATTACAAGGAAGAAAATGGCTATATTCTTGAATATATTAATAGATGCTTTCCACAAATGGAAGAGACTAATGCCTTGGAGGATCTTATGGAAGAAGAAATTGATGAACCTGAAAGCTCATTAGATGAAAATGATAAGGAGAGTGATGAACAAAAGGAGGAAGAATGGATTAGGTACCCATGCCTACCTTCTAATGAGAGTAACTCTTTATCCCTTACATTATTTGATTGTCCCCCATGCTTACCAAAGGAAGATGAATGTTATGCTCATGTTATCTGTGATAATCCTTTATTTGTGCCTAACTTCGAGATGCATGGTACAAAAGAGTTTTGCTTAGAAATTGTTTATGATAAATCTCTAGACAATGTTCCTATATTGAATGATCAGTCATCTTGTTATAGAATTGTTAAAAGTGGGTTTGAAGGTTTTAATCCCACTATTTTTGAGCTGGATAAAAATTATGTTTTTGTAGAACATGAAAAGCATGCTTTATGTGATAGTTATATTGTTGAGTTTATTCATGAGGCTCCTGAAAATTATTATGGGAGAGGAAAATATGGTTGTAGAAGTTTTCATGGCATTGAAACACCTCTCTATGTGCTGAAAGTTTTGAAGTTACTCGTGTTTTATCTTCCTATGCCTGTCACTCTGTTCTCTGTGAATTTTTTTGCATACAAGGTTCCTATGCATAGGAAGTGGGTTAGACTTAAATGTGTTTTGAATTTTCTTCTTGATGCTCTCTTTTACTTCAATTCATATTTCTTATGTGAGCATCCTCTCAAACTATCATGCCTAACTTAAAGGTGTTAAAGAAAAGTACTTATTGGGAGATAACCCAAAAGTTTCAGATGATTCTTGGAAGTTATTACTTTAGTAATAACCGCTCCTTATCCTTTTTATTTGCTTTTTGTGCCAAGAGTAACCTCTAATGAGAGAGAAGTAATGGTTGAGAAAGTTGTTGTCCCGAAACAGATTTCTATGCTTCATCGTAAACATTCGTGTAAAATCTCTGTACGTCCTTTTGAGGCTTCAATTTTTGTGCTTCTGCCCCAGGTTGTTATATAACTTTCGTTAGTTCAACAGTTTTCGATTTGAGAAATAGAAGGTCTTCGAAAAAATTCGAATTTACTTGCTGGTCTGTTTTCGAAGATTTCTGCCATCATTTGCATTTGCTTTTTGTTGGTTCCTTTTTGAGTTCTTTTGGGGAATTGAGCTTTTTAAGGGAAGTGCTACAGTAGCTTGTGTTTTAATGGAAGTTTTATTGGACTTGGAACTACAGTACCCGTCTCACCCCAAGAAATATCCAAGAAGTACAAGCGTCAAAGCTTAGGGATGCCCAAGCCATCCCCTTCTTCATCAATAAAAATTCCAGGTTCCTTCCAAACACTTCATTTTTATTGTTTCATGCACAGTTGTGTTGTTCTTGGAGCGTCTTCTTTTTCGTTTTCGTTTTGGTTTTAGTTTGCTTGGTTTTCTTAGTTTGCTGAATAAATTGGTTGGACCCCCTCTTTCATGCATTGGTTTTCAAATAGTTTGGTTTGGATTGGAAAAGAGTAGGAAAGTTCATGCTTAAGTGGTAAAGAGAGCTTGTTTTTGACTGTGGCCTATGCTTTGTCATGCCATGCTTGATATTGTTTTGGCTTTATGCTTAGTATTCTTTGCTGTAGCATGACATGTTATAAACAATTGAGATTGCTTAATGTGCCTTGGAAGAATCATGCGTTGTTTTAGCATATTAAAGCATAGTATTATGGTATTCTCCTTTGATGCTTTATTTGGGTTGACTTGGCGCATGCTCACACCATGTTATGACTATCCCAAGTCACCATAGCCTTTATGATCCTTTAGTTTTCAACTTGTAGTATCACTTTATGCTTTGATTAATAATGTTTTGTCGCTCTGCATGATTATGGCTATTATTGCTCTCTTAGTTGGTCGCTCCCAGTCTTTTGCTAGTCTCAATAACCAAGTGTGAGTTCCACTCATGCATCCAATTCCTGAAACCAAGTTATTCCAAAGAGTCCACCATACCTACCTATTAGCATATTCTATTCCAAGTATATTCATGTTTTTATCTACCTTCCGAATTAAACTTGTTATGAGAAAACTAGTGATTAAAGCTCTCACGAACTTGATGGCACACTTTACTTTTCTTGCATTTAATAAACTTGAACCATTGCATCCATCTTTGTTGCGTATATGCTTGCGCCTTATAAGTTGAAGTTAGCAGAACCGTGTATCATGTGGAATGCTTTCAACATTGTACTTTGTACCCCGTTGATATCATGTTCTTTTGCTTATGGATCCCAGCAGTGTGAAATAAAAGGGGAACTTGTAAGATCATGGAGTTTGTATTTGTGTTAGAGAAACGACTGGGCCGCTAGCCTAAGCCATGCCTAATCATGGTGGAAACTTGCAGCATAACCATAATGAGCACTCTATGAAGCATCCTCAATAAAAACCTATGCAAATAGCTACAGGAAAGTACTAATCAAGCAATCAGGGCTATCAATAGATCCAGGAGGTAAATTACTAAACCAAGTTTTAGCTTCACCTTTCAGTGAAAAGGGGAAATCTTAGCAACAAAGTAAGTACGCATCTTAATATCATCACAAAACAAGCCACTCATGGTAGAAAGCTCAGTCATATGTGCTACTGCACTTTCATTCTTAGTCCCACAAAAAGGTTCTTTCTCAACAATAGCTATGTAAGATAGATCAAGAGAGAAATCATAATATTTATCTTTAATGCTCATGGGAGAAGTAGCAAACTGAGCAATAGGAGACAATTTGGGTCTAATATTATGCCTCTCAAGGAGACTCTTAGCAGCGCTCCTATCATGGGTGTTTTTACATTCTTTAATAAATTCATCGGGCATCTCAACATAACCATCTTCAATATCATAGATCTCACTAGACTCAGGAGGTCTGCTATAGTGTCTTCATTAGGAGTTTCAGTATTTCCAGCTATAGTTCTAGCAATCGTAACATCTAGGAAAGGACCTAATGAACCACTCTTATCAAGCACGGTAGAAGCAACATCATAAGTATCAGAAGTTTTAGATTCAGCAGTAGTAGCAGTGTGTGTAGCATGTGTATGTGGTGGTGTAACGAGCTTACTCATGACAGACGGTGAATCAAGAGCAACCGAGGTGTTCAGAACCGTACCTCTTCTTGTAGTGGATGGTAAAATAGGAACCTTGCCATCACGAGACTTACCCATGATGGATGGATGGCAGCGAACAATAATGAATCCAAGCAAACTTGATAAATAAAGCTATGCTCCATAGCAACGGCGCTAGAAAATAGTCTTGATGACCCACAAGTATAGGGGGTGTATCGCAGTATTTTCGAGGGAAGTGAAACCCAATTTATTGATTCGACACAAGGGGAGCCAAAGAATATTTATAAGCCTTAACAACTGAGTTGTCAATTCATCTGCACCTGGAAACAATCTGGCTCACAACAGTTTATCAGTAGCAATAGTTTTGTAGTAGGAGTAGTAAAGTAATAGTAGTAGTAAAAGTAAAGACAGTAGTAACAATTGCAGCGAATAGTAGGATTAGAGCGCGGTAGGCATAGGGATGGATGGATGGGCGTTGCATGGACAAGACAATTCACATGGCAATCAGAACATTGGGAAATTGCAGATAAATAAGATAAATCATCCAAGTACTAAATAATCATAAGCATGTGTTCCCTATATAGTCATACGTGCTCGCAATGAGAACTTGCACAACATCTTTTGTCCTGCCAGCCCATTTGCAGCGGAGCCTCAAGGGAACTACTGGCAATTAAGGTGGTCCTTTTAATAGAGCACCGGAGCAAAGCATTAACACTCCGTGAACATATGTGATCCTCACATCAAAGCCATTCCCTCCGGTTATCGCGATTTCTATCACTTCGGGGCCATTGGTTCCGGACAACCACGTGTGTATACAACTTGCAGGTAAGACCATAAACAATACTATCATAATGAATCAATAACATGTTCAGATCTAAAATCATGGCACTTGGGCCCTAGTGACAAGCATTACATGTCGCAACAAAGTCAAAAACCACTAATAGAAGATACTAGGCACCATGCCCTAACAATATGATGCCACTACATGAACGATCTCATTCAATCCCTACCATCCCCATAGCCTACAGCGGGGGATTACTCACTCATAGATGGGGGAAACATGGATGGTCGATGGAGAAGCGATGGTGATGATGATGGTGATGATCTCCTCCAATTCCCCATCCCCACAGGGTGCCAGAACAGAGTTTCTGGTTCCGAATCGTGTAATCTGGTGGTGGCGGCGGAGCGGAACTCTTTCTAGAAAAACATCGAACCCCCCTGAGTTTTTAGGTCAGAAGGCATCTTATAGGCGAAGACGGAGACCGAGGGGGTGTCTAGGGCGGCCAGACCACCCCCTGGCGCGGCCAGGCCTAACCCGCGTGGCCAGGTGGTGTGGCTGGGCCCCAGCCCCACTCTGTCTCGTATTTTGGCTCCGGGAGTCTTCTGGTGAAATAGGATTTTTGGCATATTTTCTGAGATTTTTCCTGATAGTTGGTTTTCTGCACAAAAACTAGACACCAAGGCAATTCTGCTGAAAACAACGTCAGTCCGTGTTAGTTGCATCCAAATCACACAAGTTTAGAGGAGAAACAATAGCAAAGTGTTCGGGAAAGTAGATACGTTTTAGACGTATCAACTCCCCCCAAGCTTAGCTTATTGCTTGTCCTCAAGCAATTCAGTTGAAAACTGAGTGCGATAAAAGAAACTATCACAAACACATTTGCTTCATATGATGTATATATTCTCAGCATGTGATCAACTACTTAGACAATTCATAATAAGGAGTATGCAACTAAGTTTACTTAATAGGCAATGCAAGCTATGAATATATTCCAAATCAAAAATAATAAGTAGCATGAAGCATAAACATAAGCAACATTACAATGCTCATAACAAGGTATGATAGAGTGGTATATCGCTTGCCTTTTTATTGTGAATGCCAAGGCACCTCTGAAGTTCAGGTAAAGACTAGAAGTAAAGATATCAAAGATACAAGCATCAAAGTCATAACACAAATAATCATGTTTTGAGACAAGCACATTACACTAAGAATGACAACTATGCTCTCAAGAAGGTGCTCATAGAATAGGTGGAGCCTCAACAAAGAATTGAAAAGGTTTTGAATAGTTTGAAAGGCTTCCAAATGCTGAAAGTACTTTACTCATTAGCTTTGAGCTCTCATTGCCCCTATCATAAGCATCTTTAATATGGTTAAGGTGAAAGTGAGGAACAGTCTAAGTTATATGCTTGACAGACTATAAACTAGAAATCCCATGTCCCTTGAGTACAAGGGCCGCTCCTCATGCTACTCAACTTTAGTTACCGGTAAGTTCTTGTCATCGTAAATACGTGCGTATCATAGAGAACCACCAACGGGGTACCCCTTGCTCGATGATACGGAAGAATCCCCATATCAAAATGACAAGGCAAGCAGACAATGAGTATCTCAGCAATCTTCTTATTTACCATGGGAAAATAGTGATTTTTTCTCTCTTTCCTCTTTTCTCAAATCTCTTTTTTTTTTCTGTTTCTCAATAGATATCTGATACGTCCATTTTGCATCACTATTCTATGTCTTAGTTCACTATTATTCATTGATATATTTCATATTGAGAGGTGATACTTATGTTATTTCATCTATTTTTGCATGGTTGATGACTTTTGGAGCATGGACCACTGCAGTCAAGATTCTGATGGAAAAGGTGATGTTTGGAGGCAAAATTCGCAAAGATCAGAAAATACGGGAAAATATATGGAAAATCCTATTTTTCCAGAAGACTAAGGATGCCAGAAGATGGAGTGGAGATGGGCCACAGGGGGCCCACACCACCCCATGGCGCGGGAAGCCCTAGGCCACGCCTGGAGGTGGTGTGGCCGCCCTGGCCCACTCCAGCCTCTCCCCTCTGGCGTATATCATCCTCCCGAAACCCTAAGACTCGGGGGGTGACCACAGAAATATTTCGCCGCCTCTGCGGGGCGGAAAACACCGAGAGAGAAAGATCCCTCCGGCAGACAGATTTCTGCCGGGGAAATTCCTTCCCGGAGAGGGGAGATCGTCGCCATCAACACCACCATCAAGCTAGACTTCATCGGGATCATCATCATCATCACCACCATCATCTCCACTAGAACCATCATCACCACTTCATACCGCTGTAACAATTGCGTTGAATCTTGCATAGTTCATAGGGGAAACTTTCCCGGTGTTGATTACTCTTTGTAGTTGATGCTATTGAGTGAACCATTGAATTATTATTTATGTTCAGATTGTTATACATCATTATTCCATCTCTGATCATGATCCATATGATGTCTTGTGAGTACTTCGTTTTGTTCTTGAGGACATGGGAGAAGTCTTGTTGTTAGTAGTGGAGTTGCGTTGAGAAAGATTCAATAGATTGTTATTTAAGTTGTGGTGTACTTCTTCTAGTGGTGTCATGTGAACGTCGACTACATGACACTTCACCTAAATGGGCCTAGGGGAATGCATTGTGTATTTGGCTACTAATCGTAGGGGTTGCCGGAGTGACAGAAACCTAAACCCCCATTAGGAAACCATTGCACAAGGGACGTAAGGGTCTTAGAGTTTAAAGCTGTGGTTAGGTTTTCACCTTAATTACTTTCTTGTACTTACGGATGTTTGCAAGGGGTATAATCACAAGTATGTATTAGTCTTGGATGGGGCGGTACATTAGCATAGGTTCACCGACACAACACTTAGCAAGCTAAAGAAGATTAATCGACTATATGAAGCGAAAGCACTTGACAGTCTTCCCATGTGTCCTCGAGAACGTTTGGTCATCTTAAGTAAAACAACCGGCCTGTCCTTTGCTGCATAAAGGATTGGGCCACTTGCTGCATTTATTCCTACTGTCTTTTATTTACTCGTACTTTATTTACTTGCTTTATCGAGAACCCCTAAAAATCTGTTTGCTAAGTATTAAAGAGAATTCCTGATCCATACCACTAGCCAGCACCTTCTGCTCCTCGTTGGGTTCGACACTCTTACTTATCGAAAATACTGCGATACACCCCCTATACTTGTGGGTCATCAAGACTATTTTCTAGCGCCGTTGCCGGGGAGTGAAGCGCTATTGGAGAGTGGAACTGGTAAAGGAAACTTCTACTGTGAGTATTGTTTACTACTGTTAGTTGCTTTATTTTCGTTATGGTTAATTCGCTGAGTTTCTTATTTGGTAATGCTACTACCACTGCTAAGGTAGTAGATAAGCCACCACCTGCTGAAAATGATGTTTTCAAAATACCTACAAGAATTATTGATCGTGTTATGGATAACTACTATGTTGGGGATGGAACTGTCCATCCCGGTGATCATTTACTCTTTATACACGAATTATGCGGGTTATTCAAGTGTGCAGGTATTACTACAGATCAAGTTAAGAAGAAGTTATTCTCATTATCACTGAAAGGAAGAGCTGAGGAATGGTATAAGCTGCTGAAGAATGGTCAAGCTCTGGAATGGGAGGAAATAGTGCCTCTCTTTTATTCAATATCCTCCTAGTGAGATTCATAAAGATCGGAATCAAATATACAACTTTTGTCCTCTTGATGGAGAGAGTACAGCTCAAGCTTGGGGGAGGTTGAAGTTGCTAATGCTCCGATGTCCCATTCATGAGCTCCCCAACAATATTATTATCAATAACTTTTATGCAAGGCTCCCTCTACATGATAAAGATTTATTGGATGCTTCTTGTGCTGGATCATTCACTCGTATGGAAGAAGAAGCTAAAAGGGACCTTCTAGACCGTATTCAAGACAATGCTGAAGCTTGGGAGAATGACAAAGGTAGAAAATCAGGTATAAATTATGATTATGAATGCATTGAATCTTTTATGGGAACTGATGACTTTCAAAATATTAAAAATGTTTATGGTCTAGATTCTCAAGCTATTGCTTCTTATTTTAAGGCTTTTGCTTCCTACATTGAAGTGCCTAAAAAGAAGTGGAATAAGTATTATGAACCTTATAAAGATGTTGCTAAGTGTGTTCCTGCAAGAAATACTGAAGTTTATACTGCTAATCATGTTTTACCTGAACCTTACATTGAGAAAATGCCTTTCCCAGTTAAGATAAAGGAACATTCTATGATAGCTAGTATGGTTAATGAAAGTACAAATAAAGCTGGTGAACCTGATAAACAAATGGTTGATGAACCTATAATAGCAAATGTGAAAGACTTTGTTACTAAATATGAAAAAGAGGGACACCATATCCTTTGTAAGGATACCTCTAATATTGTTTCACAAAGTAGTGTTATGCGAGCTAGTATTCCTGTGTTTTCTGTTAGAATAAGTGATCATTGCTATGATGGTCCTTGTGATAGCTATATTGTTAAGTTTATGCATGATACTGAAAGTTATTATGAGAGAGGGAAAAGTGTTCTCATGCATCTCAATAATATCAAGTTTCCCTGTTTTATGCTGAAAGTTTTTATGTTGCGCTTCTTTTGCCTTCTTATGCAAGTTGCCTCTGGTTTCAATAACTTGTTTGTTTACAAAATTCCCTTGCATAGGAAGTGGGTTAGACTTAAATGTGTGTGTGTTTTTGCTTCTTAATGCTCTCTTTCACTTCAATTCATATCCCTGTGAGAGCTTCTTCAAAATTATCATGCCCATCTTAATGGCTATAAAGAAAGAGCTTTATGGGAGACAACCCAATTTGTTTTTGCTTTTAGTTTGTTTTTGTTTCTTTGAGTCTTGGAAGTTATTACTTCGGTAATAACTGCTCCTTATCCATTTTGTTTGGTTTTTGTGTCAAGATCAACCTCTAATGAGAGAGAAGTAAGATTTGGGGAAGTTGCTGTCCCGAAACAGATTTTTGTGCTTCACCGTAAACATTCGTGAGAGATCTCTGTATGTAGGATTGAGCTGTAATTTTTTGTGCTTCTGCCCCAGGTTGTTATTTAACTTTCGTTAGGTTTGCACTTTTTGATTTGAGCAACAGAAGATTTTTGAAAAAATTGATCTTTACCTGCTGGTCTGTTTGACAGATTTTGCCAATCTTGCATTTGCTTCTTTATTTGATTTCCTTCTTGAATTCTTTTTGGGTTTTCAGAAGGAGTTGCTACAGCAGCTTATGTTTTGATGGTTTTCAGTTGAAGTTGGACTCAAAAGGTTTTATCACTTCACTTATACTAATGTTGCTAATGAGAACTGTGTGAAGTTTGGTGTGAAGGAAATTTCCAGGAAGTGGAGATAATGGTATAATAAGGAAAAGAAGGGTTTTATGACTCAAGTAATAAGTGTATGAAGATGAAGATATTGATGATTCAAGTGGTGACTCCGGAAGAATCTACTAGATACCAAATTCAGAGACCTGCAGAGTCTGTTTTCAAATAGGTAACAGTTCTGGCAAGAAAAGTTCCGCGAAAATACAATCCAACTATATTTTTGCAGTTTTCAGTCGATAAGGAAAGATCCAAGCAAAAAAGGGACGGAAACGGAGCCAGGGTGGATCACACCACCCTGTCGCGCGGGCCCACCCCTGGCCGCGCCACCAGGTGGTGAGTCCACCCCGGACTCCGCCTCCGACTCGTTTTCACCCAGTACCTTCCTTTTGATGTGAAACTTCGTAATATATAACCCCCCCCGGATCCCTTGAGGTTCATATATTGTGTTTTTGCTGTGTTTTTGTTTTGATCTGTTTCTGTCAGGACATACTCTTTGAAAGCCTAGAAGCACAATGGTGTCCGCCAAGGATGAAGGGAAGGAGCCTATGGAGGAAGACCTCCAAGACCCCGGGAAGGAGAAGGAGATCAAGAGTGAAGGTGAAGAGGAGCAAGGCCAATATCCGCACACTGGCACTACCATTGCAAGCATTGGAGTGGTGATGAAACCTGCCAGGGTTAGAAGGACTGCATGGATGCAGACTGGGGGAAAAGCTCCTCGTCATAGTTTGGCTCCACGGTCACTTCCTCCACACACCAAGAATCCTTTCCATACCTTTATCCATAACCATGCAGGAAAAGAAGACTTCAAGGAGGAAGAGTGGGGAAAGAATAGCAAGAGCTGGAATTCTCAACACGACATGATCATGAGCCGCATTGAGAAAAACTCACAGCTGATTCGTAATTCCACCTTCGAGATTGAGGACTTGGGGAAACTGATTAGAGAGCTCATCGAGAGGATACCACCATCACCAAAGGAGTAATTTGTCATCAGGTTTGGCATCCCCTTGGTTTGTTCCAAGCTTGGGGGAGTGTCGTGGTATCACATCACTATCTTCTATCTTTTTACCTTATTAGTAGAGTCATATCATGAATAGAGGAGTTATTATGTAGTATGGTTTGCATTATGGAAGTGCCCCCTCTCTCGTTAGATATGTATCCCTTGGTGTGAGTTGCCGTTATGGAATATTAATGAGAAGTTCTATCATTTACTCTTTTGCATAGCTTATATTAGTTTTCAATTCATGGTTATATGATTGAACTTGTTGTTAGTATTGGTATCACTTTGGGATAATTGAGTTAATTTAGTTGGTTTTGGCAAACCTGGCTCGGTCAGTAGCACACTATTTTTGAGAGTTGAATGAAAACATAGAAGTACTCTAAAGAAAAATAATTTCATCATCTTTCTTTCTTGATTTGCTCATAAGTCTAGTATTCTCTAGTTAAGATCTTTTGTGCTTCCAAGGAAGATTGCATGTTTGTCTTTATCACTTGTATGTTTGTTTGTTTCCTTCAACTCTTAGACTTGCTACCCAGCCTTGCTAGCCAAAAAACCTGTACTGAGAGGGTATTCTTCTTGTGCATCCACCTCCTTTAAACCAAAACCTTTGCCATTTGTGTCCACCATACCTACCTAGTAGCATTATTGCTATTTCAAGTAAATTCTTGTTTTATCTACCTCCCAAATTAAACTTGTTATGTGAAAATTAGTGATTAAAGCTCTCACGAACTTGATGGCACACTTTACTTTCTTGCACTTAATAAACTTGAACCATTGTGCTCACCTATGTTGCGTATATGCTTGCGCTTTGTAAGTTGTGAATTAGAAGAACCATGTTGTCATGGGGAACACTTTCAACATTGCACTGGTACTTTGTACCAAGTTGATATCATGTTCTTTTGTCTATGGATGTCGTCAGTGTGAAATGAAAGGGGAGCTTGTAAGTCCATGGAGTTATGCATGTGTGTTAGAGAAACGCCTGGGCCGCTGGTCTAATCCATGCTGACATGGTGGAAACCTGCAGCGTAACCATAACGAGTATCTATGAAGCATTCTTCTTATAAAAAAAGAGTCCGATATTGAGAAAAAAAGAGAAAAAGAAAAAAAGAGATATTATGAAAAGAGGAAAGAGAGAAAAAAGCAGCATATTCCCATGGTAAATAAGAAGATTGCTGATATGCTTGTTGTCTGCTTGCCTTGTCATTTTGATATGGGGATTCTTCCGTATCATCGGGCAAGGGGTACCCCGTTGGCGGTTCTCTATGATACACATATGCTTATGATGACTAGAACTTACCGGTGACTAAACTTGAGTAGCATGAGGAGCGACCCTCGTATTCAAGGGACATGAGATTCTCAACTTACAACTTGTCAATGCATATCCTAATTTTTGATCACTTTAACCTTAATCACCTAAAGATGCCTATGATAGGGGCAATGGGAGCTGAAAGCTAGTAAGTATCATAATTTTTGGGAGCTCTTTATGAGACTTGCAATCCCTGCTTCCTTCTTTGAAGGGCCTTTCTTTCACTTTGTAGTTGAGTCAGTAAAACCTACTCCCTTCTATCTTAGCAAGTATTTTGAGTTGATGTGTTTCATTCATTCATATGATGATTTATGCAGTCATGTCTTATGTTCCTTGTTTTGCACATTTCTCTTATCTTGATGTTTACTACTTTGAAAGCTATCATTGAAAAGCCAGCTATTTGTAAACTCCAGCAAATTATCAACTATTCTTCGACCAAGAGCTAAGTTTGCCATTACCAATTATGATTCACTTTATGTATCTTTATTGTGTTTCCTTTACTCATTACAAGTTGAGTTATATAATAGTGAGTTGTCTTCTATTATGATCTGTGTATTTGATGAATGTGATGCTTCTTGTCCGTATTCTTTTATCGACTCTTCACTCCATAAACCTGAGGCCATGTTTATTGAGATCAGTTTCGCTTGAGGACAAGCGAAGTCTAAGCTTGGGGGAGTTTATACGTCCATTTTGCATCACTATTATATGTCTTAATTCACTATTATTCATTGATATATTTCGTATTGAGAGGAGATACTTATGTTATTTCATCTATTTTTGCATCGTTGATGACTTTTGGAGCATGGACCGCTGCAGTCAAGATTCTGATGGAAAAGGTGCTGTTTGGAGGCAAAATTCGCAAAGATCAGAAAATCTGGGAAAATATATGGAAAATCCTATTTTTCTAGAAGACTAAGGATGCCAGAAGATGGAGTGGAGATGGGCCACAGGGGGCCCACACCACCCCATGGCGCGGGCAGCCCTAGGCCGCGCCTGGAGGTGGTGTGGCCGCCCTGGCCCACTTCAGCCTCTCCCCTCTGGCATATATCATCCTCCCGAAACCCTAAGACTCGGGGGGCGACCACAGAAAGATTCCGCCGTCTCTGCGGGGCGGAAAACACCGAGAGAGAAAGATCTCTCCGGCAGGAAGATTTCTGCCGGGGGAATTCCTTCCCGGAGAGGGAAGATCGTCGCCATCAACACCACCATCAAGCTGGACTTCATCGGGATCATCATCATCATCACCACCACCATCATCACCATCAGCACCCTCATCACCATCTCCATATTGCTGTAACAATTGCGTTGAATCCTGCATAGTTCATAGGGGAAACTTTCTCGGTGTTGATTACTCTTTGTAGTTGATGCTACTCAGTGAACCATTGAATTATTATTTATGTTCAGATTGTTATACATCATTATTCCATCTCTGATCATGATCCATATGATGTCTTGTGAGTACTTCGTTTTGTTCTTGAGGACATGGGAGAAGTCTTGTTGTTAGTAGTGGAGTTGCGTTGAGAAAGATTCAATAGATTGTTATTTAAGTTGTGGTGTACTTCTTCTAGTGGTGTCATGTGAACGTCGACTACATGACACTTCACCTATATGGGCCTAGGGGAATGCATTGTGTATTTGGCTACTAATCGTAGGGGTTGCCGGAGTGACAGAAACCTTAATTACTTTCTTGTACTTACGGATGTTTGCAAGGGGTATAATCACAAGTATGTATTAGTCCTAGGAAGGTCGGTACATTAGCACATGTTCACCCACACAACACTTAGCAAGCTAAAGAAGATTAATCGACTATATGAAGCGAAAGCACTTGACAGTCTTCCCATCTGTCCTCGAGAACGTTTGGTCATCTTAAGTAATACAACCAGCTTGTCCTTTGCTGCATAAAGGATTGGGCCACTTGCTGCATTTATTCCTACTGTCTTTTATTTACTCGTACTTTGTTTACTTGATTTATCGAAAACCCCTAAAAATTTGTTTGCTAAGTATTTGCAGAGAATTCTTGATCCATACCACTAGCCAGCACCTTCTGCTCCTCGTTGGGTTCGACACTCTTACTTATCGAAAATACTGTGATACACCCCCTATACTTGTGGGTCATCACTATCTCTCTCTTTTTTTATAAGAAGAATGCTTCATAGATACTTATTATGGTTACGCTGCAGATTTCCACCATGACAGCATGGATTAGACCGGCGGCCCAGGCGTTTCTCTAACACACATACATAACTCCATGGACTTACAAGCTCCCCTTTTATTTCACACTGACGACATCCGCAACCAAAAGAGCATGGTATCAATTGGGTATATATTTACAGGTGTTGAAAGCGTTCCCCATGACAGCACGATTATGCTAATCCCTGTCCTATAATTTGCAAGCATATAACTTTCATGGATAGTCACAATGGTTCAGGTTTATTAAGTGTAGGAAATAAAGTGTGCCATCAAGTTTGTGAGAGCTTTACTAACTAACTTTCTCATAACAAGCAAACATTTTATTCAGAAGAAAACAAGGCATATTGAATATGCACGGAAATAGCAAATGATGCTAATAGGTAGGAAACATGAGTAATAGCTGTCATACTTAGTGTAAGTGTAAGTGAAGGCTAGCAATAGTGAGGGAGCGACAAACGAGAGAGAAATAGCTGTCATAATCATGCTTGCAACAAAACAAGACTAATCATGGGATGAAAGTGATTCAAGACCCTCAAGGCAAAATAATTCATCGAGGCTTAACTGATTATTTCATTCATATGCATGCTGAGCATGTGCCAAGTCAATTCAAGTGAAATATTCAGAGGAGGATACCACGATGTCATACCAAGTTATGAATAGAGTAATGCAAGCAAACATTCATATGACATGCTACAAACTATTAGCAAGATGGAACTAATCATATGAAAGCAAGAACTACTAAGCATCCATGAATAACATACACCCTACATGAACAGACTAAGCTTGCCCACAATGACGAGTATATGTACAAAAATGAAAACAAATAGAGTTTGTTACCAGCCTCTTACCACACCTCAAGTTGTCATTCATCCTCATTATTGCCCTTCACTTGTGTGGCTTGAATAATAATAATATGAAACCAAATTCCACTGAGAACTGCTGAACCCTGCAACAAACTCACAAAACCAAAGAAGAATGACAAATATTTTTGGTGTTTTGATTTTTAAAACAAGAACCAAAAAGGAAAAACAAGCAAAGCCAAATATTTTTTGGTTTTTCGAATAGTTCAAACAAAGCAAGCAAACCAAGGCAAAAGGAAGAAGCAAACAAAGAGAAACAACCGAAATATTTTTGGTCTTTTTGTGTTTTAGAAAGCAAAAGCGAAGAAAGAACGAAAACTAAAAAGAGAACGAAACATGAATATACAAAGTTGCAACAAAGTCAAAAAGCACTAATAATAGATACTAGGCACCATGCCCTAACAATATGATGCCATTACACGAACGATCTCATCCAATCCCTACCATCCCCATAGCCTACATCGGGGGATTACTCCCTCATAGATGGGGGAAACAGGGATGGTCGATGGAGAAGCGATGGTGATGATGATGGCAATGATATCCTCCAATTCCCCATCCCGGCAGGGTGCCAGAACGGAGTTTCTGGCTCTGAATCGTGGAATCTGGTGGTGGTGGCGAAGAGGAACTCTTTCCAGAAAAATGTCGACCCCCCCTGAGTTTTTAGGTCATAAGGCATCTTATAGGCGAAGAGGGAGACCGAGGGGGTGTCTGGGGCGGCCAGACCACCCCCTAGCACGACCAGGCCCAGCTCGCGCGGCCAGGTGGTGTGGCTGGGCCCTAGCCCCACTCCGTCTCGTATTCTGGCTCCGGGAGTTTTCTGGTGAAATAGGATTTTTGGCATATTTTCTAGGATTTTTCCTGATAGTTGGGTTTCTGCACAAAAACTAGACACCAAGGCAATTCTGCAGAAAACAACGTCAGTCCGTGTTAGTTGCATCCAAATCACACAAGTTTAGAGGAGAAACAATAGCAAAAGTGTTCAGGAAAGTAGATACGTTTTGGACGTATCAATAGCAAATAAAAAGATCGCTGAGATGCTCATTGTCTTCTTGCCTTGTCATTTTGATTATGAGATAGCTCCTGTATCATGTGCAAGGGGTACCCCGTTGGCGGTTCTCTATGATACATATGTACTTACAATGATAAGAGCTTACTTGTGACTAAAACTGAGTAGCATGAGGTTCGGTCTTCGTAAGTAAGGGGCATGAGATTGCGGCTTATAACTTGTCCAGCATATCCTCTTAGTTGTGTCACTTTAACCTTAATCACCTTCAAGATGCTTATGATAGGGGCAATGAGAGCTGAAAACTAATAAGTACCATAATTTTTGGAAGCTCTTTATGAAAGTTGAGTCTCTACTTCCTTCTTTGAAGGCCTTTCTTTTACTTTTATGTTGAGTCTCCACCTTCTATCTTTATGCACCTACTTTGAGAGCATAGTGGCCATTCTTAGTTGTATGTGCATTGTCCCAAGACTTATTGATTGATGCATAGCTTTGATATTGCTTGTTTTAAACTATTTGTATCTAGTCACTCTTATGAACTTTGAAGGTGTCCTATGCATTCGTGTTTGCTACTCTATGAGGGACAAGCTGAA
Source organism: Avena eriantha (assembly GCA_910589775.1). Classification (NCBI taxonomy): domain Eukaryota; kingdom Viridiplantae; phylum Streptophyta; class Magnoliopsida; order Poales; family Poaceae; genus Avena; species Avena eriantha. The sequence continues at coordinate 538,802,857 of OU342742.1, forward strand.
TGCCACTATGCTACGTTTTCTTTATGTAAAACAAAAAACGTCTTGCAAAGCATTGTTATTCATGAATCTTTTGTTTGTGCCTTTTCATGTTGCAACATAGTTGCTTTGTCTTATTGTTAGAACTTTATATTTTATGTTATGTTGAAGTACTATGATCCCAGCTATGAATGTTTTACGAATACTTTGATCAAATTTATGATAGTGCATGTCACCTCAAAAATTATTCTTTCTTTTTATCACTTACCTACTCGAGGACGAGCATGAGTTAAGCTTGGGGATGTTGATACGTTGCAAATGTATCCATAATTTTTGATGTTCCATGCTTGGTTTTATCTATTTTCTTATGTTTTGTCCACACTTTGGAGTACTTTTCATATGATTTCTTGGACTAACCTATTAACAAGAGCCACAGTGCCAGCTGCCTGTTTTCTGCTGTTTTTGGTTCCAGGAAAGTCAGAAAATGAATATTCTCGGAATTGGACGGGACAAAAGCCAAAGTCAGTTTTTCACCAAGGGACACCAGGAGCCAGAATACGAGACGGAGAGGGGTTGGGGCCCGGCCACACCACCTGGCCGTGCGGGCCAGGCCTGGTCGCGCTAGGGGGTGGTCTGGCCGCCCTAGGCACCCCCTCGGCCTCCCTCTTTGCCTATAAGTTGCCTCCTGACCTAAAAACCCAGGGGGGTCGACGTTTTTCCAGAAAGAGTTCCGCTGCACCGCCACCACCAGATTCCGTGATTCGGAACCAGAAACTCCGTTCTGGCAGCCTGCTGGGATGGGGAATTGGAGGAGATTATTGCCATCATCATCACCATCGCTTCTCCATCGACCATCCATGTTTCCCCCATCTATGAGTGAGTAATCCCCTGCTATAGGCTATGGGGATGGTAGGGATTGGATGAGATCATTCATGTAATGGCATCGGATTGTTAGGGCATGGTTCCTAGTATCTACTATTAGTGCTTTTTGACTTTGTTGCAAATTGTTATGCTTAATGCTTGTCACTAGGGCCTGCATGCCATGATTTCAGATCTAAACATGTTATTGATTCATTATGATAGTATTATTTATGGTCTTACCTGCAAGTTGTATACACATATTGTTGTCCGGAACCAAAGGCCCCGAAGTGACAGCAATCGGGATAACCGGAGGGAATGGCTTTGATGTGAGGATCACATGTGTTCACGGAGTGTTAATGCTTTGCTCCGGTGTTCAATTAAAAGGAGCACCTTAATTGCTAGTAGTTCCCTTGAGGCCCCGTTGCAAATGGGCTGGCAGGACAAAAGATGTTGTGCAAGTTCTCATTGCGAGCACGTATGACTATATATGGAACACATGCCTATGATTATTTAGTACTTGGATGCTTTATCTTATTTATCTGCAAATGCCCTATGTTCTGATTGCTATATGAATTGTCTTGTCCATGCAACGCCCGTCCATCCATCCCTATGCCTACCTCGCTTTAATCCTACTGTTTACTGCAATTGTTACTACTGTCTTTACTTTTACTACTACTATTACTTTACTATTGCTACTACAAAACTGTTGCTACTGATAAACTGATGTGAGCAAGATTGTTTCCAGGTGCATCTGAATTGACAACTCAGTTGTTAAGACTTATAAATATTCTTTGGCTTCCCTTGTGTCGAATCAATAAATTGGGTTTCACTTCCATCGAAAATACTGCGATACACCCCCTATACTTGTGGGTCATCACTCGGTAACAATTCTACTAGGTGAGTTGTTGGAGGACATGCATATGGATGTTTTGTTGGGTCCGCAGCATAGAAAACAAAAAAATTCCTACGATGAGAACTACATGCCAAGATCTATCTACTAGGTACAGAGCAATGGGTGGACATACATCCAACGAGAACTTACCCCCGAACACAACGAGCTTTGTTAACGAGTAGGAACTTGTGGTTGATGTAGTCGTACACTTGCCGATCTCATGATCGAGTGGAAGTCCGAGCGCCGCAACTCAGCAGCGCATCCGTACTCGCACACACGGTCAAGCCACCGGACAACCTCCACCTCCTCGCTCCAGCGATCCAGCGGAAGGAGCAACTTCTTCCAGACAAAATGCCACCGGGAACATGTATCTCGCTAATCTGAGACCATGGGGGAATAATTCTAGAGGGGGATAGAGATCCTTCACAAGGAGGTGTGTGGAAGAAGGAGGAAGAGGGTGGCCTTTTATAGGAGGAGGGGGGTGCCCCTCCTTTATGGCCGGCGCATGGAGGGGGGTGACTCCTCACCTCCCCATTCATGTGGTGGTAACCCCTCCACATTAAATGCCTCTTCACATTCCCCTTTAAAGTCCCTACTTTAAATGCATTAAAATTCTCCAAGTTTAATGCTCTCTCATTTAATAAAACTCTTTTATTAAATTTATTCAGAATTTTGTTAATTACTTTAATTAACAAACATTCACATATAACCCCCTGCAACATTTCAATATTACATGCAGAACCAATTTCACCCGAAACAGTTTCGGTGTCTATTGAAATAATTCCAGCACTTTGCAATTCTTTCGTCTAAAACATATGTGCTCCAAAATGGTGTCCGGTAACTCTTAAGTGTGTCACCCTACGATTCGCGAATAATGCAGACATGATTGAGACTCCTCTCAGATCAATAATCAGAAGCGGGACCTGGAGATCCATACTGATTCCTACACATTCAACGATGACTTCTGTGATCGTGAGAACCTTTAACGCTAGTAACTAAATCCCTTTGTCTCGCGATATATTACATGTCCGAGATTCGATCATTGGTATCTCCATACCTAGTTTGATCTCGTTACCGACATGCACTCTTTTCTCATTCCCGTGATATAACATTCTAGTGATCACATCACTTGCTTGCAAGCTATCTTAATAGGATATCACCGAGAGGGCCCAGAGTATATCTATCCATCAGCGGGATTGACAAATTCCACTCTTGATCCATGAGCCTCAACATAACACCTTCGTAGCACTGAACCCATCTTTATAGTCACCCTGTTACGGTGTGACGTTTGATGTTATCAAGATACTCTTCCGGTGTTAGCAATTAACATGATCTCATGGTCTAAGGATAAAGATTACTTCGTATGATGTTATAGCAATATAAACATAATGACTTTGACCGTAATTCTATACTTCGGATGAATGTTCGTCACATCATTCAACTAATGTTGTGACCTTGTTATTAACAACATCCAATGTCCATGATTAGGAAACCTTGATCATCTTGTTAATCAACAAGCTAGTCTATAAGAGAGGCATAACTAGGAACCCTTTTTGTTTATTAAACACACATGTATTGATGTTTCCGATCAATACAATTATAGCATGCAAAATAAACATTTATCATAAACATGGAATAAGATAATAACTCCTTTATTATTGCCTCTCGGGCATATTCCCTTTAGTCTCCCACTTGCACTAGAGTCAATAATCTAGTTTGAAAAACTTTGCGTATTGAACACCTATGGCTTTCTGGTGTTACATATACGCTATTGCTAGTGGTTAACATAATCTCCGGATCTGACAGTTTCAGGTTCGTGTGTATTTGCATGTCTTTGCGTCTCTACGCATCACTCATTCTCAAATGAGATGGCATTGTATAAATTTGGTCCTTTGGTGAGACCTTTAGTTCATTCGAGTTAAAATATGTTGATATTATTGTCACACAATATATCTTCATAGTATTAGCCCACTTTGAACCACACCTAGTTTGATAACAAACTACTTAACACAAATGTCCTCCTTTGCTACTACTATAGCAGTTATATACTTAGCCTTTTGTTGTAGTATCCGTCACAATGTCTCAACTTTGGAACTCATCCAAATCCATCATGGAACATCCTTTCCATTACATTGTGCCACCCATAGTCTAAACTGAGATAAATTTAATTTGTATCTTGTGACAAAACTAGTACCAATGTAACACTTTACAATGAACTACCTCCAACTATTTGTCACTTATACATGATATATTCTTAGTTCTTCCAAAGCTCATAAGAATATCTTTACTATCGTCCAATGATCATCTTATGAATCATTCTGGTATGTGCTCATAACATTTAGAGCATAGGACATTTTGGATATATACATATCATGGTATAATCAATCAAAATCTTCATGTGATTTTACTCACCAAGTGTTGAAACACTTGAATTTTGATACAATCCTTTCATGTAGCAAGAACCTTTCTTGTTGTTTCCATATTGAACCCTTTCAATATCTCATATATGTATGTCTGGCATAACCATATTAGCGCCTCAATCTATCCATATAGATATTGATGCCAAATATTCCGGTTTTGCCCAAGTCTTTCATCGAAATCTAATTTTAATGAAATTCTTAACTTGTGTCAATACAAGATACATCATTTCCAATCAACAATATGTCCTCTACATAATGTATTAGAAATATGTCTCAGCGCTCCCACTTAATTTCTTGCAAATGCAAGCATCTTCATCATCTCCAATGAATTTAAACTCTTTTAACAGTTTCATCATGGTGAAGATTCCAACTTCGCTATGCTTAGTTCAACTATTGAAGTTTGCATGCCCTTTTAGCACCCTTTGAATTAACAAAACCCTTTGGACCATGTCATGTACACGTCCTAGGTAACCGTTCTATTAGAAGAACATTGTTTTGTTTATTCAACTACCATATACCAAATTATATGTAGTGGTTGCTACATTAATCCGTCAAGACTATATATCGCTATGAAAGATCAAATCTTGTCATAGTCAACTCCTTGAACATTGTCGTAAACTTCTTTTCGACATGTCGACTATTTCATAGATGTTAAACATCCATGTCTTATTTCTTTATAGATCCAAACACGACCGATAGGCTTCACGCCTTTCTGGAGGGTCTTCCAAGTTCAGAAACTTGATTTCTCGTGTATGGATACTATCACAGATTCTATGACTTCTAGTCATTTTATGGAGTCAGGGCCCATCATCGCTTCTTTGCATGTAGTCGGTTCATCATTGTCAAAACAATAATGACTTGCTTATCAAATCACACTATTTTATTCTTACCGACCCACACGGTTCAATAGGAACTCTAATCCCCGAGATCACACCCTTTGTAATCACGGGAGCCATGAGCATTGTGGCCGCCACCAGGACACTTTCCGGCGCTGCGCTACTTAGCACATATAGCTAAGGTTCAACAACCTTATCAAAGTTCTATTGTCCTCCCACTTAACTTTTCACGAAAAATTCCTTCTCAAGAAACTTGATGTTCCAAGTAACAAACTCTTTTGTCCTCGGTGTTATGGAGACATTCCCAACAAATTCTTTGGGATAACCTACAAAGACATATTTATCCAACTTTGGTTGTAAACATTTTACTTATGCATAGCATACCAAAATTTAAGAAAATACAATTCGGGTTTTATCCCAAACCATAACTTATATGGTGTCATTTCAACGGATCACGATGGTGCTCTTTTCAGTGTAAAAGCAGTAGTCTCTAAAGCTTAAATCCTTAAAACATAATGGCAGTTTTATAAATGACACCTTTGATCTTACCATGTCAAACATGGTTTGATTTCATCTCTCGAATATGCCATACTCCTATGGTTTATCGGGAAACACAAATCATGGAACAATTCCTCAAATCTTAGGTGTTTTTGCTAAACATGTAACTCAAATATCTTCCTTTATGATCGAATCATAAACTCTTTATTTTCTTGTTACAATGATTTTCCACTTCATCTTGAAAGTCTTTGAACAACTTTCAAATGTTTCATACTTCTTCCTTATTAAGTAAATATATAGATATCTTCACTTAAATTTCTAGAGAAAGCATATGAAGCAAAAAGATCCATCGCATATGGCTACACATAATGGACTATGCACATCAGCATGTACAATTTCCAATAAGCTAGTCATCCGTTCCTCTTTGGCCTATGAACGTAGTTTCAATTATCTCGAGGAAAGTTTCACCAGCGTCAATTGATCAAAATCAAAAGACTCCAAAAATCCATCAACATGGAGTTTCTTCATGTTTTCTTTCCAATATAATTTAAAATAGCGATGTCACTTCATAAGTGATCTTTTAATCATTTGTCTTGCGACATTTTAGCAATAATGTTTATGGATGTGATTTCTCCCACTAGACTTGTAAAACTTCATCCATCCTTTATGGAATACGGTAATTATTTGAACAGCCATTGTTCTCATAATACCGGAACAAAATAACAATTATTTAAACAAATCTTGAAGGCTAGGTTTGATGACAACAAAAAAACACAATAACAGTTTTGTTTTCGATGAACATCATCACTTATTCTCTTGCTAGTTACTTAGGCCATTGCAGTTCATGAATTGCGTTGTCCTATATGACACTTCATACCAACCAATTCGGTATCCAATACCTCAGAACCACATTGTTTAACAAGCAAGGAATACAACCATAACATGTATATCTTCTATATACCTAAGTTGGACATCTTCAACTTTTATTTTCTACCAAATATTTTATAGATTCTCTTTCAGCAATTCCTTTTCCTTTTAAAAGAATCTATCAACATCAATAGTGGTGTCATTAACATGACACATGGTACAAAGCTTGTATATAGTCAAATACTAATACCTTTGGACTTGCACTTTGAAGTGGATCACCATCATCAAATGTTTGGCATTCTTTCAAAAATCCATTCTTTAGTAATCTTTTAGTGTAGTAAACATTTTACTTACATCTTCTATTCATCCTTATCATGACAACTTTCATGATCAAGCTACTATAGCCTATAAGGAAGAATCACGAGTATAATATCAGTTCCCAAAACCTTTTGGGTAGATTAGGACACATAGTGTCTCCAACCTTCACAAATTCTCATACAATATGAAAACATGTATTTTGCTAAATTATACTCTATCATAATGCAACCAAAAACATTGTTTCAGATATCACAATATCTTTCACACATGATGGTTTCTGAAACAATTTTCAGCTCCAATATAATCTTGATATTAAAACAACTTTTGAATATCAATAATCATGGAGGAAAACATCATACTTTAGATACTGACATTGGAATTCTTACTCTTGATTTAATACTACTTATTAAACTTCATGGAGTAAATAGAGTTTGCTAAAAGTTTGCAATAGGACTTATAAACTTTAAATTGACATTCAAAACAATACGATACCAGTTCATAAACTAAATATCCAGAATTCTATAGTTCTATTATCTCAAATAAAAACTAAGCATAAGGTAGTGGACAAACGCCAATGACTACAACAAATTATGCAAATTCACTTCGATTTAGTTTATGACAAATTGAGTTCGACTAATCCAAATTAGAAATAAACTCCCACTCAAAAACGACATCCCTCGTGCCTTTTTGGTGATTACATGAACCAAATCCACTACACCAAGTCCGATCATCATGTGAGTTGATGTAGCTTCAAAGGAGAGCATCTATATGGGCATCATATCAACTATATGACTCATTCTTAACCTTTCGGTCCGTGTTCCGAGGCCATGTCTATACATGCTAGGCTCGCCAAGTAAGAACCTTACTATTCGCGTGTGTAAAACTGTCTTACACCCGTTCCTATGAAAGCGTAGATTCGAGTACACTCGATCATCACGTGATGTCTCGAAACACGATCCACAGAATGGTGCATACTTAATAAAGAACACATTTTTATCTTGATATCTAAAAGAGGGATCATCTTACAATGCTACAGAAAGCGCCAAACTAGCAGTATAAGATGCTAACATCTAATGTGTAAAGTGAGATGATATGGTCTATGCATTTGATCTCTATCATTTGCATCGTGGTATGATCTCTATCATTCCTTTGTGTGTAAGGCCAAGGTCTATGGAGCTTACACGTTGAGTGTGTTGTAAAAGTATCTATCATACATCTACTTACAACAATACCATATCAATACACTAGCCCAGCAACGATCTAAACTAGACGCCTCTAATTTATCAATTGCAAGTTTTACGTGGCTTAGGGCTTTGGGAGATAGAACCGTTCTTACCTACGAACATGAACCACAACGAGGATAACCAAGTTATTAGCAACTCGTTGTAAATCAGATATTGACAATAGTAGGAGAGACAGACACCCGCCAGCCACTTATGCAAAACTAGTTGCATGTCAGTCGTGGAACCGATCTCATGTACGATGACATGTAAGGTTGGTCCGGGCCGCTTCATCCCACTATGCCACCAATATCCAAAATACATAGAAGATGTAATAACATGATCATCATCGCCCACATATAAACATATGTGTACTACCCGTGCAAAGCATCTACTCATAGATCAGGCTCTAATACCACTGTTGGGTTCGCAGCATAGAAAACAAAAAATTTCCTACGATGAGAACTACATGCCAAGATCTATCTACTAGGTACAGAGCAACGGGTGGACATACATCCAACGAGAACTTACCCTCGAAGACAACGAGTTCGGTTAACGAGTAGGAACTCATGGTTGATGTAGTCATACACTTGCCGATCTCAAGATCAAGTGGAAGTCCGAGCGCCGCAACTCAGCAGCGCATCCGCACTCGCACACACGTTCAAGCCACCGGACAACCTCCACCTCCTCGCTCCAGCGATCTAGCGGAAGCAGCAACTCCTTCCAGACGAAATGCCACCCGGAACATGTATCTCGCTAATCCAAGACCATGGGGGAATAATTCTAGAGGCGGAGAGAGATCCTTCACAAGGAGGTGTGTGGAAGAAGGAGGAAGAGGGTGGCCTTTTATAGGAGGAGGGGGTGCCCCTCCTTCATGGCCGGCGCATGGGGGGTGACTCCTCACCTCTCCCATTCATGTGGTGGTAACCCCTTCACATTAAAATGCCTCTTCACATTCCCCTTTAAAGTCCCTACTTTAAATGCATTAAAATTCTCCAAGTTTAATGCTCTCTCATTTAATAAAACTCTTTTATTAGATTTATTCAGAATTTTGTTAATTACTTTAATTAACAAACATTCACATATAACCCCCTGCAACATTTCAATATTACATGCAGAACCAATTTCACCCGAAACAGTTTCGGTGTCTATTGAAATAATTCCAGCGCTTTGCAATTCTTTCGTCTAAAACATATGTGCTCCAAAATGGTGTCCGGTAACTCTTAAGTGTGTCACCCTACGGTTCGCGAATAATGCAGACATGATTGAGACTCCTCTCAGATCAATAATCAGAAGCGGGACCTGGAGATCCATACTGATTCCTACACATTCAACGATGACTTCTGTGATCATGAGAACCTTTAACGCTAGTAACTAAATCCCTTTGTCTCGCGATATATTACATGTCCAAGATTCGATCATTGGTATCTCCATACCTAGTTTGATCTCGTTACCGACATGCACTCTTTTCTCGTTCCCATGATATAACATTCTAGTGATCACATCACTTGCTTGCAAGCTATCTTAATGTGATATCACCGAGAGGGCCCAGAGTATATCTATCCGTCATCGGGATTGACAAATTCCACTCTTGATCCATGAGCCTCAACATAACACCTTCGTAGCACTAAACCCATCTTTATAGTCACCCTGTTACGGTGTGACGTTTGGTGTTATCAAGATACTCTTCCTGTGTTAGCAATTAACATGATCTCATGGTCTAAGGATAAAGATTACTTTGTATGATGTTATAGCAATATAAACATAATGGCTTTGATTGTAATTCTGTACTTCGGATGAATGTTCATCACATCATTCAACTAATGTTGTGACCTTGTTATTAACAACATCCAATGTCCATGATCAGGAAACCTTGATCATCTTGTTAATCAACAAGCTAGTCTATAAGAGAGGCATAACTAGGAACCCTTTTTGTTTATTAAACACACATGTATTGATGTTTCCGATCAATACAATTATAGCATGCAAAATAAACATTTATCATAAACATGGAATAAGATAATAACCACTTTATTATTGCCTCTCGGGCATATTCCCTTCATGTTTTGTGTGGCGGGTGGACGTCGGTGCGGTGTGTATATATGTGTGTGCATGCTTATGTATGTGAAGCCTTCTTATTGCAAGAGGGATGATGTTTGCATGATCTACTTGAAGCTAGCTTATGTGGTGCATGAATGTTTGCAGGTGACGAAGAATAAAGCATGTTGCTTGCTCTAGCGTGGTGCATGGATGTTTGCTGAAATGTTGATTAATTTTTGTTTCGGCAAATTTTTGCACTATCTATATGTCCCATTTTTAGGAGAGGTCATGCCGAATGTTTCTGGTGACCATGCATGCATGTGTGGGTGTGCATGATGGTGTTGTGGTTCTAAGATACTCTCTCTTTTTCGCTCTAATGTACCACGCAGGCAACCATGGTTAGACACATGAGCGAAGGTCGAGCAGCTAGATACAAGAAACGCGTAGTGGTCGACATGATTCTGAACAAGATGACCTACATAAGATGCCTGTGTCGAACATGCAATCTCGGGAGCTTGGTTGACCCTGATTCCGGAGACCTCGAGAATCACCTGCTCATGCGTGGTTTCATGCCTAGCTATGATTCTAAAGATGACAAGGACGTCAATGATCCTGAAGACGAGGGTGGGCATGATGATCATCACAAAGGAGATGCCAACAACGAACATGACCATGATCATGAAGGAGATGCCAACAACGGACATGATGATCAACACGAAGGAGATGATGGCAGTGACAGACATGATGATCATCACGAAGGAGGTGTCGATGGAGAAGACGCGGACACAAAGACGACGATGCTAAACTTGGCCTTGCAGGACCCTCATGTTCAAGAACTGCTTCTCGGGGAGACGAGCAACACCAAAGTTGCTGCTAGGGAGAAAGCCAAGTTGGCGCAGATGGAGATAGACGGGAAAACTCCATGTATCCTGGGTGCCGGCCCGAGGATACCCTCTTGAACGTAACGCTTAAGGCTCTGGAGATGAAGGCAGAAAGAAAATGGACCAATGTAAGCTTCAACAAAAACATGAGATTCTGGCAAGAACGTCTTCCCAAGGGGAACACGTGTCCAACTAGTATTGTGGAGGCCAAGAAAATCGTGTGTCCTCTTGACCTACCGTATATTAAGTACCACGCCTGCATTAATGACTGTGCACTTTATCGGAACGACTACAAGGATAGAACCACATGTCTGGTGTGTGGCCAAGGACGATACAAGAGAGGGAATAAGAAAGTTCCTCGGAAAGTCGTATGGTACTTTCCTACCACTCCTCGTCTGCAGTGGTATTTCGTGGACCCTAAGGAAGCAAATCTCATGCAATGGCACGCGGAAAGGAAGAAGCCGATTGAAGATGATCTGCATAAGGGAAAGATCCTCACACACCCTTCGGACGCTAGCCAGTGGAACGCACTGGACATTGACTTTCCAGACTTCGGGGGCAATCCAAGGAATGTCACGCTTGGTATGAGCACTGATGGACTCAATACGTTTGGCAACCAGAGTAGCACACATAGCACCTGGCCCATGTTTGTATGGCTGTACAACCTCCCTCCCTGGTTGTGCACCAAGCAGAGATACGTACACATGTGTATTCTGATTCAGGGGCCGAAACAACCAGGTATCGACATGCATCTGTATCTTGGGCTGCTGAAAGAAGAATTAGCAACGCTATGGGAGACGCCAGCCCGTATGTGGGATGCATACACATGAGATTACTTCCCTATGAGAGCCGCATTGCTCACGATAGTGCAGGACTATCCAGGTTACGCATACGTGTCTGCCCAGGTGAACCACGGACACAAAGCATGTGTCAAGTGCATGGATAAGACTCCGCATCTCCAGCTATCAAGGGATCCCGGGTCATCGAAGACCGTGTTCCAATGGACTCGAATGTGGCTTCCAAAGGATCGCGCGTGGATAAAGCGTAGAGATCTGTTCGATGGCAAAGTAGAGCTCGAAAAAGCCCCACGTCCGAGGAGCGGAGAAGTAATCCAAGATCTGTTGGAAAACTGGGAAGAGTGCACTTTGCCGGGAAAGAAGCATTCGAGGATGAATCCGCCGTTGCATGGTGTGTGGAAAGCTAGGCCTATTTTCTAGGACCTATCGTACTAGAAATACCTCCACACTCCCCATAGCCTTGATGGCATGCACATCACAAAGAACGTGTGCGAGAGTCTTCTTGCCACCATCATCAACATGCGGGATAGGACCAAAGACGGGCCGAAAGCAAGGAATGACCTGATGGAACTTGGCATCAAGGAAGAACTTCATGAGATGTCGCACGATGATGATGATGATGATGATGAGATGGCTGAAGATACTCAAGGTCGCCGCAAAAGGGTTAAGAAGGGAATTGCGGTGTTTCCCGCTGCCAGCTTCACTCTAAGTGAGAAGGAGCTTGAGCAGTTTTTCAACTTCCTCCTAGGAGTCAAAGTTTCTTACGGTTACTCGGGGAACATAGGAAGATATCTGGACAAAGCGAAGAAGAGGTTCAGCAGGATGAAGTCTCACGACTGCCACGTGCTGATGATGCAGATACTTCCTATTCCAATCCGAGGGATAATGGACGAGCATGTCCATGAGATGTTGTTTGGCCTCTGCAACTTCTTCGACGTCATCTCGAGGAAGTCGATTGTCTTAAAGCAGCTCGACACACTACAAGATGGGATCGTCGTGATACTATGCGAGCGTGAGATTTACTTTCCGTCTGCATTCTTCGACATCATGGTCCATCTACTCGTCCATGGCGTGGATGACATCATTCATCTCGGGTTGATATTCTTGCACAGCATGATGACATTTGAAAGGTTGAACGGTGTTATCAAAGGATTCGTACGCAACAGGTCATGTCCAGATGGAAGCATTGCCAAGGGCTTTCTGACCTATGAGTGCATCTCTTTCTGCCAAAATTATCTACGCACCGACCCAGACACGAGGATGACCCTATTGGTCTACCCAAAAGGACGCACCTCGACAGGCTCGCTGGATATGGCCACCGCGAGGGCTTTCGCACCATGCATGTAAGTGCGAAGGGTCGACGCGCCGACTTTGACAGGGCACACTAAGTCACGCTACAACACATCGAATTGGTCGACCCTTGGGTGGAAGAGCACAAAAGCTTAATCGAGCAGAAGTTCATTGACCTTGGCCTACCGAGGAAGAAGGGATACGTAACAAGAGAGCACAACTCCAGCTTCACGGCTTGGTTCAAGAAGAAGCTTCATGACAATCCCCTAGGAGACCTGCAGATGCCTTCTACGGAGGATGACAAACTCATTTCCGCCTTGTCAAATGGCCCCAGGCACAACATGATGACATATTAGGCCTACGACATCAACGGGTACAGGTTCTACACTGAGAAAAGGGACATGAGTAGCGAATATCAAAACTCAGGAGTAACGATGCTATCCTATGCTGATGACGAAGCCACCATCAAGGAACGATTCTTCGGAAGGATTGAGGAGATCTAGGAGCTCTACTACACCGGAGATAAGGTGACTATGTTCTATGTCAGATGGGCCAAGAGCGTCCAAAAAGAGGGTCGGTATTTCACCACCATGGTTATACCCGATGCCTCCGCGAAGAATGCCTCCGCAAAAAATGAGCCATGGGTACTCGCGAGCCAAGTTGACCAATGTTTCTTCATTACCGACCCATCAAATCCAAGCCGTGTTTTCGTGAGGAGGGGCAAGAGGAGCATCATCGGAATGGACGGACCCGCCAACAAGCAAGACTTAGAAAAGAACGGCGATCCAAAGATCAAAGAGGAATTCGACAAGTACTTCGACAAGTTGACTGCTGGAGGAAAAATGAAGACTACCCTACCTACTAAAGGTTGTCCGTTCACGAGAAGAAACCTTAACCTTCCCGGGCTAAAGTATTCAACCGCAAGGAAGAAGGGCAAGAAGATTGCAAAGAGACGCTAGCTCTAGCTAGCTCGGAATCGAGATCATGCACACATGACATGACATTTATTGCTCGAATATTTGTGTGTATGGATATTGAAGTTCATGTTACATGATGGATGTCCTTGTTTTAAATAAATTAATAATTGCCTATGTACTTGCAAATGGATGTCCCTGTTTTAAATAGATTTGTAAATGTTAAACTTAATTACTATTTTTACAAAATATACTAGATATTAATGACAAGTATTTTGGAACATATTAAAAATGTTAAAATTAATTACCTCCACAAGATTAGAATTCCACGAAAAGTTCCACAGTGCCGCCGCCATCGAAGAGGAGATTCGGGGGGACAGAAGTCTCTGTTCTGGCACCCTGCCGAGAGGGGGAAGTGCCCCCAGAGCCATATCCATCGACTCCACCGCCATCTCCATCACCATTGCTGATTCCCATGATGAGGAGAGAGTAGTTCTCTCTCAAGGCTAAGGGCTCTACTGGTAGCTATGTGTTCATCTCTCTCTCTATGCATGATCTTATGAGATCATGAGCTTTGTAATCTATAGACCTATTCTGCTACTCAAGTGCTTAAATTAATCTCTCCTTATCCCCACGTGTGTGAAGTTGACAGTGTGCACACCGTGTGGCACTTTGGCTAAGGTTACATAAATACTTATCATGAGTATAATTTGAGTTGGATGTCTCTATGAGATTGTGGTGTTTGTTGGAACCATCTGGCGCTCAAGATGACAGTGAGGGGTTATCTACATGGGGAATGCGAACTTTAAGGTGTGTTGTTATAGCCCTACATCGTCCAACCGGAGAGTAGTTCAGGGTAGCATCATAAAGATAAGATATTATATGAGAGTGTCCACTAGTGAAAGTATGATCCCTAGGCCTTGTTTCTAAGCATTGAAACACCATTTACAATTAGTTCTATTACATGTTTGCTTGCTGGCACTCTTATTTCAGATTGCAATTACCACTTATCATCATCCATATTACTTGTATTTCACTATCTCTTCGCCGAACTAGTGCACCTATACACTTGAAAAGTGTATTGGGTGTGTCTTGATTGTAGGTTTGCTTGAGAGGGATACGTTTGACCACTTCCTCCCTGAGTTCGATAAACCTTGGGTGATCCACTTAAGGTAAACTTGTTGCTGTTCTACAAACATCTGCACTTGGAGGCCCAACACTGTCTACAAGAATAGAAGCGTGCGTAGACATCAAGCTATTTTCTGGCGCCATTGCCGGGGAGGTAAGGTAAAAGGTATTCACATCTTCTGGCTACTAAGCTATCTTCTAGTACTGTTGCTGGTGTGTGAGTGCTCGAAGTTATTTCCTTTAGATTCTGCAATTATATCCTTTTGTTTCTTGTTTTTATTTTCACTAGTTAGGCTTAATAGAAAACAACAACAAAATTAGAGATATTTTTAGTATATTTTCCTAAGGTAGAACATGAATGGTCTGAAAAGAAAATTAAAAAACCCATGGAACTTTCTTTGCATGCTAATAGCAATGTTATTAGTATAAATTTTTTGAACACCTTTGTTACTAATGCTATGGAAATGTCTAAGCTTGGGGAAGTTAGTTTTTATGAAAATGATCTTTTTAGTTCCCCAGCTTTAAAGGAGAAAATTTGCTCTGATGATACTTTATCTCCTATATGTGGTAATTATAAGGATACTTCTGATATTTTAAATCCACATACTGAAAGCATCCCTTTTGAAATACCTAAGGAAATTTTTGAACGTGTTATGAATAACTGCTATTTTGGCGATGATACTGTCCATCCTGGTGATCATTTACTCTTTATACATGAATTATGCGTGTTGTTCAAGTGTGCAGGTATTTCAATGAACCAAGTTAAGAGGAAGCTATTCTCTTTATCACTTAAGGTCAAAGCTAGGGAGTGGTATGAGCTACCAGACGATCCTCATCATTCGGAGTGGAAGGAACTTGAATCTCTCTTTTACTCTAAATTTTATCCTCCTCATGAAATTCATAAAGATAGGAATTATATTTATAATTTTCATCCTCATGATGGAGAAAGTATTGCCCAAGCATGGGGGAGATTGAAGTCACTAATGCTCAAATGTTCCATTCATGAGCTCCTAGTAATATTATTATTAATATTTTTTATGCAAGGCTTTCAGGACATTACAAGGACTATCTAGATACCTGTTTAGAGGGATCCTTCACAAGTAAGGAGGTCAAAGCTAAGTGGGATCTTCTTGAAACAATTCAAAGCAATACTGAAGATTGGGATACCGACAAAGGTAAAGAACCAGGTGTAAACTATGAGTATGATTGCATTAAGTCTTTCGCAGAAACTGCTGATTTTCAAGAGCTTAGTGCTAAATATGGTCTTGATCCTCAAATTCTTGTTGATTGTTGTAGAGCCTTTGCTTCTCATATTAATGCTCCTAAAGAAAAATGGGGCATGTATCATGAGCCTTTTAAAGACACTTGCATGGAAAATGAAATTGTTATTAATGATAGCAATAAACATGCTCAAACCTCTGAAAGTACTATTTCTTATAAGCATGTTAATTTTTGTGGAATACATAGACCTTGTGAGAATAAGCAAATTGAAGAAGAATATTGTATCACCCACAGAAATGAAAAAACTAGAATATGGTATAGGGCTTTAAATGATCTTGGTAAAAATGTTTGTGCCCTCTATCCTTTCATTTGGGAACTTTGCTTTGAAGTGGGTCATTTCAATTTTCAATGCTCAGGCCATAATAATAGCCCTTCTAATCCAATGAGTAGTGCAAGTTTGTATTGTGATGACATGATCACTCTTAATCAGCATGATGAACTTACATTATTTTTGGGGTGTGAAGAATTATCAAGAACTTCTTTGGTAGATATGAGTGCTTTTGATATGAATAGTGTCCTGCATGATTATCATATTTATTGTGTTGATAATTGTCACACAAATACTTACATACAAAATATTATAAAAGATGAGATTTTACCAAAATATGACAGGACTAATATGTGTTTTGATCTTATTAATGAAAAGAAGGAATCCTCCAAAGTTTCTTATATTGTATCTAACAATAAACCAGGGTATATGGAGAAGCTTCCTTTCAAGCCTCTCCCTCCTAAAGAGGAGAATAAAAAGAAGAAGAGGAGGAGTAAAAGGAGGGAGGAAACGGTATTTTCCCCTAAGCATGTTGCTCCTATAATAGTTTTTGATGAGTCTGAACTCGATGATGTTTCTATGCCTATTACCTATAGTAGTGATCATGATTGGGAAAAGCACACTACTTTTGATATTGAAAATCTCTTCGGTACCAATTTTCAAAATGATGATGTTAATAATTGCTGCACTATTAGTACTATCCATGTTCCTTCCAATGATGATATGTTTACAAATGAACACACTTTGGAAGATAACTATTCTATTGCTTATGATGATACTATACCTCCAATATATGATGATTACAATGATGAATATGATATTTTCAGTCCACCTACTTTTGAGGAGAAAATTAATTATGATTACAATATTCCTCCTATATTTGATGATTATGGTGATGAGAATAATAATGATAGCTATTTTTTTGAATTTGCTCCCACTACAATTAATAAGAATGACTATGTTTATGTAGGGAGTATTAATTCTTTTATGCATGTGGCTCATGATAAGAATGTTTTATGTGATAGTTATATTGTTAATTTTATTCATGATTCTATTGAAAGTTATTATGAGAGAGGGAAACATGGTTTTATGTATCTCAACAATATTAAGTTTCCCCTCTTTATGTTGAAAATTTTGAAGTTGCACTTGTTTTGCTTTCCTATGCTTGTTGCTTTGTGCTTTCATGACTTGTTTCTTTATTAGATTATTTTTCATAGTAAGTGGGTTAGACTTAAAATTTGTTCCATATTTGCTTCTTGATTCTCTCTTTTACTTCAATTCATAATTCTTATGTGAGCATCATCAAAATTATCATGCTTATCTTAATGGCTATAAACAAAGAGCTTTTGGGAGACAACCCATTATATTTTACTTTCAGTTTGTTTTTGTTTTGTTGAGTTCATGAAGTTATTGCCTATGTAATAACCTCTCCTTATCCTTTTTGTTTGGTTTTTGTGCCAAGAATAACCTCTAATGAGAGATAAGTAACACTTGGAAAGGTTGCTGTCCCGAAACAGATTTTTGTGCTTCACTGTAAAAATTCGTGAAAAATCCCTGTTCATCGAATTGAGCTGTAATGTTTTGTGCTTCTTCCCCAGGTTGTTATCCAACTTTCGTTAGTTTATCACTTTTCGATTTGAGCAACATAAGGTCTTCGAAAAAATTGGTGTTTACCTGCTGGTCTGTTTTGATAGATTTCTGCCATTATTTGCATTTGCTTCTTAATCTCTTTCTTTTTGAGTTCTCTTTGATCACTTGAGCTTTTAGAAGGAGTTGCTACAGTATCTTGTGTTTTAATGGAAGTTTTACTTGTGTTGAAACTAAACCCAAAGACTTATTATCTTGAATACACTAATGTTGCTAATGAAGATTATGTGAAGTTTTCTATGAAGGAAATTTTCAAGTGTAGGGAAGAATAATGTGATGAGATGAAGTATGGACAAAAGCTCAAGCTTGGGGATGCCACTCATGTCACCCCAAGAAATATTCAAGAAGTACAAGCGTCAAAGCTTGGGGATGCCCAAGGGATCCCCTTCGTCATCAATAATCTTAGGTCTTCTTTCAAGACACCTTATTTTTATTACCTCATGCACTATGTGTTATTCTTGGAGCGTCTTTGTTTTTAGTTTCTTTTGTTTGGATTGCTTAAATAAGTTGGTTGGATCCCAACACATTTCTTTTGGAGAGAGACATACCCCGTTATTCATTGTCTTGAACACTCTAGTTTTCACTGTTATTGTTCTACGAGTGTTCTCCTTTGCTAGCACTGCGTTTAGCTTTAGTTTTTGATTGGTGTTGGAAAAGAGTAGGAAGTTTCATGCTTATAGTGGTACAAAAGGAAGCTTGTTATGACTGTGGCCTAGACTTTATCATGTCATGTTTGATATTGTTTTTTACTTTATGCTTAGTGATTATTGATGTAGCATGACTTGTTCCAAACAATTGAGATTGCTTGATGTGCCTTAAAAGAATCATGCGTTGTTTTAGCATATAAAAGCATAATATTGTGGTATTATCCTTTGATTCTTTATTTGGGTTGACTTGGTGCATGCTCACACCATGTTAAGACTATACCAAGTCACCATAGCCTCTATGATCATTTAGTTTTCGACTTGTAATATCACTTTATGCTTTAATTAATAATGTTTTGTCGCTTTGCATGATTATGGCCATTATTGCTCTCTTAGTTGGTCGCTCCCAGTCTTTTGCTAGCCTCCACATGTACCAAGTATGAGTTCCACTCACGCATCCAACTCCAAATAAAACCAAGTTATTCCAAAGAGTCCACCATACCTACCTATTAGCATTATTGCTATTCCAAGTATATTCATATTTTTATCTACCTTCCGAATTAAACTTGTTATGTGAAAATTAGTGATTAAAGCTCTCATGAACTTGATGGCACACTTTACTTTACTTGCACTTAATAAACTTGAACCATTGTGCCCATCTATGTTGCGTATATGCTTGCATTTTGTAAGCTGTGAATTAGCATAACCATGCTATCATGGGGAACACTTTCAACATTTCACTTTATTTAGTTGATATCATGTTCTTTTGCTTATGGATCCTGGCGGAGTGAAGTGAAAGGGGAGCTTGTAAGGCTCATGCAGTTTGTATATGTGTTAGAGAAACGCCTGGGCAGCTGGTCTAAGCCATACCTAATCATGGTGGAAACCTGCAGCATAACCATAGTGAGCAATCTATGAAGCATCCTCTATAAAAACAACCTATGCAAATAGGAAACAAAAAAAGAGAAAAAAGAAAAAAAGCCTATGCAAATACAAAATAAAAGGATCGCTGAGATGCTCATTGTCTGTTTTCCTTGTCATTTTGATATGGGGAATCTTCCGTATCGTCGGGCAAGGGGTACCCGTTGGCGGTTCTCTATGATACACATGTACTTACAATGAAAAGAACTTACCTGTGACTAAAGTTGAGTAGCATGAGGTTCGGTACTCGTAAATAAGGGGCATGAGATTTTTAGCTTATAACTTGTCAAGCATATCCTCATATTTGTTCACTTTAACCTTAATCACCTAAAGATGCTTATGATAGGGGTAATGAGAGCTGAAAGCTAATAAGTACCATAATTTTTGTAAGCTCTTTATGAAACTTGAATCCCTGCTTCCTTCTATGAAGGGCCTTTCTTTTACTTTTATGTTGAGTCTCCATGTTCTATCTTTATGCACCTATTGAGAGAGCATAGTGGTCATTCTTAGTTTAATGTGCATTGTCCCAAAACTTGTTGATTGATTCATAACTTTGATATTGCTTGTTCTTTAACAATTTGTATCTAGTCACCCTTATGAACTTTGAAGGTGTCATGTGCATTTATGTTTTGCTACACTATGAGGGACAAGATGAATACCATTCTCATTATGTTTTCTATATGGGAAACAAACAAACGTCTTTCAAAGCATTGTTATTCATGAATATTTTGTTTGTACCTTTTCATGATACAACATAGTTGCTATGTCTTATTGTTAGAACTATATCTTTCATGCTATGTTAAAGTACTATGATCCCAGCTATCAATGTTTTACAAATACCTTGATCAAGATTGTGATAGTGCATGTCACCTCAAAAATTATTCTTTTTTTTATCACTTACCTACTCGAGGACGAGTAGGAGTTAAGCTTGGGGATGTTGATACGTCGTAAACGTATCTATAATTTTTGATGTTCCATGCTTGTTTAGTTCTACTTTCTTATGTTTTGTTCACACTTTGAGGTATTTTTATACATTTTCTGGAACTAACCTATTAACAAGATGCCATAGTGCCAGGTATTTTTATACATTTTCTGGAACTACCATAGTGCCAGTTGCCTGTTTTCTACTATTTTTGGTTTCAGAAAATCTGGAAAAGAAATATTTTGGACCAGACAAAAGCCAAAGTCAATATTTTACCAGAAGACTCACGGAGCCAGAAGACGAGGCGGAGAGGGGCCAGGGGCTGGCCACACCACTTGGTGGCGCGGGCCAGGCCAGGTCGCGCCAGGGGATGGTGTGAGCCCCTAGGCCTCTACCGACCTTGCCCCTTCTCCTATATATCCCCCCGGGACGAAAACCCTAAAGACAAGATCAGAATTCCACAAAAAGTTCCGTAGCACCGGCGTCATTGAAGAGGAGATTCGAGGGACAGAAGTCTCTATTCCGGCACCCTACCAGGATGGAGAAGTGCCCCCGAAGCCATCTCCATCGACTCCATCACCATCTCCATCACCGTTGATGATTCCCATGATGAGGAGGGAGTAGTTCTCTCTTGAGGCTAAGGGATCTACTTGTAGCTATGTGTTCATCTCTCTCTCTCTATACGTGATCTTATGAGATCATGAGATTTGTAATCTATAGACATATTCTGCTACTCAAGTGCTTAAATTAATCTCTGCTTATCCCCACGTGTGTGAAGTTGACAGTGTGCACACCCGTGTGGCACTTTGGCTAAGGTTACATAAATATTTATCATGAGTATAATTTGATTTGGATGTCTCTATGAGATTGTGGTATTTGTTGGAACCATCTAGCACTCAAGGTGACAGTGAGGGGTTATCTAGATAGGGCATGCGAACTTTAAGGTGTGTTGTTATAGCCCTACATCGTCCAACTGGAGAGTAGTTTAGGGTAGCATCATAAAGAGAAGATATTTATATGAGAGTGTCCACTAGTGAAAGTATGATCCTAGGCCTTGTTTGTAAGCATTGAAACACCGTTTACAATTAGTTCTATTACATGTTTGCTTGCTGGCACTCTTATTTCAGATTGCAATTACCACTTATAATCATCCATATTACTTGTATTTCACTATCTCTTCGCCGAACTAGTGCACCTATACACTTGACAAGTGTATTGGGTGTGTTGGGGACACAAGAGACTTCTTGTATCTTGATTGCAGGGTTGCTTGAGAGGGATACCTTTGACCACTTTCTCCCTGAGTTCGATAAATCTTGGGTGATCCACTTAAGGAAAACTTGCTGCTGTTCTACAAACCTCTACACTTAGAGGCCCAACACTATCTACAAGAATAGAAGGGAAGCCCTACGCATGCCACCGACGAGGAGGAGAAGGTCAGCACCGCGCACGCCACCGACGAGGAGCGCGGTCACCGTCGCCAGGATCTCGCCGCGGTCACCATCGCTGCCTCCCTCGATTGCTCGTCGTCAAGCCACCATCAAGCTCGTCATCAAGCTCCTCTCGGTGATCCCTCTCGTTCCCCTCTCTCCCTCTGGCAGTAGCTAGGTCCCTGGCTTAGTAATGGGTTCTAGGGTTTCTAGAACATTCTAGTAGGTTCTAGAACATTCTTAGTCCTAGGTCCTAGCTTCTGAATACATGGGTGCACTGGCTGTTTATGTTGTTCTTTCATGTTTTTACTAGCCACAATGGATATTTTTCAATGTTAATTGGAACGAGCAATACGTAAATCGGATAGATAATAGATTCTTCAAGTTAATAAGGAGGGAAACAACAATTTTAGCTCAATATATTTGTTTTGCATTTTTTAGACAAGGGATCTTATCCAGGATTTTTAAGATGAGAACTTGAATTTTGTTACAACATTTTTTAGGAGAATTTTTTTGTTTAGGTGAGGCAGCAAGGTTGAGTGGTGTTAATTTGGCATGTATCTCGAACATAACAAGGTTGTCAGACTAGCTTGTGTTGGTCACCCATGGAACATAACAAGGTTCTTTTTACAGTTGGATCATAACCAGGTTTTTTCGGGCCAGTTGGATCATAACCAGCTTAGTTACATATATAACTTTGAGAAGCATGTATCTCGAACCATTGTTGCACAATCAGCATCCCAAACAAACTCAAAGACTATTGTTGAGTAGCTATCTTTACATCACACTACAACTAATCTGATTTATTTATTGAAATCATAGTAACCATAAACATAGACTAGCACTTGGCAGTAATCATAGTAGATAAAAATAACCCATAAACATGGACTGACACTTGGCAGTAATCAGTTGCATAGTTGGACATTTGGTTTAAATTTAGATTTGTTAGTTACTAGTATTACTATGCATAATCATGTGCCTTTTGACTTCACATTTAGCTGTTCACATCTCCATTGTAAAACTCAACAATAAACTAGATAAATGCATCCCGCTGGTCACATATTGTTGTTAAGAAATGGTGAATCACGGTTTACTGTCACTGATATTTGTGGTATTTTATTGGCTTAATATACGTACTTGATGCCATTTAAACATGCCTTTCCAGTTCCAGCAGCAAATATCAGCTATGACATTTGTGCATACTGAAGTTATTGACTCTTTGTGTAATATTAAATTGCACTTGACATATTATATGATTTTCCTTTGCACTCCTCTAGTTTTTTCCTATGCACAATCACTAGCATTCTCAAACACAAGAGGCGAAAAAAGAACAACTTCCATGATGAAACCGTAAAACCGTAGTGGATCATTGATCATGAAGAACACATACTGAAACTAAATTGCCATGTTTGTACCAATACAAATAAGGATTTCAAGAATGCTGCTCAATTAAGAGTTCAGAGTGGGATCTAAACCAATCGTGGGGAACTAATAAAAATGGATCTATTAAGTACTACAGTACTAGTGCTACTGCTTGCTGTGCTGCTACGGCTTGTTGTGCTGGTGCTGCTGGTACTGCTACTGCTTGATGTGCTGCTACTGCTTGCTATGCTGCTACTGCTTGTTGTGCTGGTGTTGCTTCTGGTTCTTGCTGGTGTTGCTGTGGTGCTTGCTGGTGCTGCTACTGCTTGCTACTGGGGGTGCTTTTGTGTGCGTGTGTAAAATGTTTGCAGCAAATTCATTTGAGTTGCCCGTTTCTCCTGAAGTGTTGATTCACTTCTGTTTTGGTTGAGAAATGGGCACTCCTAGGTCAAAAAAATAGCAAAGGTCATGCTGAATTTTTCGGTCAACTCTAGCTTGTACTAATTGAATTGTTACATTTTTTCTATGAAGTGCAAACATGTCGAGCAGAGACAAAGACGTCGAGGCTGTCCCTTCTCAGCCCATGAGCATCAAAGAACAAGCAAAAAGAGCCAACCTCAAGTTTTGGCGGTTTGGCAATGACTTAAGCGGGTCCGACAAGGAGGCCGAAGCTGTGGACGATGAAGTTGATGAGGAGGCCCAAGCTACGGCCCATGAAGATGACGAGGAGTCTGAATATGAGGAGGAGGACGAAGATGGCGACGACGACAGAAGCAGTAATGGCGATGAGGAGGCCGAAGCAAGTCATGGCAGTGAACGCGTGGATGGCGATGGCGCCTTCCCGCCCGCTAGGAAGAAGAATAAGGCGGAAAGGCAGGAGCGGACGCTGCCAAAACTCGACACCAACCGCGAAGAGTTCACCCTTGTGAAACCAGGTGGCCAACCCTTGGAGCCTCCGAAGCTTGCCGCTAGGTACGGCCTACAAATCGGGTGCATCATGCGGGAGAGCATGATCATCAACCGAAAGATAATGAGAAAGAACAAACGGTTGCAAGAACTCCTCGTTGGGAAGCTTCACAAATGGTACAAGGTCCCAAATGAGTACGATAACCAAAAACTCAAAGGGAACAAGGTAAACAAATTAGCCCTCACGAGGATGAGTACCGCCTTGAGCATCTAGAAAAGCCGAGTGAAGAGGATGATTAACGAGGGTAAACGTTGGGAGGAGATAAATAAGGCCGAGCTAATGATCGACGAAGATGAGTTCATCAAGTTCAAGGCAGACTGCACTTCTCCAGAAGGTAAGGAATGGACCGAGTGCGGGAGGAGTATGCGGGAGCTGAACATAGGTATCCAACGTTGCGGAAGCGGCGGTTACCAAGGAAAAAAGGCTGTTTGGGCAAAGGAGGACGCCGAGTATGCCCGTCTAGGGAAAGATAACCCGTGGCACAAATTCACGGACGAGCAGGTGATGCAGTTTGTCTGCGCTCGCTACTATCTCCACCCCGAACTCAAGGAATTCGTTACCGATGACGATGATGTGAGGAAGTTCTAGAAAAGGCTGGTAAGGAATTTATCACGGAGTCGATCTGCGTTTCTAATTAAGTAATGAAGCCAAATTTCTAAATGGGATCACTTTTCTTCTCTTCAGATATCCGAAGAAAAGTCTTGTGTGTTAAGTGCGAGCTCGTCACAGGGGTCGACAACGGACCCACGGTGGGACATGCCCTTCAACAGGGCGACTAACGTGTTCAAGGGGAGGGCCAAGTCCGTGCCGCCGACTTCATTTGGCCACGTGTCCGGCTATGCTACATACGAAAAGGTTGGCGAGTTCAGGAAAGAAGATCTAAAGGCGAAGAAAGAGAGGAAGGCCACGGCGGCGGTAGCAAGTGAAAAATGCAAGGTTGAAGTCCTTCGGGAGCAGATGCAACATATGCCGAGGCTGATCGACGAGAAAGTGCAAGAGAAGATCCGCGAGATGTTTCCCAATGAGATGTGGGAGGGGATCACTGCTTGGAATGCGACAGGTAGACGAGGGCCACTCGTGGTGCCTAGCCTCTCTGGCAGTACCTCGATCCAGCATGTGTTGCCGGACATGGTGACGCCTGAGTCCGCCAATGTCGAGACGCACTCGGTCGCTCAGGTTCCCCTCCCGCCAGCGCCAACACCAACGAGCAGCCGGAGGTCTCTCTAGTGACACCTCCCGCCAGTGCCAACACCGAGCCGCAGGTCGCACCGATGCCCTCTCCCGCCAAAACTAAGGCGCAATCGATGGTGCTTCGTAAGGCATCTCATCGGGAGGATGATACTGGTGTCTCGACATTATCCCTGCTCAACGCCATCTCCAAGGTAATGACGTTGGCCAACACATGCATGTTGATCACATTTCATCTCCTTTGCCTTTGATGACTAGCTAGCACCATCTCACGATGCTTGTTCTTCCGCAGGACACTCCTTGCACACTCTTACATTACATGGACGACGATCTGAAGGATGTTGGCAAGGGCACAATTATTCAACCAAATATCCACACGATGCACCACAAGTCGATGGAGGATGACGTGTTCAAGGTCTAGCTAGCTCGGGTGTTTCCAGGGTGCGAAGACATGGACCCCCTAGCCAACCTCGAGGCGCCGATGATCAGAAGAACCTTCAAGATTGCTACGGCTGGGTCTTGACATGGCCGAAGACCCAAATTCAGCTTGTGAAGGAACAAAAAGTAACTCAGCGGCCACATGTGCCCTTGCCACTGCGGCCACAATAACCAGTCACCGCCACCACCTCTCGTCACCAGCAATTGTTGGTTGTCGCTGCAGCGCCGCCTCCACATGGCAAGGCCGCCGCTGCGCCCCCACCGCCCAAGGATGCACCTAGGAACAACATTAACGATGATGATGACAACCTAGATAAGTGGATCAACACTGGCGCCACCAACTCTTTGTTCATGCCAAACATGGATGATCCCTACCGTGTTCGCGGAGACCCAAATGCTCGTACCAGAACGTGCACACGTATGGACTTCCATGGTACCCTAGAGGACACGCCTCCGGGTGCTAGTGCCGTTGATACTTATAAAGACACCCAGGGAATCATTTTTAGCCCCACCACACTCCATAAGGCGGTGCATGAGCAGTTGGCTGCTAATGTTGCGACGAAGAAGCCCCACAAGAGAACCAAGAAGAATAAGCAGTCTTTGAGCTAGCCAGGTCCGAAGAGGCCCCGGGATCAGGACGACCCGTTAACACAGCCCCCTGAGGGCACCTTGACCAGAGTTCACATAGCTGGTCAACCGATTCTGAGTGAGGAGCTGATCAAACATGCAAGTGGAGTGATGTCTAACCTGCAGCAAGGTGTTCTGTTTCTAGAGGAGTGCCTTCTTAAAGAAGCAAATCCATCATACCCTATTTTCACGGTCAATGTTCCAACGGGCGTGGGCTTCGTCGATAATGCCCCCACGGGTATCTTCTTCATATCGCACGAGGACATTTTAAAGCTTTTCCACGGCAAACGACTAGACTATAACTTGGTCCGCCTATACACGCTCCATCGGGCGATGAAGGTCAATAGAGAGAAGACCCCTGGATTCGCAATAGTGGAGCCCTACTTCATGCGTGATAGCCAGTTTTTGGATCCAGTGACCCGGGCCAGCGCAAGGAACTACCTCCAAAATTTCATGGTGGACAACAAGAGTGCAAAAGAGCTTATTTTGCCTTTCTTTCCCAAGTAAGTGAACACACTCGCTCGTCGCCGTAACTTGTCCTTTCTTAGTTTTCGGTTGCTCTTTTTCCAACATTTTTTTGTTTCAATTGTTTTGTGTAGAGACAAATACTGCACACTGATCCTCATTCACCCGAGTTATTCGCTAGTCACACGTACTTGGACTCGGGGAGCGAGATAAAGAAGAAAAACTACGCCAACATAAGGAGTCTTCTAGATGATGCTCTCGAGGTATACGCCGAAAAGCGAGGCGAATTCAAGAAGGGGGCAGAAAATTTCAGGGATGGCAGGCACACGTTCAAACACGTAACGCAGTTTGCCTGTGTCAAGCAGCCGGCTAACAATGTCAAGGAGGCCTACTACGCCCTCCATCACGTACGGGCGATCGTCTGGGATGCACACATCATTATGTTGCCATCTAGTCTCCAAGAATGGGCCGAAGATGAGGCAAGAATGGACGATGATGAACTTAAGGACGACTTCTTACGCATCCAGACTCAGATTGTGACCGTCGTGCAAGAAGATGTCATCACAAGGGGGACCTTATCCTGCAGAAGAGCGTTCAGTAAGCGCGAGATCGAAGCACGACTCGTGGCGCGGGGTGACCGTAGGACATGGACAACGAAAGATGGCTACAAACCGTTCCCGGCGCCGTGTAAAACAAATTCTTCATGATGTAGTGTTCCTAGCTAGCTAGCTCAGCCGGTTTGTGTATCTCGTGTGTGCGTGTCATAAACTTTAACTTGCCTTAGCTCGAAACCATCGTTGTTGGACTTTGTTTACTTATTAGCATGTGTATGAAACTTAATAGCTTACCTTAGCTCGGATCCTTCTTTTTTGTGGATATGCATGTGAACCTTCTAATTCTTTCTGTTGCATGATATAGTACTTATATGCCTTGTTTATAGAGATGTCGTGCTACGTGGTGTCATAGGGAGGGTCCCAGGAGTCTACGACGAGTGGGAGGAAAGCAAGTGAACAAGTTCAGTGGCAACATATACAAAGGGTACCCGACAAGAGAGCAGGCGGGAGCTAGGTGGAGGAACCACCTCCTTGGAGAGTAGAGAGACAGGAACCAGATGAAGACCTTGATGATCGTGCTCCCCGTATTTCTCATCACCGCCATTGCGGTTGTACTCTACTCGATCCTTTAGTAGTTTAGGACTTGGCTAATGATGATGATCAACTTGTTGTAATGTGTAATGTATGAGATGATTATCAACTTGTTGTAATGTGTAATGTATGAGATGATGATCAACTTGTTGTAGACTTGTATAATATTCATGCACTTGTCACTATATCGGGTTCTAATTGATGTGATGATGTATAATTCTATTTGTACTATTATCTCTATTTCTATACTGTTGTGTACCTATATAAATACCTGTATCTGTACCTATATAAATACCTATATATGTACTTGTATAAATACCTGAAACCCCTGTATTCCGTATACCTGTACAAATCATTAGTGGCGCATCATCTATTCAGCCAGTGGCGCATACAACATCAGTGGCGCATTTGTAAATATGCTCCACTGGTAAAACATCAATGGCGCATATTGTAGATGCACCACTGGTTATACCACTATTCATGGCGCATATTTGATATGCGCCATTGATACTTAATTATCAGTGGTGCAACACTAGTGGCGCATTCCATATGCGCCATTGATAGCAAAAAATATGCTCCATTGATAAGCAATTCTCCACTAGTGGAATAATTATCAATAATCTTGCAAGCCAACAAGGTTTTAGATATCAAATATCTTTCACTCCTTGCTTGTTTCTGAAATAATCTTTTCAGTTCCTAGAACACTTAGATTCTCAAAACATCTTTTGAAGATCAAGTTTCATGGAGGCAAGCATGATGTTGATACTAATTGGAACCATTGCTCTATGCTCAAATTGCATCAAGCACGGGAGGGTTTACCAAAAGGCTGCAATAGGGCTCAATCTTTAAGTCACTCTAACATTATGGTACCAGTCCGTAAAGTAAAATTACCAGATATCTATGGTTATTTTATCTCAATTAAAAAACTAAGTGAAAGGTGGATAACAAATGCCAATGACTACTACAAACTATGCAAATTCACTTGTTTAATATTTCATGATAAATGAGCTATTCAAAATTAACAACTTAATTATTTTGTAGCTCCCACTAAAATCAATATCTCTCAGATTGATACTTAGTGATTCAAGATCCACGAACTTTTTTTCCTGGCACCAATCTTACATCACGCACAACAGGACCAATCATATCACCATATGAATCTTGTTAATCTTTCGATTCTTGTGTTCCATACTCTAGATGTTCTAGGTAGTATGTCAAGTGAACCTTAGTATACTAGCAATGTGATAGTTTCACACCCACATTATGAACGTCGCTAGGTGCACCCATGTTACATGACCCACATAGTTCAAAGCCCATGTTATGTGGTGCCTAACTTAGGGAGAACACATGATAACTTTATAATTTTAAGTGAGAGATCATCCTATTTATTATGACTACCATGCAACAAATAAAGTGCATAAAAGGATTAACATCACATGCAATTCATATAGTGATATGGTATAGCACTTTGCGTCAATGATATCCATCATCAACGTCTTCCGGCACCATGTACTCCTCCACGCGCCTTGGGCATAGCATTAAGGTCCATCGTTGCGTGATCATTATTGCCAAGTCTTGCTTTTACAACTATTGCTACTCTAGCTAATAAAGTAAAAACAACTATGGCTATTACAATAATAATATGACAATCATCGCGGCTCCTGCCACTCATGCCCAACGAGATTACAACATAACACATATCATACATCACATTGCAAACATCTCAAAGCTATACCACATCACTTCCTGCAAAAACAAGTTAGACACCTCTAACACGCTTTGCTAACCTACGGGGCTCTATGGTGACATAGAGAACCGTTCTTTTACCTACATGGTAAGAAAGCATCATCATCAACCGACTTGCTTTTTAACTTGTCCGAGGTGTGTCCCCATTGCACTATAAATAGTACAATAGCTTCACTAGACTTCGTCAATACGCGTGACCCCGTGTGAACTTCACCAAATTCACAAAATCCCAAAGTGCACAATTTCTCTCAACTATTATCGAAAAACAGGCACCCGACAAAGTTGTTTTGTGCACCCTAAGTACACTTCACAAACCACTCTCGATCCGAAGATCGTAAAGTCGGCTCGAGCAGCTAATCACACAATACTGCCAAGATCCAAATTGCAACAATTGGGTAGCAAGAACGAGATTAATAATGCTGGAATTCGACGATTCCTCTATCGGTACCTATGCCTACACATAGACCGCTCTGATACCACTATTGGGGAACGCGGTACACAAAATAAAAATTTCTAGCACATAACAAGGATCATATGCAAGGGAAGAGGCAACAGATCATACCCTCGAAGATCGAACTAGCGTAAGTTTGTCGATGACGAGGTTGGTCATGCGTCGATCCCCGCAACAAGCCTTAGTGAGTCACGAGGAGATGTATTATCCCACGGACGGCTTCCATGAACATCCACCGATGAAGACGTCGTTGTCCAAGTAGTGGTACGTCGATTCCCACAACTAGTCAATTACCCGCGAGAAGATTTCTCCTTGTGAAGATCTGCACGATCAAGTGCTCCAAGTGTCGCACCTCCACTGGTATCCACACGTACAATATCAGCGGCACCGCATCGAGGTGTGATAAAAAAACACACGATCGAAGCGGGAACATGTCGATGAAGATCCGGTAGTATTTCCGTAGTCCCGTCTAGATTAGATCCATATGGAGG
The DNA here is from genome assembly GCA_910589775.1 of Avena eriantha. Taxonomy (NCBI): domain Eukaryota; kingdom Viridiplantae; phylum Streptophyta; class Magnoliopsida; order Poales; family Poaceae; genus Avena; species Avena eriantha. Next base: position 538,833,785 of record OU342742.1, read on the forward strand.
TAGAACTCGGACAGTGCTCTGGCATCATAGTATAAGAAGACCTAGGGCATACCACCCTAGGGTTTAGCACCACACCAAGGTGATGGAGGAGAGAGGCGCCCCGACTAGGGTTTTGGACGGGAGGAGGCGACAGTGGCTTGGGTGGCTAAGGGAACGACTTGAGTGCCTCTTGGGGTGCCCCTTGGTTCCCTTTTATAGGCGGCAAGGACCCTTGGGTCGTCCTTAACCCAACCCCAAAGTTTGGACAAGTTCCGTTAGGTGTAGGTCAATCCAAACCTAGTAAAAAACGGCTTCCTTTTGCAAGTCCGAATTTGACTAGTGTTTCTTTCCTTGCCCGTTACGGCAATGTGGATGCACCTTTATGGAACCTTTCAGACACCCTAAGATGACCAGGGTCACCCCAGTATCTTTCGGAACCTTTCGCTCCTTCCAAAACCCTTCATATATGTCCGGACACTCCTAGGACCATTCTGGACACTTCCGGGATTATCCAGGACCTCTTGAAACTATTCCAAGACTATCTGAGACACTCTCGGAACCATTCTCTCATCTCATTAATGCTCAAAACTTATTTCGAATACTCTCGGCTATATCCCTGACACCTCCGATATATTCCGAGACACTCCGAACACCTTCAGAATTACTTCTCTACTAAATCTTCATTCACACTCATATTCTAAATGTCATTAAACTCTTAAGTGTGTGAACCTATGGGTTCGGATTTTTGTGGACATGTCTGGAACTCATTCCGTGACAACGATTACTATTGGCGTCTTGATACACGTAGTAACCCCACAAATAACACGAAGATCTTTATCGTGTGAACCGCTGTATTATGTCCGATACTTATCGTATTGCTTCGTCGATACTTTACATTGCCCGAGATAAAACATTAGGTTATTATCGTTACCTGGCATGTATTCTTTACTCATACCGCACTATCGATGTTCATGTGTTCAACTTGATCACGAGTCTGGCCAGAAGATGACGAACACCATAGTACATGAGTGGGCCTAGAGTATATCTCTCCATCGTCAGGAGTAGCAATTCCCGCAAGCATCCCATGTGAATAATTGGCATACCATCCGGTAAGAGCAAGTATCAACTTTATGATTACTCCACTAAGAGCAACATTTGAAGAATCTTGCCACGTCCATATTGTACCCAAGTTCACATGTGTCTCATGGTCAAACGATCTTTAGTAAAGGCAATAAATTGTATATGACAAACTACCGATAACAATATTAACGATGTGTTTCACAGTAGATCATATTGGGTCTATCCATCATCGTTGTTCTCACAACAACTTCGATCTCATATATCACCAGCAACTCCACAACACATTGTCGTTTTTCCCATGGTCAGGAAACCAGGATTATCAATGATACATGAACTAGTCTTAGAGGCGAGACTAGGGATATCTAAATGGTGTTTATGATTCCACACATGTATTAGGATTTTTCCTCCAAATACTCATTATCCGGAACTAATACAATTATAACACAGAATAATAAACTTAAGCATGAACATGAAATATAGAATAATACAATTTATTATTGTCTCTAGGGCATATTTCCATCACCTATGAGATCACCGCTAGCCAAGTATCTCACCTCAAGCCTTTATCGATCTTGGGGATCTTGGGTACCTACAAGTCCAAAGATCAAGGCAAGAGATAAAGAAACGAAAGATACAAATCTCTCTTTCAAACAACAATACTTCCATAGATTAGATGCACGTAATTGTTGCGTGGTTTCTCCCCAACCCGCAGCCTGTGAGGATTATTCACTCATAACAATAAGATCAAGGATGGAAAATATTATGCAAAATACTTAGATTGAAATCAAATATTCTTATAATGGTTGCCGAATCACAAGGAGATCTCAAGTATAAAGTAATGACAATGGCTAATGGAGGGGATGGAAGATGGAAGGGATGAACTATGGTGTGGATCTCCTTTGGTGGTGTTGTGATGCAATCTGAGAATAGTGGCCTTCTGCGCGGCGGCCGAGGCATCAAAATATATATGCGTATTCACAAAAGTTGTAGGGTTTGACAAGACGAAGCCACCGTCACATGGTATGGGTGGACGGTACAGTCGGACCCTGCCCGTACCAGTGGTCGTTACGTCTGCAGACGCATGACAATTGCTCTAGAATTACTTGGTTGTGTGGAGTTCCTCAGAACCTTCATTATGACTCCTGATTTCGCATTAAAAAGCGTGATTTCCTGCAGAACATAAATCAAAGCAATGGTTTGCATATCTTTGCAATTATTAGTCATTAGTGGCAAGGCTAGAGAGTTTCTTGTCAATTGTTTAACTAAAAACAATGTTTAAACACAGGAAAAGATGGCTATTTTTTGATCCATCAACCCTCGCCAACATCATCAACACCATCTCCATGATGAATATAGAGTAGTCCACCTTTGAACTATTAGTTTGTGACAGTAGCTTGATCTCTCTCTCTCCCGTGTTATCATTGTTTAGTACCATATGAGCTCAACAACATGATTATGGTCATATATATGTAATTCCTATGTTGTGGATCTTTGTTTTATGAGATGATATTTGAGATTAGAATTCTATTGTGTTTATGATGTATTAATAGATGCATATTATGTACCCCATTCTTAAGCGCTTGTTCTGATCAACCTTGTATGCAAGAGCATGTGTGGGGGAACATGTGTATTTGTTGGAGTAACATAGTGGTGGTGATTGGATAGTGACAGAAAATTCGAGATCAACTATGGTTTTTACCTTTCTTTTGTTACCTCACTAAGGATAAAGTGAATGTATGTGTTATATCCATCTAGGGACAACAAAGATGATCTTGTTTGTTCAAGATAACACATTTGTCATTTAAACATCACGTCATAGTATTTAAGGATGTACTCTATGTATTCTTAATTCTAGATATCATGGAGTTTTCTCTTTTTAGAGGAGTATAAGTAAGATGTGTTGCATTATCTTTATATTAGGATATGATATCCATATAAATGCTAATCAAACACATAATAAAATTCCAAGCAATATTATATCATATGTGAGCAGTTTTATGTCCACCACACTTTAAAAGTGAGAGTAGAAAAGTGAACCCATGAACCCTAGTCCACTTTTTATCCTAAGAAACAACATTTACTTACTTTTATTGCCTTTTACATTTTTTGCAGAATTAAATCTAAAAATACAAAAATACTTTTATTTTCTGTAAACATAAACAAAACCAAAAGGAAGTTTACTTTATTGTTTTTTACTTTTCTATTTTAGTTATAATTTATTTTATTGTTTTATTTTAGTTTTACTAATACAAAATCTTGTGCTTGACAACCACACAGTGGAGTTGGGGACACAAGACATTTTTTTATTTTGCAAGTTGCTAGAAGAAGATAAAAGAAGAGGTTGCCTCAATTCATTGAGAGTTCGATGTAAACTCTCAAGTCACCCTTATAAAAGAATACGCTTGTTAAACACTATGCACTTAAAATCTCGATAAGTTGGTACACATAGAATAGGTTATCTACATTTTTAGCTTTGAACAAACAGAAAAAGAAAATAACCTAAAACTTGAAAACGGTTAAAAACGGTCAAGGCACGGTAGGCCTCGCACCATCTCCATGGTACTGAGCCGCTTCAGAGCCTCGAAGTGAAGGTGCCCGAAGCGCTCGTGCCACTGCCACGCCTCGTCGTCCCGACGGGCGGCGAGACAGAGGGGTTGTGCCACCTGCACGTTGAGGACGTAGAGTCGATTCGCACCTCTAGTTACCTTGGCAAGAAGGCGACCATGGCGATCCCAGATGCGTAGGATCCCATGCTTGATCAGCACGCTCGAGCCGTTCTCATCCAGCTGTCCCAAGCTGATGATGGAGTTCCTCAACGCGGGAATGTAGTAGACACTGGTGAGCAGCCGGTGCTCTCCAGTCTTGGCGGTGAAGATGATGGAGCCGACGCCCTTAATCTCCACGGCGGAGGCATCCCCAAACTTGACGGAGCCTCGCACGCTGGGGTCGAGCTCGGCGAAGAACTCCCGTCGACCAGTCATGTGATGGGTAGCGCCAGTGTCTAGGCACCACCCGTCAGTCCTGTCGCCGCCGGAGCCATCGCCGAGGAGGGCGTGTGCCTTTGGCTCGTCAAGGTGGAGGAGAGCCGCCGCGGCTGGTGCCGCTGGAGTTAGCTCGATGCTTGCATGTGCCATGAACAGAGCCGGCTCCTCCGCCCGTGCGAAGTTGGCCTGGCCGCGTTGTGGCTGTCGACAGTCCTTGGCCCAATGGCCAAGCTGGCCGCAGTTGCGGCAGCTGTCGTCTCGTGCCGGCTTCTGCTTGCCGGCGGCGCCGCCCTGGGCGTCTTTGCGCGCCTTGCGAGGCTTGCCGCGCTTGCGGCCGCCTGTCGTGGAAGAAGACTCCCCCTTCTTCCTATCACCTTGGCAGGCATCCCACTGCTCCCGAGTGAGAAGTAGCTTCCCGCCAGTGGTGATGGACCCTGACTGAGGCTGTGGCTCGTCAGAGTCGACGACCTTGAGGCGACCTATCGCCTCCTCGATCGACATTGTGGAGAGGTCCAGCAGAGACTCGATCGAGCGAGCCATCTGCCTGTACTTCTCGGGAACGCAGCGAAAAAGCTTCTCGACAGCTTTCTCCTCGTTGTAGGTGTCCTCGCCGAACTGCACCATCTTCTGCAACAGAGTGTTGAGACGGAGAGCAAAGTCATCAACGTCCTCACCTGGCTTGAAGGCCAGGTTCTCCCACTCCTTGCGAAGTACTTGCAGTGTGGACTTGCGGGCGCGGTCGCTGCCTATGCGTGCCGCAGCGATGGCGTCCCAAGCCTCCTTGGCAGTCCGCTTGTTGGAAAGCGAGAACTGCATCTCGGGCGGGACTGCAGCGAGGAGGGCGTCCAGCGCCCGTCGATCTTCATGGTGATCGACGTTGGCATCCTGAACTGCCTCCCACATGTGCCGCACTTGGAGCCGGACCTTCATGACCGCGGCCCACTCGACGTAGTTGGTTTTGGTGAGGGTAGGCCACCCAACACCGGGACCAACGTCCCTGACCACAGTCCGGACCTCATGGAGGCCGCGGTCTTGGTCGTTTCGGCCGCCGTCGCCGCACGCGCCTCCTCCGGGAGCGCCACCGTCGTGCGTGCCTCCTCCGGGAGCACCACCGCCGTGCGTGCCTCCTCTGGGAGCGCCACCGCCGTGCGCTTGGGCATGCTCGGCGGCCCACCGCGCTGTCCGCTCGCCGGCTGCGTCGTGGTTTCCGTCGACGCTGCCGTCGCCTGAAACGGAGCCGCTGATGCTGCCGCGCAGAGCCTGGACCTCCGCCGCTGCCTCACGTGCTGCATCCTCCGCTGCTGCTGCTTCCACTTCCGCTCTGGCTGCTGCCAGCTCTGCTGCTGCCAGCCTCGACGCCCTTGCTGCCGCCGCGGCGGTTGCTGCCGCCACTCGCTCGCGCTCCTCTGCCGCGGCGAGCTCGGCCTCCTGCCGACGCCGCGTGCTCGAGGTTACCGAGTGCTGAGAGTGGCTTGCGGACATGGCTCGCCGCTGGGGAGCTGCTGGGTGGAGAGGGGGCTGCAACCGACGAGCTGCTGCTCGTCTGCACAGAGAGAGAGGAGTGAGCAGAGGCAGCCGGAGCTGCTGCTACTGCCGGGGAAGGAGATGAGCAGGAGATGCTCAGGCTACAAACTAACTTGGCTCTGATACCACTTGTTAGTCGCTGAATTCTAACTCTCATCGAGGGAGAGGATGACACGAGGAGTTGGGGCAATTTTCTGGTTTCTATTTCTCACACAAACTCACACAAATGCCATACCAACCTGAGGGGTTGGGGATACATACTTATAGGCTGCTAACCAGCCAAGAATATGCTAGATGCTAGTCTAAGATGCTAGTCTAAAGGCAGCAGTCAAGGATGCTCTATCTAACAACCAGTCCTTGATGCTCTATCTCTAACTGCTAGTCCTTGACACAAGGACCATGTGTGCTGTCCAACAAAGACCATAGGACAGAGACTTATCCATCATTCTCCCCCTAAGTCTTGTGCGTCGTCTTGTGGGAAGGCTGGACCATCCCAATCCTGGAGCAGAGTCCGACGAACGCGATCCGCCCAAGAGGCTTGGTGAGCAGATCTGCAAGCTGATCCTTGGTGTTGATGTAGCTCACCGTGATGCTCCCGTCATCCAAACAGCTTCGGATGAAGTGGTACCTCACCCGGATGTGTTTGCTCCGCTCGTGGAACACGGGGTTCCTCGCCAGGGCCAGAGCGGACTTGCTGTCCACCCTGAGCTCCACCGCTCTAGTGTCTCGACCGAGGAGATCACCAAGCAGTCGAGCGAGCCAGAGCGCCTGAGTGGAAGCGGTGGAGGCCGCTATGTACTCGGCCTCGCAGCTAGACATGGCCACCACCTGCTGCTTGACTGACTGCCAGCTCACAAGGCACTTGCCGAGGAAGAAGAGGATCCCGCTTGTGCTCTTGCTGGTGTCGATGTCGCCGGCGTGGTCGCTGTCGCTGTACCCGACGAAGTGTGCCGCCCCAGGGCACCTAGGGTAGTAGAGACCGTGGTCGAGAGTCCCCGCAATGTAGCGGACGATCCTCTTCACGGCCTGCTGGTGCTCCGTCGTCGGTCGCTGCATGAACCGACTAACGTAGCCGACGGAGAATGCCAAGTCCGGCCGTGTGTGGGCGAGGTAGCGAAGGCTCCCCACAAGACGCCGGTACTGCGTAGCGTCCACCTCCTCCGTCGTGCTGTCGCGGCTGAGCTTCAGCCTCTCCTCCATCGGAGTGAGGGCTGGGTTGCAGTCGGTGAGCCCAGCTAGCTCAACGATGCGCTTGGCGTAGGCGGTCTGTCGAAGCGTGATCCCGGAGTCGTCCTGGTGCACCTCGATTCCCAGGTAGAAGGAGAGGGGCCCCAAGTCACTCATCTGGAAGGTGGCCTTCATCTCTTCCTTGAACGCCGCCACCTCCGCATCCTTGGTGCCGGTGATCACCAAGTCATCGACGTAGACGCCCACTAGCAGGGCATTTCCTCCATTGCCCCGCCGGTAGACGGCTGCCTCGTGCGGGCTTTGCTCGAAGCCCATCCCCTTTAGCGTGGAATCCAACTTGGCATTCCACGCCCTCGGTGCCTGCCGTAAGCCGTAAAGAGCCTTGCGCAGGCGGAGCACCTTGCCCTCCTTGCCGGGGATCGCAAATCCCGGTGGCTGGTGCACGTAGACCTCCTCCTTCAAGTCACCGTTAAGGAACGCCGACTTGACATCCATGTGATGGACACGCCAGCCCTCCTGGGCAGCCAGCGCAAGGAGGAGTCGCACGGACTCCATCCGTGCCACGGGAGCGAAAGCGTCGTCGAAGTCGACCCCCTCCTGCTGCACGAAACCTCGTGCCACCAAACGAGCCTTGTGCTTGACGATGGCGCCAGCTTCATCCCTCTTCAGCTTGAACACCCACTTAAGGGTGATCGCGCGGTGACCATGAGGGAGGTCAGCAAGCTCCCAGGTGCGGTTCTGCTCAACCGCATCCATCTCCAGCTGCATCGCGGCGCGCCATGCCGCGTCTCTCTCGGCCTCTGCAAAAGACCGAGGCTCGCCTTCATCACACGCAAGGTGCAACTGCGCCTCCAGGTCGTGTGGCACCAGTCCCGGCACCGGCTGGTCGCCGAGAAGGTTCTCCATCGTGCGGTACCGCAGCGGCTCGCCGTCGTAGTACGCGTCGATGCGCTCCTCGTCGTGAGGGAGCGGGGAAGCGAACTCCACCGGGTTGTGCTCGGCGTGAGCTGGTGGTGGAGTAGACGTCCCCGGAGGGGTAGCTGTCGGTGCTGGAGCACGAGGCGTCGCCGGCTGTGCTGGAGTCGACGAAGGACTCGTCGCAGCTGAAGTCGTGGTCGGAGAGCGTGGTGCTGCCGGGGTCGATGAAGACTCGGGGGCTGAGGTAGGCATGCTGGGCGAAGAAGAGCTACCTACTCCCCCAGCTCCCTCGAAGTGGACGTGCTCGACAATGAAGTCGTCATACGTCGGAGTCGAGTCGTCATCCACCACCTTGTCCCATGCCCATCCTCGCCCTTCGTTGAACACAATGTCTCGCGCCGTGCGCACACGCTGTGTCTTCGGGTCGAGGATGCGGTAGGCCTTCGAGCCCTCCGCGTAGCCGATGAACACTCCCGGAATGCTCCTGTCGTCGAGCTTGCCGATGTGGCCAAGCTCCTTGGCGAACGCGAGGCAGCCGAAGACCCGCAAGTGGGAGACCGCCGGCTTGCGCCCATGCCAAGCCTCGTACGGCGTCCTGCCGTCGAGCGCCTTGGTGGGCGAGCGGTTGAGGATGTAGACGGCCGTCACCACTGCCTCTCCCCAGAAGACAGCCGGCATCCCTCTCTGCTTGAGGAGGGACCGGGCCATCCCCACAACCATCTGGTTGCGCCGCTCGACGACGCCGTTCTGGTGTGGACTGTACGGTGCGGAGTGGTGACGCTGAATGCCCTCATCAGCGCAGTACGACGCGAATTCAGCCGCTGTGAATTCGCCGCCGTTGTCGGTGCGCAGCACGCGCAGCTTGCGACCGCACTCCGCCTCTGCAACAGCCTGCACGCGCCTGATGGCGTCCGCAGCCTCTCCCTTGCTGCCGAGGACCATCACCCACATGTAGCGGGAGAGGTCGTCGACGAGCAGCAAGAAGTAGCGTCGTCCTCCCGGTGTGGCCGGTGTCACCGGGCCACACAAGTCCCCGTGCACGAGCTCGAGCCTCTCCTTGGCTCGGAAGCTCGCCTTCTGGGGAAAAGGGGTCCGCCTATGCTTCGTCATCACACAGACGTCGCAGAACTGCTCCACATGGTCAAGGCACGGTAGGCCTCGCACCATCTCCATGGTACTGAGCCGCTTCAGAGCCTCGAAGTGAAGGTGCCCGAAGCGCTCGTGCCACTGCCACGCCTCGTCGTCCCGACGGGCGGCGAGACAGAGGGGTTGTGCCACCTGCACGTTGAGGACGTAGAGTCGATTCGCACCTCTAGTTACCTTGGCAAGAAGGCGACCATGGCGATCCCAGATGCGTAGGATCCCATGCTTGATCAGCACGCTCGAGCCGTTCTCATCCAGCTGTCCCAAGCTGATGATGGAGTTCCTCAACGCGGGAATGTAGTAGACACTGGTGAGCAGCCGGTGCTCTCCAGTCTTGGCGGTGAAGATGATGGAGCCGACGCCCTTAATCTCCACGGCGGAGGCATCCCCAAACTTGACGGAGCCTCGCACGCTGGGGTCGAGCTCGGCGAAGAACTCCCGTCGACCAGTCATGTGATGGGTAGCGCCAGTGTCTAGGCACCACCCGTCAGTCCTGTCGCCGCCGGAGCCATCGCCGAGGAGGGCGTGTGCCTTTGGCTCGTCAAGGTGGAGGAGAGCCGCCGCGGCTGGTGCCGCTGGAGTTAGCTCGATGCTTGCATGTGCCATGAACAGAGCCGGCTCCTCCGCCCGTGCGAAGTTGGCCTGGCCGCGTTGTGGCTGTCGACAGTCCTTGGCCCAATGGCCAAGCTGGCCGCAGTTGCGGCAGCTGTCGTCTCGTGCCGGCTTCTGCTTGCCGGCGGCGCCGCCCTGGGCGTCTTTGCGCGCCTTGCGAGGCTTGCCGCGCTTGCGGCCGCCTGTCGTGGAAGAAGACTCCCCCTTCTTCCTATCACCTTGGCAGGCATCCCACTGCTCCCGAGTGAGAAGTAGCTTCCCGCCAGTGGTGATGGACCCTGACTGAGGCTGTGGCTCGTCAGAGTCGACGACCTTGAGGCGACCTATCGCCTCCTCGATCGACATTGTGGAGAGGTCCAGCAGAGACTCGATCGAGCGAGCCATCTGCCTGTACTTCTCGGGAACGCAGCGAAAAAGCTTCTCGACAGCTTTCTCCTCGTTGTAGGTGTCCTCGCCGAACTGCACCATCTTCTGCAACAGAGTGTTGAGACGGAGAGCAAAGTCATCAACGTCCTCACCTGGCTTGAAGGCCAGGTTCTCCCACTCCTTGCGAAGTACTTGCAGTGTGGACTTGCGGGCGCGGTCGCTGCCTATGCGTGCCGCAGCGATGGCGTCCCAAGCCTCCTTGGCAGTCCGCTTGTTGGAAAGCGAGAACTGCATCTCGGGCGGGACTGCAGCGAGGAGGGCGTCCAGCGCCCGTCGATCTTCATGGTGATCGACGTTGGCATCCTGAACTGCCTCCCACATGTGCCGCACTTGGAGCCGGACCTTCATGACCGCGGCCCACTCGACGTAGTTGGTTTTGGTGAGGGTAGGCCACCCAACACCGGGACCAACGTCCCTGACCACAGTCCGGACCTCATGGAGGCCGCGGTCTTGGTCGTTTCGGCCGCCGTCGCCGCACGCGCCTCCTCCGGGAGCGCCACCGTCGTGCGTGCCTCCTCCGGGAGCACCACCGCCGTGCGTGCCTCCTCTGGGAGCGCCACCGCCGTGCGCTTGGGCATGCTCGGCGGCCCACCGCGCTGTCCGCTCGCCGGCTGCGTCGTGGTTTCCGTCGACGCTGCCGTCGCCTGAAACGGAGCCGCTGATGCTGCCGCGCAGAGCCTGGACCTCCGCCGCTGCCTCACGTGCTGCATCCTCCGCTGCTGCTGCTTCCACTTCCGCTCTGGCTGCTGCCAGCTCTGCTGCTGCCAGCCTCGACGCCCTTGCTGCCGCCGCGGCGGTTGCTGCCGCCACTCGCTCGCGCTCCTCTGCCGCGGCGAGCTCGGCCTCCTGCCGACGCCGCGTGCTCGAGGTTACCGAGTGCTGAGAGTGGCTTGCGGACATGGCTCGCCGCTGGGGAGCTGCTGGGTGGAGAGGGGGCTGCAACCGACGAGCTGCTGCTCGTCTGCACAGAGAGAGAGGAGTGAGCAGAGGCAGCCGGAGCTGCTGCTACTGCCGGGGAAGGAGATGAGCAGGAGATGCTCAGGCTACAAACTAACTTGGCTCTGATACCACTTGTTAGTCGCTGAATTCTAACTCTCATCGAGGGAGAGGATGACACGAGGAGTTGGGGCAATTTTCTGGTTTCTATTTCTCACACAAACTCACACAAATGCCATACCAACCTGAGGGGTTGGGGATACATACTTATAGGCTGCTAACCAGCCAAGAATATGCTAGATGCTAGTCTAAGATGCTAGTCTAAAGGCAGCAGTCAAGGATGCTCTATCTAACAACCAGTCCTTGATGCTCTATCTCTAACTGCTAGTCCTTGACACAAGGACCATGTGTGCTGTCCCACAAAGACCATAGGACAGAGACTTATCCATCAGCGTGATGGGTACTTGAAACTGACATTAGTGAAATCGATGTCGCCAGTGACATTTTCTAACATCACGCCCTCGTCACCAATTGTATCGATTTTGGACTTCCGGTCTAGAATACTGAAAACTGAAATGGCGGAATCCCTTGCCTTTGTTGCATTTAATGCCAATGCACTTGCCTGTGACACCCCAACAGCTGCCAAAACTAAAGCAAAGAAAACCTGAAAAACATTCAATGAATTTGTCATGTTTGTTAAAAGTTAATAGCCATACACAAATAGTAACTTGAAATGACCTAGGAATTCTTACTCTGAAAACATCTGCAAAGGTAGTTTTTCCCTGACGTACAAACTGTGCACCGACATAGAAACATAGAGCATAGGTAAGGTACAACACCAAGAATGAGAAACCAAAACCAAGCCCTCCAACGATTCCACTTCGAATTCCCTGTTTCCTTAAAGCTTCACATTTCTTATTATATGTTGTAACCACTCTTTTCTCTGCACAGAAAGATGCTATGGTTCTGATACTACCAACAGCATCAGTTGCAACTTGACTTGCATCTTCATACATCTCCTGTTTAATAATAAAATCACATTATCATGATAAGCTATTCATGGGTCCTTAGGATTGCTCATCCTGAATCTGTCAGAAAATAAATTTTAGAGTTCGTATGCATCACCTTAGCTTCTTCACTAAACCCCTTCAAGAACTTCACTTGAGCATAACCCTGTATACCCACTAAAGGGATGACACAAGTTATAACCAGTGCAAGCCTCCAGTCTGCCGTAAAGGCTATTGCAAAACCAGTGATTAGTGCAGCTGCAGACTGCACTATAAGGGCTAGGTTATCTCCTACTAAGCGCCGGACATTTAATGCATCAACTGAGAGCCGCGTACCAAGTGCCCCACTGTAAGTGATAAAGCAGAATGTAAGTATTTGTGAAGACCTATATATGAGAAGATGAAATAGTTAAGAAAACATCTGAATATGATACCTGGAATTTGAGGGATTATCAAACCAAGCCACTTCTTGGCGCACAATATTTTGAAATGACAGAGTACGTACACGCTCTATAAGCTTGCCACCAGCAATTCCAAACAAAAAGTATTCTGCTGGGATTGAAATCAAAGATGCAATCCCCAGAACAACACATATCAGTGCCCAAAAGCTAGAATCTTTTTGCAGCTTATCTGGCGGCTCGTAGAACGATTTTATAATGCTAGACATTATTATGCCAAACAATGGGAAAATGACTCCATGCACCGATGCTGCTATAGAACCGAGCAGAAGAAATGGCACCTCAGGCTTGTTAAGATAAAAAAGACGTCCAATTGGGGCTTTCTTAATGGTCTTCCCATCGGCAAGGTCGTCTTTGTTCTGTCCGCCTATGATATCATCCTCATGCAACTCAATAGATAATCCCAAGGGGTTCTTGAAGGAGTATCTGTTGCTATTGCCAAAAGAATCTTTAGTCATTGACCGTCTGTTTGACAAGCTAGTGCTTTTTGATAAAGAATTGTGCAATCCAGAATCTTTTATTTTACGCCTTTCATCACCACGAGTTTCTTGTAGCCTAATAAGCTGGGAGTAAGCTCCATTTGTATCCTTCACCAAAGCATTATGAGGACCTAGACATATGAGATATGTTTTTTGGGGTGAATGAATTGTTATAGATTTACAGTAGAAAAATTCTAGAATGGGAAAATTAGTGTGTATTCAAGAGATTCTAACCTTGTTCGACTATTTTCCCTTGACGGACAACTGTGATGCAGTCAACATTCCTTACAGTGCTCAAACGATGAGCAACAACAAGTGTGGTTCTTTCTACCATTATCCTATTGAGTGCCTCCTGAACTATCCTCTCAGATTCCACATCCAGTGCACTTGTTGCTTCATCTAGCAAAAGTATTTTAGGATCTTTAAGGATGGCTCTTGCAATTGCAATTCTCTGTTTTTGTCCTCCAGAAAGCAGAGTGCCACGCTGGCCAACCAATGTATCATAGCCCTGGTGTGAAATGAAAATAGTGTTAGCTTAAATTTCAACAAGTTATTCAGAGTATTCAATTTTTGTTTTGTATACATTTGGTAACTTGTCGATGAAGTTTGCTGCATTTGCAAGCTCGGCTGCTCTCTTGATCTCTTCAAGGGTCGCATCTTCTTTACCGTAGATTATGTTCTCTTTAATGGAGGTCATAAAAAGCAACGGTTCTTGGCTAACAAGACCTATTTTCCCTCTTATCCAATCGAGACTCAGATCCTTGATGTTGATTCCATCTATCAACACTTCACCAGCCTCTGGATCATAGAATCTTTCAACTAGGCTGATAACAGTTGATTTACCACTTCCACTCTCTCCAACTATGGCCATCGTTGTTCCACTGGCTACTTGTAATGACAATCCATCTAATATTAACTGTCCAGGTCTTGCAGGGTAGCGAAAGTAAACATCCTTTAGCTCAACATCACCCTTGATATTTTCTAAAACCATGCCGCTGGTATCATCTGAATCTATCTTGGGTTTTCTTTCAATTGTTTCGAACAGTCTGTATGCTGCAGATTGACCCTCTGCAATTGCAGAAATTGATGGTGTTGCATTACCTAACGAACTGTTACAAATTTGAAAATTGTCAGTTTAGGAAATTAACATACCATATGCAATGGTCATTCTTCTATTTCTTGACATGAATGCAGTTTTCAGTAACTAGCTGTATGCATGCATTCTTTGCTGAGAAAATAGAAGATTGAGATAGAGCAACGTAAACAGAATAACTAGCTGGGATGTACACTGATTTTTCTCTAATTGCCATGTAATGAACCTCCTAGGAGGATGTATGCAAAACTCTATCTATTCAATGAAATGAAACGCAAAGGTTTCTCCAAAAAAAAAAACAGAATAACTAGCTGCGTGTATGTATGTATGTTTTTCTGCATGTTTGGAGGGCTTAGAAGCTGGTTATCCCATGAATTATACCCATCAATTGGAATGTAAATCAACTGGTAATTTTATTCAAGTTCATGTACTGTAGGTCAACACGTTAATTTGACCGAACTTATGTGTCATGTAGGTGCCTAGGTGGCACTTTGAATCTATGAGTTGCTTCTGTTTATATATAAAAACTAACTATCAAAAGTAATTTCTGAAAGCACCTTGAAAGGAACTCAAACCACCACAGAGTTTCTTATAGGATTTACAGAAATATATGTATTCACGTGGCATGCGTAAGAAAATGGTTCTCTAGATTTCAAAATACTATTATTTAATGTTTAATGTTTAATATTTCCATTTATCTAACTAATCCAATAATCTGGGAGTTAGATGCACTGAAACTCACTACTGTATGATGAACAAAGGTCTTTGCAATTTAAAGATGTTAGAAACTCACGTTGCACCGGTCAATACGGCAAACAAGACAGTGATGATCTTCCCTCCGGTATAACCTTTGTCGATGATTAGCTTTCCACCATACCAAAAGGCTAGGCCATAGCTGCTAAATAAGATGCAAAAGACAGAGCCCATGCCAAACCCATTGATAAGGCCTTCCTCAATAACAGTCTTATAAGCCTTTTTAATGTAATTATTGTACGTTGCTATAGCTTTCTTCTCACCGTTGAAGGACACAACCTGTTCACACGAGAGTTGCTAACTTAATGCCTGATATTTACCGAATAATTTATATAATATGAATTTACTAAGAAATTGATTTAATTTTGAATAACTAATGTAATTTGAGCTCACTGTTCGTATAGATCCAATTGTCTGTTCGACTGTGTCTGCAGCATCACTATATGATATTAGTCTCTTGCTAGAAGCCCGGGTTAACATCTGTGCAGATACTGCACCAGCGACCGCAACTAGTGGCAGTGATGTTAGCATGACAAGAGTCAGGAGCCAGCCTCTTGTGAATGCTATGATAAAACCACCAAAGAAGGCAGATGTGAGTTGTACAAGCTTCCCTGCCTGTAAATGAGAATGCATGAACATCAGCACCTGCAGCACTAAGTGGGATGCCTAGAATGAATGAAATACACTTCTAAAACTAAAAGTAACACAAAAGCTTGTGTAGTTGCAAAAAAAAAAAAGTGAAAAACGCTGATGCTTGCCATTAACTTGCGCATGCAGTTCTGTGCACACCTTGCAATGTGATAAAAAGATTATGTTTCTTTATTTAATACCCCGAAGAAAGTATTACCTTCTCACCAAGAGCATCTTGAATTATGACTGTATCGTTTGACATTCTAGAAACTGCTTCGCCGGTCGTCATTTCTGTGTCGAAGAAAGCAATATCTTGCCTCAGAACTGATTTCAGGTAGAAAGAGCGGATGTGTGCTGACTGCCTTTCTCCTGCCATTGTCCAGCATGACACCTCTGGAGAAAATGAAGAGTGAGCCTTTTCCCAGTGAATAAACCTCCCAGGTTCCATAGCATCAACACAACATTCGATTATTAGGAATGTATAATAGGCACTTCTGATGGGATGAATACATGACAGATTGCTCTGTTCTGATCATTGTATCTGCACATTCGTTACCCAAGCAAGAACAAACTTGTGTGTCCTAGTTCCACAATGTTCAGTTATGAAAATTTTCAAAGTTGAAGTATTTACCTCGTAAGTACTTTGGAATATAACAAAGGAATGGGTGAAAAAATATCGAGAGAACTGATTTTGAGGGTCCTGGCGCTATGTGATAGTGCATCACTGTTTCATATCTACGTAATACAGTTGAGTTTGTTATTGAAGCTTCACAAGTCTCCAGGAGAGTTGCACGGAGAACTGGAGAAGGTACATGGACATGGGCTTATATGCAAATGTTATATAACGAACACTATAACTATTGCTTGACATCTAAAGTTTCATTGACAGATATTCTACAAGTAGAATGGAAATTGCACTTACGGAGAAAGGAAGCAACTGCTGTCCCAATGCCCAAATATACGAAGTCCAGAACAACCTGTAGAAAGAACGAACATTCGCCCGTTAAACCAGCTACTTATTGTCTGGGTGAAGTGACCACTGTAGCCGTTGCGTACCTTGGTCACAGCGCGGAGGATGGTGCTGTTGTTGCTCTCGCCGAAGGAGTTGATGACGTTCCCGAAGAGCACGGACATGAGGGGCTCCGCCAAGCCGTTGGCCATCGCCCCCACCGTGCCGACCACCATCAGCAGCACGTCGATGCGGTCGGCATACCGGAACATGCCGAACAACGGCACCTTCTTCTTGGCCTCGTCCTTCTCCGGCCGGCCATCTTTTGCTCGCTCGCCGCCGCCGTGGCGTGCTCCTCCTCCACCACTGTTTGCTGCTGCTTCTGCTGCTGTCGCGTCCATTTCCCCGCAGCTTTGGCCGCACTTGGTCCGTGTGTAGTTCCTGTCTGTCTCCGGGGAGTGGTGGAGGCACTATTTATACGCACTCTGGCGGCCTCCCGAAGTGCTTTGACGGCAAGCTAGTTGTTGGGTGCTTCGGAAGCTGGAAGCGACCGGGAAGGTTTGCGATGGAAAAAAGAGGATTAGTATGTTATTATGACATGTGATTGTAGGAAGATTCTGAATTACTACAAGTACAGGTGCAACAAGTCAAGTGCTACGTGTCTCCTAGCTTTCATGTGCGCTGTTTCAGCGCGGCCAATCAGTCAGTCAGATGGATTGCGTTTCTCTTGTGATCTCCTCGCCTTCACCTCCAAGAACGCTTGGAAAATTCGTCGACCTTTTGCTGGCACGTGAGAGCAGGAGAACGGACGGCAGAAATGGGCATGCATGTTGGCGCATCCTCCTGCACTTGACAGTTGAGACAGCATCTCAAAGAGTCTGTTCCTAATTATTACTAGCTGCTTATCAAAAGGCGAGTGCTAGGCGTCGGCCCCATTCTTTGCCAAATATCGGTTGTTCTTTTTCCTGTTCGATCGGCATCCTACGTCCGGTAGTAGCCGCAACACAAATTTACATTTTGGTCCCCTAGTTTATGGAAAATCAACCCGTGGTTCTAACCTTATCGACTTAAATTGAAAGGGTACACCGCTTTGGCCTTGACATTTCCAATATTTATGCAAAATGCCACCATGAGTCATCATGTGTATTGCAACAAAAAATCCTACAACCACGTACAAAAAAAAGAACTATTACAACAAATTGGCGCAACAAGTTTCAAAAAGAGTAATGTTGCAAAAAAAAGGGTTAAACAACAATTTATTCGAAACAAGTCCAAAATCATCGAAACCAGAGTTCGGATTCAAAAGTTATCGTGTTTTTAGTAGCAAACGGTTTTGGGATTTTTTTTCTCTAGTGGTAGTATATATTGCCCCAAGTACCCCTTCATGGCTCTCTAGAGGGTCCGAAGTGGTACTACTGCTGGAATGAGCGGTAGTACCGCCCCTTAACAACTTTGGGTTGTAACATTTGGATTTTAGGGGTCCTATTTAAGGGGCCCTTTTCCTCCAATGGATCTTTATCCATCTAGACACAAGCTGAGCTCATTGTTTCCCTCTATTGTTAGCTTCCTTGGGTTTGCATACTCTTTCTCCCTCACATTATTCTTGCATATCTTTGAGGGGAAAGAGAGAGGAGATCTAGATCAACTTTTTCACCAATCAATCTCTGCTCTAAGTGAGGGGAACCTTTTAGATCTAGATCTTGGACTTTTGTGGATTTCCTCTTGTCTTCTCCCTCTATTATTTCCCCAATATCTTCTGTAATTTTGGTGGAATTTGGGAATAAAGGACTTGAGCACTTGTGTTCTTACCATTGCATTAGGTGCATCGTTTTGTGTTCTCCATAGAGAATTAGTTGATGAAAGTGAGAAGGTTATTACTCTTTGGATCTTGGAAACTGGAGCTTATGACTCCTGGAGTTTTGTTCATGAAACTTGTTCCTCTTCGGTTCTTGGAACCCTAGATAATTTTGTGGCCTTGGTGGTGATTATTTAGGATCCTCCACTTGAGTTGTGAAGATTGCCCCAATTTTCACGGGTTTGAAGCCGACCTTGATGGTGCGCATTCAGGAGAATAAGGTGAGTCTTTATAGCGTCGGTGAGTGGTGTGCCTCCACATCTTGGGGTTAGTCCTTGTGTGGTGTTTGATGTGCATTGTGCAACCACACCTCAAGGTGAGACTATTGTGGTGTTCAGGGAGCATTAGACCGCCGCACCTCTCCAATGAATATTAGCTTCTTTGTAAGTGAACTTCAAGATAAATCTATGTCTCCGTTTGTCTTGGTTATTTCTATACCCGAGCTATTTACTTATGCACTTTACTTTGTGATAACCTTTGTGCTTGAGTTATCTATCTTGCTATTAAATAGTTGTTTGTCTTGCTTAGCATAAGTTGTTGGTACACATAGATGAGCCTAGCATATTTAGGTTTTGTCCTTGATAAAACGTTCGTTTTATTCCGCGTTTATTACAACCAAAATCATAATTGGTTTAAATCGCCTATTCACATGTGATGAAATCCCATCCTTTTTATTAGTTTTTCTTCCCAAACTTTGTTCAAATGGGTTTCAAAAAAAATACCACATCTAGGTTAGACTGCTTCTAGATGACCATAAGCGCATAAATGGTCGGGTGAAATTTTAGTCCCTGCCTGTTCCATCCTTCGAGTTTCATTGCTCCCAGTGATCCTCCATCGTGGAGGTCACCGATCCCAAATTTTCCTCGCCTATCACACCATTGTTACCTTGTCTCTTTCTCTTTGGTGGTTGCACCTTCTCTGGTGTTGTAATATGACTCACCCTTATATTATTTGGAGGACCATTTTCAAGAATTTGTATTTTGGCAGCCACCGTACCAAACATCGAGTAGGTCACTTTGTCATCACTGCTAATTAATATATTCCTTCTACTAAGCCAAGCAAGTCCACCATCATCAATAAAGTCCATAGCATCATCTTCAAAGTTATTTGGTTCACCTGGTTGTCTTCCTCTCCACAAACCTCAACCTCCATAACCTCCACGGTTTCGTCCACCTCTGCCAGAGCTCATGGTTAGCGTTTTCTCAAATTTGACCAACAACCAGTCTCCCCATTGACATTTATCTTCATGGGATCTTCACACCAACACCCCATGCCCAACTAATCCACAAAAATTACAAAAATCAGGGATCTTCTCATTCTGGACTAGATATTTCTTTATTTCCTTCAAATTAATTGGAACAAAATAGACCAAAGGCTTACTTAGGTCAATATGAACTCTAGATCATATGTATTTCGAAGGGTTAACTCTCACCTCATTAACTATCACTATAAAGGGTGGTTCACCTATTTTACCAGCAACCTTTCCAACCAACTCTTTTTTCTTCATTAAACCCTCTGGTATACCCTGGATCCTTACCCAAACAGGAATTTTATCAAGGTAGTAATCATTGACATTGGATAATCCATCATATTCTATCATCATAACTTGTAACAACCTCGGACCCTACGCTCTAAGTTCAAGCCTGGATGAATCAAAAGTGGTTAAGGGTTTTACAGCGGGGGCCCAGAGCCACCCACGTGTAGGCCCGTCGACCACCCTAACCACTTCCAAGAGCATCGGGACAAGAGCGAGCGGCGTAGGCAACAAGCAAAGAAATCAAATACATACACAAGTGAGTATGTATGCAAGCTACCTTACAACAGTTCTCAGAGCCATACCATCTAAAAGAAATAGAAATATTGCAACGCCATACGGCGGCAAGATCCAAATATCCTAGATAGAGGTAGTAGTGTAGGATAGCTCCTCATACATCAATCAACAGAGTAGCAAGCGGAAGCGGGAAACAAGATCCGAGTACAGATAAGAAGCAAATCGGCATAAGATGCCACATAAATAAGCACATCCCGCCCACAGATCTCACGGATCCCCATCCCCGGAATCTCTACACCGAGTGATCGTTGCCAACATCATCTGTCTCCTCCACCCAGTATCGATCTTGCGAATACACCTGTTCATCTGAATCAAACAATTTATCGTGTGAGATCCTAGGGGTACTCAGCAAGTCTTTATGCCTCTAAAGGGGACATATACCTGGGGTGACGCAATTGCAGCAAAAGATAAACACTAACAAGTCTATAGATACTCGCTAACCATCCGCCTAACCAGTGATAGACGGATGTCCGTTAATTAGGAACAACAGTTATAACCGTATAAAGTAACAGATTCATCCTCCTTCTCGCTTACCAACGAGAAAGCGGACGAACTACCCAACCGTTGGCAGTTTTATTAACCATTCCATGTTTATTGCACTAATTACTAGTCAGATATTTAGTCAAATTAAAAGTGGTACTTTAGTTATACTTGTCTATGATCGAGAAACTGTTCTCCAAGTCGTCCATAACCGCGGACACGGCTTTCAGAAAGATTTACCCTGCAGGGGTGCACAAATAGCAACACACACTCGATCAACCTCGGAAAAACCAACTCAAAACCCAACGAGGCATTCACGACAAAGCGATCACAGGATTCATAAAATATTTCAGGGGGCCACCCCATTAAGCTACCCGCAATGAAGTTGGCCAACTCCGAGACGGACCCAAGGTTTGCGTCAATGGCTGTAAACGACTGGGAATCCGAAAATGTGACTAGGCTTGTTGATACCGCGAAAACACTCTGCATCCAAAACAGTACAGGTGCTCCACGCACAATCTTAGTAAACAGTAACATGGCATAAGTACAGGATAGTAAATAAAACCCCAAACTAGTTTGTGGCTCCAAGAAATAGAAATGAATCAAGCTCTGGCTCAGGGGGGTCCACAAGGCCTCCCGGATGTGGATAGTGTGAATAGTCAAGGAACAAGAATCAAGTACTCGGGGTCCTACGGGACACAAGTGGACATAAAAACCAAATGACAGATATTGCCCACCGGTGCCTCTTTCATTAGTTATCCCATTACTATTCAAGTTAAGTTGTTTAGGTACCTCGTTATCCATCAGACACTCACATACCCTACACATGTTGTTCTACGACTCGCATGGCTCAAACAACTCCTGTAGTAATGTCTCATGGGATGGAGGAACAAGCTCGATGGGGTTTAAAAGTAAAGGCTATGCAGTACTTGGGATTCAATTTAATGCATTCGCGACTCCATGATGCAAGAATAAGGTAGAAGCAATAAGTACTATATGTATGCAAGCATGTGGTAGTGCTTGCCTGGCAGCTCAGTTGAAGCGAGGGATGGATCTGGGTAGTACTCCTAGGATTCCTGATAATTCCCCTGCTCGGCGTCTATTCGAAAGAAGAACCAAACAAACAAGGGCCAACATAAATAAAGTGCACAAGCATATAAATAAAATGCGACAAGCAACCAAGCATGCCATGATGAATGATGCACAATTTACATGGCAATAAAGTAGCATGACAAGTGTGAGGTGTGGGGACAAGAATTAATTATTTTATTAATTATTTGGCCAAGTTTTATTACCATAAACAGTTCTGATTATTTAATATTTATATGATGCATGCTTCAATTCATATCATGGAATGCATAATCAGAACGGACTCATCGCGCTGATCGATTTAGACATATTATTTGTCAAATTTGGAGTTGTAGAATTAAAGTTATTAATTAATTGAGAAAAGGCATTTATTGCAAATTTAATCATCTCGAACATTTAAATTAGTCAAACATTATTTTGGATGGCATATTTGAATTCCTCACATTTTTCTGATTCAAAAACATATATTATTTGTATTATTTGGATTTATTAATTAAAAGTTATTAATTTCTGGATTTAAAACATATTTAATAATTTCTGAAATCATTTTTATTAAACAGAAAAAGAACATATATTTTTTTATACTCAGAGAGATTGAGCCACCGTCACAGACAAGTGGGGCCGGCGCTGACTCAGCAGCAGGTAGGTCGTAGCGGTCTATGCGGGGCTTTTCTCACCGAGGGGTTATTCAGCCAGTGAGATTGATGGGTGGGGCCGGCGGTTCGCGAGGCCACGCACGAGCGGGCGAACAGGGCGCAGCCACGTGGCGCAGACGGGGAGTGCGGGTTGAGGCGGCGATTACTGCGGTGCTTTTTCGTAAAAACGCCACCGCGGATGACATGTGGGGTCGGGTGGAGTG
The DNA here is from genome assembly GCA_910589775.1 of Avena eriantha. Classification (NCBI taxonomy): domain Eukaryota; kingdom Viridiplantae; phylum Streptophyta; class Magnoliopsida; order Poales; family Poaceae; genus Avena; species Avena eriantha. Next base: position 538,856,058 of record OU342742.1, read on the forward strand.
CGGGTTGCGTGAAACAAAAAGCAAGGGGGTTAACTGCAAAAGGATTAGCGGCCTACCGTTGTTCTTCTCCGGTTTCTGACAAAACTGACGGACAGCGGGAGACAGGCGCAGCGTGGATTCGATCCCATGACGCGGCGCGCGCGCGCAGGCGGCGGCAACCGTTGGGGCTGGCTCGGTTTGATGCTAGGAAGGAGCTACACGGCGAGGAAAACCTTCTGCGGCGCAACTGCGAGAAAGCGTCTGCGAGCGCGCCGCACAGAGAGCGCTCGGCGGAATGATCTACGCAACCAGGATGAGATAGACAGGGGGAGGTGTCTGGGAGGCGCAGAGGCTCACCGGGAGTGTGTTGGTGGTGGCGGATCAGGCCAGAGCGCAGGGGATCGGCGGGGAAGCTGGCGACCCGTGGCTAGGGTTTCCTCGTCGGCTCGATGATCTACAGCGTGTACAGGGCCGCCTCCTCCTCGACTCCGTGCATAGGGGTGACGCCGGTGATCGACTTGCCCTTCCCCAACGCCAAACAACACGCCCGCCTCCTTGTTATGGTGTGGTGAGAAGAAGCCGACAGTGAGGTGGTCGAAGATGGGAGAGAGGGAGTAGCAGGGTAGGTGGGGATCTTGGTGAGGATGGGCAGCGCCCAGGTCAGATCTGGAGAGAGCAGCCAGGCAGGGGAGGGAGTAGATAAGGACGGAGGGAGGGAGAGATGCCGTGGGTGGCTCGGGGTGGAAAAGGTGGTGGTGCACCTTTTCTCCTCTCTCTCGCGGTGGCAAGGCTCGGGTGGACCAGGGGGGAAGCTGCAGCTGGGGCCAGCAGGGACGGCGCAGGGGCTCGGTGGGGTCTCCTTGTCAGCGCGGTAGAGAGGACAGGGGAAGGGAAGGGGCTCGGCTAGGGAGATGCTGAGCAAGGGAGGCTCAGCCTAGAGTTAGCTAGGTTGGGTTGGTGGCCGAACCAGATGGTGGTGACCACGGTTTGGTAGAGAGGATGGGGTGGTGAGGTGAGGGTGTAGCTTGAGAGGAGAGATTAGGGTTCCAAGATCACATGGAAGAAAGCAAAGAAGAGAAGCCCCAAGGTGTAAACTCATGCAAGGGTAGGCATGTAAGAAAGATTAAAGGAGACAAGATGTACTATTAAGCTAAGGGCTATTTGATGGTCTCCCAAACCAACAAGCTTTATTCCAAAATTCAAAATAAATCCAAATAGAGGAGGTATGGCAAGCTTGCATGGGCCATGCATAAATAGTAAATGCCCCCCTCTAGTAGTGAAAACCACTAGAATATCTCATGGCAATTATATAAGCAAGATTCCCAAATTTTGGAATAAGGACCAACAAAAGAAAAGAGAGCTTGTTTACCACATGGACTAAATAAAAGATCATGCATGAATATAAGGTGGCCAAGCTTGTGTGTGTGAACCACTAAGCATAATATAGCCAAAATTATATTCTTATACGAGCATTTATTCCAAATCAAACCATATGTAAGCTTGACAAGGATTCCACTCACATAGCATGCAAAGGTGGCCATGTGGCTCTCCACATATCAATAACGTGAAAATAACATGATGCATATATGGGAGCATGGGGAATTGTATGTGGATCCATCCCAACCCACATGAGCTAGAGGTAAAACCAATAAAATGCAAATCTCACATATAGTTGGATGGTGGAATTATGGGGTGGTGACAAAGAAAGGTGGTGGAGTTAATAAAAGATATGCCCCAACTCAACTTGGGCATCAAGCATTTATCAAGAACCAAATACAATGTATCAAGAGGCAACTACAATTAATAGTGCATATGAGATAAGAACCAAATGAAAAAGGGTTTTATATGATGCTCAAATGCAATGTGGCATGATGACATGAGCATGATATAATTATGATGCAATAATTATATGTAGGAAGTAGCATTTTATTATTAGACCATGTAGCATTACAGATGTTAGACAGATGGGATGCTACAACTCTCCCCCACTAAACACGAATCTCGCCCCGAGATTCTAGGAAGAAGAAGAAGACACGAAGAGGGTAGGATACTTGGCACGGAGCTCATCCTCGCGTTCCCAAGTGGCTTCATCAACGGAATGGTGCGACCACTGCACCTTGTAGAACTTGATAGACTTGTTGCGAGTCTTTCTTTCTGTGACTTCTAGGATTTTTGTGGGGTGTTCTTGATAAGACAGGTCTTCTTGGAGATTGATAAGCTCATGGTCCACGGTCCTGCCGGGATCCTTGAAGCACTTCTTGAGTTGAGAGATATGGAAAACATCATGAACCTTGAGTTTTTCAGGGAGCTCAAGAGCATAAGCGACTTCTCCTCTTCTTCCACGAACTTTGAAAGGACCGATGTATCTAGGAGCCAGCTTCCCTTTGATACCAAACCGGTGCGTGCCTCTGATGGGAGTGACACGAAGGTAAACGAGATCACCAGGGACATACTCCATGTCCGTGTGCTTTCTGTCGTAGTTGCTCTTCTAGAGACTTTGAGCAACCTTCAGGTTTTCGAGAATGACGTGAACCTTCTCCTCTGCTTGAGTTACAATGTCGGGGCCAAACAATGTTCTTTCACCTGCGCCCGACCAACCAATCGGAGTTCTGCATTTGCGGCCATAGAGAACCTCAAATGGTGCCATATTTAGACTCTTTTGGAAGCTATTGTTGTAAGAGAACTCAGCATAAGGAAGGCATTCTTCCCACTTCATGCCGAAAGAGATGACGCAAGCACGGAGCATATCTTCCAGAATCTGATTGATCCTTTCAACTTGCCCTTGTGACTGAGGGTGGTAAGCTGTGCTGAAGTTCAACTTTGTTCCCAGAGCATTTTGGAAACTTCCCCAGAACTTGGAAGTGAAGATGCTTCCACGGTCTGAGCTGATCTTAAGAGGAACCCCATACAGAGAGACAATTCTGTTGATATAGAGCTCAACCAACTGAATTGCAGAAATTGTTTCCTTGACGGGAAAGAAGTGAGCCACTTTTGAAAGCCTGTTGATGACAACAAAGATTGCATTGTTGCCCTTCTGCGACCTTGGAAAACCAGTTATGAAGTCCATCTCTACTTTCTTCCATTTCCATTCCGGAGGCTTCAATGGCTGTAGAAGACCGGAAGGTTTCTGATGGACAGCTTTAACTCTAACGCAGACATCGCACTCGGAGACATACTTGGCACACCATTGTTTCAATCCAGGCCACCAATATTGTGTTTTCAAGTCCATGTACATCTTAGTGCTGCCAGGATGGATAGAAAGAACCGAATCATGCGCCTCCTTAAGAACTTGCTCTCTCAAACCCGGGTAGTTCGGAACAAACATCCTGTGTTCAAAGAATAGAGCTCCTTCATCATCGACGTGGAAGGACTCATACTTCGGTAGCTGAATGTTGGAGATGATGTTTTTGGTGTAAGCATCACCTCGCTGACTAGCACGAATCTTTTCTTCCAAGAGAGGGGTTGCCAGAAGATTCAGAAGATACTCTTGATCCACAATTTCAAGGTTGAGCTGGCGGAATTTCTCGCACAAGAGAGGCTGTTGTTCTTCCACCATGAGGTTGTTGACATAAGCTTTTCGGCTGAGAGCATCGGCCATGACATTAGCTTTGCCAGGAGTGTAGTTGATGGTCAGATCGAAATCATTAATTGCTTCAATCCACCTCCTCTGACGAAGGTTGAGATCAGGTTGTGTGAAGATATACTTCAGACTCTTGTGATCAGAAAAGATCTCACAACGGTTGCCAAGCAAGTAGTGCCTCCATACTTTCAAAGCAAAGACAACTGCTGCGAGTTTGAGGTCATGTGTAGGATAGTTGATCTCATGCGTCTTCAACTGACGAGAGGCATAAGCAACAACTTGTTTTTCTTGCATAAGGACCACACCCAATCCTTGCAAGGAGGTGTCACAGAATATCTGGAAAGGCTTTGATGTATCTGGAGGAATCAAGACTGGTGTGGAAGTGAGCTTCTCTTTGAGTGTTTCAAAGCTAGCTTGACATGCAGGAGACCAAAGGTATTTACTGGCTTTCTTGAGGAGATCAGTAAGAGGCTTCGCAATCTTCGAGAAGTTCTGAACGAAGCGACGACAATAACTAGCCAAACCAAGGAAACTCCGGACTTCTTTGACATTTTTGGGTGGAAGCCACTCAACAATTGTCCGAACAGTTTCTGGGTTGACGGCAATGCTCTTAGCAGAGATGACGTGACCCAGATAGGTGACTTCAGGCAGCCAGAACTCACACTTGGAGAACTTTGCATACAGGCGATTCTCTCGAAGCTTGTTCAGGACACACCGAAGGTGTTCTTCATGTTCTTCCTTTGACTTAGAATAGACTAGAATGTCATCCAGATAGACCACGACGAACTTATCAAGATACTCCATGAAAACCGAGTTCATAAGCCTTGAGAAGGTGGCAGGTGCGTTGGTGAGACTGAAGGACATGACCGTGTACTCGTACAGGCCATAGCGGGTGGTGAAAGCTGATTTGGGAACATCTTCCTTGCGAATCTTGATTTGATGATATCCACTTCTCAAGTCAAGCTTAGAGAATACCACAGCTCCAGCTAGCTGATCGAAGAGATCATTAATCCGCGGAAGGGGATATTTATTCTTGATGGTTTTAGCATTGAGAGCCCGATAGTCAACACAAAGTCTATCAGTCCGGTCTCGCTTCTTCACAAATATGGTTGGGCTACCCCAAGTAGAAGTACTATGCTGAATGAAACCCAACTTATCTTGTTCATCAAGCTGACGTTTGAGTTCAGCCAACTCAGCAGGACCCATTTTATAAGGCCGCTTGGAGATAGGAGTGGTTCCAGGTTCAAGCTCAATCACAAACTCGACCTCTCGATCAGGAGGCATACCTGGTAACTCTTCGGGAAAAACATCTAGGAACTCACAGACCACCGGAACACTCTAAATAGCATCCATAACATCATCATTCAAAGCCGCCAAAGAGAAAAGCTGAATTGCAGGAGTCAGACTTGGAGAATAGACTATATGGCCTTCAGGAATTTTCAGAGAAACCGAGCATTCAGCATAATCAATCATAGCTGCATTTGCTGTTAACCAATCCATGCCCAAGATAACATCAATGTCAGAATTGCCCAGAATGATTAAGGAAGCCGGGAACGAAGAGCCACCAATCTCAATTTGATTGCCATGGCTGATTTTGGAAGATGCCATTGTTGCCCCAGGAGAAAGGACCATCAAGCGCTTAGGAATCGCATCCATTGCTAATTCATTCTCATTTGCAAACTTGTGAGAAACAAAAGAATGCGATCCACCAGAATCGAACAATACTCGTGCAGGGACTGAGTTAACGGAAAGCGTACCCATCACAACTCCAGTTGCATGTTCAGCTTGAGCGACGTGCCACAGTTGGCACGAGCAACAGTGGACCCGGGCTTGGTGTTGATGTTGAGAGCCCGAGGTGGAGGTGCACGAACCATAGAAGAACTTGCTGTAGGTCTTGGAGGTGGAGGAGGAAGAGCTTTGTTATTCATGGGACAACTCCAGTGTTGATGCCCAGTGTTCCCACAAGTGTAACAAACACCAGGTGGACGTGGAGCAGCATAGCCAGGGACTCCACCAGGCGCTCCAGGGTAGTTGTGGTTGTAGCCCCTAGAAGAAGCGTTGAAGGAGTTTGGTGGCCTTGTCGCGTAGCTTGAAGGTCTTGGTGGAGCCGGGAGCGGCGGTGCGGTATTAGGAACCCACACACGGCGCTTAGAAGGAGCTGTCATAGCTGAAGAGCTTGCTGCGTCACGACTGTGTTTCTTGGACTCCTCGAACACTTGCCTATTGGCTTCTTCCTGTAGAGCTGTATGTTGGAGTTCCAGAAAAGACCCCGGCTTTGCATGAGTGATTGCATATTTGATAGATGCATTGAGCCCTTGCCTGAACCTCTTTTGTTTCTTCTTATCATCAGAGATCTCATCGCCACCATACCGAGAAAGATTCATGAAGTTTCTGATATAGGTGTTGACATTGTCATTGCCCTGCTTGAGGTTGAGAAATACCTCCTTCATTCTCTCCATGACAATTTCTGATAGGTATTGCTCCTTGAAAGCCCCAGCGAACTGCTCCCAAGTAGGCTGAAAATCAGAGTGGTTTGCCTTCAGGTAATTCTCCCACCATAGAGCTGCGTCTCCTTTCAGAAGGTGAGTAGCGCATTTTACCCATTCTTGTTCAGGTACATCAGCAGTCCTCAACAACCTTGACATCTCACGAAACCAATCATCAGCATCCAGTGGCTGATCAGACACCTCAAAGTGGCGTGGGTTAAACTTCAGAAAGCCCTTGATGTCTCCTCGCTTGGGAGGTGGAGGTAGCGGGGCAAACTCATTCCTCCTGACACTTTCTTCAAAGCGTTGCTGGTTCTGTTGCATTGTTCCCAAGGCATTAGCAATACTTGCCAACGCAGCCCCCAGTTTAGGTGGTATGTCCTCCTCAGTGCAGCGTGGTGGTGCCATCCTGGGATTGATATAAAACTAGAGTTAGTACTATAATGGAGAATAATAATAATCCACAATAGTACCAAAATGGAATTAACCAAGATTAAAGGATACAAATTACTAAGATGATATTAAAATATCAACAAAGTTCAAAGCACCTAGAAGATAGTAAGCATATCGCACACGACTGAACAAGGAGTGTGGTACACAAAGCTATCAAAGAAAAAAATTCCGCAATTTTCGGCATTAAAATACCACTATCTGCGCAAAACCACTTAACGAAATCAAGATGAGCAACTCTACCAATTCAATATACAAGAGCGAATGATAAAAGTAGTGGTATGGTCGCGACTCCATCCCACACTCAAAGCATTACTACGCACATGAATAAGTAAAACACATATCCCAACTCTCTCCTTCTTAAGATGAACCTAAAGATTAGCAACTACGGAAAACAAACACCCCTAACAAGATAGCGTCGGGTAACAAAGAGTAAGACAGATCGTGTCGGTTACAACGAATCAGATAGATCGCGTCGGTTTACAAAAGCCTGTCGGTATGGAATGTACCAACAGTTGATAACCAAAAGGCAGATAGCGACAACAAGTTGGATGCAAAAGATAGACAAGGAATTACCCACACACACACACACACTCTCACACAACCTATGGTACTACAGAACCCAGAACACGTGAATCCTAGTTTGAATTTTTTAGAAGAGGATTGAAAACGTTACACTTCCTTACCAGAAAAGGGTGGGTGGGTGGGTAAGAAGAAAAATGGAAGCAGTCCTACTCTCGTGTTTTGTTTTTCCCTAGTATACATAACTACCAAAATATTTGCTAGACTGAAAACGACCATTTGGCTGTGACCCTGAAGGGCGGGATGGCTCTGATACCAATTTTCACAACCTCGGACCCTACGCTCTAAGTTCAAGCCTGGATGAATCAAAAGTGGTTAAGGGTTTTACAGCGGGGGCCTAGGGCCACCCACGTGTAGGCCCGTCGACCGCCCTAACCACTTCCAAGAGCATCGGGACAAGAGCAAGCGGCGTAGGCAACAGGCGAAGAGATCAAATACATACACAAGTGAGTATGTATGGAAGCTACCTTACAACAGTTCTCAGAGCCATACCATCTAAAAGAAATAGAAATATTGCAACTCCATACGGCAAGATCCAAATATCCTAGATAGAGGTAGTAGTGTAGGATAGCTCCTCATACATCAATCAACAGAGTAGCAAGCGGAAGCGGGAAACAAGATCCAAGTACGGATAAGAAGCAAATCGGCATAAGATGCCACATAAATAAGCACATCCCGCCCACAGATCTCACGGATCCCCATCCCCGGAATCTCTACACCGAGTGATCGTTGCCAACATCATCTGTCTCCTCCACCCAGTATCCCTCTTGCGAATACACCTATTCATCTAAATCAAACAATTTATCGTGCGAGACCCTAGGGGTACTCAGCAAGTCTTTATGCCTCTAAAGGGGACATATACCTGGGGTGACGCAATTGCAGCAAAAGATAAACACTAACAAGTCTATAGATACTCGCTAACCATCCGCCTAACCAGTGATAGACGGATGTCCGTTAATTAGGAACAACAGTTATAACAGTATAAAGTAACAGATTCATCCTCCTTCTCGCTTACCAACGGGAAAGCGGATGAACTACCCAACCGTTGGCAGTTTTATTAACCATTCCATGTTTATTGCACTAATTACTAGTCAGATATTTAGTCAAAGTACAAGCGGTACTTTAGTTATACTTGTCTATGATCGAGAAACTGTGCTCCAAGTCGTCCATAACCGCGAACACGGCTTTCAGAAAGATTTACCCTGCAGGGGCGCACAAATAGCAACACACGCTCGATCAACCTCGGAAAAACCAACTCAAAACCCAACGAGGCATTCACGACAAAGCGATCACAGGATTCATAAAATATTTCAGGGGTCCACCCCATTAAGCTACCCGCAACGAAGTTGGCCAACTCCGAGATAGACCCAAGGTTTGCGTCAATGGCTGTAAACGACTGGGAACCCAAAAATGTGCCTGGGCTTGTCGATACCGCGAAAACACTCCGCATCCAAAACAGTACAGGTGCTCCACGCACAATCTTAATAAACAGTAACATGGCATAAGTACAGGATAGTAAATAAAATCCCAAACTAGTTTGTGGCCCCAAGAAATAGAAATGAATCAAGGTCTGGCTCAGGGGGTCCACAAGGCCTCCCGGATGTGGATAGTGCGAATAGTCAAGGAACAGGAATCAAGTACTCGGGGTCCTACGGGACACAAGTGGACATAAAAACCAAATGACAGATATTGCCCGCCGGTGCCTCTTTCATTAGTTATCCCATTACTACTCAGGTTAAGTTGTTTAGGTACCTTGTTATCCATCAGACACTCACATACCCTACACATGTTGTTCTACGACTCGCATGGCTCAAATAACTCCTGTAGTAATGTCTCATGGCACAGAGGAACAAGCTCAGTGGGGTTTAAAAGTAAAGGCTATGCAGTACTTGGGATTCAATTTAATGCATTCGTGACTCCATAATGCAAGAATAAGATAGAAGCAATAGGTAATATATGTATGCAAGCATGTGGTAGTGCTTTCTTGGCAGCTCAGTTGAAGCGAGGGATGGATCTAGGTAGTACTCCTGGTATTCCTGATAATTCCCCTGCTCGGCGTCTATTCGAAAGAAGAACCAAACAAACAAGGGCCAACATAAATAAAGTGCACAAGCATATAAATAAAATGTGACAAGCAACCAAGCATGCCATGATGAATGATGCACAATTTACATGGCAATAAAGTAGCATGGCAAGGGTGAGGTGTGGGGACAAGAATAAATCATTTTATTAATTATTTGGCCAAGTTTTATTACCATAAATAGTTCTGATTATTTAATATTTATATGATGCATGCTTCAATTCATATCATGGAATGCGTACTCAGAACGGACTCATCGCGCTGATCGATTTAGACATATTATTTGTCAAATTTGGAATTGTAGAATTAAAGTTATTAATTAATTGAGAAAAGGCATTTATTGCAAATTTAATCATCTCGAACATTTAAATTAGTCAAACATTATTTTGGATGGCATATTTGAATTCCTCACATTTTTCTGATTCAAAAACATATATTATTTGTATTATTTGGATTTATTAATTAAAAGTTATTAATTTCTGGATTTAAAACATATTTAATAATTTCTGAAATCATTTTTATTAAACAGAAAAAGAACATATATTTTTTATACTCAGAGAGATTGAGCCACCGTCACAGACAAGTGGGGCTGGCGTTGACTCAGCAGCAGGTGGATCGCAGCGGTCTACGCTGGGCTTTTCTCACCGAGGGGTTGTTCAGCCAATGAGATTGACGGGTGGGGCCGGCGGTTCACGAGGCCACGCACGGACGCGCGAAGAGGGCGCAGTCACGTGGCACAGACGGGGAGTGTGGGTTGAGGCGGCGATTACTGCGTTGCTTTTTCGTAAAAACGCCACCGTGGATGACATGTGGGGCCGGGTGGAGTGCGGGTTGCGTGAAACAAAAAGCAAGGGGGTTAACTGCAAAAGGATTAGCGGCCTACCGTTGTTCTTCTCCGGTTTTTGATGAAACTGACGGACAGCGGGAGACAGGCGCAGCGTGGATTCGATCCCGCGTGCAGGTTGCGGCGACCGCTGGGGCTGGCTCGGTTTGATGATGGGAAGGAGCTACGCGGCGAGGAAAACCTTCTGCGGCGCAACTGCGAGAAAGCGTCTGCGAGCGCGCCGCACAGAGAGCGCTCGACGGAATGATCTACGCAACCAGGACGAGATAGACATGGGGAGGTGTCTGGGAGGCGCAAAGGCTCACCGGGAGTGTGTTGGTGGTGGCAGATCGGGCCGGAGCGCAGTGGATCGGCAGGGAAGCTGGCGACCCGTGGCTAGGGTTTCCTCGTCGGCTCGATGATCTGCAGCGTGTACAGGGCCGCCTCCTCCTCGACTCCGTGCACAGGGGTGACGCCGGTGATCGACTTGCCCTTCCCCAACGCCAAACAACACGCCCGCCTCCTTGTTATGGTGTGGTGAGAAGAAGCCGACGGTGAGGTGGTCGGAGATGGGAGAGAGGGAGTAGCAGGGTAGGTGGGTCTCTTGGTGAGGATGGGCAGCGCCTAGGTGAGATCTGGAGAGAGCAGCCAGGCAGGGGAGGGAGTAGATAAGGACGGAGGGAGGGATAGATGCCGTGGGTGGCTCGGGGTGGAAAAGGTGGTGGTGCACCTTTTCTCCTCTCTCTCGCGGTGGCAAGGCTCGGGTGACTAGGGGGAAGCTGCAGCAGGGACGACACAGGGGCTCGGTGGGGTCTCCTTGTCAGCGCGGTAGAGAGGACAGGGGAAGGGAAGGGGCTCGGCTAGGGAGATGTCGAGCAAGGGAGGCTCGGCCTAGTGTTAGCTAGGTTGGGGTGGTGGCCGAACCAGATGGTGGTGACCACGGTTTGGTAGAGAGGATGGGGTGGTGAGGTGAGGGTGTAGCTTGAGAGGAGAGATTAGGGTTCCAAGATCACATGGAAGAAAGCAAAGAAGAGAAGCCCCAAGGTGTAAACTCATGCAAGGGTAGGCATGTAAGAAAGATTAAAGGAGACAAGATGTACTATTAAGCTCCTTTAAAAGGGCTATTTGATGGTCTCCCAAACCAACAAGCTTTATTCCAAAATTCAAAATAAATCCAAATAGAGGAGGTATGGCAAGCTTGCATGGGCCATACATAAATAGTAAATGCCCCCCTCTAGTAGTGAAAACCACTAGAATATCTCATGGCAATTATATAAGCAAGATTCCCAAATTTTGGAATAAGGACCAACAAAAGAAAAGAGAGCTTGTTTACCACATGGACTAAATAAAAGATCATGCATGAATATAAGGTGGCCAAGCTTGTGTGTGTGAACCACTAAGCATAATATAGCCAAAATTATATTCTTATACGAGCATTTATTCCAAATCAAACCATATGTAAGCTTGACAAGGATTCCACTCACATAGCATGCAAAGGTGGCCATGTGGCTCTCCACATATCAATAATGTGAAAATAACATGATGCATATATGGGAGCATGGGGAATTGTATGTGGATCCATCCCAACCCACATGAGCTAGAGGTAAAACCAATAAAATGCAAATCTCACATATAGTTGGATGGTGGAATTATGGGGTGGTGACAAAGAAAGGTGGTGGAGTTAATAAAAGATATGCCTCCAACTCAACTTGGGCATCAAGCATTTATCAAGAACCAAATACAATGTATCAAGAGTCAACTACAATTAATAGTGCATATGAGATAAGAACCAAATGAAAAAGGGTTTTATATGATGCTCAAATGCAATGTGGCATGATGACATGAGCATGATATAATTATGATGCAACAATTATATGTAGGAAGTAGCATTTTATTATTAGACCATGTAGCATTACAGATGTTAGACAGATGGGATGCTACATAACTGTAGCCCCTCGGAAAAACCAATGCCTGCCATCCATCATTCTATTCCAATCCCCAAGGCATTGAAACTGAATTAGGAATATACTTGTCCCTTTTTTCGAACATGAGTTTTCATGCTACCACCCAATAGTTCATCATCTGCTTAAACGAAGTCACATGGCTGAAATGTTTCAGGTGTGAACCCTAAAAACTTCAAGCTCGTGTACCTCTCCGATTAGTTCACCAATTTCCTCAGAGAAATCTAGATATGATCCTGCTTCCTAGGCAGGTTGAGCCCTTCGAATCTCCCTCAAAATTAGTAGTACTCGAACCTCTAAGCATAATTAGAACCCTGATTTGGTGCCACCACCTCTGAGTTCTTGTCATCCCCCATCATGCAGCTACCATGAAAAACCTAGGAGATAGAAGAAGATTTATAGTAATGGGATCACAAGGCTAGGCTCGCGAGATCATGTCGATTAGGTGGAAACCAATGAGATCACCTACCACCTGCGCCATCGTAGATAGCCAGATCACCACCGTTTGTACCATCGTCGATAGCTAGATCACCACTGCCTGCGGTTCGAGCAGCACCACCAGCAACCTAGATGAGACAGAACACACGAAAAGGATACCCAACCTACGATCGCACCAGAGTGCGAGAGGCCAGGTGATTGTTGTGTGTACCGTTGTCTAGCCGCCCTGTGGCCACCCACGTTGCTGACACCTGGTGTCTTCACCAGACCATCGCACACGAATGAAGAGGGGAGAAAGCTAAAAGAGGAGGCGAAGGTGGAAGAGGAGAGAACCTCATCTAGGGCATCATGACGAGAGAAAAAAGTGAGAGGGGTCTTATAATCCACTCGATAAGCATGACATGAAACTACATGATGTGGCTGTGAGAAGCCGCGGACGTCTATGGTCTATACTCCCAGACTGGCTACGAATAGATCTCACGGTACAATATCGTCGCGAGAGCCCGCGTACATGTATGATTTACGCTTCCAACTCATCTCTGAACGGGACTAATAGTATGATCTCGCTGCGATAACCCGTAGACGTCTACAGTCTATGCTGCCAGTTCGCCTCTCCGCCCGCGAGTACCAGCATCGTCTACGGTCTACGCTGACAGTCGACATGGGTCTCCGTCACCGCATCGTCTCTGGATGGGCCCCACATCCGCGAGAAGCTGCGATCGACATGGTTTTATGGCCTAGTCAAATCTGGGTTGGCCCCTTGTCCGCGATAAACCGTGGCTGGTACGGTCCCACATCGCCGCGTCGGCTAGAGGCGGGTCCCGCCATCCTGCGGTGCGGAGGCGTATCGCGCCTGAAACACCTTCGATAGAGCTAAACTCTGCCCACATACACTAGTGACGGTCCCATGGCACGTGCATGGTCCACCTTACTGCGACGCGAGGTACGACGGTGAGCGTGACACACATTCGTAGTCTAGAATCTTTCACCATGGCCCATAGCGGGGCCTGCCTCATGGGATATCAGGGCTCCTTTGCGACGTCGCCACATGTCCTTTTCGACATTCATCCCACGGCCGAAAAGAATCGAGATGACGTGGATAGCAGTTTGAGACGAAATAATCTAGCGATATTATTTACTCATGATAATAAAATAAAGAGGTGGTTCTATCAAGAAATTATAGAGTGAGTACAAGTAGAGGTAGATACTCAAACCTCAACAGTGAATTACTTCATACTCGGCTTGGAAGTTAATACCTTGTATTGATCTATTTTTAGTTTTCTCATGGGGATTGAAATATGTCTAGCCTCTTTGCACAAGCAATACAAGGGAAAGGAAGAAAAAGGAAACAAGTATGTAGCTAAACATGTGCAAAGGGAAATAGACATATACGTTATCATGAGAGGAAACGAAATATACCATTCATAGTTTTGAATCTCAAGTGGATATGTGAAGTCCTAAATAAATTTGAGGTCACCTCGCAAACTCGTTCGATTAAACTTGATGATTCTATGGTATGCTAATATTTATCTTTTCATATGAACTATTAGTACAAAGGTGTGGAAGCCTCTAAGTGATTCCATATGTGGGAGTGTGTAAGAGCTCATGATGTGATTCTATATCCAATATTATTATTGTTACTTCAAAAGTCTCATGTATTGTTGGGGATATACTTTCCGGGTATCCTCACAGTTCCTCACTGACCAGGGTGGCCCACTTCGGGTTAGAGCTTTGCTTCACGGGCGACCCAGTCAGGAGAGAAGATGGAGTCCAATCCGGCTACGGGAAGGCCCAGAAGACTTACCAACTTAGGCCCATAATGTTACTTGTAGTTCAACATGTACTCTGTAACCAACTCTTAGTCGTAGCCGGATTGATCTCTCCTGTAAACCCTAGGCCGGATATCTATATAAGCCGTCCTAGGGAGAGCCTTTAGGACACAACACAATAGTCTACAATCTCAACTCGCACATGCGATACCCTTGTAACCCATATTCCGGCTCTGCCGTATTACTAGATTGCTAGCAGGAGTAGGATCCGTCCAAAGCCGACGGATTTGAACCTGGGTAAACTTGTGTGCTCACCATCCCGGAACACCATACGTCTCACACCCCTCTCTTCCGCACGCCTCGAGGACCCCCTCATGGCATACTTGTCATCAATCCGACAACAGTTGGCGCCCACCGTGGGGCAAGTGAGCTACGGATCTGCGTTCCAAGCGGAATCTGCAAGAATCGGAATCGGCGAGACCATCGCCGTCGGTCGCATCCTCTACGCCAGCGACGTCCCTCTCATCGTTCTCGACGAGACTTGGATTCCGGCTAGGGAGGCCGTGACTGCCTATACAATCATGTCTTTTGGCGAGATCGATGTTTACATCCGTTTCGCTAAACCTGCCCAACCCACCCCAGCGGTGATGATAGAGGTAGAATAATCTTCTGGGTCCCCTTTGTCCGCGGAGGCGGCAGAGTTCCGGATCTTAGAAAATCCTAATCCCACCCAGCCCGCACCAGTTGCGGAGATAATGGAGAAATCCGAGCCTGAAGAAGACCTGACGGTCCAAGTCGAATCTGGAGTGGATCTCCCTGGAGAAGCTAGATCCCAGATCGACCCACCCGTGGAAGTCGAAATCCAGGAGGAGCATATCAACGACACTGATTCTGGCTCTGACGATGCCGAGACAGACAGGCCTTTCCTCAGGTACCTCAGGAAGCACGCGTCGCACTTCGTCGGATATGTTGGATCCAGATCCGGCTCTACCGATGCTAGAGAAAACATCGACTCGGTGCTGGAGGCAATTGGAACAAACGCCGACGTTCTCGCATCCTCGGATGAATCTATGACGTCGGCAGATTTCCAAAAGTTCTCCGCGGAATATGAAGAGGAGTACAACTCCAAAGCTGCAGAAGAAGGAGAAGCCATGGATGAAGGATCCAGGGAACACTCCCAAAGCGCAGAATGACATGGACGTCGGAGATAATCCCGAGGTCCAGATGTCCGAAAGTACCGATCAGAGCTTGACTCCAGGAAACGGACCCAAAGCCGGCTTTGCTACCGGCGCTGCCAAGAAGGCAAAGAAGAAGAACAAGAAGAACAAGACCCCGACAAAAGACCCTCTGACAGAGGAGGTGATTGCCGAGAAATACGAGGAAGACTCGGATGGAGCACTTATCCCAAACGAGCCGAAAAAAGAAGCATCGGTGGATGGACACGTGATCATAGAAGGTGCACGAAAACTCATCGATGCCGCACTAACCACACCTATCCCTACAGCTGCAGAACTTACTGAAGAAAAGCTGGACGAAAGGGCCCAAGCCCTAGAAGCGTGTCGTCAACAACTCCTCGATGAAGCTAAAAACATCGAGGTGGAGAAGAAACGCATGTCAACCAAGGAATACATGTCTCGGTTGCATCAGAAGACACAGAAGCGTCACATCAATGATGACCAATTCCCACGTGTCCGTGCCGTCCTTTTCAGGGACGAGATGGGGAAACCACGGAAAGACAGCAATGGAGATTGGGTATACCCAACCCCAGTACAGAATACCGTGGTAGCCCGAGAAATTCTATCGGCTAATCCAGGACCAGAGGAGATCCGTTTGGGTATCAAGCTACTCAACAAGGGACTGGAGCAGCAGAAGGTCGCCCTGTCCGGAAGTCAAAAACTGGTCTCGGATTCTGACCAATGTCGCACAGATATGGCATGGGCTGACGTAAGATTCCATTATGTTCAGGCGCAATACCATAACCCCGAACGCAGGGAAGACAATTATTCAAGAACCGGATCGTCGGGACAACATCGCAGAGCTACGCATAACTGGAGCAATGTTGCTCCAGCGGCCGAGAAAGACGCGACCGCTGCACTGAATCCGAGGAATCCTCCCCGACGAGAGTACAACGATCGAAAGGGAGAAGATAAGGAGAAACGTCGGGAGGAGGATCGTCAGAAAATGCCACCTCCTAGATATGAGAGCCGTCCGGCCGAGCCTCACCATGGTGGGAACGACGGATGAAGGAACGACGGAAACCACGCTGGAACAAGCCGGCAGGGGGCTCGTCGTAGTCAAGAACCTCCCCGGAACCGGAATAATCATGCTCTGGACGGAGACCGGCGATCAGCCGGAAACAATTTAGCTGCCCCACCCCTCCACCAGGCAGTTATCATAACGGCCCCCAAGGAGGTCAAGGAGGATGACATGGAGGAGGAGGTGGTGGCAGAAGCCGAAGTCTGGCTCCAAGGCACCGCAGCCACAGCCGACATTCGGGACGATCTCTATCCCCGAACGATGCAAGACGCAGGATCAACTCCAACATAGAGGCTCGGCGCTATGAAAACGATGATGTGTACGTGGGCCCAAAGTGCTTCGGACCACGCATCAGAGCTACAAAATTCCCGAAAGGATTTGCTATCTCAAGACATATCCAAGCCGACGACGGCATTGCTCGGCCAGACACCTGGTTACAGGACTTCTTCCAAGCTTGCTACATCGCTAAAGGCGGAAACAGCCTGGTCGCAACCCGATATCTCCCACTTATGTTGCGGAAGACGGCACGATCATGGCTCAATGAACTTCTGGCAAACACCATCCACAACTGGTATGACTTGCAAAGTGCGTTCTTTCGGAATTTCGAAGGCACATATCGGAGGCCCTGTTCGGTCGCAGACCTACGACGTTGCACCCAGAAAGCCGGAGAAACTTGTCGGGATTACCTCGGACGATGGATCGACACCAGGAACTCCTGAGAGGGAGTAAACGATCAAACTGCGATTGAAGCTTTCATCGCAGGACTCCCAATTGGTCTACTGCGTCACCGCTTGAAATGTGACAAGGTCACTGATTTGGGAGAGATGATAGAAACAGCGAGCAAGTATGTAGATGCTGACGACGATGCAGATGGATTACTCAATGTCCTGGCTGTACCTCAGTCAGCAAAGACAAAGCAACAAGCTCAGAAGCGCAAAAATACCTCGGAAGAAAAACCCAACGCGGAGACAGCGGTGTCACTACTGTTTCCGGGTCTAGAGGACGAGGAGGACGTGGCGGAGGCCGCGGGCGTGGCCGTGGGACATCAAGGGTCCAACGTAGAGGAGAGCAACAACCAGGCAAAACCTACACTTGGGCCGACATTGCCAATAACCCATGTGCGCATCACTTGGACGCCAATGGGGGCTCATCCCACACTAATGATGAATGTCTTTTAATGACGACATCAAGAGAGATGATACCGCGGGCTACAAAGCTAAGCGGAAGAAGGGAAAGAAAAATCCCGAAAAATACAAGGAGACCAAGGAAGATTCCGACATGGAGGAAGCTGATGCTTCAATTCCCAAGCCGGAAGGGAAGAAAACTTTTCCCGCCAAGAAGGACACTTACGTCACCTTCCTCGGATCTCAACCAGCAAAGGTCAAGAAAGCAGTTCTCCACGAGCTCAATGCAACAGTTCCGGCGGTCCCTCAATATCTGGACTGGTCGGAGGTGGCAATCACATTTGACCCCGCTGATCATCCGTCTAAGCTACACAGGCGAGGAAAATACGCCTTAATCGTCAATCCACTTATTGACGGTTATGGTTTCTCCAAGACCCTCATGGACGGTGGTAGCAGCATCAATATTCTCTATGTCGAAACGCTACGCCGGATGAAGATCTCGGAAACACAGCTGAACCATAGCTCTGTGATCTTTCACGGAGTTTTCCTAGGAAGACAAGCTAATTCCCTGGGAGAGATCACTTTGGATGTTACTTTTGGAACTCCAAAGAATTATCGGACGGAGGCACTTTCCTTCGAAGTGGTCCCGTTCAAGAGCGCATACCACGCTATATTCAGACGTCCGGCTTACTGGGCTTTTATGGCTCGTCCGTGTTACATTTACAATATGATGAAAATTCTAGGTCTCAGCGGCGTGATCACCATCAGGGGAGACCCGAAGAAAGCGCGAGAGTGCGAGGATGGAAATGTCGCCTTTGCTGAAGCCGTGCTGCACGCCCAGGAGTACCAGGAGATCAAGAAGAGCATAGATCCGTCCGAGATGCCCACAACGAAGAAGGAGGTGACAAAACCAAATCCGGAGTTCAGGGCATCAGAAGAGACGAAGACAACGCCGTTGAAGGATGATGACCCCTCCAAGGTGACCCAGATAGGTGTAGGCCTAAGTAGCACATAGGAAAGCGCGCTCGTCAAGTTCCTCCAAGCAAACCAAGATATCTTCGCATGGCAGCCATCTGACATGACCGGAGTACCTAGGGAACTTGCCGAGCACTCTCTAAATGTAAACCCGAACGCTAAACCCATCAAACAGTCCTTACGACGGTTCGACGATGAAAAGCGTAAGGCAATAGCTAAGGAACTAGCACGGCTCAAGTTACCCGGATTCATAGAAGAGGTCATCCACACTGAGTGGTCGGCCAATCCTGTAATGGTCCCTAAAAAGGACACCACTAATTTAAGGATGTGTGTTGATTATATTGCCTTGAACAAGGCTTGTCCAAAAGATCTGTTCGCTCTGCCTAGAATTGATCAAGTTATCGATTCTACGGCAGGCTCGGAACTCCTCTGTTTTCTCGACGCATATTCCGGTTATCACCAAATTCAGATGAAGGAATCTGACAAAGTCAAAACTTCATTCGTAACCCCTTTCGGAACCTTCTGTTTTGTTACGATGCCCTTTGGGCTGAAGAACGCAGGAGCTACCTACCAGCGCACGATGCAGCGTTGCCTCCATGACCAACTCAGACGCAATGTACATGCATACGTGGATGATATCGCGGTGATGTCCAAAAAGAACGAAACGCTGATTTCTGACTTGGAGGAGAGGTTCGCCAATCTACGAAAATACAACATCATGCTTAACCCGAAGAAATGCTTCTTTGGAATACCAGCCGGAAAATTGTTAGGTTTTATCGTGTCTCAAAGAGGCATAGAGGTGAACCGAGACAAAATTAAGGCTATACTCAACATTTCCAGGCCAACTCGCCTGAAGGACGTACAAAGACTAACTGGTTGCATTGCTGCAGTCAGTCGATTTGTAAGCTGGCTTGGTGAAAGAGCCGCACCATTATATAAACTCCTGAAAAAACCAAGGATTTTGTCTAGACCGACGAAGCCGAAGCTGCACTACAAGATCTGAAAAGAGTACTCTCATCTGCTCCTATCCTTGCAGCGCCAGAACCTCACGAACTGATGTTGCTTTACATTGCTACGACAAATAAAGTTGTCAGTATTGTCATGGTGGTGGAGAGACCAGAGGAAAATTAGGAACACCTAGTGCAACATCCAACATACTTTGTTAGCGAAGTCCTGACAGAATCAAAGCAGCGGTATCCGCACTATCAGAAATTGGCTTACGGTGTTTTTCTAGCATCTCGTAAGTTACAACACTATTTTCAGGAGCATCCAATTACCGTGGTGATCAAAGCTCCCATGAGATACATAATCAACAATAGCGACGCCACAAGACGCGTCGCTAAATGGGGAATAGAGCTCTCAGCTTTCGACATTGAGTATAAGCCTCGGACAGCAATCAAATCCCAGATCCTTGCTGACTTTGTCGCTGATTGGACAGAGACAAAGGAGAACATGAACCTCCTTGAGTCGGAATATTGGACCCTCTTTTTCGATGGGTCTAAGGCTCGAGGGGGCTCGGGGGCTGGCGTGGTGCTCAAGTCACCCCAAGGAGATAAACTTTTATACGTGTTGCAGATCCACTTCACAGCGACAAACAACATTGCCGAGTATGAAGCACTGCTGCATGGAATCCAGATTGCTAAGGATATTGGCATCCGACGTTTGATGTGTTACGGAGATTCGGATCTTGTTGCTCAGCAAGTCTCGGATATTTGTAATGCAAATAAGCACATGGCAGCGTATAAAGCTGTCGTGGATGATCTATCTAAATCGTTCGAAGGGTTTGAAGTACAACACATCCCTAGAGCAGAAAATGATGAAGCAGATGCACTATCTCGCATAGGCTCTGCGCGGAAAGAGGTCCCGGATGGCGCTTTTTTAGAGCACCTCAAAGTCTCCTGGATAAAGGGAGTAGATGAGGAATATCCGACCAAATCCGACTCACCTTTGATAGCAGTTCTGACTGTAATCCCCAGCTGGACTCAACCCTACCTCAATTATTTGGTAGATGGCAAATTACCCGAAGACGAGGTGCTGAGCCGGCAGATCATCCGACGAGCAAAAGCCTACACTATTGTTAAAGGTGAGCTCCATAAAAGGAGTGTTTCTGGGGTCTTTTAGCGCTGTGTATCTCCGGAAGAAGGAGTGGAAATCTTAAGGGAAATCCACGAAGGCGAGTGTGAACACCACGCTGCAGCCAAATCTTTAGTGGCAAAAGCTTTTTGACACGGATTTTTCTGGCTAACAACTCAGGCAGATGCCGAACGATTAGTCAAGACATGCAAAGGCTGCCAAAAGTACGCCAAGCAAGCTCATGTTCCGGCTGATCAGCTGCGAACAATCCCTATAACATGGCCCTTTGCGGTCTAGGGGCTTGATATGGTAGGACCATTTAAACGAGCTCCAAGTGGATTTACTCACCTCTTAGTGATGGTGGATAAATTCACCAAATGGATCGAGGCTAAACCTGTCACTAGTTGTGATGGAACAACAGCCAAAAGATTTGTCGAGGATGTTATAATCCGGTATGGTTATCCGCATAGCATTATCACGGACAACGGGAGTAACTTCTCTATGGGAGAATTGGCTGAATTCTGCGACGAGCAAAATATCCGGCTTGACTTTGCATCAGTCGCACATCCACAGGCTAACGGACAAGTCAAAAGAGCTAATGGTTTAATCTTACAAGGCCTGAAACCAAGACTCAAAGCACCACTACGACGTGCTGCGGGGGCTTGGGCAGAGGAATTACCCTCTGTAATTTGGAGTTTACGAACAACTCCGAACAGGTCAACAGGATACACACCTTTCTTCTTGGTCTATGGCGCAGAAGCAGTTCTTCCTAGTGATTTAATTCATACTTCTCCTAGAGTGGCCACGTATATTGAAGAGGACGCCGAGATTTCTCGAGAAAATGATCTTGACTTAGTCGAAGAAGTTCGCGTCGTTGCTGAAATGAGATCTACAGCCTATCACAGAAGTTACGCAAGTATCATAGCCAGAGAGTCCGAAACAGATCTTTCAACAAAGGTGATTTGGTTCTCCGGCTTGTGTAACAAAGAAAGCACAAACTTTCCCCAGTATGGAAAGGGCCCTTTTTAGTTAGTCAAGTATTGCACAATGGATCGTACTACTTAACTGACATGAGGCCAGTCAAAGAAAGACCTGCTACTAAGAAGAGAAAGAGAGCTGGAGGCAGTACAAATCCGGATGAGTTAGACAGACCGTGGAATATTGCTTAGCTACGTCCCTTTTATTCTTAGTTTATCCTTCTTTGTAATCATATATATGTACGTGTTCTTTGAGAAATAAAAGTTTTGGTTGCCTCAAGTTTTTCTGAGAAGTTTTTACCATCTTATTTCCAAATGATCATGTTATAGTCGAAAATCCTAGAATGCTTGAAAGTACTTTATGCTCATGTTCGTTCTGGTCTAGATTTCCGATTTTAAAACTGCTACCTTCGGGTATAACTCTAAATTTCTAGTCTTTACTTTGGTTATTTGTCTCATTGCTGGATGCGGGTATTTTCCGAGTAGTGAATTGTTGGTACTGGAAGCCGGCTTTGTTTCCGAGTTTAAACTGGTTTAGCAAGTGAGCTCCGTTGCTCAGCAAAGTTTCCGGCTGAAGGTTTAGCCGGCTCACGAAAGGGACGAGGCAGAAAGCCAGATAAACGATAAGTAGAGATGAAAAAAAGCAAGTGCTTATGAAAATATTTCAGGCACACACAAAAACAAAGCCAAAAGTGCTGAATAGATAAAAAGCTTAGCACTAGCAAAAGTCAATAGTACTTAATATTTACAAAACGCATCATGTCTTTCCGAAATAATACATAGTTTTCTGGTTTATGATGCAGGAGGAGATGAAGGAGCTGCCGGCTCGCTGGTTACTCCGCCTTGATATCGTTCCAAGATGTCCGGATCTGAGGTGGTCCGTTCATCGTCGGAAACTTCTTCGGTTTCTTCTGGAGGAGGTGGCGGAGTATCTACGTGGGTGAAGAAGGGGATCTCGTAGCTGGTCAGATCAGCTACGTGGCACCCGTATCCGGCGTAGGAGTGCATGATGGCTTGAAGGTCTTGCTCTTGTCCGTCTTCGTCTACCTTGTAGTACCCTCTGGTCACTTGCCATATCTCCATGTTTCCATGGTGGCTCATGACCATGGTGAGAGCGTTCTGCACAGCAGTCCGTGCGTAGGACATGTTCCAGTCCCGAACAAGCAGCGGCATCTCCTTGGCCTTGTCCCGCACCTGAAAATCCGACATGCTTGGCATGTCCGGAATCCTGAGAGACTCACCAATGTC
Source organism: Avena eriantha (assembly GCA_910589775.1). Classification (NCBI taxonomy): domain Eukaryota; kingdom Viridiplantae; phylum Streptophyta; class Magnoliopsida; order Poales; family Poaceae; genus Avena; species Avena eriantha. The sequence continues at coordinate 538,878,859 of OU342742.1, forward strand.
TTCAATAGACTGGCGAAAGTCATGCATAAGATCACCGACTTGAGTAAGCCGGTGGGTGCGGGGCTCGGAGGAGGAAGAGTCCGTCAAGTTCAGAGGACCTATACACAAAACAAGTCAAGAAAAATCCGGCATTGATGAAAGTTGAAGAAATGATAAGTCAGACAGATGGAACGTACCAAGAATGACGTCGTCAATCTTGGTCTTCTCTTCCCGGAGACTCTGGAGTTCAGCCCGGAGCGCTTCGGAGAGATCCTTCTCTCTGCCAAGCTCATTCTTGAGGTCCGAGATAATTTTATCCTGAGCAGCGATCTTGCGATCACGCTCTTCAGTGGCCATGTAGGAGGATTCAAGGACTTGAGCTATGCTCCTTTCATGATCCGCCTTGAGCTTATCCAGCTCTTGGGGAAGTCCCTTGTTCTCCACCACCAGGGTCTTGAGGTTCTCAGCCTCTTCAATCATAGCAATGGATTGTTTCACCAGCGCTGTAAGTCAAAAAAGAACAAAAGTTCAGAAAAAATTCGACATTGAAAAAAGCAAAAGACCAGGTTTGAATCTCGGAATGTTTACCTTCGGCTTCATCCTTGGTTACTTTGAGTTCGGCGTTTTTAAGCCGGAGAGCCTTGATCTCTCTCCGCTTATTGCAGACATTGGTAAGTAATTCCTGGTTATAGGAACATACTTTCTGTAAGTCAGAATACCCAAAGTCAGAAAGCAACTTAAGACTCGGGCTAATATTTTTTGCTAAATATCAGCACGAGCCTTGGGGGCTACACTAGTTCGTTCTTTGGCATCCTAATGAAAGCATAAACCCGGATTCTATATCCTACTTCATGCTTAGGGGCTAGAGGATATGATATAACATAATATAAAAACAAGAGTTGGAAATCCGACTTATAGGAACATACTTTCTGTAAGTCAGAATACCCAAAGTCAGAAAGCTACTTAAGACTCGGGCTAATATTTTTTGCTAAATATCAGCACGAGCCTTGGGGGCTACACTAGTTCGTTCTTTGGCATCCTAATGAAAGCATAAACCCGGATTCTATATCCTACTTCATGCTTAGGGGCTAGAGGATATGATATAACATAATATAAAAACAAGAGTTGGAATTCCGACTTACATATTGCTCGCGGGTGAGTTTATCTAAACCCGCGTTCACTTCAGCTGCCACCTTCTCGGCAAGAGTAAGAGGGATCACTGGGGCTGTTGGAAGCTTGCCAGCCCTAATCCTCTCGTCGCGAAGGCGGACTTGAGCAAGAAGGTCGGAGAACTTGACGTCCTCTGCTTCTTGCGCTTCCTCCTCGGGGGATAGATGGCTTTTGTCCAGGACTTGCCTGGCTAGCCGCTGGATCTCCTCTGCAGATTTCCGAGACAGGCCAAACTTGGCAAGTCCCGGATTGCTGATGAGGTTGTCGGCGAAGACTTCAGCCGAGGGATCATTACCCGAAGAGGATTCACCCTTATCTTGACCTGCCGCACCCACGGTGACGTCAGTTTGTGACCCAAGGATCACCGGCTCTGTTGGAGGAGCCGGATCTTCTGCAACCACCGGAGAAGGAATAATCGCTGGAGTTGCAGAAGGTTGAGGGGCAGGAGTTGGAGGAGCCACGGCAGGAGAAGCTATGGTGAGCTTCGTCTATCATAGGGGCTTCGCAGGAATCCCTTTCCCCTTACCCTTGATGAGAGGCTTTGCTCTGAGAATGTAGTAAAGTCAGAAACATTACATCTCAGAAAGAAATTTGAGAAAGGTACAAAGGCGGAAATTGTGAAAGAAAGTTACCTCTTCACAACAGGCACTTCCTTTGTGCCAACGGCCACTGTCGGAGCTTTGCGCTTCTTGAGCGCAAGGTCCGGCAATGGGACCACTTCAGTCTCCTGAGAAAACTCAGGAGGATATCCTTCGAGTGGAGCAAGCTCCAACTTGGGGAGGTCAGCAAGCTGAAAACAAGAAAGCATATCAGCATTGCAGTATATAACTTAAAGATTGAAACACATAAAAGGTGTATTGATAGAAGCTTACCGGCACCACAGGGTTTTCCGCTGTGTACATATCTAGAGAAATCTCCAGAATCCTCCTCTCGATCCGCTCCTTGACCAGCCACTTGATCTGGCTGATGTAGCCTTGAGTGGTGTAGGACTTGGGGCTGATGCGGAGGGAGTCTTTCTTGGAAGACGTGATGGAGTGCATCAGTCTGTCCCCATGGTACTAAAGTGGCTGGATCCGACGTGAGACCCAGCACTAGACCAAGTCAGATCCCTTCAGACCCATGTGCTTGATCAAATATTTGATCCGCCTCTTAGCGAGGATCAGATCGTCGGTGAGAGCCGGAGCAGCCTCGTCCCAGGAAGGCTGGGCCATGGCGGCTCCGTCGACAAAAGCCGGCAAAGCAGTAGCTTTGCTGGGAGCCGGAATATCCCTATGATAGAAGAAAGTGGCTGGCCATTGTTTGACCGAGTCACTGGCAGAAATTTTGGGATATGCCCGGTCACGTCTAAGTGAAAAACTAATAGTGCTGGTGATGTAAGGAACACCGGCAGTGATGGAATTTCTCCGGACATGGAAATAGTACCGGAAGAGAAGCAAACTCGGCCTAATGCCAAGAAAGCCCTCGCAAAGCGATGCAAACGCACTCATCTCTAAGAGAGAGTTGGGAGGAGATTGTGGAGTTGAACTCCGTAATGATCTATAACCTCGGAAAAGAACTACGAGAGAGGAAAAGACAGACCTCGGTCGAGATGGGTGCCGAAGTGGACCCGCTCGCCGTCTTGCGGGTTGGGGACGGTTTCGCCGGAGCTGCTCCGCCAGTCGCCGGCGGCGAGAAGCACCTCCTTCTCCATGTTCTTGAGGTTGTCCTTGTCAAGGGCGCAGGGGATCCAGATTCCCCGGAAGCTTTCCTTCTCCGTTGCTGCTTCCTCCGTCGCTGCTGCCGCCAAACCGGAGGAAGAAGACGATGAAGCCATTTCTCCAGTGAGAAGATGACCTGAAAGTGGCGACGCTGGGAGTTTCTGTGGGGGGAAGGACGAGAGAGCTCTGAGCGCGCAGGAGGATTGGGAGGAAAGGAAACAGCAAAGACTGGTGGAAAGGAGAAGGAGAAATCCAAACCCCTTATATCCACCTAACTGCGCCAAGATTCGTGCAAATGCTACAGTGTAACCGCCACGCGTCGTGGAAAGATTTGGGAAGGACCCACGCGATGATTGTGTCTCCTCGATCTCCACGCTCGCATTGTAACGGAGCCTCGGTTCCGTGAACCGCGGACCCACCAACGGTCGTGCTGACGGCACGCCTGTCAGATGACGTGACTTGACCATGCTTGTGTCAGGTGGCGTAGAAACCAAGTTCCGGCTTAGTTTAAAATTGAGCTGGAAAATCCGAGTAATTAATTGATTGGTCTGACTTATTTTTAAGACCCAAATCGTATTTTTTGTTGTGAAGTTTTAGGAACCCTTCAAGATTCTGCAAGCCGAAGATCAAGCTCGACGATGATAAAATCCGACTTTGGATCTTGGAGGCCTCCGGGGGCTGCTATTGGGGATATACTTTCCGGGTATCCTCACAGTTCCTCACTGACCAGGGTGGCCCACTTCGGGTTAGAGCTTTGCTTCACGGGCGACCCAGTCAGGAGAGAAGACGGAGTCCAATCCGGCTACGCGAAGGCCCAGAAGACTTACCGACTTAGGCCCATAATGTTACTTGTAGTTCAAGATGTACTCTGTAACCAACTCTTAGTCGTAGCCGGATTGATCTCTCCTATAAACCCTAGGCCAGATATCTATATAAGCCGTCCTAGGGAGAGCCTTTAGGACACAACACAATAGTCTACAATCTCAACTCGCACAGGCGATACCCTTGTAACCCATATTCCGGCTCTGCCGTATTACTGGATTGCTAGCAGGAGTAGGATCCGTCCAAAGCCAGCGGATTTGAACCTGGGTAAACTTGTGTGCTCACCGTCTCGGAACACCGTACGTCTCACACCCCTTTGTTCCGCACACCTCGAGGACCCCCTCATGGCGTACTTGTCATCAATCCGACGACATGTATTTTAGCGACTCGATCTTCATGAACATGATGACTTTGCCCTTTGAAGCTCCAATTTATATCCGGGACGAGCAAGAGGATAAGCTTGGGGAAGTTGATGAGTGCATTTTTTTAGCATGTTTACTTTATATTTTTGCATAAATAATGGTAGGATTTTGGTATTTTACGGTGTTCGCGTGCACCTTTTATGCATGTTTCCACAGGATCCCCAAATATTGAGGTATTGATGAATTTATCACTTTGGGCAGTCATATTGGGAAAAATATGGTATTTCTTAAGATTTAAAAGTCATTATTATGATTTACCATGCACCTAGGAGAAAGACAATCATGAGGAGAAGCTATTGAAGCGTTAATGAGCATCAGTACATGCAAACCCCACTGATGGCTCAATGCACGGCGCCTAGAAAAATGCTTGATGGCGGTGTTGATGTAGAACTCGTTGGGAACCCCAAGAGGAAGGTATGATGAGCACAGCAGCAAGTTTCCCTCAGTTATGAAACCAAGGTTTAATCGAACCAGTAGGAGCAAGGAAACACCCCAAAGGTGTTACTAGCTGAGCCTTGGCAGGGCGCACTACCGGTGCTAGTAGCAACGTGGAGACATGCACGACACAACCACAGAACTTTGTCCCCAACTTGCGATGAGGTTGTCAATCTCACAGTGTTTTGCGGAAAACAAATGATTAAACGTATCGAATGGAAAGAAGTAATTGTTTGCAGAAAGTAAACACAAAGCAGTAAACAGTTTGTAGATTGAATGTAAAAGACAAGGACTGGGATCCATAGTTCATTAGAGGTGGCTCTCCTTAAGATAGATAACATGCTGCGTGAACAAATTACAGCGGGGAAATTGACAAACATCGAGAAAGCAATACATGCATATACTAATCATCTTGACTCCTTTGAGACTTGATTGGGCATTACAACATTATACATAGACCGCCATCCAACTGCATCTATGACTAATAATCCACCTTCCGGTTATCATCCGAACCCCCTCCAGTATTAAGTTGCAAGCAACAGATTATTGCTTTACGAACTGCCTGTAAAGTAAACAATACGATTGTTCTATGAACAAATGATTGTTGTTTTCTCCCTAGTAGCAACAACACATCTAGTACCTTAGAGATTTCTGTCACTTCCCCAGATTACCAGAGGCATGAACCCACTATCGAGCATAAAAACTAACTCTTGGAGTTGCTAGCATCTACTTGGCCAAGATAGCTACTAACAACAGAAAGCATGCAAGATCACAAATAACAAAGACATGATAGAATCAATAATCAATCTGAAATAGCATCTCAATATCCATCGGATCCTCGCAAACACAACATGCAGAATTACAAATAGATGATCTTGATCATGAACGGAGCTCACAAGATCTAGACATGAAAGCACAAAGGAGGAGAACCAGCCATCTAGCTACTACATGGATCCGTAGTCCAAGGATGAACTACTCACGCATCACACCGGAGGCTTGCATGGTGATGAAGAAGGCCTCTAGGGTGAATTCCCCTCTCCGGCAGGGTGCCGGGAAGAGCTTCAGATCCCTCCCGGTCTAAGGATGGAGATGACGGCGGCTACAGACTCTTTCGTGGATTTTTGATCGGGCCCATAGGGTTTTCGTCCCGAGGGCATCTTATAGGCGGAAGGGGAGACCAAGGGGGTGCCAGGGGCGGCCACACCACCCCCTGGCACGGGTCAGGCCTGGCCGCGCGGCCAGGTGGTGTGGTGGCCCCCTGGCCCCTCTCCGTCTCGTATTCTGGCACTTGATGTCTTCCGGAAAAATAGGCACTTTGGCTTTTGTCCCGTCCAATTCCGAGAATATTCATTTTCTGACTTTCCTGGAACCAAAAATAGCAGAAAACAGGCAGCTGGCACTCTGGCTCTTGTTAATAGGTTAGTCCAAGAAATCATAAGAAAAGTACTCCAAAGATGGAACAAAACACAAGAAAGTGGATAAAACCAAGCATGGAACATCAAAAACTATAGATACATTTGCAATGTATCAACATCCCCAAGCTTAACTCCTGCTCGTCCTTGAGTAGGTAAGTGATAAAAAGAAAGAATAATTTTTGAGGTGACATGCACCATCAAAGACTTGATCAAAGTATTTGCAAAACATTCAAAGCTGGGATCATAGTACTTCAATCATAACATGAAAGACAAAATTCTAGCAATAAGCAAAGAAACTATGATGCAACATGAAAAGGCACAAACAAAAGATTCATGAATAACAATGCTTTGCAAGACGTTTGTTTGTTTCACATAAAGAAAACATGGCATAATAGTATTCAGCTTGTCCCTCAATAGAGTAGAAAATATAAATGCATAGGACACCTTCAAAGTTCATAAGAGTGACTAGATACAATAGTTTAAAACAAACAATAACAAAGTATGCATCAATCAACTAGTCTTGGGACAATGCACATAGAACTAAGAATGACCACTATGCTCTCAAAGTATGTGCATAAAGGTAGAAGGTGGAGACTCAATATAATGGTGGAAGAAAGGCCTTTTGTAAAAGGAAGTAGGGATTCAAGTCTCATAAAGAGCTTCCAAAAGTTATGGTACTTATAGCTTTCAGCTCTCATTGCCCCTATCATAAGCATCTTGAAGTGATTAAGGTTAAAGTGAACAAACTATGGTGTACATGCTTGACGCAGTATAAGTTAGAAATATCATGTCCCTTGTATACGAGGGCCGCTCCTCATGCTACTCAAGTGTAGTCACCGGTAAGTTCTTGTCATCGTAAGTACATGTGTATCATAGAGAACCTCAAACGGGGTACCCCTTGCCCGATGATACGGAAGAATCCCCATATCAAAATGACAAGGCAAGCAGACAACGAGCATCTTAGCATTCTTCTTATTTACCATGGGAATATGGTGTTTTTTTCTCTCTTTCCTCTTTTCATAATCTCTTTTTTTTCTTTCTCTTTCTTTTTCTCAATATAGGACTCTTTTTTTATAAGAAGAATGCTTCATAGACATCTCATTATGGTTACGCTGCAAGTTTTCACCATGTCAGCATGGATTAGACCAGCGGCTGATGACCCACAAGTATAGGGGGTGTATCGCAGTATTTTCGATAAGTAAGAGTGTCAAACCCAACGAGGAGCAGAAGGTGTTGGCTAGTGGTATGGATCAGGAATTCTCTGCAAATACTTAGGAAACGAATTTTTAGGGGTTTTTGATAAAGCAAGTAAACAAAGTACGAGTGAAGAAAAGACGGTAGGAATAAATGCAGCAAGTGGCCCAATCCTTTATGCAGCAAAGGACAAGCCGGTTGTATTACTTAAGATGACCAAACGTTCTCGAGGACACATGGGAAGATTGTCAAGTGCTTTCGCTTCATATAGTCGATTAATCTTCTCTAGCTTGCTAAGTGTTGTGTGGGTGAAGCTGTGCTAATGTACCGCCCCATCCAAGACTAATACATACTTGTGATTATACCCCTTGCAAACATCCGTAAGTACAAGAAAGTAATTAAGGTAGAAACCTAACCACAACTTTAAACTCTAAGATCCTTACGTCCCTTGTGCAATGGTTTCCTAACGGGGGTTCAGGTTTCTGTCACTCCGGCAAGCCCTATGATTAGTAGCCAAATACACAATGCATTCCCCTAGGCCCATATAGGTGAAGTGTCATGTAGTCGACGTTCACATGACACCAATAGAAGAAGTACACGACAACTTAAATAACAATCTATTGAATCTTTCTCAACGCAACTCCACTACTAACAATAAGACTTCTCCCATGTCCTCAAGAACAAAACGAACTACTCACAAGACATCATATGGATCATGATCAGAGATGGAATAATGATGTATAACAATCTGAACATAAACAATAATTCAATGGTTCACTCAATAGCATCAACTACAAAGAGTAATCAACACCGGGAAAGTTTCCCCTATGAACTATAGCAAGATTCAACCAATTGTTACAGCAATATGGAGATGGTGATGAGGGTGCTGATGGTGGTGATGATGATGATGATCTCGATAAATTTCAGCTTGATGGTGGTGTTGATGGCGACGATCTCCCCTCTCCGGGAAGGAATTCCCCCGACAGAAATCTGTCTGCCGGAGAGATCTTTCTCTCTCGGTGTTTTCCGCCCCACAGAGGCAGCGGAATCTTTCTGTGGTCGCTCCTCGAGTCTTAGGGTTTCGTGGGGATGATATACGCCAGAGGGGAGAGGCTAGAGTGGGCCAGGGCGGCCACACCACCTCTAGGCGCGGCCTAGGCCTGCCCGCGCCATGGGGTGGTGTGGGCCCCCTGTGGCCCACCTCCACTACATCTTCTGGCATCCTTAGTCTTCTGGAAAAATAGGATTTTCCGTATATTTTCCCGGATTTTCTGATCTTCGCGAATTTTGCCTCCAAACAGCACCTTTTCCGTCAGAATCCCGACTGCAGCGGTCCATGCTCCAAAAGTCATCAACCATGCAAAAACAGATGAAATAACATAAGTATCACCTCTCAATACGAAATATATCAATGAATAATAGTGAATTAAGACATAGAATAGTGATGCAAAATGGACGTATCAACTCCCCCCAAGCTTAGACTTCGCTTGTCCCCAAGCGAAACTGAGCTCAATAAGCATGACCTCAGGTTTATGGAGTGAAGAGTCGATAAAAGAATACGGACAAGAAGCATCACATTCATCAAATACATAGATCATAATAGAAGACAACTCACTATTATATAACTCAACTTGTAATGAGTAAAGGAAACACAATAAAGATACATAGAGTAAATCATAATTGCTAATGGCAAACTTAGCTCTTGGTCGAAGAATAGTTGATAATTTGCTGGAGTTCACAAATAGCTGGTTTTTCAATGATAGCTTTCAAAGTAGTAAACATCAAGATAAGAGCAATGTGCAAAACAAGGAACATAAGAAACATGATTGAATAAATCATCATATGAATGAATGAAACACATCAACTCAAAATACTTGCTGAGATAGAAGGGAATAGGTTTACTGACTCAACTACAAAGTAAAAGAAAGGCCCTTCAAAGAGGGAAGCAGGGATTTCAAGTCTCATAAAGAGCTCCCAAAAATTATGATACTTACTAGCTTTCAGCTCTCATTGCCCCTATCATAGGCATCTTTAGGTGATTAAGGTTAAAGTGACACAACTAAGAGGATATGCTTGACAAATTATAAGTTCAAATCTCATGCCCCGTACTTATGAGTACCGATCCTCATGCTACTCAACTTTAGTCACGAGCAAGCTCTTGTCATTGTAAATATATGTGTATCATTGAGAACCGCCAACGGGGTACCCCTTGCACATGACACAGGAGCTATCCCATAATCAAAATGACAAGGCAAGCAGACAGTGAGCATCTCAGCGATCTTTTTATTTGCTATTTGCATAGGTTTTTATTGAGGATGCTTCATAGAATGCTCACTATAGTTATGCTGCAAGTTTCCACCATGATTAGGCATGGCTTAGGCTAGCGGCCCAGGTGTTTCTCTAACACACATATAAACTCCATGATCTTACAAGTTCCACTTTTATTTCACACCGCCGGGATCCATAAGCAAAAGAACATGATATCAACTAGGTACAAGTACCAATGAAGTGTTCAAAGCGGTCCCCGTGATACATGGTTCGGCTAACTTCAACTCATAAAGCGCAAGCATATACGTAACAAAGAAGGACCCAATGGTTCAAGTTTATTAAATGCAGGAAAGTAAAGTGTGCCATCAAGTTCGTGAGAGCTTTAATCACTAATTTTCACATAACAAGTTTAATTTGGGAGGTAGATAAAACAAGAATTTACTTGGAATAGCAATAATGCTACTAGGTAGGTATGGTGGACTCAAATGGCAAAGGTTTTGGTTTAAAGGGGTGGATGCACGAGAAGAATACCCTCTCAGTACAGGTTTTTGGCTAGCAAGGCTGGGTAGCAAGTATAAGAGTTGAAGGAAACAAACAAACATACAAGTGATAAAGACAAACATGCAATCTTCCTTGGAAGCACAAAAGATCTTAACTAGAGAATACTAGACTTATGAGCAAATCAAGAAAGAAAGATGATGAAATTATTTTTCTCTAGAGTACTTCTATCTTTTTCTTTTTCTTTTCAACTCTCAAAAAGGTGTTGCTACTAACCGATCCAGCTTTGCCAAAACCAACTAAATTAACTCAATGATCCCAGAGTGCTACTAATACTAACAACAATATCAATCATATAACCACGAATTGAAAACTAATATAAGCTATGCAAAAGAGTGAATGATAGAACTTCTCATTAATATTCCATAACGGAAACTCACACCAAGGGATACATATCTAACGAGAGAGGGGAAACTTCCATAATGCAAACCATACTACATAATAACTCCTCTATTCATGATATGACTCTAATAATAAGGTAAAAAATAGAAGATAGTGATATGATACCGCGGCACTCCCCCAAGCTTGGAACAAACCAAGGGGATGCCAAACCTGATGACGAATTACTCCTTCGGTGGTGGTGGTATCCTCTCATCTTCGTCCGTCTTCCAGGGTAAAGGCTTCCCATCAACAAAGGGCATCGTGGTTTCCAACATCCTAAAACTTGCAGCAGCACTTATGCATTTAAATCTAGCCTCATATTCACAGTTTTGATTTTCAACGTCATAGAACTGTGCTTGCAGTTCGTTGGTTGTTTGGCGGACTGATAAGACTTCGTCTTTGAGTTCAACAGTTTCTTTTTGGTGCTCGGTGATGAGTTCGGAACAAATCTTATGGACAATATCCACTTCGCACTCCGCCATCTTCCTGTACCTAAAGACTTCTTGCTCTAGTGCTTCCATCTTGTCCTCTAGACTTCCTTCACCTTTAGGGCCTTGAACCTCTTCAATCCGGACCTCCCCACCTTCGAGCAACAACTCCTTGGGATGAATCTTCAATTCTCTCATGTATGTGTTGATGATATCTTCTAAAGAATCTCCTTTGGATGATCCAGAGGAGGACATTGTGGCTCCAAATCTAGGATTCTACCTGGCAGAAACAGATTGGAACAAAAACACGATGAAAACACGATATATGAACCTCGGGGGATCCGGGGGGTTATATATTACGAAGTTTCATATCAGAAGGAAGGTACTGGGAGAAAACGGGTCGGAGGCGGAGTCCTGGGTGGCCTCACCACCTGGTGGCGTGGCCAGGGGTGGGCCCACGCCATAGGGTGGTGTGAGCCACCCTGGCTTCATTTCCGCCCCTTTTTCGCTTCGTAGCTTTCCTTATTGACTGAAAACTACAAAAATATAGTTGCATCGTATTTTCGTGGAACTTTTCTTACCAAAACTGTTACCTATTTGAAAACAGACTCTGCAGGTCTCTGAATTTGGTATTTAGTGGATCCTTCCAGAGTAACCACTTGAATCATCAATATCTTCATCTTCATATACTTATTACTTGAGTCATAAAACCCTTCTCTTCCTTATTACACCATTATCTCCACTTCCTGAAAATTTCTTTCACACAAAACTTCACACAATTCTTATTAGCAACATTAGTATAAGTGAAGTGATAAAACCTTTTGAGTCCAACTTCAACTGAAAACCATCAAAACATAAGCTACTGTAGCAACTCCTTCCAAAAACTCAAAAAGAATTCAAAAAGGAAATCGAATAAAGAAGCAAATGCAAGAGTGGCAAAATCTGTCAAAACAGACCAGCAGGTAAAGATCAATTTTTTCGAAAATCTTATGTTGCTCAAATCAAAAAGTGCAAAACTAACGAAAGTTAGATAGCAACCTGGGGCAGAAGCAAAAACAATTACAGCTCAATCCGACATACAGAGATCTCTCACGAATTTTCACGGTGAAGCACAAAAATCTGTTTCGGGACAGCAACTTCCCCAAATATTACTTCTCTCTCATTAGAGGCTGATCTTGACACAAAAACCAAACAAAACGGATAAGGAGCGGTTATTACCGAAGTAATAACTTCCAAGACTCAAAGAAACAAAAACAAACTAAAAGCAAAAACAAATTGGGTTGTCTCCCATAAAGCTCTTTCTTTATAGCCATTAAGATGGGCATGATAATTTTAAAGAAGCTCTCATAGGGATATGAGTTGAAGTGAAAGAGAGCATTAAGAAGAAAAAACACACAGACATTTAAGTCTAACCCACTTCCTATGCAAGGGGATTTTTTAAACAAACAAGTTATTGAAACCATAGGCAACTTGCATAAAAGGCAAAAGATGTGCAACATAAAAACTTTCAGCCTAAAACGAGTAAACTTGATATTATTGAGATGCACAAGAACACTTTTTCCTCTTTCATAGTAACTTTCAGTATCATGCATAAACTTAACAATATAGCTATCACAAGTACCATCATATCACTGATCACTTATTCTAACAGAAAACCAAGGAATACTAGCTCTCATAACACTACACTACTAGGAAACAACTTATAGATAGACAAGATATTCAGTGGCGCATATGTAAAATTATGCGCCACAGATATATTCAGTGGCACACTAGAAAACATGCGCCACAGAAGTTTGGCACTTCAGTGGCGCACGCGAAAATATGCGCGATTTCTGTGGCGCATATTTTCGTGTGCGCCACTGAAGTGCCAAACTTCTGTGGCGCATATAGACATATGTGCCATAGAAGGTTGATTGGACCAAGCAGCAAAAAAAGCGGGATAAACTTCTGTGGCGCATGTGTCCATATGCGCCACAGAACAAGCATATAGGGGGGAAAACAGACCCCCCCCCTCGTGGATCGCCTTTTCAGTTTTGTAAAAAATAAATAAAAATGATAGAAACTTCAAAAAAATAATTCCTTTGAGTTGTAGTTAGATTTTAGGGTATAGATCTAGACAAAATTGAAAAACATAAATTTCGATGTATTTTGCAAAAATAGGTCATGGCACGGTAAAACGGCTCTAACTTTTGCATACGATGTCAGAAAAAATCTTTAACCTATCAAAATGATCGTCTCGAAATTTTCTACTCGATTTCAATTGCTGGAAGCTGTTGAAGATTTTGTAGATTTCCCAAATTCCAAATGAGTAAAAAGTTATGGCAGACAGAAGATTTTGTGGTGCAAAAAAATAAAAAAGGGGGAGAAACTTCTGTGGCGCATTTCCCCATATGCGCCACAGAAGTCTTGGGCGGGATTTTAAATTTGAATCCCGCCAGCGCCCTTCTCCCTCCCTTTTTCCTTTTTCTCCCCCTCCCCACTTCTTCTCCCCGCCCCACTTCACCTCCCCTCCACACTTCTTCCCTCCCCACTTCTCCTCCTCCTCCTCCACCACCACCACCAACTCCGGCGACCAACTCCGGCGACCACCACCACCTCCTCCTCCTCCACCACCACCAACTCCGGCGACCTCCTCCTCCTCCACCACCAACTCCGGCGACCTCCTCCTCCTCCACCACCACTGCGGCGACCTCCTTCTCCTCTCCTCCTCCTCCACCACCAACTCCGGCGACCTCCTCCTCCTCCACCAACACCAACTCCGGCAACCTCCTCCTCCTCCACCACTAACTCCGACAACCTCCTACTAGCCCTCATCTAGCCACCACCACCACCAGCCACCACCACCACCAAATTCGGCAACCTCCTCCTAGCCCTCCTCCAGCCACCACCACCACCAGCCACCACCACCACCAACTCCGGCCAGATCTAGATCTGGCCCGGGTTTTTTTTTGAATTTTGAAAAAAACTTCTGTGGCGCATATTGGCCATATGCGCCACTGAAGTTTGAGACTTCTGTGGTGCATTTTGAAATGCGCCACTGAAGTTTGTTATCAGTGGCGGCTAACATATGCGCCACAGAAGTCCCATTTCCATGCGCCACAGATGGGTTGTTTCCTAGTAGTGCTACTATGTGAAACAATATTAGAGGTATCCTTACAAAGGATAGTGTGTCCCTCTTTTTCATATTTAGCAACAAAGTCTTTCACATTTGCTACAATAGGTTCATCAACCATTTTTTTATCAGGTTCAACAGCTTTATTCATACTTTCATCTACCATACTAGCCATCATAGAATGTTCCTTTACCTTAACTGGGAAAGGAATTTTCTCAATATAAGGTTTACGTAAAACATGATTAGCAGTATAAACTTCAGTATTTCTTGCAGGAACACTCTTAGCAATATCTTTATAAGGTTCATGATACTTATTCCACTTCTTTTTAGGCACTTCAATGTAGGAAGCAAAAGCCTTAAAATAAGAAGCAATAGCTTGAGAGTCTAGACCATAAGCATTTTTAATATTTTGAAAGTCATCAGTTCCCATAAAAGATTCAATGCATTCATAATCATAATTTATACCTGACTTTCTACCTTTGTCATTCTCCCAAGCTTCAGCATTGTCTTGAATACGATCTAGAAGGTCCCATTTAGCTTCTTCTTCCATACGAGTGAATGATCCAGCACAAGAAGCATCCAATAAATCCTTGTCATGTAGAGGGAGCCTTGCATAAAAGTTGTTGATAATAATATTATTGGGGAGCTCGTGAATGGGACATTTGAACATTAGTAACTTCAATCTCCCCCAAGCTTGAGCTGTACTCTCTCCATCAAGAGGCCAAAAGTTGTATATTTGATTCCGATCTTTATAAATCTCACTAGGAGGATAAACTTTGAATAAAAGAGAGGCACTATTTCCTCCTATTCCATAGCTTGACCATTCTTCAGCAGCTTATACCATTCCTCGGCTCTTCCTTTCAGTGATAATGAGAATAACTTCTTCTTAACTTGATCTGTAGTAATACCTGCACACTTGAACAACCCGCATAATTCGTGTATAAAGAGTAAATGATCACCGGGGTGGACAGTTCCATCCCCAACATAGTAGTTATCCATAACACGATCAATAATTCTTGTAGGTATTTTGAAAACATCTTTCTCAGCAGGTGGTGGCTTATCTACTACCTTAGCAGTGGTAGTAGCATTACCAAATAAGAAACTTAGCGAAATATCCATAACAAAAATAAAGCAACTAGCAGAAGTAAACAATACTCACAGTAGAAGTTTCCTTTACCAGTTCCACTCTCCAATAGTGCTTCACTCCCCAGCAATGGCGCTAGAAAATAGTCTTGATGACCCACAAGTATAGGGGGTGTATCGCAGTATTTTCGATAAGTAAGAGTGTCGAACCCAACGAGGAGCAGAAGGTGATGGCTAGTGGTATGGATCAGGAATTCTCTGCAAATACTTAGCAAACAGATTTTTAGGGTTTTTTGATAAAGCAAGTAAACAAAGTACGAGTGAATAAAAGACAGTAGGAATAAATGCAGCAAGTGGCCCAATCCTTTATGCAGCAAAGGACAAGCCGGTTGTATTACTTAAGATGACCAAACGTTCTCGAGGACACATGGGAAGACTGTCTAGTGCTTTCGCTTCATATAGTCGATTAATCTTCTCTAGCTTGCTAAGTGTTGTGTGGGTGAACCTGTGCTAATGTACCGCCCCATCCAAGACTAATACATACTTGTGATTATACCCCTTGCAAACATCCGTAAGTACAAGAAAGTAATTAAGGTAGAAACCTAACCATAGCTTTAAACTCTAAGACCCTTACGTCCCTTGTGCAATGGTTTCCTAACGGGGGTTCAGGTTTCTGTCACTCCAGAAACCCCTACGATTAGTAGCCAAATACACAATGAATTCCCCTAGGCCCATATAGGTGAAGTGTCATGTAGTCGACGTTCACATGACACCACTAGAAGAAGTACACCACAACTTAAATAACAATATATTGAATCTTTCTCAACGCAACTCCACTACTAACAACAAGATTTCTCCCATGTCCTCAAGAACAAAAAGGACTACTCACAAGACATCATATGGATCATGATCAGAGATGGAATAATGATGTATAACAATCTGAACATAAACAATAATTCAATGGTTCACTCAATAGCATCAACTACAAAGAGTAATCAACACCGGGAAAGTTTCCCCTATGAACTATAGCAAGATTCAACCAATTGTTACAACAATATGGAGATGGTGATGAGGGTGCTGATGGTGATGATGATGATGATCCCGATGAAGTGCAGCTTGATGGTGGTGTTGATGGCGACGATCTCCCCTCTCCGGGAAGGAATTCCCCCGACAGAAATCTGTCTACCGGAGAGATCTTTCTCTCTCGGTGTTTTCCGCCCCGCAGAGGCAGCGGAATCTTTCTGTGGTCGCTCCTCGAGTCTTAGGGTTTCGTGGGGATGATATACGCCAGAGGGGAGAGGCTGGAGTGGGCCAGGGCGGCCACACCACCTCTAGGCGCGGCCTAGGCCTGCCCGCACCATGGGGTGGTGTGGGCCCCCTATGGCCCACCTCCACTCCATCTTCTGGCATCCTTAGTCTTCTGGAAAAATAAGATTTTCCATATATTTTCCCAGATGTTCTGATCTTCGCGAATTTTGCCTCCAAACAGCACCTTTTCCATCAGAATCCTGACTGCAGCGGTCCATGCTCCAAAAGTCATCAACCATGCAAAAACAGATGAAATAACATAAGTATCACCTCTTTATACGAAATATATGAATGAATAATAGTGAATTAAGACATAGAATAGTTATGCAAAATGGACGTATCAGCGGCCCAGGCATTTCTCTAACACATATACATAACTCCATGGACTTACAAGCTCCCCTTTCATTTCACACCGACGACATCCATATACAAAAGAGCATGATATCAACTAGGTACAAGTACCAAGTGCAATGTTGAAAGCGTTCCCCATGAAAGCATGGTTCTGCTAATTCCCAACAAATAAGTGCAAGCATATACAGCATAGAAGACACGATGGTTCAAGTTTATTAAGGGAAAGTAAAGTAAAGTGTGCCATCAAGTTCGTGAGAGATTTAATCACTAGTTTTCTCATAACAAGTTTAATTTGGAAGGTAAACAAAAGCATGAATATACTTGGAATAGCATAAGATAATAGGTAGGTATGGTGGACTCTTTGGAATAACTTGGTTTAGGGAGTTGGATGCATGAGTGGAACTCATACTTGGTTGTGGAGGCTAGCAAAAGACTGGGAGCGACAAACTAAGAGAGCAATAATGGCCATAATCATGCAGAGCGACAAAACATCATTGATCAAAGCATAAAGTGATACTACAAGTTGAAAACTAAAGGATCATAAAGGCTATGGTGACTTGAGATAGTCATAACATGATGTGAGCATGCGCCAAGTCAACCCAAATAAAGCATCAAAGGAGAATACCACTATACTATGCTTTAATATGCTAAAACAACGCATGATTCATCCAAGGCACATTAAGCAATCTCAATTGTTTCTAACAAGTCATGCTACATCAAAGAATACTAAGCATAAAACCAAAACAATATCAAGCATGGCATGACAAAGCATAGGCCACAGTCAAAAACGAGCTCTTTTTACCACATAAGCATGAACTTTCCTACTCTTTTCCAAACCAAACCAAACTATTTGAAAACCAATGAATGAAGGAGGGGTTCCAACCAATTTATTCAGCAAACTAAGCAAACCAAAGCAAACGAAAAACCACAACAAAAACGAAAAAGAAAACGCTCCAAGAAAAACACAACTGTGCATGAAACAATAAAAATGAAGCGTTTGGAAGGAACCTAGGATTTTTATTGATGAAGAAGGGGATGCCTTGGGCATCCCCAACCTTTGACGCTAGTACTTCTTGGATATTTCTTGGGGTGACACGAGTGGCATCCCCAAGCTTGAGCTTTAGTCATCCTTCATCTCATTACTCATTCCTTCTATACACCTGAAAATTTTCCTTCATACAAAACTTCACACAATCTTTATTAGCAATATTAGTGCACTCAAGATAATAGGTCTTAAGGTTCAGTTATAATACCAAATAAACTTCCTTTAGAACACTAGATACTGTAGCAATTCCCTCAAAAAGCTCAATTCCCCAAAAGAACTCAAGAAGGAACCAACAAGAAGCAAATGCAGAAAATGGCAGAAATCTGTCAAAACAGACCAGCAGGTAAAGACGAATTTTTTAGAAGACCTTATGTTGCTCAAATCAAAAAGTGTTGAACTAACGAAAGTTACATAACAACCTGGGTCAGCGACACAAAAATTCACGCCTCAAAAAGACGTTCAGATATTTTACATGTATTTTTACGGTGAACCACAGAAATCTGTTTCGGGACAGCAACTTTCCCAATCATGACTTCTCTCTCATTAGAGGTTACTCTTGGCACGAAAAGCAAATAAAAAGGATAAGGAGAGGTTATTACAAAGGTAATAACTTTAAAGACTCATCTAAAACTTTTGGGTTATCTCCCAATAAGTACTTTTCTTTAACGCCTTTAAGTTAGGCATAAGAAGCAAGAAAGAATCAAGTGTTCTCAAATGAAGAAGCATTAAGACCAAATTTATTGCCCTTACCTCTCTTACTTTTATTCTTAACCTTGGGGAAAATATAATTGTTTGGTGGAGAAGAAAGGTGCATGGTCCCCTTTCCCGCATCTATTATTGCTCCAAGGAGTTCTAATAGGGACCTTCCAAGTGTAATTTGTCCTTTTCCTACACATTCAATAACAAGATAATCAATAGAAATCATTTTCCCAAGGATCTTTGTAACCACTCCTTCAGCTATTCCAAGAGGTAATATGGTAGTATTATTAGCAAGAGATATTTATTTTCCTCCTTCCGTAAGCCCCCAAGTATTCAGAGATTTATAAATATCTTTGGGCATAAGACAAAATTCAGACATGATATCACATCGAGCTTGAAAAGTTTCAGTGTTCATCTCAATCTTTACTGTAGGGAACCACTTTGATGGTTCAGAGTTTATTAGAACATAATTGTGATGCTCCCTAAGCGTGTTATAGAAATTTTCTAGGCTAGTAGTGCTAGCCTCAAGAGTGTTCAACCTAGCAAATATTTTTGCGAAAGAAATATCAGTTTGGCTAGGCATGTTGTAAGTGAGGATCAATTTCTTTATAGCATTAGTAGCATCATCCTCATTACATTGGAGGAAATCTCCTCCCACAACAGCATCTAGAGCATATCTATAGCAAAGAGCAATCCCAAGGTAAAAACTGCTAAGGAACAAGCTTTGAGTCATTTTAGGCTCAGTTTTTTCATGTAGATCAGAGATTCTAGACCAAGCTTCCTTAAAACTTTCCTCAATTCCTTGTTTAAAAGTGAAAATCATTTCCTCGGGTGACATATTGACTGGAGCAAGGCTAGACATAATGAGATAGGAACTTTTTTTTGTCTGTTTTTGAAAAGAAAGCAAACTAGTAAAACTAATTTTTTGTGTTTTTGAATAACAAAACAAGCAAACAAAGCAAAAAGAAACTAAGCAAAACAAAAACAACAAAGTAAAGAGATTGGTTATGAGGGACTCCCCTTGTGAAAATGTCCTTGACTCCCCGGCAACGGCGCCAGAAAAATGCTTGATGGCTCAATGCACGGCGCCTAGAAAAATGCTTGATGGCGGTGTTGATGTAGAGCTTGTTGGGAACCCCAAGAGGAAGGTCTGATGAGCACAGCAGCAAGTTTCCCTCAGTTATGAAACCAAGGTTTAATCGAACCAGTAGGAGCAAGGAAACAACCCAAAGGTGTTACTAGATGAGCCTTGGCAGGGCGCACTACCGGTGCTAGTATAACGTGGAGACCTGCACACCACAACCACAGAACTTTGTCCCCAACTTGCGATGAGGTTATCAATCTCACCGTGTTTTGCAGAAAACAAAGGATTAAACGTATCGAATGGAAAGAAGTAATTGTTTGCAAAAAGTAAATACAAAGCAGTAAACAGTTTGTAGATTGAATGTAAAAGACAAGGACCGGAATCCATAGTTCACTAGACGTGGCTCTACTTAAGATAGATAACATGCTGGGTGAACAAATTACAGCGGGGCAATTGACAAACATCGAGAAAGCAATACATGCATATACTAATCATCTTGACTCCTTTGAGACTTGATTGGGCATTACAACATTATACATAGACCGCCATCCAACTGCATCTATGACTAATAATCCACCTTCAGGTTATCATCCGAACCCCCTCCAGTATTAAGTTACAAGCAACTGATTATTGCTTTAGGAACTGCGTGTAAAGTAAACAATACGATTGTTCTATGAACAAAGGATTGTTGTTTTCTCCCTAGTAGCAACAGCACATCTAGTACCTTAGAGATTTCTGTCACTTCCCCGGATTACTAGAGGCATGAACCCACTATCGAGCATAAATACTAACTCTTGGAGTTGCTAGCATCTACTTGGCCAAGATAGCTACTAACAACGGAAAGCATGCAAGATCACAAATAACAAAGACATAATAGAATCAATAATCAATCTGAAATAGCATCTCAATATCCATCGGATCCCCGCAAACACAACATGCAGAATTACAAATAGATGATCTTGATCATGAACGGAGCTCACAAGATCTAGACATGAAAGCACAAAGGAGGAGAACCAGCCATCTAGCTACTACATGGATTCGTAGTCCAAGGATGAACTACACGCATCACATCGGAGGCTTGCATGGTGATGAAGAAGGCCTCCAGGGTGAATTCCCCTCTCCGGCAGGGTGCTGGGAAGAGCTTCAGATCCCTCCCGATCTAGGGTTGGAGATGACGGCGGCTATAGACTCTTTCGTGGATTTTTGATCGGGCCCTTAGGGTTTTCGTCCCGAGGGCATCTTATAGGCGGAAGGGGAGACCGAGGGGGTGCCAGGGGCGGCCACACCACCGCCTGGCGCGGGTCAGGCTTGGCCGCGCGGCCAGGTTGTGTGGTGTCCCCCTGGCCCCTCTCCGTCTCGTATTCTGGCACTTGATGTCTTCCGGAAAAATATGCACTTTGGCTTTTGTCTCGTCCAATTCTGAGAATATTCATTTTCTGACTTTCCTGGAACCAAAAACAGCAGAAAACAGGCAGATGGCACTATGGCTCTTGTTAATAGGTTAGTCCAAGAAATCATAAGAAAAGTACTCCAAAGTTGGAACGAAACACAAGAAAGTGGATAAAACCAAGCATGGAACATCAAAATTATAGATACATTTGCAATGTATCACCCACTCGTACCGCGCCCCCGTACCATGTGGCAGCCGCTTCATCTCGTCAAATAATCTCATCTAGCAAAGACAGATATGGGACCTGATGAGTGCATATTTGCATCATGTTTTACATTATTATTTTTCATTGTAGATGTAGGATCTTGGTATTTTACGGTGTTCGCGTGCATATTTTATGTCTATTTTCACTAGGATCAGAACAGATGATGGATCCAATGGATACAATTCTTGTTGCAGTTGTACTGTGGAGAAAAGGAGTCAAAAACAACGTAAATCGCTTATTTGGGAAATATTAATAATATCAGAATAAAACTAGAAGCGAACAAGGGAGGCAGAGAGCGCAACGACCAACTATACGGGCGGAGAAATTTTTCGGCCGTATAGTTGGCGCCGCCTCTGTCTCGCCAAATAGTTTCACCCCGTGCAACTGGTTCGAGGAGACAACATATAGAACATCAGAAATCATAGAAACCTCACCTCTGGAAGGCATCTGGAGAGGGAACTTATTCATAGGGATCCATCTTCGCCCTGCGCAGATCCGGGATGCTAAGGCATCGATCTTCATCATCCACCGCTCCACCACCACCATCTCCATCCATCCCATCTACATCTTGTCTAGATCTTGTTGTAATTCTTATACTCGTTGTGGATTTATACAAGTACTATTCATCTATGATTGTTTCAATTACCATTGCCATGATATTGATTGCCTCCATGTCTGAGTAGATCATTAGTTCTTAGGGAGATGGAGAAACCCTAGTATGAGATTGAAATAAGATAAAGTCTATTATGATATTCATCGTTGTGACCATGTCTTAAATTTTCTACATCTTGATGTTGAGAGAAGTTGACCTCTCAGTATTTGCCTCTTGTGGGGACTTGATGGAGGAAACTACTTGTTGATAGACGGAGGCGTGTTAGCACTTACAGTGACTATAAAACTGTTAGCATCCCTTACGTATCAACTTGGGAAACTGAGGAACCTCACGGAACACTATCCATACCATGGGATACGTCCTACGGGATTACGTCCCTTAATAGCACAGTAATTCGATTGATGTCGATTGCTGACTACTGTGGTTATGAGGATGATGTGAGCAGCAGTTGTTGCCTATTCGTCCAAATACGGAGTTCTTCCCACACATACATAGTTGAGAATGTTCATGATGATAATCTTTATCTTAGATCTTTACAATACTAGTGGTGTATCCGCTACTCTCCGAGAATGCCTTTTTTCCCTACTGCAGTTCCAATCTCTCTTACATACGCAATACTTACTTTCTATACTCAGTTATTTAACTTTACTTTACTGCTCTTATACCCAAAACCCAAAAACACCTTTTTACACAATACTCGTATTTTATTGAGAGGAACTTTAGTCCGCAAGACACTAATCTTATTGAGAGGAACTTTAGTCCTGGTGATTTTCGTTTACGGGAATAATTCAATGAACTAAGGTCAATTCCTCCAAAAGAGAAGAAGTCTTTGTTATGGGAGGAACTTTTCATCCCCGAATAAACAAAGGTAAGTGCAAGGTAAGTGTTCTTACCCAAATAAGTGATTTACTTTCACAATTCTTACTTTTAAAAATTCTGCCTTTGAATTCCTTGTATTTTTCTAAAGTTTTAGAGGGTTTTTTCTAACTATACGGGCGGAGCTATACGACCAGAGAGGGACCTCCCGCCGTATAATTGGTCGTTAAACTCTCTATATCATCTTCATGAAATTGATTTCGCTATTTGAGCCTATACGGTCGCAACTATACGACTGAAACTAAAAATTCCGGCTGTATAATTGGTCGTTAAACTCTCAGGTGGTTTTGCTTTTGATGTTTGTATCTATACGGTCACAACTATACAACCGGAGTAAAAATTTCGGCCGTATAGTTGGTCGTTAAACTCTCATACACTTTTGGTTTTGATGTATGTATCTGTACGGTCACAACTATACGTCCGAAACCAAAAATTCTGGCTGTATAGTTGGTCGTTAAACTCTCAAACACTTTTTCGTTCAATCTTTCGTTTATTATGACATGAAAAAAACATTATTATTGGTTATGAGTTGTGATTTAATCGACCTGGACTCGACATATTTGGAAATATCTGCCCTAAACCAACTATACGGCCGGAGCTATTTGGAAATATCTGCCCTAAACCAACTATACGGCCGGAGCTATACGAGTCGTGCCCGTATAGTTTGTCATTACGCGGCAGGAGACTTCCAAATCCGTGATTTCTTTCCCTGTTTTGTTCAGATTCTTTTCTTGGGCGACAATTTGGTATTTCTCGCGAGTTTTACCGACCTCTGGCCCCCTTACTGTTGGAAATATGCCCTAGATAAAAATAGTAATAAGGACTATTATCATATTTCATAAAGTTTATGATTAAGTTTTATATCATGTTATAACTGTGTTGAGTGGAAACATCAATACACGTGTGATATACAAACAACCAGGGGTTCCAAGTGAAACTCTAGTCACTGGTTCATTGGTCAACAGATGATCATGTTTCCTGATTATGTGGCATTTATGCTAGTTGGAAATAGAGTCAACTCATTCTGAGAATGAGATGATGAACCAATACCCAACCTAAACATCGTGACCCGATCATGTCACGAAGTTCAAGTTACGATAATTAGAAATGGATCCTCGTAGACTATTCCTTAGACTGTGAGGCTATATCAATCATTGTCTCCTGAGGGTGCTTAGATAGCATCAAGCGCCACTTGGTAATATAGTGGTTATAAAGGTGTGTTCAGGTACTCGGAGGAAACCGTAGAGGCAATATATGTCAAGAGCGGGATTTGTCCGTCCACGTGACAGAAAGATACTCAAGGGCCCACTCAGAGAAGTTATATCCAATAGCTGCACAATATGTGATTTGATCACATGGATATCACTTGTCGGAACGAGTCAAATAGCATTGTTCGGTAACGAGATTGAACATGACATGGTGATGTCATTGATCAGATCCTGGGAAATGTAAGTATCGAGAGACAAAGGGAATAAGACACGATTTTCCCGGTTCAAACGACGAAAGATCTTCGTGGAATGCACAGGGGTCATATGGCCATCCAGGTCCCTTTGTCGATCATTGGTCTGGGAGTGTCCCGACCATATCTGAAGTGTTCCCAAACCGTAGGGTATCACGCTTAAGGGTTTGATGATGCTTAGAGAGTGTTTATAGGATCGGTAGAATCGCCGAAGAATAGTAGAGAGAAAACCGGAAGGGTATCGGTAAGTGCGGAGGATGTCCGAAGTGGAGGTGGAAGGTGTTCCATAACCACGGAGATTGAATAATATGTGAACGAATGTTAAATATTGATTTAATCATTTATTCATAATTATTTAATAAAGAGAAATTCAATTTAAAAGGTCAAAAGGCTTAATGGGCCAATTCGGGAGGGAAAAAGGCCCATTAGGGAAAGGTGAGAGAGAGAAGGGCCAGAGGGGGTGGTCGGCGCCCTAGTGGGCCAGCCCCCCTCTCGTGCGAGGCCCATGGGGGTGGCCAGCGGTGCCACCCCTCTCCCTCTCCTCTCCTTTAGTCCCACCCCGGGACTTTGAGGGAGGTAGTACCTCCCCTCCCCCTATATATAGTGGGGGTATTTGGCTAGATAAATACACACAATATTCAATAAAGGTCTTCTCACTTTTGGAAAGACCTCCAATTGATATTCTATCTCTCTTGTGACCGTGGTCCCAAGTTCAGACTATGCGAACGAGAGACACCTTCACCGCGGAGCACTGTCGCGCTGCGGGATTCGGATCCAGGAGCTCTACTTTCGCAACTGCTGCTGGATCGGGGAAGCGGGAGTCATCGTGAGATACCGGACGTGTGTAACTCCCCATGAGGTGTCGCACTTGAGGCACTCAAGTCGTTGGAGCCGTTGGAGCGTGATATCCCACAAGTATAGGGGATCATGTGTAGCCTTTTCGATAAGTAAGAGTGTCGAACCCAACAAGGAGCTAAAGGTAGGATAAATATTCTCTCAAGTTCTATCAACCACTGATACAACTCTACGTACACTAAACACTTGCATTATCTAGGAAATAAAAGTAGAGCAACAATACGAGTAATAGAGATAGCTTTGCATGATAATAAATAACAAGAAAGTAAAGCTAGTTGCTGCAGTAATAAAATATACTAAACTAACAGAACCATAAGTGTGGAATAGTGGTGGTAATTGTGGCGGCTTTGTCCAAGTTTAAATAGCGAATAGATCAGGTTCATTGTCTTCGATGCAGTTTTCTATGTGGAAAAGGCTAAATATACATGCGCTTCACTACTTGGAATTACATGTACTATATGATTGGATTGTTAGCAAACATCCATAAGTATTAACAATGCATTAAGGTTTCCCCAACCATAGCCTTAAGTTTAATTGTCCTCTTACTCCCATACGTGCAACATTCTGGTTCGTGTCCTCAGGTTTCTGTCACTCCGGCAGAACTCCCCCTTCCTTTTACACATACTACAAACCCTATGATGTTTAATCCATGCGCGCACAAATATAATGGACACCAAAGGACTGTACCATATCAACATACATCTCTAATGAACCAAAGACGTTCAACCATTCAATATAAGAACAAAGAAACTACACAAACATGACATATATCATAGGATTATAACTTATAGCATCAAATACCATGTTTACATAGGACGATAGAGAGGTGTGTGGGAGGATGAACCACTGCATACTAGGAGGATTAGGCGATGGAGATGGTGGTGAAGATGGTGAAGAGGGCGGCGGCGCCGCCGGCAGTGGCGCGGGGGACTCCTTCCCCGCCGCCGGTATCATGGGGGAGCACCGCCCCTTAGCCCCCTTCCTTCATGGTTTCTTGGGAGCCCTCCCCCATGTAGATGGGATCCATGAGGGAGGCAAAAACGTGGCTTTGGTAGCTGCAAATTCGTGGGTGGAGATGTCTTGGGCGAATTAGGTTTCCTCCCTTTATATAGCTTCTCGGATTTCCGTCACCCCATCTTGGGCTGCAGTAAATCGGGCCTAGCGGGCCCATCCATACTCGAAATCAGCTAAATTTTATGTCCAGAACATTTGTCGCAAACTTTCCAACCACTTCATAGTTGAAGAGTTTTCTGTTTGACGCCGTATTTGACCCGAAACGTGGCCATCTTCAAAAAGAGTTCTAAGACAGATTTCTAGAAAAATCTCAATTTGACTCCAACAAGGTTTCCACTTGTATTCTTGGTGATTCCTAGACATCAAAGTGTAAAACAAGAACATTGTGCACTTTTACAACTATTAGTAGGTTAGTCCAAATAAATCATAAACTTATACAAAAAGGAGAGTCAAAAGCATATTATTAGCATAAAACCATCAAAAGTTATAGATACGTTATGGACGTATCAGAGCGCAAGGACTTCATCACGACCTTGAGGTCGGCTTTGGCTCGTCTACATCAACCACGCTCTCTTGAGCGTCGACAACGCTTTTCGGTCTTCAAAGGTAAGTTCGCGAAAAGTCCCTCCCGATACTATATTACTAATAGATAGGTCCTGGCAACATCACGGGTTCAGGGGCGTAGGGTAAAAAATTATTTTTTTCATGCGCGGAACCCCTATAGTGGTATCAGAGCTAGATCTATGCGTAGTAATGCTAGTATGGGTAGAACACACGAGATGTAGCGTGTGGGCGTTGATATTTTAGTTGTTACCCTCCCACGTGTACTTGTGTATACCGCAGTAATGCTTGATGAAGCGGCCCCCAACCGACTTTACATGTTCATTTGCGAGACTGGTCCATGCTTGACATACGGCTTGTACCGTATAAAGTAGCTTAGCGGGGTGTATGTCTCTCTCGTATTAGTTGGTATGCCATTTACAACGGAGGGCCCCGAATGGGGTGTAGTAGAGACAACTACTTGATCAACGTTGTGCTAAAAGTTCGTAGGTAAGAATGGTTCTTATGCGAAAGCCCATTCAGCCACGTAAAACATGCAAAGATAAAGTAGAGGTTGTCGTCCAATTGATGACAAGTACGCCATGAGAGGGTCCTCGAGGCGTGCGGAAGAGATGGGTGTGAGACGTATGGTGTTCCGGGACGGTGAGCACACAAGTTTACCCAGGTTCAAATCCGCCGACTTTGGACGGATCCTACTCCTACTAGCAATCCAGTAATACGACAGAGCCAGAATATGGGTTACAAGGGTTCGCCTGTGCGAGTTGAGATTATGATTGTAAGGGGTGCCCTAAAGGCTCTCCCTAGGACGGCTTATATAGATATCTGGCCTAGGGTTTACAGGAGAGATCTATCCGGCTACGACTAAGAGTCGGTTACAGAGTACATCTTGAACTACAAGTAACACTATGGGCCTATGTCGATAAGTCTTCTGGGCCTTCCTGTAGCCGGACTGGACTCCGTCTCTTCTTCCTGACTGGGTCGCCCGTGAAGCAAAGCTCTAACCCAAAGTGGGCCACCCTGGTCAGTGAGGAACTGTGAGGATACCCGGAAAGTATATCCCTAACAGCAGCCCCCGGAAGTCTCCAAGATCCAAAGTCGGATTCATCATCGTCTAGCTTGATCTTCGGCTTGCAGAATCTTGAAGGGTTCCTGAAACTTCAAAACAAAATATACAATCCGGGTCTCAAAAGTAAGTCGGACCTGTCAGTACGTTATTTGGATTTTCCAGCTTGATATTCAAACTAAGCCGGATCTTGGTCTCTAACGTCATCTAACACTGGTCATGGTCAAGTCACGTCACTGACAGACATCCTGTCAGCATGACCGTTGGTGGGTCCGCCGTTCGTGGAACCGAAGCGCCGTTTCAATGCTCGCGCGGAGATCGAGGCAGCGTAATCATTCGTGTGGGGGCTTCCCAGTTCTTTCCGTGACGTGTGGCGTGCGCACTATGCCATTTGCATGAATCTTGGCATGGTTCGGTGGTTATAAGGGGTGAGGATCTCCTCTATTCCATCTTCTTC
The DNA here is from genome assembly GCA_910589775.1 of Avena eriantha. Taxonomy (NCBI): domain Eukaryota; kingdom Viridiplantae; phylum Streptophyta; class Magnoliopsida; order Poales; family Poaceae; genus Avena; species Avena eriantha. The sequence goes on from OU342742.1 coordinate 538,906,863, forward strand.
ACCTATTCCCCATGCCGTTTCCTTCTCCTCCACTTCTCCTACGTGCACAGAGATTCCTTGCCTCCAGATTCCCAGCGCCACCCACCCAAGGTCACCGGCGCACCGGAAGAATGGCTTCTTCTTCATCATCCGGCTTGGCTGCGACAGCAGCGGTGGTGGCAGAGAAAGAAAGCAATCGCGGGGTCTGGATCCCCTGCGTCCTTGACGACACCAAGCTCAGCGGCGTGGAGAACGAAGGACTCCTCCACGCCGGCGAATGGTGGAGCGGTTTCAGCGAAACCATCCCCAATCCACATGTCGACAAGCGGGTCTACTTCGGCACCCACCTCGACAGAGGTTTGTCTTTCCCTCCCTCAGAATTCTTTTCCGAGGTGTTAGATCACTATGGTGTTCAGCTTCACCATCTCCCCCAAACTCTCTTTTAGAGATGAGCGCCTATGCAGCTTTGTGTGAGGGGTATCTCGACATTAGGCCGAGTCTCATTCTCTTCCGGTTTTACTTTCATGTCTGGAGAAACTCCATCACCGCCGGTAATCCTTACATTACCGGCACAATTAGTCTTTCGGTTAGACGTGAGCGCGTCTATCCTAGGATTCTAGCTAGTGAGTCGGTCAAACAGTGGCTCGCTACCTTCTGCTTTGCCGGCTTTCAACGACAGAGCCGCTACGCCCCGAGCATCCTGGGAAGAGGCTCCTCCGGCTCTTAGCGACGATCTAATTCACGCCAAGAGGCGGATCGAGTATCTGATGAAGCACAAGGGCCTAAGAGGGTCCAACTTGGTCCAATCTTGGGTGGCACGCCAGATCCAGCCTCTCCAACACCACGACGACCGACTGATGCATTCCATCACGGCGTCAAAAAATGACTCCCTCCGCATCAGTCCCAAGGCTTTAAAGCCACAGGATTACATAAGCCAGATCAAATGGCTGATAAAGGAGCGGATCGAGAGAAAGATCTCGGATTAGTCACTGGACATGCATACATCGGAAGACCCTATAGTGCCGGTAAGCTTTAGCAATAAACCATTTTTTATATGTTTCACCTTTAACTTATTTCGCAATACTGAGATATTATCTTCTTTTCAGCTTGCCGACCTCCCCGAGTCGGAATTGGCTCCTATCGAGGGATATCCTCCAGAGTTTTCTCAGGAGGAGGAATTGGTCCCACTGCCGGACATTGTGCCCAGGAAGCGCAAAGCTCCGACAGTGGCCATCGGCAAAAAGGAAGTGCCAGTCGTGAAGAGGTAACTTCCCACACAACTTCCGCCTTTGTACTTTTACTCGTAATTTCTTCCGACACGTAATGTTCTTTATTCTATTCCTTTTCTTAGAGCTAAGCATCTCATCAAGGGCAAGGGGAAGGGGAATATCTTGAAGCCCCTACGGCAGACGAAGCTGACTATGACTTGTCATGCCGTGGCCCCTCCGACTCCTGCCCCTCAACCTTCTACAGCATCGGTGATTACTCCATCCCCGGCCGTCGCAGAATATTCGACTTCCTCAATAGGGCCAGCGACCCTTGAGTCACAGACTGATGTCACCACGGGTGGCTCAGGTTTTGATAAGGGTGAAGCCTCTTCGGGTAATGATCCCTCGGCAGAGACCTTCGCCGAAAATATCCTGAACAATCCGGGCCTTGCCAAATTTGGCTTCTCTCGGAAATTTGCAGAGGAAATCCAGCGGCTGGCCCGGCAATGCCTGGAAAGCCGTAATCTCTCTGCCTAAGAAGAAGCATAATAAGCGGAGGACATTAAGTACTCCGACCTTCTCGAACAAGTCCGCCTTCGCAACGAGGAACTAAGAGCTGGTGTGCTTCCACCACCTCCGGTTATTCCACTCACCCTCACCGAGAAGTTTACTACAGAGGTGAACATGTGCCTGAGCAAGTTCACATATGAACATCATGTAAGTTAGAATTCCAACTCACGTTTTTCTTTATTGTACTTTATATCATATCCTCTAGCCCCCAAGCATGAAGTTGGATATACAATCCGGGTTTATGCTTCATTAGGACGCCAAAGAATGAACTATGATAGCCCCCAAGGCCCGTGCTGATATTAGCTACAATGTTAGCCCGAGTCTTTTGCTATGATCGAAGAGGCCGAGAATCTGAAGACCCTGGTGGTGGAAAACAAGGATCTCCGCCAAGAGCTAGACCAGCTTATGGCGGATCATGAGAAGATCATAGCTCAAGTTCTCGAATCCTCCTCCAAGGCCACCATGGAGCATGATCGCAAGATTGCACTCCATGAGCAGAAAATCTCGTATCTCAACGACGAGCTTTGCAGAGAGAAGGACCTTTCCGAGGCACTCCGAGCTGAACTTCAGAGTCTTCGTGAAGAGAAAACCAAAGTTGATGACGTCATCTTTGGTATGTTTCCATCTTTCTGACTTGTTTACATTCTTCGACTCTTTTGATGTCGAATTTATTTAACCGTTTTGTGTTATATGCATAGGTCCTCTGAACTTGACGGACTCCACCTCTGCCGAGCCTCGCACCCACCGGCTTACCCAAGTCAGTGATTTGCTTCATGACTTCCGCCAATCCATCGAGGATATTGGCGAAGCTCTCGGGATTCCGGACATGCATAGCATGTCCGACTTTCAGTGCGGGACAAGGCAAAGGAGATGCCGTAGCTTGTCCAGGACAGGAACATGTCCTACGCGCGATCTGCAGCGCAGAACGCTCTCACCATGGTCATGAGCCACCATGGAAGCATGGAAATCTGGCAAGTGACCAGAGGGTATTCTACTATGGATGAAGATGGCTAGAAGCAGGATATCAAAGCCATCATAGACTCCTGTGCCGGATATGGGTGCCACGTAGCTGACTTAACCAGCTACGACACTCCATTCTTCACCCGCGTGGACACGCCGCCTCCGCCTCCGGAAGAAGCAGCCGAAGTTTCTGATGATGAACAAACCATATCGGATTTGGACATCTCGGATCGTTATCAAGCAAAGGTCGATGCATCCGGCGAGCCGGCAGCTCCTACCTCTTCTCTTGCATCATAGATCATCAGAAACAAATGTGTTATTCTGAAAACATTATGGGTATGTAAATATGTAGTATGATACTTTTGCTAGTGCTAAGCTTTAATCTATTCAGCACTTTTGGCTTAAATTTTTGTGTGCCTAAATTGTTTGCATAAGCACTTATACTTTTTTGTCAATACTTATCATTTATCTGGCTTTCTGCCTCGTCCCTTTCGTGAGCCGGCTAAACTTTTAGCACAGAAACTTTGCCGAGCAATGGAGCTCAATTGCTAAACCAGTTTAAAATCAGAAACAAAGCCGGCTTCCAGTACCAACAATTCACTACTCGGAAAATACCCGCATCCGACAATCAGACAAATAACCAAAGTATAGACTAGAAACTTTAGAGTTATACCCAAGGGTAGCATATTTAGAATCGGAAATCTAAACCAGAACAAACATGAGCATAGAGTACTTTCAAGTATTCTGGGATTTTCGACTTTGTGACATGATCATTCGGAAATAAGATGGTAAAAACTTCTCAGAAAAAACTTGAGGCAACCAAAACTTTTATTTCTCATAGAACATGTACATATGTATGATTACAAAGAAGGATAAACTAAGAATAAAAGGGATGTAGCTGAGCAATATTCCATGGTCTGTCTAACTCATCCGGATTTGTACTGTCTCCAGCTCTCTTTCTCTTCTTAGTAGCAGGTCTTTCTTTGACTGGCCTCATATCAGTTAAGTAGTACGAACCATTGTGCAATACTCGACTAACTAAAAATGCCCTTCCCATACATGGGAAAGTTTGTGCTTTCTTTGTTGCACAAGTCGGAGAACCAAATCACCCTTATTGAAAGATCTGTTTCTGACTCTCTGGCTATGATACTTGCGTAACTTCTGCTGATAGGTTGTTGATCTCATTTCAGCAACGATGCGAACTTCTTCAACTAAGTCGAGATCATTTTATCGAGAAATCTCGGCATCCTCTTCGATATACGTGGCCACTCTAGGAGAAGTATGAATCAAATCACTAGGAAGAACTGCTTCTGCGCCATAGACCAAGAAGAAAGGTGTGTATCCGGTTGACCTGTTCAGAGTTGTTTCGTAAACTCCATATTATAGAAGGTAATTCCTCTGCCCAAGCCCCCGCAGCACGTCGTAGTGGTGCTTTGAGTCTCGGTTTTAGGCCTTGTAGGATTAAACCATTTGCTCTTTCGACTTGTCCATTAGCCTGTGGATGTGCGACTGACGCAATGTCAAGCCGGATATTTTGTTCGTTGCAGAATTCGGCCAATTCTCCCATAGAGTAATTAATCCCGTTGTCCATGATAATACTATGCGGATAACCATACCGGATTGTAACATCCTCGAAAAATATTTTGGCTGTTGCTCCATCACAACTAGTGACGGGTTTAGCCTCAATCCATTTGGTGAATTTATCCACCATCACTAAGAGGTGAGTAAATCCACTTGGAGCCCGTTTAAACGGTCCTACCATGTCAAGCCCCCAGACCGCAAAAGGCCATGTTATAGGAATTGTTCGCAACTGATCAGCCGGAACGTTAGCTTGTTTGGTGTACTTTTGGCAGCCCTTGCACGTCTTGACTAGCCGTTTGGCATCTGCCTTGGATGTAAGCCAGAAAAAACCGTGTCAAAAAGCTTTTGCCACTAAAGATTTGGCTGCAGCATGGTGACCACACTCGCCTTCGTGGATTTCTCTTAAGATTTCCACTCCTTCTTCCGGAGATACACAGCGCTGAAAGACCCCAGATACACTCCGCTTATAGAGCTCACCATTAACTACAGTATAGGCTTTCACTTGTCGGATAATCTGTCGGCTCAGAACCTCGTCTTCGGGTAATTTGCCATCTACCAAATAGTCAAGGTAGGGTTGAGTCTAGGTGGGAATTATGGCCAGAACTGCTATCAAAGGTGAGTCGAATTTGGTTGGATATTCCTCATCCACTCTCTTTATTGAAGGAACTTTGAGGTGCTCTAAAAAAGCGTCATTTGGGACCTCTTTCCGTGCAGAGCCTATTCGAGATAATGCATCTGCTTCCTCATTTTCTGCTCGAGGGATGTGTTGAACCTCGAACCCTTCGAACGATTTAGATAAATCATCCACGACAGCTTTATATGCTGCCATGTGTTTATCTGCATTACAAATATCCGACACTTGCTGAGCAACAAGATCCGAATCTCCGTAACACATCAAACATCGGATGCCGATATCTTTAGCAATCCGGATTCCATGTAGCAGTGCTTCATACTCGGCAATATTATTTGTCGATGTGAACTGGATATGTAACACGTATAGAAGTTTGTCTCCTTGGGGTGATTTGAGTACCACGCCAGCCCCCGAGCCCCCTCGAGCCTTAGACCCATCAAAATATAGGGTCCAATACTCCGACTCAGGGAGGGTCATATTCTCCTTCGTCTTTGTCCAATCAGCAACAAAGTCGACAAGGATTTGGGATTTGATTGCTGTCCGAGGTTTGTACTCAATATCGAAAGCTGAGAGCTCTATGCCCCATTTGGCGACGCGTCCTGTGGCGTCACTTTTGTTGATTGTATCTCTCATGGGAGTTGTGCTCACCACGGTAATTGGATGCTCCTGAAAATAATGTCGTAGCTTATGAGATGCCAAAAACACACCATAAGCTAGCTTTTCATAATGCCGATACCGTTGTTTCGATTCTGTCAAGACCTTGCTGACAAAGTAAGTTGGATGCTGCACCAAGTGTTCCTGATTTTCCTCTGATCTCTCCACTACCATGACAATACTGACGACTTTGTTTGTCGCAACGAGATAGAGCAACATTGGTTACTGTGGCTCCGGCGCAACAAGGATAGGAGCAGATGAGGGTACTTTCTTCAAGTCTTGTAGTGCGGCTTCAGCTTCGTCGGTCCACACAAAATCCTTGGTCTTTTTCAGGAGTTTGTATAATGGTGCGGCTCTTTCACCAAGCCGGCTTACAAACCGACTGACTACAACAATGCAACCAGTTAGTCTTTGTACGTCCTTCAGGCGAGTTGGCCTAGAAATATTATGTATAGCCTTGATTTTGTCTCGGTTCACCTCTATGCCTCTTTGAGACACGATGAAACCTAACAATTTTCTGGCTGGGATTCCAAAGAAGCATTTCTTCGGATTAAGCATGATGTTGTATTTTCGTAGATTGGCGAACGTTTCCTCCAAGTCGGAAATCAAAGTTTCCTTATTTTTGGACATTACCACAATATCATCCACATATGCATGTACATTGCGTCCGATTTGATCGTGGAGGCAACCCTGCTTTGTGTGTTGGTACGTAGCTCCTGCGTTCTTCAGCCCAAAGGGCATCATAACAAAACAGAAGGTTCCGAAGGGGGTTATGAATAAAGTTTTCACTTTGTCAGATTCCTTCATCCGGATTTGGTGATAACCGAAATATGCGTCGAGAAAACATAGGAGTTCCGAGCCTGCCATAGAATCGATAACTTGATCAATCCTAGGCAGAGCGAACGGATCTTTGGGGCAAGCCTTGTTCAAGGCAGTATAATCAACACACATCCTTAAATCAGTGGTGTCCTTTTTAGGGACCATTACAGGATTGGCCGACCACTCAGTGTGGATGACCTCTTCTATAAATCTGGCTAACTCGAGCCGTGCTAGTTCCTTAGCTATTGCCTTACGCTTTTCATCGCCAAAACATCGTAAGGACTGTTTGACGAGTTTAGCGTTCGGGTTTACATTTAAAGAGTGCTCGGAAAGTTCCCTAGGTACTCCGGTCATGTCAGATGGCTGCCATGCAAAGATATCTTGATTTGCTTTGAGAAACTTGACGAGCGCGCTTTCCTATGCGCTATCTAGGCCTACGCCTATCTGGGTCACCTTGGAGGGGTCATCATCCTTCAACGACGTCTTCTTCGTCTCTTCTGATGCCTTGAACTCCGGATATGGCTTTGTCACCTCCTTCTTCGTTGCGGGCATCTCGGACAGATCTATGCTCTTCTTGATCTCCTGGTACTCCTGGGCGTGCAGCACGACTTTAGAAAAGGCGGCATTTCCATCCTCGCACTCTCGCGCTTTCTTCGGGTCTCCCCTGATGGTGATCATGCCGTTGGGACCTGGAATTTTCATCATATTGTAAATGTAACACGGACGAGCCATAAAAGCCCAGTAAGCCAGACGTTCGAATATAGCGTGGTATGCGCTCTTGAACGGGACCACTTCGAAGGAAAGTGCCTCCGTTCGATAGTTCTTTGGAGTTCCAAAGGTAACATCCAAAGTGATTTCTCCCAGGGAATTTGCTTGTCTTCCTGGGACAACCTCGTGAAAGATCACAGAGCTGTGGTTCAGCTAGGTCTCCGAGATCTTCATCCGGCGTAGCGTTTTGACATACAGAATATTAATACTGCTGCGACCGTCCATGAGAGTCTTGGAGAAAACATAACCGTCAATAAGTGGATTGACGATTAAGGCGTATTTTCCTCGCATGTGCAACTTAGGCGGATGATTAGCGCGGTCAAATGTAATTGCCACTTCCGACCAGTCCAAGAATTGGAGGACAGCCAAAACTGTTGCATTGAGCTCATGCAGAACTGCCTTTTTGACCTTTGCTGCTTGAGATCCGAGGAAGGTGACATAAGTGTCTTTCTTGGTCGAAATTTTTTTCTTCCCTTCCGGCTTGGGATTTGAAGCGTCAGCTTCCTCCATGTCGGAATCTTCCTTGGTCTCTTTATCCTTTTCGGGATTCTTCTTTCCCTTCTTCCGCTTAACTTTGTAGCCAGCGGTATCATCTCTCTTAATGTCGTCATTGAAACGACACTCGGCGTTTGTGTGGGACGAGCCCCCATTGGCGTCTAAGTGATGCACACATGGGTTATTGGCAATGTCGGCCCAAGAGTAGGTTTTTCCGGGTTGCTGGTCTCCTCTACCTTGGACTCTTGACGTCCCACGACCGCGTCCACGGCCACCGCCACGTCCTCCAGACCTGAAAGTAGCAGTGACCACTTCCATTTCCGTGTTGGGTTTTTCTTCCGAGGTATTCTTGCGCTTATGAGCTTGTTGCTTTGGTAGTTTTGCCAACTGTGGCACAGCCAGGGCGTTGAGTAATCCCTCTGCATCGTCGTCAGCATCTGCATACTTGCTCGTTGTTTCTATCATCTCTCCCAAATCAGTGACTTTGTCACACTTCAAGTGATGACGCAGTAAACCAATTGGGAGACTTGCAATGAAGTCTTCAATCGCAGTTTGGTCGTTTACTCCTTCACAGGAGTTCTTGGTGTCGATCCATCATCCGAGATAATCTCGGCAAGTTTCTCCGGCTTTCTGGGTGCAATGTTGTAGGTCTCTGACCGTATAGGGCCTCCGGTATGTGCCTTCGAAATTCCGAAAGAACGCACTCTACATATCATACCAGTTGTGGATGGTGTTCTCTGGAAGTTCATTGAGCCATGATCGTGCCGTCTTCCGCAACATAAGTGGGAGATATCGGGTTGCGACCAGGCTGTTTCTGCCTTTGGCGATGCAGCAAGCTTGGAAGAAATCCTGTAGCCAAGTATCTGGCCGAGCTATGCCGTCGTAGGCTTGAATATGTCTTGAGATAGCAAATCCTTTCGGGAATCTTGTAGCTCTTATGCATGGTCCGAATCACTTTGGGCCCACGTATATGTCATCATTTTCATAGCATCACGCCTCTATATTGGAGTTGATCCTGTGCCTTGCGTCATTTGGGGATAAGGATCGTCCCGAGTGACGGTTATGGCAATGGTGCCTTGGAGCCGGACTTCGGCTTCTGCCACCACCTCCTCCACCACGACCCCCTCCCTGGCCTCCTTGGGAGCCGTTGTGATGGCTACTTGGCGGAGAGGCTGGAGCAGCTGGGTTATTTCCTGCTGATCGCCGGCCTTCGTCCAGAGCGTCATTATTCCGGTTCCGGAGAGGGTCTTCATTGTGACGACACCCCTACCGGCTTGTCTCGGCACGGTGTCCGTCGTTCCTTCGCCCATCATCCGGACAGCTTGAATGCCTAGGAGGTGGCATTCTTTGTCGATCCTCCTCCCGATGTTTGTCTTTATCTACTTCCCTGTGGTCCTTCGACTCTCGCCGAGGAGGATTACTCGGATTCAGTGCAGCAATTGCCTCTTGCTCCGCAACTAGGTTAACGTTACGCCAGTCACGCGCAGCTTTGTGGTGTTGTCCTGAAGATCCGGTTCTTGAGTAGTTGTCTTCCCGACGGTCGGAACGACGGTGTTGTTCTGGAACACGTTGGGGTCTTACGTCAGCCCATGCTAGATCTGTGTGACATTGGTCAGAATCAGAGACCAGTTTTTGACTTCCAGACAGGGCGACCTTTTGCTACTCCAGTCCCTTGTTGAGTAATTTGATTCCCAACTGGATCTGCTCTAGGCCTAGATTAGCCGATAGGATTTCTCGGCTCGCAACGGTGTTTTGTACTGGCGTTGGATACACCCAATCCCCATTGTTGTCACGTCGAGGCATCCCAAGTTCTCCTCCAAAAAGGACTTTATGAATCTGCGGGAATCGGTTGTCATGAGTATGACATTTCTTGGTCTTCTGATGTTGCCTAGAGTTATTCTTCTCCACAGTTGTCATCCGTTTCTTTTCCTCCTCGATGTTTTTGGCTTCATCGAGGAGTACTTGGCGACGCGCTTCTAGGGCATGGGCCCTCTCGTGCAGCTCTTCAGCAGTAAGTTCTGCAGCTGTAGGAACAGGTGTGGTTAGTGCAACATCGATGAGTTTACGCGCACCTTCAATGATCACGTGTCCATCCATCGACTCTTCTTTGGGCTCATCTGGGATAAGTGCTCCATCCGAGTCCTCCTCGTATTCCTCGCAATCACCTCCTCTATTGGAGGGTCTTTCGCCGAGGTCTTGTTCTTCTTCTTTGCCTTCTTGGCAGTGCCGGTAGCAAAGACGACTTTGGGTTCGTTTTCCGGAGTCAAGCTCTGATCGGTACTTTCGGACATCTGGACCTCGGGATTATCTCCAATTTCCATGTCATCCTGCGTTTTGGGAGAGTTTTCCCCGGATCCTTCATCCATGGCTTCTTCTTCCTCTGTAGCTTTGGAGTTATACTCCTCTTCATATTCCGCAGAGAACTTTTGGAAATCTGCTGATGTCATCGACTCATCCGAGGATGCGGGTACGTCGGCGTTTGTTCCAATCGCCTCCAGCACAAAGTCGGTGTTGTCTCCAGCATCGGCAGAGCCAGATCCAGATCCCACATATCTGATAAAGTGCGACGCGCCCCTCCTGAGATAACTGCGGTCTTCATAGTAGGCTTCGTCGAAACGTTTGATGGTCTCGAGGATTTCATCTGTGCCTGAGTTTTGCATTATCATGCGTATTAGTGTGTATCTCAGGAAAGGCATGTCTGTTCCGACGTCATCAGAGCCGGAACTATCGTTGTTGTTATTCTCCTCCTGGATTTCGACTTCAGCGGGTGGGTCGATCTGGGATTCAATCTCTCGAGGGAGATCCACTCCAGATTCACCTTGGACCGCCAGGTCTGCTTCAGGCTCGGATTTCTCCACTGTCTCTGCTACTGGTGCGGGCTGGGTGGGATTAGGATTTTCTGAGATCCAGAACTCTGCCGCCTTCGCGGACAAAGGGGATCTAGAAATTTCTTCTTCCTCTACCATCACCACTGGGGTGGGTGGGACAGGTTCAGCAAAGCCAATGTAATCATCGATCTCGCCAAAAGACATGATGGTGTAGGCAGTCACAACCTCTCTCGCCGGAATCCAGGTCTCGTCGAGAATGATGAGAGGGATGTTGCTGGCGTAGAGGATGCGATCGATGGCGATAGTCTCGCCAATTCTGATTCTTGCAGATTCCGCTCGGAACGCAGATCCGAAGCTCACTTGCCCCACGATGGGCGCCAACTGTCGTCGGATTGATGACAAGTACGCCATGAGGGGGTCCTCGAGGCGTGCAGAAGAGAGGGGTGTGAGACATACGGTGTTCCGGGACGGTGAGCACACAAGTTTACCGAGGTTCGAATCCGCCGGCTTTGGACGGATCCTACTCCTGCTAGCAATCCAATAATACGGCAGATCCGGAATATGGGTTACAAGGGTTTTCTTGTGCAAGTTGAGATTGTGATTGTAAGGGGTGCCTTAAAGGCTCTCCCTAGGATGGCTTATATAGATATCCGGCCTAGGGTTTACAGGAGAGATCTATCCGGCTACGACTAAGAGTCGGTTATAGAGTACATCTTGAACTACAAGTAACACTATGGGCCTATGTCGGTAAGTCTTCTGGGCCTTCCTGTAGCCGGACTGGACTCCGTCTCTTCTTCCTGACTGGGCCGCTCGTGAAGCAAAGCTCTAACCCGAAGTGGGCCACCCTGGTCAGTGAGGAACTGTGAGGATACCGGGAAAGTATATCCCCAACAGAGGCGTCTAACTTTGTTTTGCAGGGGGCGTTGCTTTGTGATATTGTTGTGGCAAAGGTAAAGTGATTACCTTATGTTACATAGCAGTAGATAGTCACGGAGGTGATAGACTACCACGCCGGAAAGACACCGGTACCCTGGTGTCTACGATGCCGGAATCCGGTGACGACGGATGGAGATCACGACATGAAGGACCATATCACATCGCATTTACATTCAATGTTATTGTTTGTATATCTTATTGTGTGCTAGTATTAGATGCTCGACGATAGCCTAATAAGATGATCCCTGTTAAAATTACCAATGATTGTGTTCCCTCTTAGTGTGCACCACCAAGAAAGTTCTTCCGTATGAGGCAGGCCGTGATGATCGGGTGTCAGACATATCTATGTTCGCATACAGTGGGTGTAAGCCATGTTGCACAACGAATACACTAAGATTGAGTTGGCGAGCCTAGCACGTTATAGAGACGTGGCCTCGGAACACGGATGGTCGAAAGATCGAGCACGAGTCGCATGAATGATGTGGTCAACATTTAGCGTCCACCCTTGAACCCACATTGATGGTCGTGATGATCGGGGGAGATGTGGCTGAAAGGGGTCGTGTTATTACTAGGAACCCTTCATGGGATAGGTGTTTCTGAGTGGAGTTATTATTAACTCATTAATTTATAAACTTAGTCTAAATTCCTCTTTGCAATTATAAATGTAGAAATGGTTCTCCCCGAGATTACCTTCCCTATTGACAATTGGTTAGAAGGAGAGAAGCTCAGGCTAGACAGATCAAACTTCTCTATGTGAGAATGACGTGGTCGACTATATACTCGACGAGATGGATTTGGATCAGCCCATTGACCTAGAGACCCCGAAGCAGTGGGAAGACCGCTATCACCATCAGGAGATGGCCTCCTTCATTGCAGTTACAATGCGTTTCGGAATGGTGGACGAGCTGTGGCCTGTCATGGGTAAAGTCAACCCTCGTACGGTAATGCTACAGGTTAGGACACATTTCGTGGAATAAGCATGCATATGGGAGCATGAGTTGATGGGAGACTTCCTCTCCATTAAGATGGAGCAGAACTCATCACTTGACGACCACTTGGAGTGCATGCATGATGTGTACATGAGGCATGCATACTTCCTCGATAGCTAGATGACGGGATCTTTTGCAAATGGCGTTGTGTTGCGGTCGCTGTCACCAAGCTACCAAGCACAAGTCAGGACTTGCATTATGAGAGGCGATGCGGAATCGATGGAATTCCATAGGTTCGTATCACATCTCAGGAATGTGATGGTTGAACCCGTTGTCGTTGAGTTCATCAATGACAAAGGTATATATTTGATATACAATTTTATAAATGTTATAATCTTGCAAACACATTTGCAGTGTTAAGTATATTTGATACTTGTTCTATTTTACTGAAAATAGGTCCTTCTGCATGAGAGGTGCTTGCTGGAGAGGAGGTGACGTTGCGTGTTGATGGCGAGCATGATGATGATGGCCAACGACGCTCTCCCTCAACATTTATCACTTACTTTATGTTTTAGGATAATTATTGTAATCAAAATATTGTGAACTTCTTTAGTGTGTCTCACACTTTGTGAGACGATTGTTCATATGAGCTTGTAACAAACAGTTGTTCCACTTTTATGAATGATATCTATTCGCGTTCATATCGTGTTTGATTATATATGAATTATCCTGGTTGTTTGAAACTAATTGATAATGCATGAACATTTGTAAAATATTGAAATGCTTTAAAATACCCAACTTAATGATATGTTCATTAATGAATGAAACCATTGTATAAATTCAAAAGTTATGTTGATAATATGTGAAAATCATTTGATTTCTTATCACATATAAATCATGCCAAAGTTTGGCAAAATAAATTGAACACCGTGTATCACTTGAATACAAAGTGTTTAATGAATTGTTGAAAGTAAATACATATTCAATGTATTGTGTTTTAACGAAAATGGTAATTATCATTATATGATTGTTTAAAAGTATAAAGTAGTTTACCAAAGGAAACATGAGTATGAAACTATTTGATATGATCAAAGTGTTTCATCAACAAAGGGTATAAATATAAAAGAGAATCTAATTACTACAATTTGATCAATAGTAATGAAATTCAACTTTATAAGATTGTCATAAAGAGATTGTGGAATGCAAAGTGTTTTGAAATGTCAAAATGCAAAGCATCACAATGTGATATTAGATATCACATGGGGGTGAATAGATGGCGCCAAATAAATCGTTGTAGTGTAGATGTAGAGACCATTAGTTAGAAATAGTTAGCACTCAATTAGAATATATAGTGAACCATCTGGGTTCGTGAAAGCGGCTCCATATCTGGTATGGATCGTCGTTAAAGTTTTGGGGTTATTCGATATAACCAAAACAATAGCGACTAAGTCCTTGTAGAGTATTCATTGGAAACTTTGAATACAAAATCCATAGCTGAAACCAAAAGAGAAGAAAAACTTGTATTGCTTGGATTTTGGTATATTTTCGAGAAAGTTCGCATTCAGTGATATTTCTCGATTATGGAGCAAATGGAAAATAGTGAAAAACACGATGAGGATTGAAAACCCTGCATCAGAGTGTTGAGAAGCGCAAAGGAAAACATTCCTGAACGATTCTCTTCACAAAGGAAAGAATCAATGATATTGATCATTGTGTTTTCCCACTGGTGTTTTCACTACATGAAGAAGGATTCAAAATGTAACCCATATATTGTATGGAGACATTTGTGAATCATTTGTCATAATTCTTGAAATATGACATACCTACGAACTACTAAGGAAATCATGGTAAACTAAAATTATGAGAAATCCCAAAGCAAAATTCCCTTGAGATTAGAAAGCGATTCGTTGCTGAATCTCACAAGTAAAAGGGGTTACTTGAATTTTCCCAAATAACTGCAAAGCCATAGAGGAAAAGGGGGTGAATGACAAAAGCACAAGTTGTCAAGTATTGTACGAATTCAAATAAATTTGATTCATGTGTGCTTAATGTCTAGTGGATTTAAAACTGGTAAAAATACTAGTGTCTCATAGTAAATCTCTCACTTTGATATTTGATCAAAGGATTTGAAGTTGTTCAAAATAGTGAGTAGATATGCAATTTTCATAAAAATGAGTGGGAGCTATAAAAGTCTTTCTAAAACAATATGTGAATGACATATTTTTTGAGTGGGAGAAATATAAGTCTCAAATTCAAATATGTAGGAACATAGTTTGAGTAAGAGTAGTGACTCATACCCAAATATGTTGGTAACATATTTTGAGTGGGAGCTTATAGGAGTGATTCTTAAGTGTGTTAAGAATAAAAGCGCAAGTACCAATAAATAACGAGTTATGAGGTGTAGAAGTTGATAATAAGTGTATTATGATACTATGTAGTATTCCTTAAGGGATTCTGAAAAGGGTTTCAGAATAGAAGTTAATTAAGGAACTAGTCCTTAATAACTCAAGTTAGGAATAGTATTAAGTTTAACATCAATGGTTGAAAGAAAGAAAAGGATGATCATCATCCACTATGTTGAGACATAGGTTCTATCTTAGAAAAACCATGATGATAACTTAACATAATATATGATCCAATAAGGAACGTTTAAAAGTGATTAAGTTTGAATCACGGAACGTTGAGCTAAGTTTGTCCGCAGTGTCTAATAGAGAACTGCAGACATATTTTCCAAATCTATAAAGGATGACATATCTTAAAACATAAAGGGTTATGTTATAAGGGAATATGTTGGAATCTCCTGTAAATACTGATTAAAGTCAAGTAGGAAGCGAGGTGAACAAAACATCGAAAGATGCACAAGGTGCACTCGTGTTTCGATGATTACATTTATAATAATAGATAAGGGTGCCATCTAAAGTGTTGTATAATGTTATGGCGGGGCTACTTCGATTTTAATGTAGAATGATGTGTCCCAGGGCTCAGTTCCCATGAGAAAGCCCTCGAGGTTGATCTAAAGTCACTGTAGGCTCCTGGAATCAGGCCACGTTCTGCTGCCATAGCGACGATGCATACACACAGATGTTATCATGTGATGATAAAGTATTAATGTCAATCAAGGTGACATTAGTAAGTTGAAAAGGATTTGGGACTGTAAAGTACTGACCCAAGACTCAACCTCTTCCACGAGCAAGCATGTTCAGGGTACCGGATATATGGTGCCATAGATTAAGAACAAATGCAGCTAGTTTATTTGTACTCTAGTGCAAGTGGGAGACTGTTGGAAATATGCCCTAGAGACAAATAGTAATAAGGACTATTATCATATTTCATAAAGTTTATGATTAAGTTTTATATCATGTTATAACTGTGTTGAGTGGAAACATCAATACACGTGTGATATACAAACAACCAGGGGTTCCCGGTGAAACTCTAGTCACTGGTTCATTGGTCAACAGATGATCATGTTTCCTGATCATGTGGCATTTATGCCAGTTGGAAATGGAGTCAACTCATTCTGAGAATGAGATGATGAACCAATACCCAACCTAAACACCGTGACCTGATCTTGTCACAAAGTTCAAGTTACGATGATTAGAAATGGATCCTCGTAGACTGTTCCTTAGACCGTGAGGCTATAGAAAGCACTATCTCCCGAGAGTGCTTAGATATCATCAAGCGCCACATGGTAATATAGTGGTTATAAAGGTGCGTTCAGGTACTCGAAGGAAATCGTAGAGGCAATATATGTCAAGAGTGGGATTTATCCGTCCACATGACAGAAAGATACTCAAGGGCCCACTCGGAGAAGTTATATCCAATAGCTGCGCATCGTGTGATTTGATCACATGGATATCACTTGTCGGAACAAGTCAAGTAGCATTGTTCGGTAACGAGATTGAACATGACATGGTGATGTCATTGATTAGATCTCGGGCAATGTAAGTATCGAGAGACAAAGGGAATAATACACGACTGTCCCGGTTCAAACGACGAAAGATCTTCGTGGAACGCACAGGGGTCACATGGCCATCCAGGTCCCCTGTCGATCATTGGTCCGGGAGTGTCCCGACCATGTCTGGAGTGTTCCCGAACCGTAGGGTATCACGCTTAAGGGTTTGATGATGCTTAGAGAGTGTTTATAGGATCGGTAGAATCGCCGAAGAATAGTAGAGAGAAAACCGGAAGGGTTTCGGTAAGTCCGGAGGATGTCCGGAGTGGAGGTGGAAGGCGTTCCATAACCACGGAGATTGAATAATATGTGAATGAATGTTAAATATTGATTTCATCATTTATTCATAATTATTTAATAAAGAGAAAATCAGTTTTAAAAGGTCAAAAGGCTTAATGGGCCAATTCCGGAGGGAAAAGGGCCCATTAGGGAAAGGTCAGAGGGAGAAGGGCCAGAGGGCGTGGCTGCTGACTTGTGTATTAACGAGCTCGTTGGGGAACCCCAAGAGGAAGGTATGATGAGCACAATAGTAAGTTTCCCTCAGTTATGAAACAAGGTTATAAATCCAGTAGGAGCAAGGAAACACCTCCAAGGTGTTGCTAGCTGGACTTTGGCAGGGCGCACTACCAGCGCCAGCAGTAACCTGGAAACCTACACAACACAACCACAAAACTTTGCCCCAACTTACAGTGAGGTTGTCAATCTCACCGGTTTTGCTGAACACAAAGTATTAAACGTTTGTGTGGAAGAGAGTAGTAGTTTGAAGAAAGTAAACAGAAAGCAGTAAACATTTGTAGATTGATGATAAAAGAAATGACCCGGGTCCATAGTTCACTAGTGGTGGCTCTCCTTAAGATAGATAACATGTTGGGTGAACAAATTACAACGGGGCAATTGACAAACATCGAGAAAGCAATCATGCATATACTACTCATCTTGACTCCTTTGAGATTCGATTGGGCATTACAACATTATACATAGATCGTAATCCAACTGCATCTATGACTAATAATCCACCTTCAGGTTATCATCCGAACCCCCTCTAGTATTAAGTTGCAAGAAACAGATAATTGCATTACGCATTATGTGTAAAGTAAACAATACGATTGTTCTATGAACAAAGGATTGTTGTTTTCTCCCTAATAGCAACAACACATCTAGTACCTTAGAGATTTATGTCACTTCCCCAGATTACTAGAGGCATGAACCCACTATCGAGCATAAATACTAACTCTTGGAGTTGCTAGCATCTACTTGGACAAGATAGCTACTAACAACGGAAAGCATGCAAGATCACAAATAACAAAGAAATGATAGAATCAATAATCAATCTGAAATAGCATCTCAATATCCATCAGATCCCCGCAAACATAGCATGTAGGAATTACAAATAGATGATCTTGATCATGAATCGAGCTCACAAGATCTAAACATGATAGCACAAAGGAGAAGAACTAGCCATCTAGCTACTACATGGACCCGTAGTCCAGAGATGAACTACTCACGCATCACATCGGAGGCTTGCATGGTGATGAAGAAGGCCTCCAGGGTGAATTATCCCCTCTGGCAGGATGCCGAGAAGAGCTTCAGATCCTTCCCGAGCTAGGGATGGAGATGACGGCGGCTACAGACTCTTTCGTGGAATTTTGGTCGGGTACTTAGGGTTTCTGTATCGGAGGCATCTTATAGGTGAAAGGGGAGGCCGAGGGGGTGCCGGAGGCGGCCAGACCACCCCCTCACGCGGGTCAGCTGGGTCGCGCGGCCAGGTGGTGTGGCGGCCCCCTGGCCCCTCTCCGTCTCGTACTCTGGCTCCTTGTGTCCCTCGGTGGAAAACTGACTTTGGCTTTTGTGCCGTGCAATTCCAAGAATATTCATTTTCTGACTTTCCTGGAACCAAAAACAGCAGAAAACAGGCAGCTGACACTGTGGCTCTTGTTAATAGGTTAGTCCAAGAAAGTGTATAGAAAGTACTCCAAAGTGTGGATAAAACATAAGAAAGTAGATAAAACCAACCATGGAACATAAAAAATTATGGATACGTTAGCAACGTATCAGTGGCTGACGCCCTACCGGTGCTAGTAGCTAAAACCAAGCAAGGAAACACCCCAAAGGTGTTACTAGCTGAGCCTTGGCAGGGCGCACTACCGGTGCTAGTAGCAACGTGGAGACATGCACAACACAACCACAGAACTTTGTCCCCAACTTGCGATGAGGTTGTCAATCTCACAGTGTTTTGCGGAAAACAAATGATTAAACGTATCGAATGGAAAGAAGTAATTGTTTGCAGAAAGTAAACAGAAAGCAGTAAACAGTTTGTAGATTGAATGTAAAAGACAAAGAACGGGATCCATAGTTCACTAGAGGTGGCTCTCCTTAAGATAGATAACATGCTGGGTGAACAAATTACAGCGGGGAAATTGACAAACATCGAGAAAGCAATACATGCATATACTAATCATCTTGACTCCTTTGAGACTTGATTGGGCATTACAACATTATACATAGACCGCCATCCAACTGCATCTATGACTAATAATCCACCTTCAGGTTATCATCCGAACCCCCTCCAGTATTAAGTTGCAAGCAACAGATTATTGCTTTACGAACTGCGTGTAAAGTAAACAATACGATTGTTCTATGAACAAATGATTGTTGTTTTCTCCCTAGTAGCAACAACACATCTAGTACCTTAGAGATTTCTGTCACTTCCCCAGATTACCAGAGGCATGAACCCACTATCGAGCATAAAAACTAACTCTTGGAGTTGCTAGCATCTACTTGGCCAAGATAGCTACTAACAACAGAAAGCATGCAAGATCACAAATAACAAAGACATGATAGAATCAATAATCAATCTGAAATAGCATCTCAATATCCATCGGATCCTCGCAAACACAACATGCAGAATTACAAATAGATGATCTTGATCATGAACGGAGCTCACAAGATCTAGACATGAAAGCACAAAGGAGGAGAACCAGCCATCTAGCTACTACATGGATCCGTAGTCCAAGGATGAACTACTCACGCATCACACCGGAGGCTTGCATGGTGATGAAGAAGGCCTCTAGGGTGAATTCCCCTCTCCAGCAGGGTGCCGGGAAGAGCTTCAGATCCCTCCCGGTCTAGGGATGGAGATGACGGCGGCTACAGACTCTTTCGTGGATTTTTGATCAGGCCCTTAGGGTTTTCGTCCCGAGGGCATCTTATAGGCGGAAGGGGAGACCAAGGGGGTGCCAGGGGCAGCCACACCACCCCCTGGCACGGGCCAGGCCTGGCCGCGCGGCCAGGTGGTGTGGTGGCCCCCTGGCCCCTCTCCGTCTCGTATTCTGGCACTTGATGTCTTCCGGAAAAATAGGCACTTTGGCTTTTGTCCCGTCCAATTCCGAGAATATTCATTTTCTGACTTTCCTGGAACCAAAAACAGCAGAAAACAGGCAGCTGGCACTCTGGCTCTTGTTAATAGGTTAGTCCAAGAAATCATAAGAAAAGTACTCCAAAGATGGAACAAAACACAAGAAAGTGGATAAAACCAAGCATGGAACATCAAAAATTATGGATACGTTAGCAACGTATCAACATCCCCAAGCTTAACTCCTGCTCATCCTCGAGTAGGTGAGTGATAAAAAGAAAGAATAATTTTTGAGGTGACATGCACCATCGTAAACTTGATCAAAGTATTTGTAAAACAATGATAGTTGGGATCATAATACTTCAATCATAACATGAAAGACAAAGTTCTAACAATAAGACAAAGCAACTATGCTGCAATCATGAATAGGCACAAACAAAAGATTCATGAATAACAATGCTTTGCAAGACGTTTGTTTGTTTCACATAAAGAAAACATAGCATAGTAGCATTCAGCTTAATCCTCATAGAGTAGCAAATATAAATGCATAGGACACCTTCGAAGTTCATAAGAGTGACTAGATACAAATAGTTTAAAACAAGCAATATCAAAGCTATGCATCAATCAACAAGTCTTGGGACAATGCACATAGAACTAAGAATGGCCACTATGCTCTCTAAGTAGGTGCATAAAGATAGAAGGTGGAGACTCAACATAAAAGTAAAAGAAAGGCCTTCATAGAAGGAAGTAGGGATTCAAGTTTCATAAAGAGCATCCAAAAATTATGGTACTTATTAGCTTTCAGCTCTCACTGCCCCTATCATAAGCATCTTAAAGGTGATTAAGGTTAAAGTGACACAACTAAGAGGATATGCTTGACAAGTTATAAGCTGAAATCTCATGCCCCTTACTTACGAAGACCGAACCTCATGCTACTCAACTTCAGTCACAAGTAAGCTCTTGTCATTGTAAGTACATATGTATCATAGAAAACCGCCAACGGGGTACCCCTTGCACATGATACAGGACCTATCCCATAATCAAAATGACAAGGCAAGCAGACAATGAGCATCTCAGCGATCTTTTTATTTGCTATTTGCATAGGTTTTTTATTGAGGATACTTCATAGAGTGCTCATTATAGTTATGCTGCAAGTTTCCACCATGATTAGGCATGGCTTTGGCTAGCAGCCCAGGCATTTCTCTAACACAAATACAAACTCCATGATCTTACAAGTTCCCCTTTTATTTCACACCGCCGGGATCCATAAGCAAAAGAACATGATATCAATGGGGTACAAAGTACAAGTGCAATGCTGAAAGCGTTCCCCATGATACATGGTTCTGCTAACTTCAACTTATAAAGCGCAAGCATATACACAACAAAGATGGACGCAATGGTTCAAATTTATAAATGCGAGAAAGTAAAGTGTGCCATCAAGTTCGTGAGAGCTTTAATCACTAATTTTCACATAACAAGTTTAATTCAGAAGGTAGATAAAAACATGAATATACTTGGAATAGCATATGCTAATAGGTAGGTATGGTGGACTCTTTGGAATAACTTGGTTTTAAGAGTTGGATGCATGAGTGGAACTCATACTTGGTTACGGAGGCTAGCAAAAGACTAGGAGCGACCGACTAAGAGAGCAATAATGGCTATAATCACGCAGAGCGCCGAAACATCATTAATCAAAGCATAAAGTGATACTACACGTTGAAAACTAAAGGATCATAAAGGCTTATGGTGACTTGGGATAGTCATAACATGGTGTGAGCATGTGCCAAGTCAACCCAAATAAAGCATGAAAGGAGAATACCACAATAATATGCTTTAATATGCTAAAACAACGCATGATTCTTCCAAGGAACATTAAGCAATCTCAATTGTTTATAACAAGTCACTCTACAGCAAATAATACTAAGCATAAAGCCAAAAAAATATCAAGCATGGCATGACAAAGCATAGGCCACAGTCAAAACAAGCTCTCTTTACCACTTAAGCATGAACTTTCCTACTCTTTTCCAATCCAAACCAAACTATTTGAAAACCAATGTATGAAAGAGGGGGTCTAACCAATTTATTCAGAAAACTAAGAAAACCAAGAAAATGAAAAAACAAAATGAAAATGAAAAATAAGATGCTCCAAGAACAACACAACTGTGCATGAAACAATAAAAATGAAGTGTTTGGCAGAAACCTGAGATTTTTATTGATGAAGAAGGGGATGCCTTGGGCATCCCCAAGCTTTGACGCTTGTACTTCTTGGATATTTCTTGGGGTGACACGTGTGGTATCCCCAAGCTTGAGCTACAGTTTATCTTTCATCTTATTACTCATTCCTTCCATACACCTGAAATTTTTCCTTCATACACAATTTCACACAATCTTTATTAGCAACATTAGTACACTCAAGATAATAAGTCTTTAGGTTCAGTTCCAACACCAATAAAATTTCCACTAAAACACAAGCTACTGTTGCACTTCCCTCAAAAAGCTCAATTCCACAAAAGAACTCAAAAAGGAACCAACAAGAAACAAATGCAAATAATGGCAGAAATCTGTCAAAACAGACTAGCAGGTAAAAACCAATTTTTTCTAAGACCTTCCGTTTCTCAAATAAGAAAGTGTTGAACTAACAAAAGTTAGATAACAATCTGGGGCAGAAGCATAAAAAATCCCGCCTCAAAACGAAGTACAGAAAATTTACACGAATTTTTACGGTGAAGCACAGAAATCTGTTTCGGGAAAGCAACTTTCCCAATCATTACTTTTCTCTCATTAGAGGTTACTCTTGGCACAAAAGGCAAATAAAAAGGATAAATAGTGGTTATTACTTAAGTAATAACTTCCAATGCTGATCTAAAAGTTTTGGGTTATCTCCCAATAAGTACTTTTCTTTAACACCTTTAAGTTAGGCATAAGAAGCAAGAAAAAGAATCAAGTGTTCTCAAATGAAGAAGCATTAAGAGCAAATTTTGTTTTCATAGGAGAGGCAAAATAAATCTTCTCTCTCTTCTTAGGGAAGTGTTCTATACCTTTATTGAGTGGGAGTTGATATTTAGTGGTGCCTTCTTTCATATCAATAATGGCACCAACAGTTCTAAGAAAAGGTCTTCCCAAAGTAATAGGACAAGAAGCATTGCATTCAACATCCAAAACATAGAAATCAACGGGGACATAGGCATTGTTAACCATAATAAGAACATCATTAATACTCCCCATGAGTTTCTTTTTAGCATTATCTTCAAGTGGGACATTCAAATAACAATCTTCCAATGATGGAAAATCAAGCATATCATAAATCCTTCTAGGCATAATAGAAACACTACTATCAAGATCTCATAATGCTTTAAAATCAAAATCATTCACTTTCATATTGATGATGGGTTCCCAACCATCTTCTTGTTTTATTGGAATAAAAGCTTTATGTTTCATCTTTTCTTCTTTAGTTTTTATGAGAGCATTAGTAATGTGTTTTGTAAAGGCCATATTCGTAGCACTAGCGTTAGGACTTTTAGCAAGCTTTTGTAGGAACTTAATAACTTCAGAGATGTTGCAACCATCAAGATCAAAATCATAATTATCATCTAAAGTAGTAGAGCTATTGCTAGCCTCAACACTAGTGGTAGTGATAGTAGAAACACTAATTTTTCTAGCAATTTCATCTTATCTTTCCCACTTAGCATGCAATTCAGCTAATAGTCTAAAATTTTCATCAATTTTAACTTATATGGCATTAGTAGCAGCAAAGGTATTCTCATTAGTTTCAGGTTTAGCAGCCATTTTATTCAGAGAAGATTGAGCTTCAGCCAATGATGCTATATTTCTTTCAGCATTAGAGAGTTTCTCCTCAATAGTTTTATTGAAGGCAGTTTGTTTACTAATAAAGTCTTTAAGCATAACTTCAAGTTCAGAGGGAGCACTCCTATTATTGTTGTAGTAATTTCCATAAGTATTTCCATTGTTTGGAGGATATGGCCTATAATTGTTGTTACCAAAATTATCTTGTAGGCATTATTGCTAAAATTGTTATTTCTTATAAAGTTCACATCAACTTTCTCTTCTTGAGCAACCAAAGAGGCTAAGGGAACATGATTTGGATCAATATGGGCTTTCCCATTAACAAGCATAGACATAATAACATCAATTTTATCACTCAAGGAGGAGGTTTCCTCAACAGAATTTACCTTCTTACCTTGTGGAGCTCTTTCAGTATGCCATTCAGAATAGTTAACCATCATATTATCCACAAGCTTTGTTGCAACACCCAAAGTAATGGTCATAAAGGTACCTCCAGCAGCAGAATCCAATAGATTTCTTGAAGAATAGTTCAATCCTGCATAATTTTTTGGATAATCATCCAAGCAGTCAGTCCATGAGTGGGACAATTCTTTACCAAAGATTTCATTCTTTCCCAAGCTTGAGCAACATGTTCATTATCAGATTGTTTAAGCTTCATTATTTCACGTCTCATAGATATAATCTTAGCAGGAGGATAGTATTTTCCAATGAAAGCATCTTTGCATTTAGTCCAAGAATGAATACTATTCCTAGTTAAGGAATTCAACCATTCTTTAGCTTTTCCTCTCAAAGAGAAAGGAAACAATTTAAGCTTAATGATATCTCCATCTATATCCCTATGCTTTTGCATCTCACAAAGTTCAACAAAGTTATTTAGATGAGTAACATCATATTCATTACCAATACCAGAAAATTGTTCTCTCATAACAAGATTGAGTAAAGCAGGTTTTATTTCAAAGAAAGTAGCTTCAGGAACAGGTGGAGCAATAGGTGTGCTTATGAAATCATTGTTGTTGGTGCTAGTGAAGTCACACAACTTAGTGTTTTCAAGAGTAGTCATTTTTTTGTGTTTTTAATAAAGAAAGCAAACTAGTACAACTATTTTTTTTTGTGTTTTTGATAAAGAAACAAGCAAACAAAGAGAAATAAACTAAGCAAAACAAAAATAACAAAGTAAAGAGATTGGTTATGAAGGACTCCCCTTGTGAAGATGTCTTTGACTCCTCGGCAACGACGCCAGAAAAGTACTTGCTGACTCGTGTATTAACGAGATCGTTGGGGAACCCCAAGAGGAAGGTATGATGAGCACAGCAGTAAGTTTCCCTGAGTTATGAAACCAAGGTTATCAATCTAGTAGGAGCAAGGAAACACCTCCAAGGTGTTGCTAGCTAGACTTTGGCAGGGCGCACTACCGGCGCATACAGCAACCTGGAAACCTGCACAACACAACCACATAACTTTGCCCCAACATATAGTGAGGTTGTCAATCTCACCAGTTTTGCTAAAAACAAAGGATTAAACGTATTGTGTGGAAGAGAGTAATAGTTTGCAGAAAGTAAACAGAAAGAAGTAAATAGTTGTAGATTGATGATAAAAGAAAGGATCGGGGTCCATAGTTCACTAGTGGTGGCTCTCCTTAAGATAGATAACATGTTGGGTAAACAAATTACAGCGGCGCAATTGACAAACATCGAGAAAGAAATCATGCATATACTACTCATCTTGATTCCTTTGAGATTCGATTGGGCATTACAACATTATACATAGACCATAATCCAACTGCATCTATGACTAATAATCCACCTTCAGGTTATCATCTGAACCCCCTCTAGTATTAAGTTGCAAGTAACAGATAATTGCATTACACCTTTCGTGTAAAGTAAACAATACGATTGTTCTATGAACAAAGGATTGTTGTTTTCTCCCTAGTAGCAACAACACATCTAGTACCTTAGAGATTTCTGCCACTTCCCCAGATTACTAGAGGCATGAACCCACTATCGAGCATAAATACTAACTCTTGGAGTTGCTAGCAGCTACTTGGCCAAGATAGCTACTAACAACGGAAAGCATGCAAGATCACAAATAACAAAGACATGATAGAATCAATAATCAATCTGAAATAGCATGTCAATATCCATCGGATACCCGCAAACACAACATGTAGGAATTACAAATAGATGATCTTGATCATGAACGGAGCTCACAAGATCTAAACATGATAGCACAAAGGAGAAGAACCAGCCATATAGCTACTACATGGACCCATAGTCGAGAGACGAACTACTCACGCATCACACCGGAGGCTTGCATGGTGATGAAGAAGGCCTCCAGGGTGAATTCTCCCCTCCGGCAGGGTGCCGGGAAGAGCTTCAGATCCCTCCCGATCTAGGGATGGAGATGACGGTGGCTATAGACTCTTTCATGGAATTTTGATCGGGTACTTAGGGTTTCTGTATCAGAGGCATCTTATAGGCGAAAGGGGAGGCCGAGAGGGTGCCGAAGGTAGCCAGACCACCCCCTGGCACGGGCCAGGCTGAGCCGCGCAACTAGGTGGCGTGACGCCCCCTGGCCCCTCTCCGTCTCGTACTCTGGCTCCTTGTGTCCCTCGGTGAAAAACTGATTTTGGCTTTTGTCCCATCCAATTCCGAGAATATTCATTTTCTGACTTTCCTAGAACCAAAAACAGCAGAAAACAGGCAGCTGGCACTGTGGCTCTTGTTAATCGGTTAGTCCAAGAAAGTGTATAGAAAGTACTCCAAAGTGTGGACAAAACATAAGAAAGTAGATAAAACCAAGCATGGAACATAAAAAATTATGGATACGTTAGCAACGTATCAGTGGCTGACGCCCTAGTGGGCCAGCCCCCCCCCCCCCCCCCCCCCCCCCCCCCCCCCCCCCGCGCGCGGGGCCCATGGGATGGCTGGCGGCGCCACCCCTCCCCCTGTCCTCTCCTGTAGTCCCACCCCGGGAATTTGAGGGAGGTAGTACCTCCCCCCTATATATAGTGGGGGTATTTGGCTAGATAAATACACACAATATTGAATAAAGGTCTTCTCGCTTTTGGGAAGACCGCCAATTGATACTCTCTCTCTCTCTCTCTATATATATATATATATATATATATATATATATATATCGTGATCGTGGTCCCAAGTTCGGATTGCGCGAACGAGAGACACCTTAACCGCGGAGCGTCGTTGCGCTGTGGGATTCGGATCCAGGAGCTCTACTTCCACAACTGCTGCTGGATCGGGAAAGTGGGAGTCATCGTTAGGCACCGGACGTGTGTAACACCCCGCGAGGTGTCGCACTTGAGGCACTCAAGTCATTGGAGCGCAAGGACTTCATCATGACCTTGAGGTCGGCTTTGGCTCGTCTACATCAACCACGCGCTCCTAAGCGTTGACAACGCTTTTCGGTCTTCAACGGTAAGTTTGCGAAAAGTCCCTCTCGTTACTGTATTACTAATAGATAGGTCCTGGCAACATCAGGGGTTCAAGGGCGTAGCCTAAAAATTTATTGTTTTCATGCGCGGAACCCCTACACTTATATACTGCCATTGTCTCCCTCTATAATCATAATCTCCAGAAACAGATCTACCTCTTATTCACACGGAAGGACTCTCAACCAGGGGATAGAGGTCAAGAAGAAAAGCTCCCATGGAGATCGGGAGCAATAGCGATCAAGGGAAGGAGATCAAGGCCATCCCTGTAGAGTTCCTTGACGCCGACCATGGGTGCCGGAAGAGGGATTTGAAGGCCCTGGAGCTGAAGATTGAAGAATTGGACAAGGAGAAGCCAGGGACACCAAAACACCTTCGATTGCTGCAACTTTATCCTGGTAAACTAGATGAAGATATCAAGCGGACAACCGAAGTAGGTTTTTCTACGAGTCTTAAGGCGCTACAAACACTTCAGGATAACAATGAGTTCATTAAGGAACGAGTGAAGGTGCTGGAGAGGAACAATCTTTTCTACAAGCTGCGTGTTAAAGAATTAGAAGCTGTCAATCAATCCCTCTGCCTCAGGCTAGCCTGTGAGGATAAGATCCCACGTGCCATGGCGCCACAATGATCTACAACAATCACGGTATCAAATAATCACAAGGGATTATTTGGTCCTGCTTGGCTTGATTCCAAGCTTGGGGAGATCTTTAAGACCTTGTAATCTATCTTATAAGTTTTATTACTATTTTCGCATTAGTTCAAACTAGAAATAAAGTTTGCATCATTAGAATTCCCTTCAAGAATAGTCGATCCCTTTTATGAAATTCCAAGTTTATTATTATATATGGAGCAATATTGAGTTTGTATTTGCTTTATTTGATATATGAATGGCTTGAGTATAATTTTACTTGCACTTGATGATAGCAATAAGAGTCTTCCACACTATTGGTATTAGTATAACACGTAAAGATAATTTAGTCAATATGTTGTAAGTCTACGGTTTGATTTACAAAGAAAAATTATCTACACAATTAAGTTGAAGAAGAAACTTTGAATAAAGGAAAATAAAGTGTTATCAAAATAGAGTGGGAAAAAGTCAGGTAGAATCTTCAAGTCATAAGAATGCTTCATATACAGTTGGAATTTGGTAATTGAGATCGTTAAACTTTGAATTCCTACATGAAGTGGAATATATGGCTAGCTCCTTTGCACATCACTTAAATAAAAGTGTGAGCATATATATACAAAAGAAAAGAAAAGGAAGAATAAAAAAGAGCGAGTGTGCAATGAGCAAGTAGGCATATACCACTGTGATGTAGTATGACAAAGAGATACTTTTGAGATTCTAAATCCCAAGTGAACACATTGATCCTAAAACACTTGGGACTACCTCGTTAACTCATTCGGTTGAACCGGATTCTTTTACATTATGTTGAGATTCATCTTTTATGAACTATTGATCACTAAGGTGTGGAATCCTTCTAATACAATTCCGATGGTTCGAGTAAATTACTATTCATGAACTTATTCCTATGTATCGTACATGATAAACACATGCTGCAATTGCCTCATTTATTTTATCGACTCAGCTTCATGAATATGAGGATCACATCCATTAAGCTAGAGCTTGCTCGGGACGGGCAAGAGTATAATCTTGGGGAAGTTGATGAGTGCATATTTGCATCATGTTTTATATTATTATTTTGCATTGTAGATGTAGGATCTTGGTATTTTACGGTGTTCGTGCGCACATTTTATGTCTATTTTAACCAGGATCAGGATAGATGATGGAGCCAATGGATACAATTCTTGGAGCAGTTGTACTATGGAGAAAAGGAGTAAAAACAACATAAATCGCTTATTTGGGAAATATTAAGAATACCAGAAGAAAACCAGAAGCGAACAAGGGAGGAAGAGAGCGCAACGACCAACTATACAGGGGGAGCAATTTTTCCAGCCGTATAGTTCCGGCCGTATTGTTGGC
Source organism: Avena eriantha (assembly GCA_910589775.1). Lineage (NCBI taxonomy): Eukaryota > Viridiplantae > Streptophyta > Magnoliopsida > Poales > Poaceae > Avena > Avena eriantha. Next base: position 538,935,761 of record OU342742.1, read on the forward strand.
ACTGCCTCCACCTCGTCAAATAGTTTCACTCCGTGCAATTGGTTCGAGGAGATGACATATAGAACACCAGAAATCGCAGAAACCTCACCTCCGAAAGGCATCTAGAGACGAAACTCGTCCATAGGGGATCCATCTTTGCCCTGCGCAGATCCAGGAGGCTAAGGTGTCGATCTTCATCATCCACCACTGCACCACCACCATCTCCATCCATCCCATCTACATCTTGTCTAGATCTTGTTGTAATTCTTATACTCGTTGTGGATTTATACAAGTACTATTCATCTATGATTGTTTCATTACCATTGCCATGATGTTGATTGCCTCCATGTCTGAGTAGATCATTAGTTCTTGGGGAGATGGAGAAACCCTAGTATGAGATTGAAATAAGATAAAGTCTATTATGATATTCATCGTTGTGACCATGTGTTAGATTTTCTACATCTTGATGTTGTGAGAAGTCGACCTCTCAATATTTGCCTCTTGTGGGGACTTGATAGAGGAAACTACTTATTGGTAGACGGAGGCGTGTTAGCACTTATAGTGACTAAAAATTTGTTGGCACCCCTTACGTATCAACTTGGGAAACCGAGGAAACTTATGGAACACTATCCATGCCATGGGATACATCCTACGGGATTACGTCCCTTAATAGCACAGTAATTTGATTGATATCGATTGCTGACTGCTGTGGTTATGAGGATGATGTGAGCAGCGATTGTTGCCTATTCGTCCAAATACTGAGTTCCTCCCACACATACATAGTTGAGAAAGTTCATGATGACAATCTTTATCTTAGATCTTTACAATACTAGTGGTGTATCCGCTACTCCCTGAGAACGCCTTTTTTCCCTACTGCAGTTCCAATCTCTCTTACATACATGATTCTTACTTTTTGTACTTAGTTATTTTACTTTACTTTATTGCTCTTATACCCAAAACCCAAAAACACCTTTTTACACAATACTCGCATTTTATCTTATCACTTAGAACTTTATCTAGCATTTCTATCGTAATATCTATTTGAAGAATTATTAGACTTCAGACTCCTGTTTCCTGTGGGATCGATATCTTTATTTCGAAACTAGCTACAAATGATATGTGCACTTGCAGTCATCAAGCTATTTTCTGGCACTGTTGCCGAGGAGCTAAGCATTGTAGGTATTTTAGTTTTTGCTTATTTATTTTTGTCTTGCTAAATTTTGTTTTGAGTTACAGGTATTCGCCAACATGATGGAGTTTGATCATATGACTAGTGCTAACCCACTCAACCACTTTGGGAAGCCCTATGATATTTATAAAAGAGACAAGTCCAATGAGAAGACAAGGGGTTTGAAATAAATCCTCTAGTACTTAGTATTCTACATAAGAAGCAATTTACTAGAGATGAAGAAGATCCTGATCCATATAAGCATATTGCATGTTTTAAGGATATATATGTGGCACTTTTCTATTGACAGAATATACCGCCAATGAGGTAAGGGTTAAACTTTTTAGTCAAACTTTGGCAGGTACAACTCTCTCATGGTATAGATCTCTACCCCTGAAGCCACTACTACTTGGGATAATCTAGCTTGTAAATTTCTATCAAAATATTATCCATTATCAAAATCTTTTGGAATTAGGCGTCTTTTAATGACTTGGAAGAGTCGTTCTAATGAAGGACTAGTAAGAGCTTATATTAGATTTAAATATTTACTACGAGTATGTCCTCATCATGATTTGCCTGAATGATATTTACTGCATATCTTTTATGGCAGTTTAATTGAACCTAATAAAATGAACTAGACTCTTTCGCGGAAGGACTTTTATGAATCTTCCTATACCTAAATCTTGGGCTTTACTTAATAGAATTCGTGATCATAGAGTTTCATGGAATTTTGGTCTAGGAAGTGAGGGAGGCGTAGAAATAGAGCATGATTGTATTCATGACTATAATAAAAAAGGCCATGTTAAATTATCAAAAGAACTTTATTTAGATTCAGATCTTGTGTTGCAAGTTGTTAAAGCTTTTACAGAACATATTAAAGCTCCAAAGGAGGGTCCAATCAAGTATGGTCCACCACCCGAACCAGAAAAGAAAAGAGAAGATGAATCAACACTGGCCTCCGTAGAACCAATATATGAAGTGCCTTTCCCTAACACTACACAAAAGCATATTTATGAATATGATCATGTCAAAGCAGTACAGGAAAAGAGGGAAGAAGAAAGCATGTCGGAAGTCGTGGAACATCTGGAAGAAACCAAAGATGAAGAGGTAACCAAGGAAGCAAGTATGGCTATGTACTCACACTGTAACATAGTTGAACTTGATGAAGAGACTTTCATATTGGTTGAAGGTAAAATAAAGGTAAAAGATGTGGGTAAGCCTATTCTTCCCTGCATATTTAAAGAAACCTCTCATTACGGTTTATGTGATCTTGGCAACCAAGTTAATGTTATATCTTATGATTTTTACTTAGAAATAAAAGAAGAAATGGAACCAGCTACAATTGAAAATACTGATATAACAATTATTTTAGCCAATAAAAACCTTAGAATTCCAATGGGAGTAGTTGACAATGCAACTGTCACAATTGGCAACAAAGACTTTCCTATTGATTTTGTAGTTGTTGATATGCCAGCTGACACTCTTTGCCCAATTATATTTGGAAGGAACTTTTTGGGTGATATAGGTGCCTACGTTAACTTCAAGAAGGAGATTGTGTCTCTTAAGCTTGGGGGAACGGAAAACAAATTCCATTTCTCCAAATTTAAAGACAGACCTCCACAAATACAAGAATAAGAGAGAACAATTGAGGAAATGGCGGCTCTTTTCTTTAGTAATCAAGAAGAAGAGATAGATGAAGATCCAAATTATGAAGAAATAGTTATGGAGGACAAGTCCCTAGGAGAACTAGAAAATGAATTCGATTCACTTCCCGTTTTGGGACCTCCAACCGATGAGGCTTTTGAAGATCCAAAAAGAGAGGGGATGAGGATTTACCACCCCCAGAGTTGAAGACTCTACCAGAAAATCTTAAATACAGGTTTTTAGATGATACCAATAAATTCCCTGTTATTATTAGTGCTAAACTTCCAGGAGAAGAAGAAGAACTAATGAGGATACTTAAGGAGCATCACCAAGCCTTTGGGGTACTCAATGGATGACTTGAAGGGAATTAGTCCCATGACAGCCGTCCATCGAATATTCATGGAAGAAGGTGCTAAACTAGTTGCAGAATTCAATAGAAGACTAAAGCCTAAAATGAAAGAAGTGGTAATAAAAGAAATTGTACACCTATTGGATGCAGGTATAATCTATCCTGTTAAAGAAAGTGAATGGGTAAGTCATGTTCACTATGTTCCTAAGAAGGGCGGTTCTACTGTTGTTCCTAATGAAAACAATGAATTGATACCTACTAGAACTGTTGTTGGGCATAGGATGTGCATAGACTTCAGGAAATTAAACAAAGAAACTAGGAAATCTCACTACCCATTACCGTTCATAGATCAAACTTTAGAAAGGTTAGCAAACCATACTCACTTTTGCTACTTGGACGGATACTCTGGTTTCTCTCAAATAGCTGTTCATCCGGATGACCAACTTAAAGCAACTTTCATTGGTCCTTACGGTTTACATGCTTACCGACGTATGCCCTTTGGTTTATGTAATGCTCCATCTACTTTTGAAATATGCATGACTACTATTTTTGCTGATTTTATAGAACTTATAATGGAAGTATTTATGGATTACTTTTCTGTCTATGGAAATTCTTTTACTAGTTGTTTGGATAATCTCAAAAGATTTTGCAGTGTTGTGAAGAAACTAATCTTGTTCTAAACTGGGAGTTTTATGGTCAAAGAAGGTATAGTCCTCGGACACCAGGTATCAGGTAAGAGAATTGAAGTTGATAGAGCTAATGTTGAAGCAATAGAGAGAATGCCACCGCCTAGGGATATTAAAGGTATAAGAAGTTTTCTTGGTCATGTGGGTTTTTATAGAAGGTTCATTAGAAATTTCTCTGGAATATCTAAACCTTTGAAAAACCTCTTACAAAAGGGAATGAGATTTAGTTTTGATGATAAGTGTCTTGAAGCCTTTGATAAACTCAAAAATGCTTTATCTCGCGCTCCTATTATTAAACCACCTATCTAGGATACAACCTTTGATTTAATATGTGAAGTTAGTGATGATGTTGTAGGAGTAACTCTAGGACAACATATTGGTTGTAGATTTAATATTATACATCATGCTAGTAGAACTCTCAATGGTGCTCAAAAGAACTACCCTAAGGAAGAAAAGGAACTTTTTTCTGTATTTTTCTCTTGAGATAAATTTCATTCCTATATAGTTGATGCAAAGGTAAGAGTTCACACGGATCGTGATGACTTAAAAGAACTCCTTGAAAGGAAAGACCATAAGCCAAGGCTGATCCGTTGGATTCTTTCACTTCAAGAATTTGAGTTGCAGATTATGCAAATGCAAGAAATAAAGATGTTAGATGCAGTGTCCATGTTGGCCCCGCAAGACACTAATCTTATTGAGAGGAACTTTAGTCCTGGTGATTTTCATTTATGGGAATTATTCAATGAACTAAGGTCAATTCCTCCAAAAGAGAAGAATTCTTTGTTATGGGAGGAACTTTTCATCCCCGAATTAAGCAAAGGTAAGTGCAAGGTAAGTGTTCTTACCCAAATAAGTGATTTACTTTCACAATTCTTACTTTTAAAAATTCTGCCTTTGAATTCCTTGTATTTTCTGTAGTTTTAGAGGGTTTTTTCCAACTATACGGGCGGAGCTATACGACCGGAGAGGGAGCCTCCGCCGTATAATTGGTCATTAAACTTTCTGTATCATCTTCGTGAATTTTTTTTCGCTATCTGAGCCTATATGGTCGCAACTATACGATCAGAACCAAAAATCCTGGCCATATAGTTGGTCATTAAACTCTCGGATGGTTTTGCTTTTGATGTTTGTATCTATACGGTCGCAACTATACGACCGGAGCAAAAATTCCGGCTGTATAGTTGGTCGTTAAACTCTCAGACACTTTTGGTTCTGATGTCTGTATCTATTCGGTCGCAACTATACGACCGGAATCAAAAATTCCGGCCGTATAGTTGGTCGTTAAACTCTCAGACACTATTTCATTCGATCTTTCATTTATTATGACATGAAAAAAAGACGTTATTGTCGGTTCCGAGTCATGATTTAATCGACCTGGACTCGAGATATTTGGAAATATCTGCCCAGAACCAACTATACGGTCGGAGCTATACGAGCCGCGCCCGTATAGTTGGTCGTTACGCGGCAGGACACTTCCAAATCCATGATTTCTTTCTCTGTTTTGTTCAGATTCTTTTCTTGGGCGACAATTTGGTGTTTCTCGCAAGTTTTACTGACCTCTGACCCCGCTTATATACTGCCATTGTCTCCCTCTATAATCATAACCTCTAGAGACAGATCTACCTCTTATTCACACGGAAGGACTCTCAACTAGGGGATAGAGGTCAAGAAGAAAAGCTCCCATGGAGACCGGGAGAAATAGCAAGCAAGGGAAGGAGATCAAGGCCATCCCTATAGAGTTCCTTGACGCCGATCATGGGTGCCGGAAGAGGGATTTGAAGGCCCTGAAGCTGAATATTGAAGAGTTGGACAAGGAGAAGCCAAGGACACCCAAACACCTTCGATTGCTGCGACTTTATCTTGACAAACTAGATGAAGATATCAAGCGAACAACCAAAGAAGGTTTTTCTATGAGTCTTAAGGCGCTACAAACACTTTAGGATAACAATGAGTTCATTAAGGAACAAGTGAAGGTGCTGGAGAGGAGCAATCTTTTCGACAAGATGCATGCTATAGAATTAGAAGTTTTCAATCAATCCCTCCGCCTCAGGCTGACCCGTGAGGAGAAGATACCATGTGCCATGGCGTCACAGTGATCTACAACAATCACGATATCAAATAATCGCAAGGGATTATTTGATCCCACCTGGCTTGATTCCAAGCTTGGGGAGATCTTTAAGACCTTGTAATCTATCTTATAAGTTTTATTACTATTTTCGCATTAGTTAAAACTAGAAATAAAGTTTGCATCATTAGAATTCCCTTCAGGAACACTCGATCCCTTTTATGAAATTCCGAGTTTATTATTATATATGGAGCAATATTGAGTTTGTGTTTGCTTATTTTGATATATGAATGGCTTGAGTATAATTTTACTTGCACTTGATGATAGCAATAGGAGTCTTCCACACCATTGGTATTAATAGAACACCTAAAGATAATTTAGTCAATATGTTGTAAGTCTACGGTTTGATTTACAAAGAAAAATTATCTACACAATTAAGTTGAACAAGAAACCTTGAACAAAGGAAAATAAAGTGCTATCAAAATAGAGTGGGAACAAGTCAAGGTAGAATCTTCAAGTCATAAGAATGCTTCATATACAGTTGGAATTTGGTAATTGAGATCGTTAAACTTTGAATTCCTACATGAAGTGGAATATATGGCTAGCTCCTTTGCACAACACTTAAACAAAAGTGTGAGCATATATATACAAAAGAAAAGAAAAAGAGTGAGTGTGCAAAGAGCAAGTAGGCATATACCACTGAGTTATAGTATGATAAAGAGATACTTTTGAGATTCTAAATCCTAAGTGAACACGTTGATCCTAAAACACTTGTGACTACCTCATTAACTCATTTGGTTGAACCAAATTCTTTTACATTATGTTGAGATTCATCTTTTATGAACTATTGATCACTAAGATGTGGAAGCCTTCTAATACTATTCTGATGGTTCGAGTAAGGTACTATTCATGAACTTATTCCTATGTATCGTACATGATAAACACATATTGCATTTGCCTCATTTATTTTATCGACTCAGCTTCATGAATATGAGGATCACATCCATTAAGCTAGAGCTTGCTTGAGACGAGCAAGAGTCTAAGCTTGGGGAAGTTGATGAGTGCATATTTGCATAATGTTTTCCATTATTATTTTGCATTTTAGATGTAGGATCTTGGTATTTTACGGTGTTCGCGTGCACATTTTATGTCTGTTTTCACCAGGATCATGACAGATGATGGATCCAATGGATACAATTCTTGGAGCAGTTGTACTATGGAGAAAAGGAGTAAAAAACAACGTAAATCGCTTATTTGAGAAATATTAATAATATCAGAAGAAAACCAGAAGCGAACAAGGGAGGCAGAGAGCGCAATGACCAACTATACAGGCAGAGCAATTTTCCAGCCATATAGCTCCGGTCGTATAGTTGGCACCGCCTCCGCCTCGTAAAATAGTTTCACCCCGTGCAATTGGTTCAAGGAGATGACATACAAAACACCAGAAATCGCAGCAACCTCACCTCTGGAAGGCATCTAGAGGGGGAACTCATCCACGGGGGATCTTCACCCTGTGCAGATCCGGGAGGCTAAGGCATCGATCTTCATCATCCACCACTGCACCACCACCATCTCCATTCATCCTATCTACATATTTTCTAGATCTTGTTGTAATTCTTATACTCGTTGTGGATTTATACAAGTATTATGCATCTATGATTGTTTCCATTACCATTGCCATGATGTTGATTGCCTCCATGTCTAAGTAGATCATTAGTTTTTGGGGAGATGGAGAAACCCTAGTATGAGATTGAAATAAGATAAAGTCTATTATGATATTCATCACTGTGATCATGTGTTAGATTTTCTACATCTTGATGTTGAGAGAAGTCGACCTCTCAATATTTGCCTCTTGTGGGGACTTGATGGAGAAACGACTTGTTGGTAGACGGAGGCGTGTTAGCACTTATAGTGACTATAAAGCTGTTGGCACCCCTTACGTATCAACTTCGAAAACCAAGAAATCTCACGGAACACTATCCATGTCATGGGATATGTCCTACAGGATTACGTCCCTTAATAGCACCGTAATTCGATTGATGTCGATTGCTGACTGTTGTGGTTATGAGGATGATGTGAGCAGCGGTTGTTTCCTATTCATCCAAATACAGAGTTCCTCCCACACATACATAGTTGAGAATGTTCATGATGATAATCTTTATCTTAGATCTTTACAATACTAGTGGTGTATCCGCTACTCCCTGAGAATGCCTTTTTTTCCTACTGCAGTTCCAATCTTTCTTACATACGCGATACTTACTTTCTGTACTCAGTTATTTTACTTTACTTTATTGCTCTTATACCCAAAATCCCAAAACACCTTTTTACACAATACTCACATTTTATCTTGTCACTTAGAACTTTATCTAGCATTTCTATCGTAATATCTATTTCAAGAATTATTAGACTTTAGACTCCTGCTCTCTATGGGATCGATATCTTTATTTCAAAACTAGCTACAAACGATTTGTGCACTTATAGTCATCAGGACCTGGCATTCAGAGCCAGCAGAAAACAGAGAAACCTCACCTCCGGAATGGAACTGGAGAGGAAACTGTTGCACGGATCATCGAAGTTTTAGGCATCTTCTCCATCATCATCAACCGCTGCATATTTATCACCATCACTATTCTCCATCTCATTTACCTCCATCTTGTTGTAATTACAATTTATATTGTGGATTTTCACTTGTTATCATCCATCTACTCGTATTCATTTTCACTTGTGGAATGCCCCCTTGTTCTTGGGGAGAGATGGAGAAATACTAGCAATATTATGATGTGAAACAAAAATGATCTATAAGTTCAGTTCATGAGCATGTATTTGTTTTATCTCTAGATATTATGTGAAGTGTACCATGTAATATTTGCCTCTAAGACTGGAGACGAAACTACCATTGGTCATATGGTAGTACGTATGGTGCTAAGTGACATAACGTGCCAGGGTGCTATTCATGCGGGTAACGGGGATAAGAAGGGATTCACTAAGCTTATATCAATATTCACGGGGAAACCCTTAATTATGATGGATCAACGTGGCTTGATTACGATCGTTGGAGTGGTTATTAGGGATGAAATAACATATGGTTCTGTGATTATCTTATTATAGAGCTCTTCCTATACATGCACATAAAGGACGATATAGATTTATTCTAATCATAAATAGTACCAATGCTAGTGGTAGATCCTACACTCCCGGAGAACGCTTTAGCCCTCATATAGTTTCATAATTTTCTACATAGTGTTTGTCTCTTGGTTGTATCCTTTAGCTTTAATCTTTAATCTTTTGCACACAATCACAATTCTCTTAAAACACCTTAGCCTAGAAGAAAATATAACTTCTAAGTATACTTTGGTAAAAGGTAGCAAACGACATAAAGAACTCTACCAATAGCTCTATGTGGTTCGATACTCTTACTTCAAAAACTAGCTATACTATACTTGTACTTGCAGTCACCACCCCCCACAACCATAGTAGTAATCTTAGGCAATCCACCCGTGATTCCCTACTATTAAGGGTTACCCCATGGTCATGGATTTGGATTTGTGAGTCCCCTCTTATTTCCCCTTGAACATATGAGTAATAATCGAATGCAATATGTCACTTATTACCTTCACACCACCACATACCCAATTGTAGTTTCCTCCCTTGTACCAAAGATAAATATTGTGTGGTCGACTTCACACAATATCAAGAAATAAAACTAATACGTATTCATGAACAAACTTATGGACTATCTTTGATTCAATTCATCACCATGTTAGGGTTTATCCAGCTCTCAAAAACAAGGTAAACTACTCACACATAGAGGCAATCAACATCATTGTGGTAATATGGACGGAATACAAATGGATTGATAAGTACTTGTGCAAGTCCACAACAAACTCTAGGAAATAGAACAAGATGAATGTAATAGAGATGAATAGGGCGATGGTGATGGTGGAGTTGTAGCGGTTGATGGAGATGATTCCCAAGCCTTTAAAGATATTTATAGTGGTGAGGATCAAAGTCTCAAAAATTCTCCCTCAAGATCGTTTCTAGAGGTGAGGTTTCTGTGAACTAATAGTGTCTCTGAATGTGGGGTCTCAAATCTGTCTACACTGGGTGAAAGTATTTGAAGAGGAGGCTCTGTCTCCACACCGTATGGGTGGACTCTGCCCGTACGGGTGGTTGTTAAAACCTCTGGCCGTGACTTTGCAAGGGGGCTTGTTCCCCCTTCTTCCCAAGTGCGTGGATATTTATTAGTGCACTTTTGTGGCTCCCAAACACCGTATTTTTTGCCCATAGTTGACTCTTCCAATTAATTTGTTCATCCACACCTTCAATTCCGGGATGCTGATGAAATAAGCATAAAAGAGGCACACGAGCGGGGTAAAATACCCAAATCCTATCGCTACTCATGCAAAAATACAAGGTAAACAAGTTGCAAAAATGCACTCATTAATGGGCTGCTGATATGCTCGAGACTGAAAAATGTTTGAATTTGAAAATGTTCAAATTTGAAAAATGTTTGAAGTTGAAAAACGTTCAAAATTTGAAATGAATTCAAATATGTTTGAAATTAAAGATATTCAAATTTCAAAAATTCAAATAAAAATGTTTGAAAATTAAGAAAAATATTCTAATTTGGTTAAATAGAAAAGAAAAAAGAAAAACTAGAAAGGCAACATAAAAGAAATAGAAAAGCCATAAATCTGCCAGAAAAAACAGAAACGGGAAAAATAAAACCAAAACCAGGAAGAAGTAAAATCTCGCTAACAGGTCCCGACCCAACCCCTCTTCACGCATGGGGGACACAATGCATATGGCTAATTGATGCCCGCGCAACTGCAGGCACCGCACAGGGGCACTCCCTGTTGGGCCGGCCCATTTCGTGCTCTGATGTTTTTCCTTCTTTTCCCTTTTTTCTTTTCTATTTTTCTTTTACGTTTTCTCGAATAATATTCATTATATTTTGGTAAATATTCACGTTTTTCAAAATTGGTTTATGGTTTATGAGTTTAGTTCATGTTTTTTTGAAAACAAATCATGAATTTTGAAATTGATTCATGTTTTTTTGAATTTGGTTCATTATTTCTATTGAGTTGGCTCATGATTTTTTGAATTTGGTTCATGATTTTTGAAAATTAGTTCATGATTTTTGAATTTTGTTTGAAAAGTTTTCAAAAACAAATCATGTTTTTTGAAATTTTCATGAATTTTGAACACAATTCTTATTTTTTTTAGAAATATTTGGAAAATGTTTACCGCTTTTAACCATAATTATGAAAATATTCATATAGAAAAAATAAATAGAAAAAAGAAAAAAGAGCAACACCGAGTCGAGCTACAATTAGCAACACCCACTGGTCGAACGACGCGCAACAACTCAGAGCCGAATTTCAGGTTTCGATTCATAGAGACCTAGGATCCCTGCCATGAGTGTGACGACACGGGCGTTCGTACTGAATCGGGTCGGGTTCAAGTGCAGTGGACGCAGATCTCTTGATGTTTGGCTGAAAGGGAAAAAGTTAGACAATTTTTTTGGTGAAGATTTGCAGTTTTTTCAGTGAAAAACAATTAAGTTCACACTAACTCTAAAAAATGTAGTTTGTAGAGGCAATGCTGACGCGTTGGTCAAAAACTTTTAGAAAGTTTAGCCAACTTTTATACAGTTATCACATACTTTTGTATCGAAATAGTAATGACGTAACCAAATACTATTAAATATCTATTTATTCCTACTCGTGGTTAAATTTAGTTAATTGTCATAGTTATCCCACAAAATTAAGACAATATTTATGTACTGATTTTGCGTGGTTTATTCACATACGTTTCATACAAAATCACCTACCATTTCGAACAAACATCGGTGCATATTATAGTCAAGCAATTCAGGCACAACAGATTACATTTTCACTAAAACTATACCACACATACTATAAATTCATTAGCCACACATACTACAAAATTATTAGCCATAAATAGTATAACCATTTAAACTATTACATATGTTTAATCCAGGCTAATTACATGGTCTACTCTTAAGTCAGCAATCTTTTAGATTCACTAAACCTCTGTCTTCACTCGAGGAAAATCAGAACCACCAGCTTGTCCACGCCTAGTTCCCCCACCAAAATTGTGTGCAACCTCGTGAAACGGTGGTGGTCATGTGTTATTTATTCTTCCAGGCTAACACTGCAGGCAACGATGATGCTTTCTGGTTGCCTCGTCGGGGTCCTGAATGCCATGTATAGATTTCAGAACCTCCTCCAGATGGATGATGACTGTGTGCTTCCAGTATAGCTGTTGTCTTACTCTGCTTAGAATTTTCACCTCGTACATCTTAAGAATGGTGTCTGGATCTTCCAGTCACACATTTATCTCGATGATCCATCTATTGCTCGGTGGCACAATCTTCAGCAGCTCGCCGCCAAGGCTACTGACGATCTGGTTGAGGGCCTCCGGTTCTAAGCATTCAAAGGAAGACCGTCAAAACCAAGTTTTGAAAAGAACGAAGCTGCCCAAGCAATTGCCCAACCCACATGTGCGATACCAATGCACGAAGCTTTTTATCCCCACAACACTCGAAAAAAGGGAAGAATGCAGAACGTGCTTGATGTCTGAGCTGTTCTCGAACCGGATGAAGAAATCGAATTGCGGCGGGCATACCTCAATCTTGACAATATTTCGCCGGATCCTAAAACGAGACCTGAAAGACAACAACAAATCTGCCGGTATATGGCGAGACATATCCCCAGCATGGTGGCCATTGAGACGTATTCACCTCATATAGCCTCTCTGAACAATTGGCGAAGCTAATATACATACTCTGTGCGAGATTACAAGCAACTCGGACTTTCCTCTGAATTTTCGGACAGCAAATTAACAAACCATTCGACTGGGGCCAACCCAAGAGATTGGAAGGCGTAGCATCACGATTCGGCTTCACGTTGGGCCTGGTGCGATATATGGTTGTGGTACGTTCTAATTTTGGAGGCACGCAGTACAATTATCCGTCTCTTCTGGTTTGGGCCCGATCGGGTAGAGCGTGAGCGTGACACGGCGCGGTCGTGCAGCTCAATCAGAATCGCCACACAATGAATTCCTCCGTTTCCGAAAACGGAACAGACCGCCGCGCAGAAGGGACAAACTACCCCACCGACCGTTGCCTCTCCGGGGCGGTGGCGCCGCGGCGCACGGCGGGAAAAGCGACCAAACCCGTCCCAGAAACAGAAACAGAAAGGCTTCTTTCCAGCGCGCTTTCGAGTCTCGAAAGCAAGCGAAGCAGTCGAGTGAGGAGCCAAAGTCCAAACCCGAAAGCTAGCCATCCCTCTGCGTCTCTCCCCGCGTGCGTACGTACGGAGCAGAGCCCGATCGACTGCGATGGCACGACGGAAGCCGCGGCTGGCGCAGGGTGCAGCCCGGAGCGCCGAGGACCAGGCGGCGACGGCGGCGGCGCCGCTGAAGCGGGGCCCCTGGACGGCGGAGGAGGACGAGGTGCTTGCGCGGTTCGTGGAGCGGGAGGGGGAGGGACGGTGGCGCACGCTGCCGCGGCGCGCGGGGCTCCTGCGGTGCGGCAAGAGCTGCCGCCTCCGGTGGATGAACTACCTCAGGCCGGACATCAAGCGCGGGCCCATCGCCGACGACGAGGAGGACCTCATCCTCCGCCTCCACCGCGTCCTCGGCAACCGGTGCGTGCACGCAACTAGCTCAATGAAATGCCATGTCCAAAATGCATCCGAGCGATTAAATAAATGTGCAACACAGTAAGTGCGGACATGTGTGCACGCAGGTGGTCGCTGATCGCGGGGAGGCTGCCGGGGCGCACGGACAACGAGATCAAGAACTACTGGAACTCGCACCTCAGCAAGAAGCTCATCGCCCAGGGCCTCGACCCGCGGACGCATATGCCGCTCACCGCTGCTGCTTCTGGCAAGACGGCACCGGCTGGTCGCTCCCACGCCCCCGCTACTGCCGACAAGACGATGGCGGCGGTCGATCCGCCGCGTCCTCCGCCTCCGCCACTGAAACCAACAACCTTGTCGGCTGCTGGAACTGGATGCGACGGCCGTGACAGCCCAGCCGACGAAGGCGACGAAGACTTCGCATTCGCAACGTCGATGAGCCTCGACACCCATGGCTTGGAAGGATTCGGTGATCAGTTCATTGCCGACTACGGTGGTGCTGCTCGTGGAGGCCGCTTCCAGGACGTCATGGGGTGCCCGATGGTGGACGACGACACGTTCACCTCGTTTCTCGATTCTTTGGTCAGTGAGAGCCAGTTCGCCGATTACCTCGCCGCTGGTCACAAGAACGATCAAGGTGGCGCTAGCTAGCCGATGATTCCTCACAACTGTGCACTCTTAAGTCAGTGTTAGCTAACAACCGCGAATCAGTTAGCTACTAGAATAAGTTGATCATACGAGTAGCTTGATACTCCACTGCACAGGGATTGCTTCTCGATCTGGTGACTGGTCTGTGCAGTGTGACAAAATTAATACTACATGGGTGTGTATGGATTGCAAAGACATTCGGTGTTACTGATGGATGCATGTAAGATGCGAGTTAATGTGTTCACCTGCCTGCTGCTCATGTGTGCGTTGCCCGACCTGACCTGCCGGTTGAGTGTACGCGCCGCTCATAGACCTGCAGGTCCATCCGCCTATATTTGTACGCGCACATCTCGTTTGGTTTTGCGTACCTTGCATTCCTTCCTTCCTTGTAATTTGCCTTATCTGTACAGCCACCGCCTGTCCTAATTGATTCGGCTGTCGACTGGATTCAGGAAAGAAATTTCAGGTTTCACTGAAGGTCATGGGCGTGCGTACAGTACACTGTTTGCCCTGTGCAATCCTGCGTACAGAGCGACAGCAAGCGTGTGAATTAGGAGTATAGTCGTAGTATATATCAGCACGCACGAAGCAAAGAAAGAGGAGACGCTTATACAAAGGGAACACCGTACTTCACATACTCATTGCTAGCAGTATATGAATATCATTATATCAACACGTAATAACGCGAACAAAGAATCCATACAAAGAGATCCAAGGCTGAAAACTCTGAGTCGTACCGGCAAAATGGCGCAATGCATCGCGACAGTTAACAGAGAGGAAGATTTGACCTTGTTTTTTCAGCAGCAGGATCGTCGTCCCGTCCGCCATGCGCCGACATCGATCTGCTAGCTCCCTGGGGGAAAATGTTACTGCTCGCGGAGGGAACCGAGGGAGAGAAACACCGGAGTTGTACGGGGGAGCTGATGCTATATAGCGAATTTACCCACCGTTGCAACCGGCCGTCGTCAAGATGGACCGTCAGGTTGGACTTAACCAACAGATTTTGAGCGGCTTCTTCGTCCGTCTGTGATCTTTACAAGAACTTTTTTTACGTACGTACCAGGTTTTGACTGGTAGCTGGTGAAGAACTTGTGATTTCCGAACTGACGTGTTATCTGAATCGTGACTGCCCGCGACTTTCCGCTCGCAGGTCGATTGCGTAGAGGAGCGCTACAGTGCTGCTACGTCTTCAGAGGCAGGTTACGTAGTCCTATCTTTCCGCTTTCCGACCTTAGCGTTTCGTTTGGCCGGTGGGGCGCCGTTTGCCTGCGAAGAGATGGTCTCCCCGTCGTTGCTAGTGGCGCCGCTACCCCTGCCGCCTCCTGCCGCGGGGGCATGGTGGAGTCGCGCCAGGCCCACGCCACGGCGGTTCGTCCTGGCCGCATCTAGCCGAGGCAGCGACCCGGCCCCGCCGACGTTCGAGGGGCTGCGGGAGCAGCTCCTCCAACTCCACGCCGAAGCAGACCTCACCCAATCCAAAGGTACAACATAATCCTAGTTTATGTTTTGTTGCACTACTCGCTGCATAAGTGAGCTTATGTTTTGTTGCAGACCTCACCCAATCCAAAGGTAGCTATTAGCTCTATTCTATCGGGGATTGGAATGGTGAATCCGCAGGAGGAACTTATTCATTTTTAATCTACAAATTCGTGCTAGTAAATTGCAGGGAATAATTGTGATTCCAAATTATTGCATTGCGACACATCGATCTCTACTGTAGTTTTATTCGCAACTAAAGGTGTTATTAAGAGTCACTTTATGAATGTAACGCTTTGTGGATAGGATGGGGTACAATACAACTTGGGCGTTCTGGTAGTATTTGTTGCATTGCACAAGTGAACTTATGTTTTTGCTACAATACTCGCTGCAGAAGTGCGCATCATCCTAGTTTAGAAAATGACTGTATTTTGTTCTTGCACTAGCAAATAGCGCTAGGGTAAGGCTTGTGCGGTTGACCGAGGCTGCCGAGAATCTCAAGAAGAGAGCTGTGGTCAGTGTCCGGATGGGCAGAGAGAATGAGGCAGTGGACCTTCTTGTGCAGAAGAAGAAGTTGACCAAAGCTCTGGAGAACATAAAAGGGCGCATTGAGCTGCTTGACAAGCTTTCCACAAAGATTAGTGAGGTGAGTGACATGTTGTTTCCACTCATTATTTTTTTTCTTAGCCTCATCCATCTATGTATTTGAAACTTTGTTTTATCCAGGCTATTTCGGTGAAGCAGAATATGTTAATTGAACACGCATTGCGTCCAGGGATGCCTAATGTAGAAGACTCCAATGACGAGATAAGAGTTTTCTCTGGTAAAGTTGATGATGGGGTGGACGAAACTGATTCTCTTCCCAAATCAGTTGAAAAGAGGTCTGTTGAGATGAAAAATCTGGTATATACAAACTTGGCCAGCCACCCTGAGAAAAGTGAACTTCAGATGGCTCATGGCTTCACATTTTCCAAGGATCATGACTCAACAAGCAGCACGAAGGATCATTCTGCATATGATGATTTTGTAGAGCATATTGTTTCGCAGCTGAATTCGTTAGAAGGTGAAATTGAGCAGTATGTCAATTCCCAATTAGCAACAGATGTGGACATTCAGCAGTCTGTAAGTGGCAAATGGCAAAAACTGTCCACTGTGTTGAAGCTTATAACTGAAACTAGAGAAAGGTGAGTCTTGAAGGGGTGGATGATAAGTTCACAATGCATTCATTTCTGTTTTGTGTTTGGTAGTTTTTGCGTTTCTACAACATATAGCTTTGAGCTTCATCACAGTAACTGAATTTTCCAGGATTGCGAAGATTTTGGATAATACAGTAAGTGACACTGGATCTGATGGCTTGAGGTGATGGCAAACAAGAAAACATTGAGTTCATAATATCTAGCCCTGTCCCTTTCAATGGTAAGTTGTCTAATTGCTTCAATCACTGCACAAATCTCATATTATCAAGTTCTTTCTTGTATCCTTATTTACATATCCATACAATCCGGGTGAGAATATGTAAGAAACCCTGAAGCTATCGCTGTGATTGAGTTCATCCAGCCAGCGTTTGGACTTTTAGTTCAATCACATTACAAGAATATACAACTCCAAGTTCAATTGTATACCACAATGTATGACTGCAAGATCAACTGTAATAGACAGTGTTCTGAGTACTTGTAATATGAAATGGTATTAAATAGGTTACACATACTTGTGCTGGTTTTGATAGCTAATTAGCAAAGTATCAAGACGGTATCTATCATTATGGTATGAGATATTTCTCTAATTTGCATAATAAATAGTCATAAGTTTACAATTATGTCGGCAAGGGCAACATTTCCACATTTTGCTAGGCCTAGCTGATCAAACTGGTCTGAGATCACTGTCACGTCTTTCTCATCGATCTTTCCCATCTCTTTCAGCTTGTAGATCAAAAAGTCTGATTTACTGTTGCACAGGAAGAATGCATCACACGTTAATGACTAAGCACCTTTGCTTGAATATAGAAGACACAGTTACTCTGTAATGAAACATAGTGACATAATTTTGAATTAATCAAATAAGAAAAAGGCAGAAGTTGAGATGAACTGATGAAAAGTAAATTCCATGTAAGATTGTGAGGTCTTAATGCATATCACAAGTATCTGGCCTTGCCCCTGTACAACAACTATAGTGTCTCCCTTTTGTGATTTCTGACATATATTTTAGGAAAAAGGTCACTGTCGGCTTATTTTCGTTATGCACAAAATGTTCTAACAGTTAAATCATTGAAACTCTTGAAATTTTTTGCAAAACATGAATGCATGCTATGGAGTCAGGATGATATCTGGTGTACCTTGTATGCGGCCATGCAGGTAGTAGGGACATACACATGCAGCATACTTTTGTAGATTTTCTATGCATAGATGTCTTCTAATTTCTAAATTAAAATATTGACCATGTTTGTGTTGTATTTACTGTTTCCTTGCGTATTTGGTAAAAGGAATGACAAAAAATATTGAGATAAAAGGAATGACAAATTGTTAGCTCTTCGTCGTGCAACAAATTATGGAAGGTCCTATCGTCAGATAAAATTGACTTCCTCATGAGGAAATAGGATGATGTAATCATTGAATTCAAGACAGCAATAAACTAGAAGCGCATGTTAAGTAACATGATAATTGATGAAAAAATTACAATACCTTACAGATGCATCATTATCAAGGTCTGCAACAAGTGGCTCATTGTCCCTTTTCTTCTGGAGGATCCATTTAGTAGTTCGTCGGTTCCTTCTATCCATCCTTAGATCTGTTAGGAACAAGAATGCTTTGCCAACTGCGAAAGTGCTCACCAACAAACAAACAGTCGCAGAGAGCCTTCCGGCTGTTGTTGAGAAGCCATAATCCCCATAACCAACTGTTGTCACAGAAATGACTGATAAGTAGAAGCTGTCAATCCAATTTAGGCCCTCGACCTCATGTACTATGATTGTACAAACTGAGATAGATCCTGCAACAACGCCTAGTGCAAGCAGTACTTTCATCTTCCCTCTTGACCTTTTCTTTTCAGCATCAATCATGTAGGTGTCAAATACCTTGTTGAGCTTATTATCATCCATTGTGCTAAGCAGGACTGTTCTTTGCTTGTCGAGCACATTTGTCAACAGCCCGTTTAACATAATGTCAACAAAGCGAACACCTATTAGTAGAAACAAGCATGTGAATACCTTTGTGAAGGTAGTGCAAGGGACTATGTCACCGTACCCAATGGTGCACAAGCTTATGATGGTGAAGTAAAGACCATCCACTAACTTAAACGTGGATTTTCCCTTGAAGCCTTCAACATTTGTCATGTACACAATGACTCCTATTGAGATGTATAGGATGACACTGACAATGGCCTGCCTTGTAACTGACGGTCTGTATTGTGCAGCACGGCTTTGCTCGTCAAGCTCATGTGCACAAGGAGCTTCTTTGATTGATGTGAACATAGAAGGTGAAGAACGCACCCTCTGTAAAGTCGGTGTGGATACTATGTTGGTGTTTTCTCTAGTGGCAGGAGGATGATTGGGGGCACTGGAGTTACCTTTGACATTACTCTCTGGGTGAAAGGAAGTTTCACACCTGTTTGGGACATCCCAGGATTTGCTTCTGTCTTGCTTCAGAGAAGAGTACTTTTGATCGCTGTGGACTAAAGGAAGCAGAGGCTCTTCCATAGAAGAGATATTTGAGCTTGGATTCATGAGCTTGCAGCTCTCAGGTTGGGCTATCATCACTTTATACCCATATATATAATGGTTTTGCTGAGACCTTGATGGCGCAAATGGTAACCATCAGACAGTTAACCAGGGATGTACACTTCCCTGGTGTTTCTGAGATCAAAGGATCTTGAAACATATCATTCTTATTTATTGCAGCATTTAAATCAAGTAGTTTCTAGTATCTTGCATAGTATCTGATACAAGAGGCAACTCGTGAAAGGGAAAGAAAGGGTGGGCATACTCGTTTTTTCGTATCTGAAGCTTTCCTTTGATATCAGAAATTGAATAGCCATGCTGTGAATTCCCACTTCTAGTCCGAAACAACCCGTTGCACACTTGTATGCTAACCGTCGTAGATTTGTATTACTCCCTCCGTCTGAAAACAGATGTCGCAAATTTATCAAAATTTGGATGAATCTAGACACTATTTAGTACATAGGTATATCTAAATTTTGATAAATTTTTGACATCTATTTTGAGACGGAGGGAGTACATAGTTCCCTGTGTTGTTGCAGGGATATTCATGCACTGGCTCGCCACTTTGCTGCACGTGCAGTATTAGGTTCTCCTACATTAAATTTTGGTTACAATTTGATGCAGGTGCCAAGTTGACAATCGCTTATCAACCTTCTGATCTTGCAAATTGGTTTTCGGCTCTCTGGCATGATCCGTCAGATTTAAGGCAGTGCCAATGCCATATTCTGCAGGACTCCGTTCTGCAACTGGGATGGGGACATTTTTCTTTCTTGTGGTGCTGAGATCTTGTTGTCGATGAGTGAGGTACGGTTGTGCCGACTGAAAGCTTCGCGAGCCGAAGATCTTGATGAAAGGAAACTTGCTTCCAGATATCTCCGTCTCCTCTGAGTGGTCTGTGTCTGTATATGGATCTTGCTTCATAAGAGTCTGCAGAGAAGGCTATAGGGAAAACTGCAAAAAAAGAAGAGAAATCTAGATTTTACGGAAGGCCCAAGCAAGCAGTAAGCTTATGACATAAATGTGATTGCGCCATGCCGCCATGAGTATCTGTATCCAGTCTCAAGCATTTTATAGCTTCATCACGTCGGTTGCCAAATGATGAAAATGGAAGCGTGGAAAGGACTATGGCCCATTTCGAGGTTCGGAATCG
This sequence comes from Avena eriantha, assembly GCA_910589775.1. Lineage (NCBI taxonomy): Eukaryota > Viridiplantae > Streptophyta > Magnoliopsida > Poales > Poaceae > Avena > Avena eriantha. Next base: position 538,956,305 of record OU342742.1, read on the forward strand.
AGGTGTGTGTGGTGCTTTACTTATTTTATAGGCTCCCAAGAAGCTAACCTTTTTTAAATAAAAAATCCACCCATCTATTAATAATTCATCAACAACACTACAAAGAATCCTAAAAGTAATAAAAATTATAAATAGATCGTTGGACCAACTAGAGACGAGTACATACACTAGCACGAGCTGAAGACGTGTCACCGTCCTTGCCCCTTCATCACTGGAGCTGAGAAAAACTTTGTCATAGTAGAGCTTGTTGTAGTAGATGTACCGGAGTTCGTCGTGCTAAGACCTCAAAGGACTAGCGCACCAGAGCAGAAACCATCACCGAAGATGACAAATACAGATTGTAAGACTGATCACAAACCGCACCAATGAATACGAAAAACGATAGGATTCCAAGAGATCCGTCGCACACACGAGTCCATGTGTCCTCCGCTAATGCTAGATACACCACCAGAGCAAAGACAAAACGAAGAAAACCATATTCTAACTCTAGGACATAGCCACCGCCTCAACCTTGTCCTGGAAAAAGTGGTTTCATGGTCATGGCTGGGTGATTCCACGCCAAACAATGCATTGTGAGATGCCTAGGACTAAGAGCATCTGCATGGATTGAGCAAGTTCAACATGGTAATCCAAGACTTAAAACATGTGATGCATATACTCCCTCCGTTCGGAAATATAAGATATTTTAGCTTTGTGAAATAAATATATCTAGATACTTTTAGTGTATAGGTTTATTTCGAACCTCTTTAATCTATACACTAAAACACGTCTAGATATATTTGATTTATAAAACTAAAACGTTTTATATTTCCGAACGGAGGAGTAGTATATGTCAGATGTCAGAACTTATAATGTCATAGGGAATCTTTGTCATTCCTGCTTCGTCCTCCATGGCCGACTCCCTAACGCAAAAACAACACATGGACACAGGCCGGCTTCGTTCGTCTTTAGCTCATTATTTCCCAACGTGGTCTATACACTTTCCAGTCCATATACAACCAAATTAAAGGCCCAAGTAGCAGCCCATACACCGTCGGTGCTAGTTTCTTTCTTGCTGGTCTGGTTTTCTGAAAGAAAAAAAGGTAATATAAAGGAAAAAGTAGAATTGGAGATGAGAGGTATCGATCGAATGCGTCGATATGGAGGACGGGTTCATGGAGCCCGTTTTAAATTTTTTTAAAAATTGACATTTTAAAGTTTCGAAAAAATTCTGAAAAAATATTTAGATGTAGATAACGATGACTTCTAGCTGTGTGAAAAAAATCAATGCGAAATATTCTGTATTTTGGGCTGAGCAAAAATGACAATTTCCAGATCTGAGGCAGTGAACAGTGCAAAATTCGAATTCTTCAAATTTGTCAGAATTTGTTATTTTTGTGTAGGCCGGATTCAAACTATTTCAAAAAAAAGCCATTTTTCGGGTATCGATCCCCCTTCCTCTAATAAGCAATAATTAGTGCTCTACCATTTGACCTACATCCCTATTTACAACATTTTTTTAAGAAAAAACAATATATATTAAGCAAGCAAGCCGTCTCATTAAAAATCTTTCAGTCCCCTTAACCGTGATTAAAAATCAGTGAAACACTTTTCTGACAGAGAAAGAAGGAGCTGTGGTCTGTGGAAATGGTGGGAAATTTGAAGGTGTCGCACGCACAAAGAGCTGGTGGGCCGAACGATGTGTGGGTTAGAGCGGGCGAGTTATAAATGTTTTTTCTGGTCAGTCAAGTGTAAACGATCTACTTCGACTTGGCTCGGTCGTCTTGCGTGCCGACCTGACCTGACGTGTAAATCGAGTATGTCTTTTGCGTAGCATCCCAAACTCACACGGTAAGCTCAAAGAAGATGAACCGTAGCTTACTGAAGATGCCGTCGTCGCTGGAGGAGGGAATTTGAACAGAAATAACTTAATTAAATAATAAATTCACGAAATCTCGGGCCATCAAAATTTCACGGAACTAACTAGTTTTACAACGCCGTAGACGATGGCGCCGCACCCTGAAGAGCAGCGCCATGCACCGTGGCGCCGCACGTCTGCCAGCGTGGCGTCAACATGGTCTCGCGGGGCCCAGTTCCGTAAGTGCGGTGCCACACTATGGCGCGTATGTGCGGCGCCACGGCGCGTGGCGCCGCACTTTAGGTCTTGTACCAGCCGCGCGGCCGCTCCAGCCCGACCCAGGCTCACTTTCTCAAATCCCCCAACGAAAAGAGAGGCGGCGGCGGTGGCTGTGGTGAGACTCCTCTCTCAAATCCCTCCCTCCAAAAAGCCAAATTGGACCCTTCTCCCCGTGGATTTCGATCCTCCCAAGTGCCTAGAGGTATTCTTCCCCTTTCTCTTTGTTTTCACCCATTAAATTCTTGATTTGACCCATATCTTGGAAACCCTAGATTTATATGCAAGATGTATGGTAGATTTTGGCATAGGTATTGTTGAATTGGCATAGGAATGGGTATTGTGTTAATGTCACCAATGAGTATGTATTGAGTATGTTGACCATGGTATTATTGTTGTGATTATTTTAGGAATGTCAAGAATTGTTCATGTTCATCATGTAGACAAGGATGCCTTTTTGAGAGGTAATATAGAACCGGACCCGGATAAGCTTGACTTGGTGTTTGAGCGCAGTCCCACCTACGCCGAGGTCTTGGAGCAAGTTAGGATTGAATTGAAATGGATCGACCCAAATGATATTGTTGAGTTAGAGGGAAGGCATAATGTGGCTTTTGAAATGCACACCCGTTGGAAGACCATGCGTATCTTCTCCGAGCCCCGTTGGGTTGCATACAAGGAGGTGGTGGCGGAGTCGCTAGACAAAGCTCTTGAACTATTTGCCACCAAGAAGTTTGATAATAACTTGCACTTGGATTTGAACCGTACTGCCTCCCCATTGTGTTCTAGGAGTCCTCCACCAATAAACCAAGAGGGAGGACAAGTTGCGCATGAGTCTTGAGTGGGCCACGATGCAAAGATGCGAGAGGAGGAAGCTTAAAGAGGCCGAAGAGGAACGGCTAAGGATATTCAAGGCCAAAATGATGAAGAACCTTGAATTGTCTAGCATAAGGCAAGAGAGAGAAAATAAGCTTCGTTTTGAGAGGTTGGAAGATGAGGCTCGTCTCATAAGGGAAGAGAGAGCGCAAGAAGAAGAGAAGAAGAAGAAGACATTGGAGAGTAGAGAATGTTTTGAGTCGGTGGTTCAATTGGCCCGTGACCTAAGGGAAAAGGAGGAAGCAAAGGAAGAAGAGAAGAAGAGGAAGGCAAAGGGGAAAGGACCTTGTTCGACACAATAGAAGAAGGTCTATCATGGTTGTGAGAAGGAGAAACGAGGTTTCTATGTTTGAACTATGACTATGTGTCAGATTGAGTATGTCGTGAACTATGACTATGTGTAAGATTGATTATGTTGTGAACTATGATGTTGTGTGAGATTTAGTATGTTGTGAACTATGATGTTGTGTGAAAATGTAACTACCTCGGTGAATTACGCTCTTAGTTACATGCCTGGACGAACGAAAGTGGTTAAAATAGTACGGTGGGGCCCAGGGCCACTCACGGTAGACCTTTCGGCCGTCCTAACCACTTTCAGATCATCGGAACAAGAACGAGCGGCATAATCGGCAGGCAAAAGGATCAACTACATACACAAATGAGTATGTATGCAAGCCACATACAACAGTTCTCAGAGCCATTCCATCTAAAAGAAATAGAAATATTGCAACGCCATACGGCAAGATTCAAATATCCTAGATAGAGATAATAATTTAGGATAGCTCCTCATACAACAAACATCAGAGTATCAGGCGGAAGCGCAAAACAAGATCCGAGTACGGATAAGAAGCAAATCGGCAAAAGATGCCACATAAATAAACACATCCCGCCCACAGATCTCACGGATCCCCGTTCCCGGAATCTCTACACCGAATGATCGTTGCCAACATCATCTGTCTCCTCCACCCAGTATCCATCTTGCGAATACACCTGTTCATCTGAATCAAACAATTTATCGTGTGAGACCCTAGGGGTACTCAGCAAGTCTTTATGCCACTAAAGGAGACACAACCTGGGGTGACACAATTGCAGCAAAAGATAATATCTAACAATTCTATAGGTACTCGCTAACCATCCGCCTAACCAATGATAGACGGATGTCCGTGAATTAAGAACAACAGTTATAATAGTATAATTAACAGATCCATCCTCCTCCTCGCTTACCAACGAGGAAGCGGACGAACAACCCCCATCATCAGTTGGCAGTTTTATTAACCATTTCATGAGTATTGCACTATTTACTAGTCAAGTAATTAGTCAAATTAAAAGCGGTACTTTAGTTATACTTGTCTATGATCGAGAAACTGTGCTCCAAGTCGTCCATAACCGCGGACATGGCTTTCAGAAAGATTTACCCTGCAGGGGTGCACGAATAGCAACACACACTCGATCAACCTCGGAAAAACCAAATCAAAACCCAATGAGGTATTCACGACAAAGCAATCACAGGATTCGGAAATATTTTAGGGGGCCACCCCATTAAGCTACCCGCAACGAAGTTGGCCGGCTCCGAGGCGGACCCAAGGTTTGCGTCAATGGCTGCAAATGACTGGGAACCCGAAAGCGTGACTGGGCTTGTCGATACCGCGAAAACACTCCGCATCCAAAACAGTACAGGTGCTCCACGCACAATCTTAAATAAAACAGTAAAGCATGGCATAAGTACAGGATAGTAACAAAGCCCCAAACTACTTTGTGGCCCCAAGAAATAGGAATGAATCAAGCTCTGGCTCAGGGGGGTCCATAAGGCCTCCCGGATGTGGATAGTGCGAATAAACAACGAACATGAATCAAGTACTCGGGGTCCTACGGGACACAAGTGAGCATGAAAAACCAAATAGCAGATATTGCTCACCGGTGCCTCTTTCATTAGTTATCCCATTAATACACAGTTTATGTTGTTTAGGTACCTCATTATTCATCAGACACTCACATACCCTACACATGCTTTTCTACGACTCGCATGGCTCAAACAACTCCTGTAGTAATGGCTCATGGGATGGAGGAACAAGCTTCGGTGGGGTTTAAAAGTAAAGGCTATGCAGTACTTGGGATTCAATTTAATGCAATCGCGACTCAATGATGCAAGAATAAGATAGAAGCAACAGGTACTATATGTATGCAAGCATGTGGTAGTGCTTGCCTGGTGGTTCAGTTGAAGCGAGAGATGGATCTGGGTAGTACTCCTGTGATTCCTGGTAATTCTCCTGCTGGGCGTCTATTCGAAGAAGAACCAAACAAACAAGGGCCAACATAAATAAAGTGCACAAGCATATGAATTAAAATGCGACAAGCAAACAAGCATGCCATGATGAATGGTGCACAATTTACATGGCATTAAAGTAGCATGGCAAGGGTGAGGTGTGGATACAAGAAATAAAGCATTTTATTATTTATTTAACCAAGTTTTATTGTCATAAACAGTTCAGATTTTTAATAATGACATGATGCATGCTTCAATTCAGAACAAGGACTGCCTAGATAGAACGGGCTCGTCGCGCTGATCGATTTAGACATATTATTTGCCCAATTTGGAGTTATAGAATTAAAGTTATTAATTTATTAAGAAAAGGGCATTTTATTGTAATTTTAATCATCTCGAAATTTTAAAGTGTTCAAACAATATTTTAAATGGCATGTTTGAATTCCTTACATTTTTCTGATTCAAAAACATATATTATATGTATTGTTTGGATTTGTATTTTAAAAGTTATTTAAAATCTGGTTTGAATTTGAATTTAAACATTTACTGAATTTGTTTTATTTAAACGGTCAAACGGAAAACCTTTTTACTACTCAGCTCGAGCTAGCCCCAGTCGCTGACGAGTGGGACCAAACGGACTGGGCCACGCGCTCAGGGAAAAACCTTTTACACCGCGGGTTAGCCGAGCTGCAGCGAATGACAGGCGGGGCCAGCGGCCTAGGGCCCATGTGCCAGCGGCGGGTCTCGCAGAGACTGACAGGTGGGAAGCGAGCTGGAGCGCGGGTTGAGGGGCTAAGAGCTGGGGGGCTTAACTGCAAGATTGCCAGAGTGGCTGACAGGTGGGGAGCGGTGTACCGCGGGTTGAGGCGAGAGTTAACAGAGGGGGCTATTTGCAAAACGAAAAGGGCACTGTGGATCTTCTCCTCTCGTCTCTAACGGAACTGTCTGACGCGCGCGGCGCGCGACGCGGTGAGACGGGGAATCGAACTGGGGACCTAGGCGTGTGCGCTAAGGGGTTGAACCAGTGCGGCAGGTGCTAGGGTGGTGACAGCAGGGTGGACGGGGGCTAGGTATGCCGTCAGCGAGGGGCAGCGACGAGCGGACGCAGAGACCGCCGCGCATAGAGAGTGTTTGGTATTTGGTCCGGCGAGGTCAGACGACGGCGGCGCAGATGGGGGTGTCCAGGAGGAAGAGGGCCTCACTGCGGAAAGGTTGACGTGGCCGGATCAGAAGGGGGCGTGGTAGGTCGGCGACGAGGCTGGCGGCCGGAGTTCTAGGGTTTCGTCGGGGCGGCACTGGTCCTGGCGATCCTGGTGCTTCTCCTCCTCGTCGGCGCGTACAGGGCGATGCAGGGGAGGCTCCTCGATCTCCTTGACCACTTCCACGTCACGCACGCCGGCAGGAACGACGAGACGCCGGGGGTACTGGCGGTGACCGGCGGCAGGAGCTGGCGACGGTGAAGAAGAAGGAGGGGAGAGTGTAGGTGCCTGGGATGGATCTGGCGGGGGGAAGAGATGTGGGGCGGTGGCTAATAGCGAGGGAGAAGGACAAGGGGAGGCTTGTAGGGCTCGGTTGATAAAAGTGGCTTCGGCCCTTTTTCTCCTCCTCGATCACGTGCTCGAGCTGGAGCTCGAGTTGGGCAGGGCAGAGCCAGGGAGAGGGGCTGCAGGTGGGCCAGGTAGGGACGACGGAGCTAGGTGGTAGCGAGAGAGAGAGAGGGATCAGAGAGGGATCGGGGGTAGCTTAGGTTAGGGTTAGCTTAGAGAGGGGGCTCGGGTTAGCTAGGCTTGGGGTAGGTGGGGTGGTAGCTGAGGTGTGGGACCAGGAAGAGAGGGTGGCCAGGTGGGGCGATCATAGTAGAGAGAGGGAGAGGTGAGTGAGGTGTGGTAGGGGTTAGGGTTTAGTGTAGAATTAGGGTTAGAAAGAAAAGAAAGGAAACTAGGGTTAGGGTTTAGTTTAGGTGTTTAGGTTTTAAACATGTTTATAAGATCATATCTAGATGAAAGGAGAGGCTTTGGTTTAGCATAAGGTGAGGTAAAGTGCACCTAAGAAAAAGAGAGAGGAAAGGGGTTTAGGGGAAAAGCCTCATTTTTTCATGCATGAAGGAAAAGAATGATGTTGAGGAGGACATGGGAATGATGGAGGGATATGGAGATGATCCCACAAAGAAAGAACCACTAAAACAAAGGAAAAACTAATGGGATAAAGGTGGTGATGATGGTTGCATGGCCCATGCAAAGTATTAAATGCCATGTTTTATTTTGTGAAAACAATAATAATAATATGGCACTATTCTTATGCATTCCCAAGAAGTGGAAATAAAGGCCAAGCAAAAGAAATTAGAATTGGCTCCATCCTATCTCCCATGAGCTAGATTAAATACCAAAAGAAAATAAAGGCCCATGGTAAATGGAATGGGGGAATTATAAATTGGTGACAAAGAAAGGTGGTAGAGTGGAATAAAAAGATATGCCCCCAACTCAACTTGGGCATTAAACCATATATCAATAACCAAATACAATAACAAGAGGCAAATATAATTAATAATGCATATGAGAGAAGAACCAAAATAAAAGGGTTTTATATGATGCTCAAATGCAAGGTGGCATGATGACATGAGCATGATATAATTATGATGCAACAATTATATATAGGAAGTAGCCATTATATTACTAGACCAAGTAGCATTACAATTGTTAGACAATTGGGATGCTACAACTCTCCCCCACTAAACAGGAATCTCGCCCTGAGATTCTAGGAAGAAGAAGAAGACTCAAAGAGGGTAGGATACTTGGCACGGAGCTCATCTTCACGTTCCCAAGTGGCTTCATCAACGGAATGGTGCGACCACTGCACCTTGCAGAACTTGATGGACTTGTTGCGAGTCCTTCTTTCTGCGACTTCTAGAATTTTTATGGGGTGTTCTTGATAAGACAGATCTTCTTGGAGATTGATGAGTTCATGGTCCACGGTCCTACCGGGATCCTTGAAGCACTTCTTGAGTTGAGAGATGTGGAAAACATCATGGACCTTGAGTTGTTCAGGGAGCTCAAGAGCATAAGCAACTTCTCCTCTTCTTCCACGAATTTTGAAAGGACCGATGTATCTAGGAGCCAGCTTTCCTTTGATACCAAAGCGGTGTGTGCCTCTCATGGGAGTGACACGAAGGTAAATGAGATCACCAGGGACATACTCCATGTCCGTGTGCTTTCTGTCATAATTTCTCTTCTGGCGACCTTGAGCAATCTTGAGGTTTTCAAGAATGATGTGAACTTTCTCCTTCGCTTGAGTTACAATGTCGGGGCCAAACAATATTCTTTCACCTGCGCCCGACCAACCAATCGGAGTTCTGCATTTGCGACCATAGAGAGCCTCAAATGGTGCCATCTTTAGACTTTTCTGGAAACTGTTGTTGTAAGAGAATTCAGCATAAGGACGACATTCTTCCCACTTCATGCTGAAAGAGATAACGCAAGCACGGAGCATATCTTCTAGAATCTGATTGATCCTTTCCACTTGTCCCTGCGACTGAGGGTGGTAAGCTGTGCTGAAGTTTAATTTTGTTCCCAAAGCATTTTGGAAACTTCCCCAGAACTTGGAAGTGAAGATGCTTCCACGGTCTGAACTGATCTCAAGAGGAACTCCATACAGAGAGACAATTCTTTTGATATAGAGCTCAGCCAACTGAATTGCAGAAATTGTTTCCTTGACTGGAAAGAAGTGAGCTACTTTAGAAAGCCTGTCAATGACAACAAAGATTGCATTGTTGCCCTTCTACGACCTTGGAAAACCAGTGATGAAGTCCATCTCTACTTTCTCCCATTTCCATTCCGGAGGCTTCAATGGTTGTAGAAGACCGGAAGGTTTCTGATGGACAGCTTTAACTCTACGACAAACATCACACTCCGAGACATACTTGGCACAATATCGTTTCAAACCAGGCCACCAATATTGTGTTTTCAAGTCCATGTACATCTTAGTGCTGCCAGGATGGATAGAAAGAACAGAATCATGCGCCTCCTTGAGAACTTGCTCTCTTAAACCCGGGTAGTTCGGAACAAACATCCGGTGTTCAAAGAAAAGAGTGCCTTGGTCATCTATGTGGAAGGACTCATACTTCAGAAGCTGAATGTTGGAGATGATCTTTTTAGTGTAAGGATCACCAAGTTGAATGGAGCAAACTTTTTCTTCCAAGAGAGGTGTTGCCAGAAGGTTCAGAAGATACCCTTGATCCACAATTTCAAGGTTGAGCTTGCGGAATTCCTCGCACAAGAGAGGCTGTTTTTCTTCCACCATGAGGTTGTTGACATAAGCTTTTCGGCTGAGAGCATCGGCCATGACATTGGCTTTGCCCGGAGTGTAGTTGATGGTCAAATCGAAATCATTGATTGTTTCAATCCACCTCCTCTGACGAAGGGTGAGATCAGGCTGTGTGAAGATATACTTCAGACTCTTGTGATCAGAAAAGATCTCACAACGGTTGCCAAGCAAGTAATGCCTCCATACTTTCAAAGCAAAGACAACTGCTGCGAGTTCAAGGTCATGTGTAGGATAGTTGATCTCATGCCTCTTTAACTGACGAGATGCATAAGCAACAACTTGTTTTTCTTGCATAAGGACCGCACCCAATCCTTGCAATGAGGCATCACAGAATATCTGGAAAGGCTTTGATGTATCTGGAGGAACCAAGACTAGTGTGGAAGTGAGCTTCTCTTTGAGTGTTTCAAAGCTTGCTTGACATGCAGGAGTCCAATGGTATTTCTTGCCTTTCTTGAGGAGATCGGTAAGAGGCTTCGCAATCTTTGAGAAGTTTTGAACGAAGCGACGGCAGTAACTGGCCAAACCAAGGAAACTCTAGACTTCTTTGACATTTATGGGTGGAAGCCAGTCCATAATTGTCTTAATAGTTTCTAGGTTGACGGCGATGCCCTTGGCAGAGATGACGTGACCAAGGTATGTGACTTGAGGCAGCCAAAACTCACACTTGGAGAACTTTGCATATAGGTGGTTCTCACGAAGCTTGTTTAGGACACACCGAAGGTGTTCTTCATGTTCTTATTTTGACTTAGAATAGACTAGAATGTCATCCAGATAGACCACAACGAACTTATCAAGATACTCCATGAAAACCGAGTTCATAAGCCTCGAGAAGGTGGCAGGTGCGTTGGTGAGACCGAAAGACATGACCGTGTACTCATACAGGCCATAGCGGGTGGTGAAAGCTGTTTTGGGAACATCTTCCTTGCGGATCTTGATTTGATGATAACCACTTCTCAAATCAAGCTTAGAGAATACCACAGCTCCAGCTAGCTGATCGAAGAGATCATTAATCCGCGGAAGGGGATATTTATTCTTGATTGTTTTAGCATTGAGTGCCCGATAGTCAACACAAAGTCTATCAGTCTTGTCTCGTTTCTTCACAAAGATGGTTGGACTACCCCAAGAAGAAGTACTGTGCTGAATGAAACCCAACTTTTCTTGTTCATCCAGCTGGCGTTTGAGTTCAGCCAACTCAGCAAGACCCATTTTATAAGGCCGCTTGGAGATAGGAGCGGTACCAGGTTCAAGTTCAATGACAAACTCAACCTCACGATCCGGAGGCATACCTGGCAACTCTTCAGGAAAGACATCTGGGAACTCACAGACTACAGGAACACTCTGAATACCTTCCATAGCATCATCATTCAGAGCCGCCAAAGAATAAAGTTGAATTGCCGGAGTCAGACTTGGAGAATACACTATATGGCCTTCAGGAATTTTCAAAGAAACCGAACGTTCAGCACAATAAATCACAGCTGCATTTGCTATTAACCAATCCATGCCCAAGATAACATCAATATCAGAATTGCCCAGAATAATTAAGGAAGCCGGAAACAAAGAACCACCAATCTCAATTTGATTGCCATGGCTGATTTTAGAAGATGCCATTGTTGCTCCAGGAGAAAGAACCATTAAACGCTTGGGGAGAGGATCCATTGCTAACTCATTCTCATTTGCAAATTTGTGAGAAACAAAAGAATGTGAAGCACCAGAATCAAACAAAACTCGTGCAGGAACTGAGTTAACAGGAAGCATACCCATCACAACTCCAGGAGCATTCTCAGCTTGAGCGACGTTGACACAGTTGGCACGAGCAACCGTAGACCCAGGCTTGGTGTTGATGTTGAGAGCCCGAGGTGGAGGTGCACGAATCATAGGAGAACTTGCTGCAGGTCTTGGGGGTGGTGGTGGAAGAGCTTTGTTGTTCATTGGACAATTCCAGTGCTGATGCCGAGTGTTTCCACAAGTATAGCAAGCACCAGGTGGACGTGGAGCAATGTAGCCAGGGACTCCGCCAGGCGCTCCAGGGTAGTTGTGGTTGTAGCCCCTGGGAGCCGCAGTGAAGGAGTTTGGTGGCCTTGTTGTGTAGCTTGACGGTCTTGGTGGAGCAGGGAGCAACGGTGGGGTGTTAGGAACCCAGACACGACGCTTAGAAGGAGCTGTCATAGCAGAAGAGCTTGCTGTATCACGGCTGTGTTTCTTTGACTCCTCAAACACTTTCCTACTTGCTTCTTCCTGTAGAGCTGTGTGTTGAAGTTCCAGAAAAGACGCCGGCCTTGCATGAGTGATTGCATATTTGATGGAAGCATTGAGGCCTTGCCGGAACCTCTTTTGCTTCTTCTTGTCATCAGAGATCTCATCGCCACCATAACGAGAAAGGTTCATGAAGTTTCTGATGTAGGTGTTGACATTGTCAATGCCCTGCTTGAGGTTGAGAAACACTTCCTTCATCCTTTCCATGACAATTTCTGACAGATATTGCTCTTTGAAAGCAGCAGTGAATTGCTCCCAAGTAGGCTGAAAACCAGAGAGATCTGCCTTGAGGTAATTTTCCCACCACAGAGCTGCATCTTGACACTTCAGAAGGTGAGTGGCACATTTGACCCATTCTTGCTCGGGAACATCCGCAGTCATCAGCAACCTTGACACTTCACGCAGCCAATCATCCGCATCAAGTGGCTGATCAGACACCTCAAATTGGCGTGGGTTGAACTTGAGAAAACTCTTGATGTCTCCTCGCTTAGGAGGTGGAGGGTAGCGGAAGAAACTCATTCCTCCTCACGCTTTCCACGAAGCGCTGCTGGTTCTGCTGCATAGTGCCCAAAGCATTTGCAATACTTGCCAAAGCAGCCCCAAGTTCAGGTGGTATGTCCTCCTCAGAACGGCGTGGTGGTGCCATCCTGTGATTGATATAAAACACAAGTCAGTACTATAATGGAGAATGATAATAATCCAAAATAGTACCAAAATGGAATTAACCAAGATTAAAGGATGCAATTCACTGAGATGATATTAAAATATCAACAAAGTTCAAGGCAACTAGAAGATATTAAGCATAACGCCCACGACTGAACAAGGAGTGTGGTATACAAACTAACAAAGAAAAAATTTCCGCAAATTTCGGCATTAAAATACCACTATATGCGCAAAACAACTTAACGAATCAAGATTAGTAACTCTACTAGTTCAATATACAAGAGCAAATGATAAAAGTAGTGGTATGGTCGCGACTCCATCCCGCACTCAAATCATTACTCCGCACATTAATCAGTAAAACACATATCCCAACACCTTCTTCTTAAGATGAACCTAAAGATTGGTAACTACGAAAAAGAACACCCCAGCAAGATAACTGTTGGAGATATGCCCAAGAGGCAATAATAAAAGTGATTATTATTATATCTTTGTGTTTATGATGAATGTTTACATCACATGCTATAATTGTATTATTAGGAAACACTAATACTTGTGTGTTTTGTAAACATAAGAGAGTCCCTAGTGAGCCTCTTGTTAAACTAGCTTGTTGATTAATTGATGATCATGGTTTCCTGATCATGGACATTAGGATGTGATTAATAACAAGGTTATGTCATTAGGAGAATGATGTGATGGACACACACCCATAGTAAGCGTAGCATAAGATCAAGTCATTAAGTTCGTATTGCTGTAAGCTTTCAAATACATAGTAACCTATTCCTTCGACCATGAGGTTATGTTAATCACCATCACCGGATGGATACTTTGATGACATCAAATGCCACTTCGTAACTGGGTGGTTATAAAAGTGTCATTGGGTATTCTGAAAGTATGTGTTGAAGCGCATGAACCAAGATTGGGATTTGTCCATCCATATGACGGATAGATATGCTCTGGGCCCTCTCGGTGGAATGTCATCTAGTTAGCTTGCAAGCATGTGACTAGGTCACAAGGGATGACATATCACGGAACGAGTAAAGAGTACTTATCAGTAACGAGTTAGAACTAGGTATGGAGATACCGATGATCAAACCTCGGATAAGTATAGTGTCGCGAGACAAAGGGAATTAGTTTCATATATAAGTGGTTCAATCGATCGCGAAGTCATCGTTGAGTATGTGGGAGCCATTATGGATCTCCAGGTCCCGCTGATGGTTATTGATAGGAGATGTGTCTCTATCATGTCTACATATTCACGAACCATAGGGTGACACATTTAAGGTTCGAAGTTGTTTTAAGTAGATATGGAATGTGCGTTGGAGACCGAATGTTGTTCGGAGTCTCGGATTGGATTCAGGACATCACGAGGAGATCCGGAATGGTCCGGAGAATAAGATTCATATATAGGGGATCATTTTCTAAGTTAGGAAATGTTCCGGAGTGTTTGTATGAGGATTCTAGACGGTTTCGGAATGTTCCAGAAGGTTCTAGAAGATATCTTGGAGTTTGCTTGAAAATCAAGATAGGGATCAAGGAGTCCTGGTGGGTCATGATACGGAGTCGTGGGGGAGGAGGACTCCTCCCCCCACCTCCAATCCGCGGGCCTACAAGGGAGGGAAGTCCTACAAGGACTCCCCCTCCCTAGGCGCCTCCCTTCTTTAAATAGAGGGGCAGGGGCGCCCCCTCCTCCCCTGCTCCCATAACACCCAATCTCTGCCGCCTCTCTCCTCCACCATCTTCTGCATAGGCATAGGCGAAGCCCTGCAGAATTCTCTACTCCACCACCACCACCACCACGCCGTCGTGCTGCTGGGATTCCGTGGAGAAGATCTACTACCTCCGCTGCTCGCTGGAACGGGGAGAGGAAGGTCTGCTTCGACTCCGCACGTGTGACCGACTGTGGAAGCGCTGCCGAAACGCGGCGCCGGAAGGATCGTCCACTTGACCGACTGCAGAAGCGCTGCTGGAACGCGACGCCGGAAGGATCGTCCACACGATGTTGAGATCGGCAAGTGATCGACTACATCAACCACGAGATCTAATCTCGTTAACGCTTTCCTATCTATCTCGTTGCTCATGTCTAGTAGATTAGATCTTGGCTTTTATCTAGATTAGATCTAGGTTTTGTTTGTTCTTGCGGTAGAATTTTTTTGTTTTCCATGCTATGAACCCATCAGTGGTATCAGAGCCATATCTATGCGTAGATCTATTGCACGAGTAGAACACAATGTTTTTGTGGGTGTTGATGTTTTTGTTGTTGGTGTCTTAGCATGTACTTTGCATCTTGTGGCATGGTGGGATGAAGCGGCTCGGGCTAACATTACATGTCATCGCACATGAGACTTGCTCCACGCTTGACGTGCAACTTGCTTTGCACAAGTGGCTTTGCGGGTGTCTGTCTCTCCCACCATAGTTAAGATTCAATTTACAATGAGCATCTTGACAACACTTGTATCAACGTTGTGGTCCTTGTTCGTAGGTAAGATCGGTCTTATGCGAAAGCCCCAAACCACGTAAAACATGCAAAGAAAATTAGAGGCGTCTAACTTGTTTTTGCAGGGGTTTTGTGATGTGATATGGCCAACATGTGATTGTGATTGTATTTGATGTATGCAATGATCCTTGTTGTAATATGGCAACCGACAGGAGCCTAATGGTTGTCTTTAATTCTGTTAAGACCTGCGTGTCTATTCATCTTGTAATAGCTTTATTCCAAGTAGTTGTAATAGTTGCTGGTGATGATGGACAACCATGAAGTGGCGCCACTGATCTTGACGCAATGCTGGTGATGATGGAGATCATGTTCGTGCTTTGGAGATGGAGATCAAAGGCGCAAGAAGAAAAGGCCATATCATATCACACTAATTGTGAATTGCCTGTGATGTTAATCCTTTATGCATCTTGTATTGCTTAGATCGCGACGGTAGCATTATAAGATGATCCCTCTCACTAAATATCAAGTAATAAAGTGTTCACCCTTAGTTGGCACCGTTGCTAAGACTCGTCGTTTCGAAGCATCTCGTGATGATCGGATGTGATAGATTCTACGTGTGCATACAACGGGTGCAAGCCAAATTTGCACATGCGGAAACTAAGGTTGTCTTGACGAGCCTAGCATGTACAGACATGGTCTCGGAACACGGAATACCGAAAGGTAGAGCATGAGTCATATAATTGATATGATGAACATGAAGATTGTTCGCCGATGAAACTACATCTTCTCTCGTGAAGATCGGACTTGGTGTAGTGGACTTGGTTCGTGTAATCACTAAGACAATGTGAGGGATGTTGTTTTGAGTGGGAGTTCACCTAGTTAGTTTAATAATTATATTTGAACTCAATTTGTCATAAACTTAGTCTAAACTACTTGCAAATTGTTGTAGATTATGGCGACCCCCTCCATCAATTTCAATGCGTTCCTAGAGAAAGAAAAACTTAAGAACAATGGAAGCAATTTCACGGACTGGTTCCGTGGACTGAAGATTGTCCTCAGGGCTGGTCAGTTGACCTATGTGCTCGATGCACCGCTAGGTGACCCACCTGCAGATAATGCCACCGATGACGAAAAGAATGTTTTCGCCACTCGGAAGAATCATTACTCCACAGTTCAGTGTGCCATCCTGTACGGTTTAGAAGCGGAGCTCCAACAGCGTTTTGAGCACCACGACCCGTTCGAGATCATTAAGGAGCTTAGGCTAATTTTTGAGACTCGCGCGGCCATGGAGAGCTATGAGGCCTCCGAGAAATTCTTTAACTGAAAGATGGAAGAGGGAAGCTCCGTTAGCGAGCACGTGCTCACCATGTCTGGGTACGCTAAGAAGCTGCAAGAGTTGGGAATATCGATTCCTAATGAATTGGGGATTCACCGTCTCCTTCAATCACTGCCACCAAGTTACAAGAACTTCGTGATGAACTACAACATGCACTGCATGAACAAGACGTTGCCTGAACTGTCGTCCATGCTGAAAACTGCTGAAGTGGAGATCAAGAAGGAGCAACAAGTGTTGATGGTCAATAAGACCACCAATTTCAAGAAATGGGGCAAGCCTAAAAACAAGGGCAACTTCAAGAAGGACGGCAAGAAAGCTGCCGCACCTGCTAAGAAGCCCAAGGCTGGTCCTAATCCTGAAACTGAGTGCTTCTACTGCAAGGGTGCTGGTCACTAGAAGCGTAACTGCCCCAAGTACCTGGCGGATCTGAAGAACGGCAACATCAAGAAGAAAGGTATATTTGATATATGTGTTATAGATGTGTATCTTACTAGTAATCGTAGTAGTGCCTGGGTATTTGATACTGGTTCGGTTGCTCATATTTGTAACTCGAAACAGGAGCTGCGGAATAAACGAAGACTGGCAAGAGACGAGGTGACGATGCGCGTTGGAAATGGCTCCAAGGTTGATGTGATCTCCGTCGGCACGCTCCCTCTACATCTACCTTCGGGATTAATTTTAAATTTAAATAATTTTTATTTGGTGCCTGCGTTAAGCATGAACATTATATCTGGATCCTGTTTATTGCGAGACGGTTACTCTTTTAAGTCCGAGAATAAAGGTTGTTCGATTTATATGAGTAATATCTTTTATGGTAATGCACCTGAGATGAATGGTTTATTCTTACTGAATCTCGATAGTAGTGATACACATGTTCACAACATAGATGCTAAACGAATAAAATTGAATGATAATTCTACATACATGTGGCACTGTCGTCTTGGTCACATTGGAGTGAAGCGTATGAAGAAACTCCATTCAGATGGACTTCTTGAATCACTTGAAAGATGCGAAGCATGTCTAATGGGAAAAATGACTAAGACTCCATTCTCTGGTACAATGGAGCGAGCTACAGACTTATTGGAAATAATACATACCGATGTGTGCGGTCCAATGAGTGTAGCATCGCGTGGTGGATTTCGTTATGTTCTCACTTTCACAGATGACTTGAGTAGATATGGGTATGTCTACTTTATGAAACATAAGTCCGAAACTTTCGAGAAGTTTAAGGAATTTCAAAGTGAAGTGGAAAATCATCGTAACAAGAAGATTAAGTTTCTGCGTTCTGATCGCGGAGGTGAATATCTGAGTTATGAGTTTGGCATGCATTTAAAGAAATGTGGAATACTTTCACAGTTGACACCGCCGGGAACACCACAGCGTAATGGTGTGTCCGAACGTCGTAATCGAACTCTCTTAGATATGGTTTGGTCTATGATGTCTCTTACAGATTTACCGTTATCATTTTGGGGCTATGCATTAGAGACAGCCGCATTCACTTTAAATAGGGCACCATCTAAATCCGTTGAAACGACACCGTACGAATTATGGTTTGGTAAGAAACCTAAGTTGTCGTTCCTTAAAGTTTGGGGTTGCGAGGCATATGTAAAGAAGTTACAACCTGATAAGCTAGAACCCAAAGCGGAGAAATGCGTCTTCATAGGATACCCTAAAGAAACAATTGGGTATACCTTCTATCATAGATCCGAAGGCAAAGTTCTCGTTGCCAAGAATGGATCCTTTCTTGAGAAGGAGTTTCTCTCGAAGGAGGTGACTGGAAGGAAAGTAGAACTCGATGAGATTATTGAACCTTCTCTCGGATTTGAGAGTAGCGCAGCACCAGAAGATGTTTTTGTGCCGCCTGCACCAATTAGAGAGGAAGCTAATGATAATGATCATGAAACTTCAAACGAAGTTACTACTGAACCTCGCAGGTCAACGAGGGTTCGTACCACTCCTGATTGGTATGACTCTGCCTTGAACGTCATGTTGGTGGACAACGCTGATGACCCTGCGACGTATGAAGAAGCTATGGTGAGCCCAGATTCCGACAAATGGCTAGAAGCCATGAAATCCGAAATGGGATCCATGTACGAAAACCAAGTGTGGACTTTGGTGGACTTACCGGATGGCCGTAAGGCTGTCGAGAACAAATGGATTTTCAAGAGAAAAACAGATGCTAATGGTAATGTTACCGTCTATAAAGCTCGACTTATCGCGAAAGGGTTCCGACAAATTCAAGGAGTTGACTATGATGAGACTTTCTCACCAGTAGCGAAGCTAAAGTCTGTGAGGATTTTGTTAGCAATTGCTGCACATTTCGATTATGAGATTTGGCAGATGGATGTCAAAACGGCGTTCCTTAATGGTGACATTGAGGAAGAGTTGTATATGGTACAACCCAAGGGTTTTGTCGATCCTAAAGATGCTGACAAGCTATGCAAGCTTCAGCGCTCCATTTATGGGCTGAAGCAAGCATCCCGGAGTTGGAATCAACGTTTTGATAAAGTAATCAAAAACTTTGGATTTATACAAACTTATGGAGAAGCTTGTATTTACAAGAAAGTGAGTGGGAGCTCTGTAGCATTCCTAGTACTATATGTAGATGACATATTGTTGATTGGGAATGATATAGAACTTCTTAATAGCATCAAAACCTATTTGAATAATAGT
Source organism: Avena eriantha (assembly GCA_910589775.1). Lineage (NCBI taxonomy): Eukaryota > Viridiplantae > Streptophyta > Magnoliopsida > Poales > Poaceae > Avena > Avena eriantha. Next base: position 538,975,233 of record OU342742.1, read on the forward strand.
TTTTCAATGAAGGATCTTGGCAAAGCGGCATACATTCTAGGCATCAAGATTTATAGAGATAGATCAAGATGCCTAATAGGGCTTTCACAAAGTACATACTTGGACAAAGTTCTAAAGAAGTTTAGAATGGAAGATAGCAAGAAAGGGTTCGTGCCCATGTTGTCAGGTAAGACCTTGAGTAAAACTCAAAGTCCAGCTACGGCAGAAGATAGAGAGAAAATGAATAATATTCCCTATGCCTCGGCCATAGGTTCTATCATGTATGACATGCTGTGTACAAGACCGGATATAGCACATGCTGTTAGTTTGACTAGCAGATATCAAAGTGATCCTGGAATGGAGCACTGGACAGCGGTCAAGAATATCCTAAAGTACCTAAATAGGACTAAGGATATGGTTCTTTCTTATGGAGGTGATGAACAGCTTGTTGTAAACGGTTACACCGATGCTAGTTGGAACACCGATCCGGATGACTCAAAGTCACAGTCGGGATACGTATTTATTTTGAATGGTGCTGCAGTGAGCTGGAGGAGTGCGAAGCAAAGCGTTGTGGCGAAATCTTCAACTGAATCGGAATACATAGCTGCTTCGGAGGCTGCACAAGAAGCCGTTTGGATGAAGAAATTCATTACTAAACTCGGCGTGGTTCCCAGTGCGTTGGCCCGATGGCCATCTATTGTGACAACACAGGTGCCATAGCTAATGCGCAGGAGCCAAGGTCACATAGCAAGCTGAAGCACATCAAGCTACGTTTCCACGCTATTCGCGAGTATGTCCGAGATGGTGACATAAAGATTTGCAAAGTACACACAGATCTGAATGTGGCAGATCCGTTGACTAAACCTCTCCCAAGGGCAAAGCATGACCAACACCAAAACGCCATGGGTGTTCGGTATATTACCATGTAATCTAGATTATTGACTCTAGTGCAAGTGGGATACTGTTGGAGATATGCCTAAGAGGCAATAATAAAAGTGATTATTATTATATCTTTGTGTTTATGATGAATGTTTACATCACATGCTATAATTGTATTATTAGGAAACACTAATACTTGTGTGTTTTGTAAACATAAGAGAGTCCCTAGTGAGCCTCTTGTTAAACTAGCTTGTTGATTAATTGATGATCATGGTTTCCTGATCATGGACATTAGGAAGTGATTAATAACAAGGTTATGTCATTAGGAGAATGATGTGATGGACACACACCCATAGTAAGCATAGCATAAGATCAAGTCATTAAGTTCGTATTGCTGTAAGCTTTCAAATACATAGTAACCTATTCCTTCGACCATGAGGTTATGTTAATCACCATCACCGGATGGATACTTTGATGACATCAAACGCCACTTCGTAACTGGGTGGTTATAAAAGTGTCATTGGGTATTCTGAAAGTATGTGTTGAAGCGCATGAACCAAGATTGGGATTTGTCCATCCATATGCCGGATAGATATGCTCTGGGCCCTCTCGGTGGAATGTCATCTAGTTAGCTTGCAAGCATGTGACTAGGTCATAAGGGATGACATATCACGGAACGAGTAAAGAGTACTTATCAGTAACGAGGTAGAACTAGGTATGGAGATACCGATGATCAAACCTCGGATAAGTATAGTGTCGCGAGACAAAGGGAATTAGTTTCATATATAAGTGGTTCAATCGATCGCGAAGTCATCGTTGAGTATGTGGGAGCCATTATGGATCTCCAGGTCCTGCTGATGGTTATTGATAGGAGATGTGTCTCTATCATGTCTACATATTCACGAACCGTAGGGTGACACACTTAAGGTTCGAAGTTGTTTTAAGTAGATATGGAATGTGCGTTGGAGACCGAATGTTGTTCGGAGTCTCGGATTGGATTCGGGACATCACGAGGAGATCCGGAATGGTCCAGAGAATAAGATTCATATATAGGGGATCATTTTCTAAGTTAGGAAATGTTCCGGAGTGTTTGTATGAGGATTCTAGAAGGTTTCAGAATGTTCCGGAAGGTTCTGGAAGATATCTTGGAGTTTGCTTGAAAATCAAGATAGGGATCAAGGAGTCCTGGTGGGTCATGATACGGAGTCGTGGGGGAGGAGGACTCCTCCCCCCACCTCCAATCCGCCGGCCTACAAGGGAGGGGAGTCCTATAAGGACTCCCCCTCCCTAGGCGCCTCCCTTCTTTAAATAGAGGGGCAGGGGCGCCCCCTCCTCCCCTGCTCCCATAACACCCAATCTCTGCCGCCTCTCTCCTCCACCATCTTCTGCACAGGCATAGGCGAAGCCCTGCAGAATTCTCTACTCCACCACCACCACCACGCCGTCGTGTTGCTGGGATTCCGTGGAGAAGATCTACTACCTCCGCTGCTCGTTGGAACGGGGAGAGGAAGGTCTGCTTCGACTCCGCACGTGTGACCGACTGCGGAAGCGCTGCCGAAACGCGGCGCCGGAAGGATCGTCCACTTGACCGACTGCGGAAGCGCTGCTGGAACGCGACGCCGGAAGGATCGTCCACACGATCTTGAGATCGGCAAGTGATCGACTACATCAACCACGAGATCTATTCTCGTTAACGCTTTCGGATCTACGAGGGTTAGTTCCTATCTATCTCGTTGCTCATGTCTAGTAGATTAGATCTTGGCTTTTATCTAGATTAGATCTAGGTTTTGTTCGTTCCTGCGGTAGACAATTTTTGTTTTCCATGCTACGAACCCATCAATAACATCGGATAAAAAAGAGTAAGATAGATCGCATCGGTATACTACGAATCAGAATAGATCGCGTCAGTTTACAAAGGCCTGTCGGTATGGAATGTACCAACAGTTGATAACCAAAAGGCAGATAGTGATAACATTTGGATGCAACAGATAGACAAGGAATTCACACATACACACACGCACACACTCACACAACCTATGGTACTACGGAACCAAGAACACGTGAATCCTAGTTTGAATTTTAGAAGAGGATTGAAAACGTTACACTTCCTTACCAGAAAAGGGTGGGTGGGTGGGTAAGAAGAAAAATGGAAGCAGTCCTACTCTCACGTTTGTTTTTCCCTAGTATACATAACTACCAAAAATATTTGCTAGACTGACAACGACCATTTTGGCTGAGACCCTGAAGGGCGGGATGGCTCTGATACCAATTGTAACTACCTCGGTGAATTACGCTCTTAGTTACATGCCTGGACGAACGAAAGTGGTTAAAATAGTACGGTGGGGCCTAGGGCCACTCACGGTAGACCTTTTGGCCGTCCTAACCACTTTCAGATCATCGGAACAAGAACGAGCGGCGTAATCGACAGGCGAAGGGATCAACTACATACACAAATGAGTATGTATGCAAGCCACATACAACAGTTCTCAGAGCCATTCCATCTAAAAGAAATAGAAATATTGCAACGCCCTACGGCAAGATTCAAATATCCTAGATAGAGATAATAATTTAGGATAGCTCCTCATACAAAAAACATCAGAGTATCAGGCGGAAGCGCAAAACAAGATCCGAGTACGGATAAGAAGCAAATCGGCATAAGATGCCACATAAATAAACACATCCCACCCACAGATCTCACGGATCCCCGTTCCCGGAATCTCTACACCGAATGATCGTTGCCAACATCATCTGTCTCCTCCACCCAGTATCCATCTTGCAAATACACCTGGTCATCTGAATCAAACAATTTATCGTGTGAGACCCTAGGGGTACTCAGCAAGTCTTTATGCCACTAAAGGGGACACAACCTGGGGTGACACAATTGCAGCAAAAGATAATATCTAACAATTCTATAGGTACTCGCTAACCATCCGCCTAACCAATGATAGACGGATGTCCGTGAATTAAGAACAACAGTTATAATAGTATAATTAACAGATCCATCCTCCTCCTCGCTTACCAACGAGGAAGCGGACGAACAACCCCCATCATCCGTTGGCAGTTTTATTAACCATTCCATGAGTATTGCACTATTTACTAGTCAAGTAATTAGTCAAATTAAAAGCGGTACTTTAGTTATACTTGTCTATGATCGAGAAACTGTGCTCCAAGTCGTCCATAACCGCGGACACGGCTTTCAGAAAGATTTACCCTGCAGGGGTGCACGAATAGCAACACACACTCGATCAACCTCGGAAAAACCAAATCAAAACCCAATGAGGTATTCACGACAAAGCAATCACAGGATTCGGAAATATTTTAGGGGGCCACCCCATTAAGCTACCCGCAACGAAGTTGGCCGGCTCCGAGGCGGACCCAAGGTTTGCGTCAATGGCTGTAAATGACTGGGAACCCGAAAGCATGAATGGGCTTGTCGATACCGCGAAAACACTCCGCATCCAAAACAGTACAGGTGCTCCACGCACAATCTTAAATAAAACAGTAAAGCATGGCATAAGTACAGGATAGTAACAAAGCCCCAAACTACTTTGTTGCCCCAGGAAATAGGAATGAATCAAGCTCTGGCTCAGGGGGGTCCATAAGGCCTCCCGGATGTGGATAGTGCGAATAAACAACGAACATGAATCAAGTACTCGGGGTCCTACGGGACACAAGTGAGCATGAAAAACCAAATAGCAGATATTGCTCACCGGTGCCTCTTTCATTAGTTATCCCATTAATACACAGTTTATGTTGTTTAGGTACCTCATTATTCATCAGACACTCACATACCCTACACATGCTTTTCTACGACTCGCATGGCTCAAACAACTCCTGTAGTAATGGCTCATGGGATGGAGGAACAAGCTTCGGTGGGGTTTAAAAGTAAAGGCTATGCAGTACTTGGGATTCAATTTAATGCAATCGCGACTCAATGATGCAAGAATAAGATAGAAGCAACAGGTACTATATGTATGCAAGCATGTGGTAGTGCTTGCCTGGTGGTTCAGTTGAAGCGAGAGATGGATCTGGGTAGTACTCCTGTGATTCCTGGTAATTCTCCTGCTGGGCGTCTATTCGAAGAAGAACCAAACAAACAAGGGCCAACATAAATAAAGTGCACAAGCATATGAATTAAAATGCGACAAGCAAACAAGCATGCCATGATGAATGGTGCACAATTTACATGGCATTAAAGTAGCATGGCAAGGGTGAGGTGTGGATACAAGAAATAAAGCATTTTATTATTTATTTAACCAAGTTTTATTGTCATAAACAGTTCATATTTTAATAATGACATGATGCATGCTTCAATTCAGAACAAGGACTGCCTAGATAGAACGGGCTCGTCGCGCTGATCGATTTAGACATATTATTTGCCCAATTTGGAGTTATAGAATTAAAGTTATTAATTTATTAAGAAAAGGGCATTTTATTGTAATTTTAATCATCTCGAAATTTTAAAGTGTTCAAACAATATTTTAAATGGCATGTTTGAATTCCTTACATTTTTCTGATTCAAAAACATATATTATATGTATTGTTTGGATTTGTATTTTAAAAGTTATCTAAAATCTGGTTTGAATTTGAATTTAAACATTTACTGAATTTGTTTTATTTAAACGGTCAAACGGAAAACCTTTTTACTACTCAGCTCGAGCTAGCCCCAGTCGCTGACGAGTGGGACCAAACGGACTGGGCCACGCGCTCAGGGAAAAACCTTTTACACCGCGGGTTAGCCTAGCTGCAGCGAATGACAGGCGGGGCCAGCGGCCTAGGGCCCATGTGCCAGCGGCGGGTCTCGCAGAGACTGACAGGTGGGAAGCGAGCTGGAGCGCGGGTTGAGGGGCTAAGAGCTGGGGGGCTTAACTGCAAGATTGCCAGAGTGGCTGACAGGTGGGGAGCGGTGTACCGCGGGTTGAGGCGAGAGTTAACAGAGGGGGCTATTTGCAAAACGAAAAGGGCACTGTGGATCTTCTCCTCTCGTCTCTAACGGAACTGTCTGACGCGCGCGGCGCGCGACGCGGCGAGACGGGGAATCGAACTGGGGACCTAGGCGTGCGCGCTAAGGGGTGGAACCAGTGCGGCAGGTGCTAGGGTGGTGACAGCAGGGTGGACGGGGGCTAGGTATGCCGTCAGCGAGGGGCAGCGACGAGCGGACGCAGAGACCGCCGCGCATAGAGAGTGTTTGGTATTTGGTCCGGCGAGGTTAGACGATGGCGGCGCAGATGGGGGTGTCCAGGAGGAAGAGGGCCTCACCGCGGAAAGGTTGACGTGGCCGGATCAGAAGGGGGCGTGGTAGGTCGGCGACGAGGCTGGCGGCCGGAGTTCTAGGGTTTCGTCGGGGCGGCACTGGTCCTGGCGATCCTGGTGCTTCTCCTCCTCGTCGGCGCGTACAGGGCGATGCAGGGGAGGCTCCTCGATCTCCTTGACCACTTCCACGTCACGCACGCCGGCAGGAACGACGAGACGCCGGGGGTACTGGCGGTGACCGGCGGCAGGAGCTGGCGACGGTGAAGAAGAAGGAGGGGAGAGTGTAGGTGCCTGGGATGGATCTGGCGGGGGGAAGAGACGTGGGGCGGTGGCTAATAGCGAGGGAGAAGGACAAGGGGAGGCTTGTAGGGCTCGGTTGATAAAAGTGGCTTCGGCCCTTTTTCTCCTCCTCGATCACGTGCTCGAGCTGGAGCTCGAGTTGGGCAGGGCAGAGCCAGGGAGAGGGGCTGCAGGTGGGCCAGGTAGGGACGACGGAGCTAGGTGGTAGCGAGAGAGAGAGGGATCAGAGAGGGATCGGGGGTAGCTTAGGTTAGGGTTAGCTTAGAGAGGGGGCTCGGGTTAGCTAGGCTTGGGGTAGGTGGGGTGGTAGCTGAGGTGTGGGACCAGGAAGAGAGGGTGGCCAGGTGGGGCCATCATAGTAGAGAGAGGGAGAGGTGAGTGAGGTGTGGTAGGGGTTAGGGTTTAGTGTAGAATTAGGGTTAGAAAGAAAAGAAAGGAAACTAGGGTTAGGGTTTAGTTTAGGTGTTTAGGTTTTAAACATGTTTATAAGATCATATCTAGATGAAAGGAGAGGCTTTGGTTTAGCATAAGGTGAGGTAAAGTGCACCTAAGAAAAAGAGAGAGGAAAGGGGTTTAGGGGAAAAGCCTCATTTGTTCATGCATGAAGGAAAATAATGATGTTGAGGAGGACATGGGAATGATGGAGGGATATGGAGATGATCCCACAAAGAAAGAACCAGTAAAACAAAGGAAAAACTAATGGGATAAAGGTGGTGATGATGGTTGCATGGCCCATGCAAAGTATTAAATGCCATGTTTTATTTTGTGAAAACAATAATAATAATATGGCATTATTCTTATGCATTCCCAAGAAGTGGAAATAAAGGCCAAGCAAAAGAAATTAGAATTGGCTCCATCCTATCTCCCATGAGCTAGATTAAATACCAAAAGAAAATAAAGGCCCATGGTAAATGGAATGGGGGAATTATAAAGTGGTGACAAAGAAAGGTGGTAGAGTGGAATAAAAAGATATGCCCCCAACTCAACTTGGGCATTAAACCATATATCAATAAGCAAATACAATAACAAGAGGCAAATATAATTAATAATGCATATGAGAGAAGAACCAAAATTAAAGTTTTTTGTATGATGCTCAAATGCAAGGTGGCGATGCATCCAGGGACATCGCGAGTCGACTCACCGGTGGATCCAAAGATGGCAAGAACTATGGATAAACGCGTCCGGCATCCACCCAGACACGGCGATACACTGCTTCAAGAACGCGTGCCGGTACGAACCCCTGGTCGCCAAGATCAAGAGGGTCTACCGGACGCTCGACAACATCCCTGACCTCCTCGAGATTGCCAAGCGCTATGCGGAGGAGGACCCCAACCAAGACTCCGACGACGAGTCGGGAGGAAGACGCCGCACTAGCATCCATGACAGCGGGCGCCTATGCGACATGCGCTACAACAACACCCGCATCACCGGCAAGCGCCGCACGGATGGGCGAGTTGACTTCGCTGCCAACGCCGGCTACGGCCAGCGCGACTCCAAGAACTACCGCCGCGATGGAGGAAACTACCGCGACAGCGGGAACTACCGCGCCAACAACACGACGAGGCCGAAATTCGACCCCGCCGCCTTGCCCAATCAGCCCTGCATCTACCATAGCAGGGAGGGAAAACCCGCCACCCACACCACCGCCGATTGCCACTCTCTCAAAGAGATTGAGAAGGCGGGACGAGCAAGGGAGGACCCCAACAACCCACCACGGGACAACGGGAACGGCAGCGGCTTTGGCACCGCCCTCGGCTCGCTACATACCTTCACTGGACTCGGCACCAAGCGCGAGAAGAAGGTGCTCGCCCGCGCGGTCGCCGTTAATGCGGTGACGCAAGCCGACATCCCTCGCTTCCTAAACTGGTCCGAGCAGAGCATCACCTGGAGTCGCCAAGACCATGCGCCAAGGATCGAATACCCAGGGTGAGTCGCCCTAGTAGTCAGGCCCAAGGTGGCCGATTACTAGCTGCCCAAGACGTTAATGGACGGTGGGAGCTCCATCAATATCTTGTACCTCGACACGTTCAAAAGGCTCCAGCTCCTAGAAGCAGCCATCGAGCTAACACTGACGACCTTCCACGGCATCGTCCCCGGTCGGAAGGCGTACCCGATCGGGAAAGTGACGCTGCCAGTCACCTTCGGCACTCCAGCAAACTACCGCACGGAGAGCATCATCTTCGAGCTGGTGAACTTCCGTAGCCCCTACCACTGCGTCCTGGGCCGCCAGGCATTCACAAAGTTCATGGCGACCCCACACTACGCCTACAACATGATGAAGCTCCCCGGGCTAAGCGACATCATCACCGTCCACGGCGACCCCGACATGGCCGTGGAATGCGAAGACAAGGGCGCCGAGCTCGCCGACGCCGTCATCGCCGTGGAGACCGACCACACGGAGGAGCTCGCGAAATACGCGGGCAACATCAACAAGGAAGACCCCACCATCCCGAAGAAACCAACCGCCATGAACTCCATGTTCGAGGCGACCACGCACACCCGCACCGTCGAGCTCGTCCCAGGCGACTCTAGCCAGACGGTCACCATTGGGGCGCACATGAGCCCCGCATAGGAAAGCGCGCTCATCGGGTTCCTCCGTGAGAACCGCGACATCTTCGCATGGAAGCCATCTGACATGCCAGGTGTCCCGAGGGAACTCGCTGAGCACAAACTCAACGCCGACCCCAAAGTGCGACCAATAAAGCAGTCTCTACGGCCCTTCAATGAAGAGCGCCGTCGAGCAATCGCCGAGGAAGTTCAGTGCCTGCTAGCCGCAGGCTTCATCCGGCCAATCAAGTACTCCAAGTGGCTGGCAAACCCATTCCTGGTTCTAAAAAAGAACAACACATGGAGAATGTGCATTGACTACACCAACCTCAACAACGCCTGCTCGAAGGAGGAGTTCGTCCTACCGCGCATCGATCAGATCATCAATTCGACCGCGGGATGGCGATCGCTGTGCTTTCTCGATGCTTACTCTGGTTATAACCAGATCAAGATGGCGGTCGAGGACGAGGAGAAGACGATGTTCATTACGCCATTCGGCGCATTCTGCTACACGGCCATGACGTTCGGCCTCAAGAATGCAGGCGCCACATACCAGAGGTGCATGTAGGAGTGTCTAGCGAGCCAAATTGGCTGCAACATTCACGTCTACATCGACGACATGGTGGTAAACTCCACCCGCTAGGACGATCTGCTCGCCGACCTAGCCGAAACCTTCGCAAACTTGCGGGGGTACAACATCAAGCTGAACCCCGGAAAATGCACCTTCGGCGTCCCTACCGGACAACTCCTGGGTTATGTCGTCTCCAAGCGAGGCATGGAAGCCAACCCCACCAAGATCGACACCATCGTGCGACTCGGGAAACCCGAGTGCCTACGCGATGTCCAAAAGTTGGCAGGGCGAGTCGTGGCCCTCAGTCGCTTCATCCCCCGACTAGGCGAGAAGGCAATTCCCCTCTACCACCTGATGCGCAAGAACCCCACGTTCCTATGGGACGCAGAGGCCGATGACACGCTCAAAGCACTCAAAGAAGTGCTACTCGCGGCACCACTACTCGCCGCGCCACTCGACAAAGAGCCAATGCTCGTTTATGTCGTGGCCTCTACTCGAGTCGTCAGCACCGTGATGGTCGTCGAACGACCGGAAGATGGCAAGGAGCGCCCCATACAGTGCCCCGTCTACTACCTCAGCGAAGTCCTAACGAACTCACGACAGCGCTACCCGCAATACCAAAAACTGGTGTACGCGGTATTCCGAGCACAGCGGCGACTCCCACACTACTTCCAGGAGCACCCAATCACGGTGGTCTCCTCCGTGCCCCTGCAGGACATCATACACAACCACGAGATGACCGGGCGAGTCGCCCAGTGGGCCGTCGAAATCGGCGTCCACAACATCAAGTACGAGCCCCGCAAAGCGATCAAGTCACAAGCCCTAGCTGATTTCCTCGCATAATGGGAAGAAGCACATCAGCCAGAGAAGCTCCCATACCTCCACTACTGGTCGCTCCATTTTGACGGCTCCAAGAACGCCGATTGCGCAGGGGCTGGGGTCATCCTGACCTCCCCCAAAGCAGACAAGCTCCGCTACGTGCTCCACCTCAACTTCAAACCCTGCACCAACAACATGGCAGAATATCAGGCCCTCCTTCACGGCATGAGAGCCGCCAAGGAGATGAACGTCAACCACCTACGATGCTATGGCGACTCCGACCTAGTCGCCGGCCAAGTCGCCGGGACGTGCGACACCGTCTCCCCAACGATGATCACGTACCGCCAAGCTGTCGACCAGTTGGGAGGACACTTCAACGGCTACTCCGTCAAGTGGATCGACAGGAGCAAAAACGAGGAGGCGTACGCCCTCTCCCGTATCGGATCGACCCGACAAGCGCCTCCAGTGGGCGTCTTCCTCGACATCATCCACAAACCATCGGCCAGCCCACTAAAAGAGATCGACGTCGGGATCCCACTGCAACCAAAACCGGCCTTAGTCACCATGGTTGTGGAACCTAGCGACTGGACAACACCATACGTCGCCTTCCTGGAACACAAACTCCTACCGAGCAATGAGATAGAGGCGCGAATGATCGTGCGCCACTACAAATCCTTCATCATCATCAACGGCGAGCTCCACAAGCGCAGCGTGACCGGCGTGTTCTAGCGCTGCGTACAGCCAGAAGAAGGCCACAAGATCCTCCAGGACATTCATGCCGGCGACTGCGGCCATCACGCCGGTGCCAAGTCGCTAGTCACCAAGGCCATGCGGCACGGTTTCTACTAGCTCACCGCACACGCCGACGCCACCAACATCGTCCAACGATGCGTCGGGTGCCAGAAATACGCCAACTAGACGCACCTCCCTAGCTCGGCACTCAAGATAATCCCCATCACGTGGCCATTCGCCGTATGGGGCATGGACATGGTAGGCCCGTTCAAGAAGGCCACGTCTGGTTTCACTCACCTCCTGGTCGCAGTCGACAAGTTTACCAAATGGGTCGAGGCCAAGCCGATAAAAAGGTGTGACGGCAAGACGGCAACCAAGTTCCTACGCGAACTCATCTACCGGTACGGCTACCCGCACAGCATTATAACAGACAACGGCACCAACTTTGCCAAGGGGGCCATGGTGGAATTCTGTGAAGAACATGGCATCCGACTCGACCTCGCATCAGTCGCTCACCCGGAATCAAATGGCCAAGCAGAGCGCGCCAACCAGAGCGTCCTCCACGGGCTCAAGCCGCGACTGCAGGTGCCCCTCGAGCGCACGCCAAGATGCTGGGTCGACGAGCTCCCCTCTGTGATGTGGGGGATTCGCACCTCTGTCAACCGATCAACCGGGTTCACGCCCTTCTTCATGGTGTATGGCGCCGAGGCCGTAATGCCAACCGACCTGGAACACGACTCACCTCGAGTCGCCAACTACGTCGAGGCAGCCAACAAGGTCGCCCGCCAAGACAGCATCGATCAACTCGATGAGGCACGTGACCTGGCTCGCTCCCGCACCACCATGTACCAGCAAGGACTCCGCCGCTATCACAGCCGCCGAGTGTGAACTCGCACCTTCCAGGAAGGCGACCTGGTCCTGCAACTGGCCCAAGACAAGAAGGGGATGCACAAGCTCTCCCCCATGGGAGGGGCCATTCGCCGTAGGCCGAGTCCTTGGCAACGATGCCTACTACCTCATCGACATACGGGGTGACGGCCAATTGGAGGTCGGGAGGCCATGGAATGTAAACCTCCTCAGAAAGTTCTATACTTAGAACCTCACACTGTACTCCATCGGAATATATAATGAAATTCATTCAGATCACACAAATTGTGTCCACTCGCCATATTCTTGTGCCACTCGCACTCGTACATACTAGCAATACGCTACTTACGGAAGTCAACATCTGGTCGAGCGACCGGCACGGCTAAGTAGTGCGGCACAAGGGCACCGGAAATATTCGGGCCTTGGGTCGTCCACGAAAAACACCAACCCGGAGCCGCCATTGGAGTCGCCTAGAGCGACTGGCCCGCCGGGCCAAGACATCCGGTACACGCTTCTCACAGCGATCTGTCCCTCCCACTCTCGTGCAAAGCGACTTGAACGGTTAAGTACCACGCACGGGGACTCCGCAAAACGGAAACCACCATGCGGCTCAGGAACACACCAAGTAAGAGAGCTGCCTAGGGCTCGCCAAGCGACTGGCTCTCCAGGCCAAGGGAGGAGATGTGTTACAAACAACGCACTCACAACCTGCAACAGGAGCATGACCAATACGGTTGAGCACCACGCTCGGGGACTCGCTTATAAGTCAGCCCTACTCACGCTCGGGGACTCGCCACCCAGAAGACGCGAGGGATAAAAACAATGCATAAACAAAACAAATACACAAAAGTATACAATCCAGGTATACCCCATTAAAGGGTGGACGCGCTCGGGGACTCGCTCAAGCAAAAAAATTCATAAACAAAACACAACACACATTCCCAATCACAACACGAGTCGATCGACTCCCCGTGGCATATATTGCAAAAATATCTTACAGCATTCGCCACTTGGCATACACTATAACTTGGACAGTTACATTGTTTACTCCATAGGCCCTGATGAAGAAGCAGCGCCACCCTCCTTGACGCGCACAAAAGGCTGCCACGGGTTCGTCAGGTACGTTGTCAACGACGACCGGAAGGGCTGCTCCGACTTTATGTCGCGGTGCTCCGGCTCGGGGTCGCCAGGCGCCAACACCGTCTCCTGATACGGCAGCAGATCCCCCATCGCCAAGACACGATCGGCGTAAGGGGTGGCCTTCGTGGTCAGCTTCAGCACCTCTGACATCTCCACCGTGCCAGTCGCCGACGGATAGCCACACGTCACATCGTCAAGGTCGGGGAAATGGGCGAGACCCAAGATCAACATTGTGGCGGCCCCGCGCCTGAACGCTGAGCGTGTCATCCACTCCACAACGGCGGGCACCTCTTCCAGATAGCACCACACCTCTGTAAGCCCCCCAGGGATAACCTCGGTGGGAGACATGCCCTGCAGAGCCGCTTGGACGCACAACGCCGAGGCCGTGGCCGCATTCACCATGGCAGTCACGCACTGCGAGGCGTTGTAAGTTTGCACCACCGGGTCACTTTGGCCTACCACAGCTGCAAAGTCAGGTGTTAGTGAAACTATGAAACCCCCAAAGCGGGGACTCGACAAAAGGGTCAAGCGAAGACAGAGACTCACCAAGGAGTTTGCGGCAGTTCTCCTTGACGTGCTTCTCCAAGGCAGTTTGCTCGTTGTGCAGCCCCACAATGATGGAATCCGTGGCTTTGCGTTCTTCCTCAGCCGCGGCGACGGCAGCCTTCGCCCGCTCCTCCGAAGATATTGAGGCCGTTTTCGCCTCCTCCAAGTCCTTGACCAGGGAGGCTATTCGCCCATTCGCCGCATCCAGTTCGGCGACTGGGACATACCCCTCACGGGCCTTGGAGATCTCAGCCTAGAAACCATCTACAAGAGAAGACATCAGAGTACTGTACACAACCAGCTCACACCCGAAAGAGGAGAATAAAGACAAACAGATACTCACCAATAGTTTCCTGAAGCCGCCGGTTCACCTCCTGCGCTTCGCGCAAGTCACGCTCCAAGCGCTCTCTCGCGGCCTGCCGATCGGTCGACTCCCTTTGCAATCCCTGCAAGCAAAGAACTCACCTAAGCATTTGACAAAACAAAACCCAGTTCCCAGCCGCTGAAATTCAGCGACCAGGAACTCGGGGACTGGAGGAGGAAAAAGAAACTCAATTCCTAGCCGCCAAAATTCAGCGACTAGGAATTCGGGGACTGGAAATGAGCAAGAGGTTCAGTTTCCAGACGCTGACATTCAGCGACCAGGAAGTCAGGGACTGGACATACCTGAATAGCAGCGCCGAGCATCTTGTGAAGTTCCCCGGCATCAGTCAACGGGATCGTGAAGGAAGTGCGCCCGCGGCGGGACCCAATGTCCGCATCCACGACTTCTGGATTCTGCGGAGACTGCGTGTCCGCCACACCTGGAAACCCTCTTGCCATGAAACGCGGGAACGTCTCCGACGCTCTGGCAGGGGCGCTGGTTGCCGGGGCTAGCGCTTCTGGCATGGACGAAGCCAATGCTGGTTCCAATCGCGTCGCCACCACCTCTTTGGCGACTAGCGCAACAGCTGATTCCACGGCGCTGCCCTTGGTCGCAGCATCGTCGGCGCCTCCTTCTGCTTCTTTGCGACCTCGGCAGTCGCCACATCTCCGATGGCCTTTCTCTTTTTGGGTAGGTCACCCTCTCCCATGTCGGTGGCTGGTGGAATCTTAGCCACCGAAGGACGCCCAATCTTCTTAGCCCCCGACCTGCACGAGCCCCTTCAGTCAATACAACGACAATACAAAAGGAGCAAGGCGAATTGGGACGAGGGAGCGCTACTTACTTAGTGACTGGAAGGACGCGAAGCCCGATGCTAATGTGGGCAGGCTTGTCCAACTCGGGACCCAACTTGCGGCTGAACCCCTTTCGAAGACGTCTGAAGCCCACGAAGCCGAGGGCTTCCTTGACGATGAAGCTGCAGTCGCCGGGATCTCCGGCTCCGACGCGGCCGCCCTTGACGGCTGTGGCGACTTGGACGCCATTGCCTCAGCCGCTTCTTGGCTTGGAACCCCCGAGGCCATCGGCGCAATCGCCTCCAGGGGAACCTCTACCACCATGTCCGTGTCCTCGCCCTCCAACCCCTTTGTCAGGACTGCGTCCCTTGGGGCCTTGCGCGAGACTTCGGGAGAACCTTCATTGTCGGAATCATCATTCGACTCGAACACCACCGCCGACTTGGTCGGCGACGCGGGCCTTTTCGCTGGCGACTTGGGCCGGCGTGCGGGCTTCGACGGCGTAGCGGTGCGCCGGGACGTCTGCTCCTGTGCGACCTCGTCGCCTTCATCGTGCTCGTCCTAGCTACGGCTCGCTTCGACTTCACGTTGTCTCTGCATCCGGGTCTTACGAGCCACAGGCGCTGGGGGAGGGACCTCTTCCTCCTCCCGTCGCTATCGGAAGGGTCCTCCTCGGAGTCTTCCTCCAGTTCCTGGGGAACCTCTTCATCAAGCGGAGGGAGCCAGCCCTCCAACACCTGAAAAAGCTGAGGACCACCACGAGTCAAAAACACCAAGCGAGGAGACTAAAATTGAGACACGGATGTAGCAATTGGAAAGACAACTCACTGTGGGGGCTTCATTCTTCACAGGAGTGTATGGGGCGACCCAGACCGCCATGCTGGTGAACTCTGCGTTGGCGATCTTCTTCAGGGTGGCCTTGTAGTCCTCGGCTTCCCATGATTCCTTGCTGGTTCGAGATGGGTCGTGCTTCCCGCTGTATTCATACATCCAGTGCGGTCGAGCCGCCAGCGGAACCAGGCGCCGCCCGAGCCAACAGTTGTAGAGGTTGATCGGAATCAACCCCTGGTCCTTCAGCTTCTGGATCTGATCCATCATTTCCGCGACGGCCATCCGCTGATCTTCAGGAAGCTTCTTCGGCGCCAACCGATAGGGCTCGCTCCTCTCGGCGACGAACTCGGGAAGAGCCACTTCACCGGGGGGAGTGGCTTCCTTGACGTAGAACCAACTCTTCTTCCACTCGCTGGCGGCCTTCTTCGGCAGGAGGAGCTTGATGAAGTTGGCCTTCGGCTTTAGTTGAAATGTGACTCCACCTGCGGCCAGCATCAAGCCACTGGATGCCTCATGTCCGATGCGGCCGTGGAAGAGCTCCAGCCATAGCGGGAAATACGGCCTGCAGCCAAGGTAACATTCGCAGAAGGCGAAAAAGATCGCCAGCTGCTCGATGCTGTGCAGACCAAGATCCGATGGCTTGATCGCGTAATATGCGCAGAAACGGTGGAAAAAGAGTGAGGTGGGGAATCCCAAACCCCTCTCAAGATGACTGGGGAAGCAGATGAACTCGCCAGGTTGCGGCTTCAGCTCAGTCTCGGAGGAGGGGGAACCCGCCAATTCCCCTTGCGGAGCACTCCAGCATCCTCGAAAGATCTAAGCTGGGCCGTGGTACACTTGGATTTTCCCCATGAGCCTTTAGGAGGCGCCATAGGGTAGGATGTGGAATTGCACGATGCGGAGAGAGCTAGTCGGAAGGGTGTAGGCAGGAAGATTGGAGATAGGAAGAACGAATAAGGAAGAATGAAGAATACGAAGAAAGTCTGCGGAGCTGAACCATCACTCCCCTTATATGGGAAACGCCACCCGCCAAAATCGGGGTAGCCGTTACTCACGATAAATACGCCGAAGTTACCGTTGGAAATTCCAACGAATAGTTTGACCAGATTTGACGGTCCAACTCCTTTACTCCACCCGCCACCCGCTAGTCTGTCCATTCGCCAAGACGACGACTTGGCGGCAGTAACATTCACTGAAACAACGAGTGGAAACATGGGTAAATTCTCCTTGGTTCTAATAGAGTCCATCGCCGACTCGACTGGACGCCCAAATTGGGCTCGCCTACTCCGAACGCCAAAAGGATGCCTGCGCCTGCATCAACGATGGCCTCGGGGACTACTGATGGGGATATGCCAAAGGGGGTATGCCCAGCAGGACGTTCCGATTGGGCCGAAGGGCCTGCGAGTGCGTCCGAAAGACGGCGACTGGACTATGAAGGAAGGAAAGGCCCAGCGACTGGAGACTAGAAGCCTAGAAGCGTAGCAGAAGCCTAGTCGGACTAGGTCAAAGACTCCGGATCCTTATCTTGTTTAGGGATAGCTTGTAAACCCTAGCGAGGTGCTTCATATATAAACCTCCCTAGGGTATCCTGGAGACTTACGTTCCATCATACACCCCCTCAAGCGACTCGCTGCCTAGCCGTCGAGCTCGCCACCCCTGTAACTCGCTCTCTCATAATCTAATCTACCAGGAGTAGGTCTTTACCCTCCAGGGGGCCGAACCTGGGTAAACCCATGTGCATCCGCCCCCATCTCGCACCGCAGATGGCCGCCAACTCTTCCTCATGAAACACTCAACTGCTGCCAGTGGCAGCGACTGGCGTGGCCATTTCCACGACAGCGTTGCACGTGTGGCGCCAGCCTCTGTGGCGCCGCACATTCAGAGAAAAGTAGACAGAATGTTCTGTCTACTTTTCTGCGTGAATATGCGGCGCCACAGTGGCTGGCAAGTTTACGACAAGTTCATAAAGTACACGACCACAACTACTTCTCCCCAACTACTTCCCATGGGTCGTCCTCTTCCCTCGGCCCCTTCGTGTAGGAAGCTTCCTCGTGACCGGTTCCTCGTCATCATCTTGCAACCTGTAGGTCGTATTCTTGGCCTTCTTTGCCTTCTTTTCCTTGGCCGTGGAAGGGTTGGGTGTGTAAGGCTTCTTGGGTTGCCTTGGCTTGAGCATGTAGTTGGACTGCTCGTGGATCTTGTATCGAGAGTATGTGCCCAACGTCATCTCGTCGTCGACTCTTTCTTCATCCTGGGGCTATCAACACAAGAACAATGGTAACGACATATAGTAATGCAAGGGTTCGTCATAATACAATGCTTTGCTACCTCAGGTGTGTCCGCCTCATCCTCGGATGGGGAGTGATGATCGCCAGAAGGGTCAGGGGCGTGTTGGACCGTGACGCGGACGGTGTTGCCACATCGGGGTCACGACAACCTAGCAAGTTTGAAAGCCGCCTTAACCGTAGGGCCTGCTTCTTAACAAACCCTTTAAACAGACTCTCTCCTTTCTCTCCGCGCGGGTATGTCTTGAAAGCATCCTCGCATGCATCGGCCGACTTTCTTACCTCCGCCCGCTGTCATAGAAAAGAGCAAACAAGTAAAGCATCCCGCGGGCCGACAAGAGTAAACAAGGAAAACAAACATTTGGGAAAAAGTACCACGAAGTTGACCAATGGAGCATACTCGGCTTGTCGCCCTTCTCTAACTATCCTGTTGTATTCTTCAGTTGCAAGCTCATCAAATAGCAACGGCTCCTCCAAGATCTCTAGGCGGAATGCTCGTGGGTACATCTCCACCCGCGTGTTCTCAAGAAACCAGGTGATGTAGTTGTTGAAAGCATCCTGATTGAACGCACTTTCCTGTGTTCCTTTTGCTTTCTTAGCCTCAATAACACACCTTTTGAATTTGTCAACATACTTCCTATGAAGCTTGTCCCAATCCTGCTCCTTCCTCTGATTCTTCTTGTCTAAGCTGCACAACAAGAAGTCATAAAGCGATATTTCTCGAAAGATATTACATCACAGGCGAAGGCGGTTCATATCTTACCCATGGAGCCCTATGTTCGTGTCCTTCCACTCAGGAGGGTTCACCTGAAATAACCCAAACTGGGTCATGAAACGTTGTGGCTGGTGATGCTGAACCGCCCACATGCATACCAAGGCGCAATGCATTAGCCATAGACGGGCTTCTTCCGTGCACTTCGGGTTAAGCACATAGTCGTCCGGGACACCAAAGTTCCCCCTTGGACCGTATGGTTCCCAGGTCACCTGCAACATACCACACTCATGTCAAGTTCAAATATTACACATTAATAATATAGAATTGACCGCACACTGGGTGTTGGAGATATGCCCAAGAGGCAATAATAAAAGTGGTTATTATTATATCTTCGTGTTTATGATGAATGTTTACATCCCATGCTAGAATTGTATTATTAGGAAACACTAATACTTGTGTGTTTTGTAAACATAAGAGAGTCCCTGGTAAGCCTCTTGTTGAACTAGCTTGTTGATTAATTGATGATCATGGTTTCCTGATCATGGACATTAGGATGTGATTAATAAAAAGGTTATGTCATTAGGAGAATGATATGATGGACACACACCCATAGTAAGCGTAGCATAAGATCAAGTCATTAAGTTCGTATTGCTGTAAGCTTTCAAATACATAGTAACCTATTCCTTCGACCATGAGGTTATGTTAATCACCATCACCGGATGGATACTTTGATGACATCAAACGCCGCTTCGTAACTGGGTGGTTATAAAAGTGTCATTGGGTATTCTGAAAGTATGTGTTGAAGCGCATGAACCAAGATTGGGATTTGTCCATCCATATGACGGATAGATATGCTCTGGGCCCTCTCGGTGGAATGCCATCTAGTTAGCTTGCAAGCATGTGACTAGGTCACAAGGGATGACATATCACGGAACAAGTAAAGAGTACTTATCAGTAATGAGGTAGGACTAGGTATGGAGATACCGACGATCAAACCTCAGATAAGTATAGTGTTGCGAGACAAAGGGAATTAGTTTCGTATGTAAGTGGTTCAATCGATCGCGAAGTCATCATTGAATCTGTGGGAGCCATTATGGATCTCCAGGTCCCGCTGATCGTTATTGATAAGAGATGTGTCTCTATCATGTCTATATATTCACGAACCGTAGGGTGACACACTTAAGGTTCGAAGTTGTTTTAAGTAGATATGGAATATGCGTTGGAGACCGAATGTTGTTTGGAGTCTCGGATTGGATTCGGGACATCACGAGGAGATCCTGAATGGTCCGGAGAATAAGATTCATATATTGGAGATCATTTTCTGAGTTAGGAAATGTTCCGGAGTATTTGTATGAGGGTTCTAGAAGGTTTCGGAATGTTCCGGAATGTTCTGGAAGGTTTCTTGGAGTTTGCTTGAAAACCAAGGAAGGGATCAAGGAGTCCTAGTGGGTCAAGACTAGGAGTCGTGGGGGAGGAGGACTCCTCCCCCACTCCCTAATCCGCCGGCCTAGAGGAAGGGGAGTCCTACAAGGACTCCCCCTCCCATGGCGCCTCAACCCCCTTAAATAGAGGGGCAGGGGCGCCCCCTCCACGACCTCTCCCATAACTTCCAATCTCTGCCGCCTCTCTCCTCCACCTTTCTTCTGCACAGGCATAGGCGAAGCCCTGCAGAATTCTCTACTCCACCACCACCACCACGCCGTCGTGCTGCTGGGATTCCGTGGAGAAGATCTACTACCTCCGCTGCTCGCTGGAACGGGGAGAGGAAGGTCTGCTTCGACTCCGCACGTGTGACCGACTGCGGAAGTGCTGCCGAAACGCGGCGCCGGAAGGATCGTCCACTTGACCAACGGCGGAAGCGCTGCTGGAACGCGACGCCGGAAGGATCCTCCACTCGATCTTGAGATCGACAAGTGATCGACTACATCAACCACGAGATCTAATCTCGTTAACGCTTTCGCATCTACGAGGGTTAGTTCCTATCTATCTCGTTGCTCATGTCTAATAGATTAGATCTTGGCTTTTATCTAGATTAGATCTGGGTTTTGTTCGTTCTTGCGGTAGATATCTTTTGTTTTCCATGCTACGAACCCATCAGTGGTATCAGAGCCGTATCTATGCGTAGATCTGTTGCACGAGTAGAACACAATGTTTTTGTGGGCGTTGATGCTTTTGTTGTCGGTGTCTTAGCGTGTACTTTGCATCTTGCGGCATGGTGGGATGAAGCGGCTCGGGCTAACATTAGATGTCATCGCACATGAGACTTGCTCCACGCTTGACGTGCAACTTGCTTTGCACAAGTGGCTTTGCGGGTGTCTATCTCTTCCACCATAGTTAAGATTCAATTTATAATGAGCATCTTGACAACACTTGTATCAACGTTGTGGTTTTTGTTCGTAGGTAAGAACGGTCTTATGCGAAAGCCCCAAACCACGTAAAACATGCAAATAAAATTAGAGGCGTCTAACTCGTTTTTGCAGGGGTTTTGTGATGTGATATGGCCATTATGTGATTGTGATTATATTTGATGTATGCAATGATCCTTATTGTAATATGGCAACCAGCAGGAGCCTAATGGTTGTCTTTAAATTCTGTTAAGACCTGCGTGTCTATTCATCTTGTAATAGCTTTATTTCAAGTAGTTGTAATAGTTGCTAGTGATGATGGACAACCATGAAGCGGCGCCACGGACCTTGACGCCATGCTGGTGATGATGGAGATCTTGTCCATGCTTTGGAGATGGAGATCAAAGGCACAAGAAGAAAGGCCATATCATATCACATATTATGAATTGCCTGTGATGTTAATCCTTTATGCATCTTGTATTGCTTAGATCGCGACGGTAGCATTATAAGATGATCCCTCTCACTAAATATCAAGTAATAAAGTGTTCATTCTTAGTTGGCACCTTTGCTAAGACTCGTCGTTTCGAAGCATCTCGTGATGATCGGGTGTGATAGACTCTACGTGTGCATACAACGGGTGCAAGCCAGATTTGCACATGCAGAAACTAAGGTTAACCTTGACGAGCCTAGCATGTACAGACATGGTCTCGGAACACAGAATACCGAAAGGTAAAGCATGAGTCATATGGATGATATGATGAACATCTTCTCACGTGATGATCGGACTTGGTGTAGTGGATTTGGTTCATGTAATCACTAAAACAACTTGAGGGATGTTGTTTTGAGTGGGAGTTCATTTGTAATTTGGATTAGTCGAACTCAATTTATCATAAACACAATCAAAGTGAATTTGCATAGTTTGTTGTAGTCATTGGCATCCGTTCACCACCTTGCGCTTAGTTATAGTGGAGATAGTGGAACTATAGAAATTCTGGATATTTGCTTTACGAACTGGTATCGTATTGTTTTGAGTGTCAATTTAAAGTTTAAAAATCCTATTGCAAACTTTCAGCAAACTCCGTTTACTCTGTGAAGTTTAATAAATAGTATTAAATCAAGAGTAACAATTCCAGTGTTAGTATCTAATGTATCATGTTTGCCTCCATGATTCTTGATACTCAAAAGATTGTTTTTAATATCAAGTTTATCTAAGAGCTGAAAGCAATGTTTCAGAAACCATCATATGTGAAAGGTATTGCGATATCTAAAACAATGTGTTGGTTACAACATGATAGAGTATACGTCCTCATATTTGATGAGAATTTGTGAAGGTTGGAGACGCTAGTCGTCCTAATCCTCCAAAAGGTTTTGAAAAAGAAACATTATACTCGGAATTCACCTTTATAAGCTATAGCAGCTTGATCATGAAAGTTATCATGATAAGGATGAATAGAAGATGTAAGTAAAATGTTTACTACACTAAAAGATTACTAAAGAATGGAATTTTGAAAGAATGCCAAACATTTGATGAAGGTGATCCACTTCAAAGTGCAAGTCCAAAGGTATTGGTATTTGACTATACACACTTTGTACTATGTGTCATGTGAATGACATCACTATTGATGTTGATAGATTCTTTTAAAAGAAAAGGAATTGCTGAAAGAAAATCTATAAAATATTTGGCAGAAAATAAAAGGTTGGAGATGTCCAACTTAGGCATATAGAAGATATACATGTTATTGTTGTATTCCTTGCTTGTTAAACAATGTGGTTCTTAGGTATTGGATACCGAATTGGTTGGTATGCTATGTCATACAGGACAACGTAATTCATGAACTACAATGGCCTAAGTAACTAGCAAGAGAATGAGTGATGATGTTCATCGAAAACAAATAAAATGTTATTGTGTTTTTCATTGTCATCAAACCTAGCCTTCAAGATTTGTTTTAATAATTGTTATTTTGTTCTGGTATTACGAGAACAATGGTTGTTCAAATAGTAACCGTATTCCATAAAGGATGGATGAACTTTTACAAGTCTAGTGGAGAAATCACATCCATAAAACATTATTGCTAAAATGTCGCAAGACAAATGATTGAAAGATCACTTATGAAGTGACATCGCTGTTTAAATTATATTTGAAAGAAAACATGAAGAAACTCCATGTTGATGGAATTTTGGAGTCTTTGATTTTGATCAATTGATGCATATGAGACTTTCCTCGAGATAATTGAAACTCTGTCCATAGGCCAGATAGGAACGGATGACTAGCTTATTGGAAATTGTGCATGCTGATGTGCATAGTCCATTATGTGTAGCCATATGCGATGGATCTTTTTGCTTCATATGCTTTCTCCGAAGATTTGAGTGAGTATATGTATATACTTACTCAATAAGGAAGAAGTATGAAACATTTGAAAAATGTTCAAAGACTTTCAAAATGAAGTGGAAAATCATTGTAACAAGAAAATAAAAGAGTTTATGATTGGATCATAAAGAAAGATGTTTGAGTTACAAGTTTAGCAAAACACCTAAGATTTGAGGAATCGTTCCATGGATTTGCATTTCCCAAAACACCATAGGAGTATGGAGTGTTCAAGATATGTAATGAAACCTTGTTTGACATGGTAAGACTAAAGGTGTCATTTATAAAACTGCCATTATATATTAAAGATTAAAGCTTTAGTGACTACCGCTTTTACACTGAAAAGAGCTCCATCGTGATCCGTTGAAATGACACCATATAATTCATGGTTTGGGATAAAACCCAGGTTGTCTTTTCTTAAATTTTGGTATGTTATGCATAAGTAAAATGTTTACAACCAATGTCGGATAAGCACGTCTTTGTAGGTTATCCCAAAGAATTTGTTGGGAATTTATCCATAACACTGAGGACAAAAGAGTCTGTTACTTGGAACGTCAAGTTTCTTGAGAAGGAATTTTTCGTGAAAAGTTAAGTGGGAGGACAATAGAACTTTGATAAGGTTGTTGAACCTTAGCTATATGTGCTAAGTAGCGCAGCGCCGGAAAGTGTCCCGGTGACGGCCACAATGCTCATGGCTCTCGTGATTACAAAAGGTGTGATCTCGGAGATTAGAGTTCCTATAGAACCGTGTGGGTCGGTAAGAATCAAATAGTAAGATTTGATAAGCAAGTCGTTATTGTTTTGACATTGATGAACCGACTACATGCAAAGAAGCGATGATGGGCCCTGACTCCATAAAATGACTAGAAGTCATGGAATCCGTGATAGTATCCATACACGAGAAATCAAGTTTCTGAACTTAGAAGACCCTCCGGAAAGGCGTGAAGCCTATCGGTCGTGTTTGGATCTATAAAGAAATAGACATGGATGTTTCAAATCTATGAAATAGTCGACATGCGAAAAGAGTTTACGGCAATGTTCAAAGAATTGACTATGATAAGATTTGATCTTTCATAGCGATATTTAGTCTGGACGGATTAATATAGCAACCACTACATATATTTTGGTATATGGTAGTTGAACAAACAAAACAAGTTCTTCTAATAGAATGGTTACCTAGGACGTGTACATGACACGATCCAAAGGGTTTTGTTAAATTCAAAGGATGCTAAAAGAGTATGCAAAACTTCAATGGTTGAAGTGAGCATCGCGGAGTTGGAATCTTCACCGTTAAAAGGTTTAATTTCATCAGAGACGATGAAGATGCTTGCATTTTTGCAAGAAATTTAGTGGGAGCACTGAGACATATTTCTAATACATTATGTGAAAGACATGTTGTTGATTGGAAATGATGTATCTTTTATTGACATAGGTTAAGAATTTCATTTCGATGAAAGACTTAGGCATAACCCAAATTAGGCATCAATGTCTATATGGATAGATTGAGGCGCTAATATGGTTTTGCCAAATGTACATAGATAAGATGTTGAATGAGTTCAATATGGAAACAACAAGAAAGGTTCTTGACACGGAAAGGACTGAATCAAGATTCGAGTGTGTTGACACGAGATTCAAGTGTTTTGACACTTGGTGAAATCACAAGAATATTTTGATCAATCATTCTTTCAGATGTACACATCCAGATATGTCCTATGCTCTAAATGTTATGAGCATATACCAGAATGATTCATAAGATGATCATTGGACAATAGTAAAGATATTCTTATGAGCTTTGGAAGAACTAAGAATATACCATGTATAAGTGACAAATAGTTAAAGGTAGTTCATGGTAAAGTGTTACATTGATACTAGTTTTGTCACAAGATACAAATTAAATTTATCTCAATTTAGACTATGGGCAGCACAATGTAATGGAAAGGATGTTCCATGATGGATTTGGATGAGTTCCAAAATTGAGACATTGTGACGGATACTACAACAAAAGGCTAAGTATATAACTGCTATAGTAACAGTAAAGGAGGGCATTTGTGTCAAGTAGTTTGTTATCAAACTAGGTGTGGTTCATAGCAAGATAATACTATGAAGATACATTGTACGGCAATTGTATCAACATGATTTAATCCCAAGGAACTAAAGGTCTCACCAAAGGACCAGATTTATACAATGCCATCTCATTAGAGAATGAGTAATGCGTAGAGACGCAAGGACATGCATATACACACGGACCTGGAAGTGTCAGATCCAAAGATTATGTTTACCACTAGCAATAGTGTCTATACAACACCAGAAAGCCATAGGTGTTGAATGCACAAGTTTTTAACTAGATTATTGACTCTAGTGCAAATGGGAGACTGTTGGAGATATGCCCAAGAGGCAATAATAAAGTGGTTATTATTATATCTTTATGTTTATGATAAATGTTTACATCCCATGCTATAATTGTATTATTAGGAAACACTAATACATGTGTGTTTTGTAAACATAAGAAAGTCCCTAGTAAGCCTCTTGTTGAACTAGCTTGTTGATTAATTGATGATCATGGTTTCCTGATCATAGACATTAGGATGTGATTAATAACGAGGTTATATCATTAGGAGAATGATGTGATGGACACACACCCATAGTAAGCGTAGCATAAGATCAAGTCATTTAAGTTCGTATTGCTGTAAGCTTTCAAAAACATAGTAACCTATTCCTTCGACCATGAGGTTATGTTAATCACCATCACCGGATGGATACTTTGATGACATCAAACGCCGCTTCGTAACTGGGTGGTTATAAAGGTGTCATTGGGTATTCTGAAAGTATGTGTTGAAGCGCATGAACCAAGATTGGGATTTGTCCATCCATATGACGGATAGATATGCTCTGGGCCCTCTCGGTGGAATGTCATCTAGTTAGCTTGCAAGAATGTGACTAGGTCACAAGGGATGACATATCACGGAACGAGTAAAGAGTACTTATCAGTAACGAGGAAGAACTAGGTATGGAGATACCGACGATCAAACCTCGGATAAGTATAGTATCGCGAGACAAAGGGAATTAGTTTCGTATGTAAGTGGTTCAATCGATCGCGAAGTCATCGTTGAGTATGTGGGAGCCATTATGGATCTCCAGGTCCCGCTGATGGTTATTGATAGGAGATATGTCTCTGTCATGTCTACATATTCACGAACCGTAGGGTGACACACTTAAGGTTCGAAGTTGTTTTAAGTAGATATGGAATATGCGTTGGAGACCGAATGTTGTTCGGAGTCTCGGATTGGATTCGGGACATCACGAGGAGATCTGGAATGGTCCGGAGAATAAGATTCATATATTGGAGATCATTTTCTGAGTTAGGAAATGTTCCGGAGTATTTGTATGAGGGTTCTAGAAGGTTTCGGAATGTTCCGGAATGTTCTGGAAGGTTTCTTGGAGTTTGCTTGAGAACCAAGGAAGGGATCAAGGAGTCCTGGTGGTTCAAGACTAGGAGTCGTGGGGGAGGAGGACTCCTCCCCCCACTCCCTAATCCGCCGGCCTAGAGGAAGGGGAGTCCTACAAGGACTCCCCCTCCCATGGCGCCTCACCCCCCTTAAATAGAGGGGCAGGGGCGCCCCCTCCACGACCTCTCCCATAACTTCCAATCTTTGCCGCCTCTCTCCTCCACCTTTCTTCTGCATAGGCATAGGCGAAGCCCTGCAGAATTCTCTACTCCACCACCACCACCACGCCGTCGTGCTGCTGGGATTCCGTGGAGAAGATCTACTACCTCCGCTGCTCGCTGGAACGGGGAGAGGAAGGTCTGCTTCGACTCCGCACGTGTGACCGACTGCGGAAGCGCTGCCGAAACGCGGCGCCGGAAGGATCGTCCACTTGACCAACGGCGGAAGCGCTGCCGGAACGCGACGCCGAAAGGATCGTCCACTCGATCTTGAGATCGGCAAGTGATCGACTACATCAACCACGAGATCTAATCTCGTTAACGCTTTCGGATCTACGAGGGTTAGTTCCTATCTATCTCGTTGCTCATGTCTAATAGATTAGATCTTGGCTTTTATCTAGATTAGATCTGGGTTTTGTTCGTTCTTGCGGTAGAAATCTTTTGTTTTCCATGCTACGAACCCATCACTCCCCCCCCACTCCCCAATCCGCCGGCCTAGAGGAGGGGAGTCCTTGTAGGACTCCCCCTCCCCAAGGCGCCCTCTCCCCCTTAAATAGAAGGGCAGGGGCGACCCCTCCTCCCTTGCTCCCATAATCCCAATCTCTGCCGCCTCTCTCCTCCACCTTTCTTCTGCACAGGCATAGGCGAAGCCCTGCAGAATTCTCTACTCCACCACCACCACCACGCCGTCGTGCTGCTGGGATTCCGTGGAGAAGATCTACTACCTCCGCTGCTCGCTGGAACGGGGAGAGGAAGGTCTGCTTCGACTCCGCACGTGTGACCGCCTGTGGAAGCGCTACCGAAACGCGGCGCCGGAAGGATCGTCCACTTGACCGACTGCGGAAGCGCTGCTGGAACGCGACGCCGGAAGGATCGTCCACACGATCTTGAGATCGGCAAGTGATCGACTACATCAACCACGAGATCTAATCTCGTTAACGCTTTCAGATCTACGAGGGGTAGTTCCTATCTATGTCATTGCTCATGTCTAATAGATTAGATCTTGGCTTTTATCTAGATTAGATCTAGGTTTTGTTTGTTCTTGCGGTAGAAATTTTTTGTTTTCCATGCTATGAACCCATCACTGGGAAATTACCTGATCCATGGTATCATGTCAAACTCATTGGTGTACCTCTTGTACGCCGCCAAAGGGTCGGTTGGGGGATCGAAGACCACATCCCACTTGTAAGCCCATGTCGGGAGCAGGAGGTTATTGCCGTCATCAACATAAGGGTTGTAGCTCAACAATCTCGGCCGTCCAACTGGAAAGCGTTCCCAGCTCCACACCGAAAGAAGGAGCAAACAACCATCGATGCATCCGTCGGTTGCGCTCCTAAGACAGGCATCATCCAGCTGCAAATGAAGTGATACACCATTTAGTAAAACAGTATTTTTTGAGGTCAGGCAAACATAGACAACTTTGTAAACAAGCGATTACCTGATGGTACAACCAAGCCAACGCCGCCGAACCCCAGCTAAAATCTGAGTCAAAAATTGTGAGCACCTTAAGCCAATGCCACTGAGCATGATCCCCACTGCTGTCAGGAAAGAGAGTCCTCGTGATGATGTACCACACATACACACGAGCGTACGTCATGACCGTGTCCTTGTCAGCATCCTCGGAGCAGGTCTTAAAATTATGTCTAATCCAACTGAAAGTAGCCCCGGCAGCTACCCTTAGTGTTACTCCCTTCTCATTTACAACCTCGGGTGGATCCTTCCCTATAAGGCTAACCATCTGCTCACGCCACCCGTCTGAATCTGTGCTTATGCACACAGGATTTCCCTCGATTGGGAGTGCCAGGATCATGCTCATGTCCTGCAAAGTGATCGTAGTCTCACCGGTCCTAAGGTGAAAAGTGTGTGTCTCCGGCCTCCACCGGTCGACAAGCGTGGTGATCGCAACGGGGTTGAACTTTGGTGTCGACCGAGTGACCATGTGGATAAAGGGGAGGAGTCCTAGTTGCTCGATGTACGGAGTGTACCGCTCATCGTAAGTCAGGTTCTTGACCGACGAGACCTCGTGATACCTAAGTCGAAGAGGTACAAGCTCCTGCAAACATGGCCTAGGTTAGATTTACATCTCAACAAACCAGAGCAATAGGAACTACCGTGTGGTTTTTTAGTACCTGTCTCTTTTCCGACAACTTGTAGGAACGGTGTTGAACATCGTAGTGAGGATTGAGAAGACTCATCCTACATATTTCAAATAGATACCATAGGAACAATTATTCTCACATTACATATATTCCACTTTAGCAAAACTATGTTTGCAACATTACAAATGTTCCACCATAATCTATCTACAAATGTCCCACCATAATCAATTATGAGGATTGCAAAATATCATCTATCATCTAACATAATTAAAGAGAAATTTCTACTATGAACCACACATACTAACATATATATTGGATTTGTATGCTAAAATAACAAACTAAAGTTCTACCATTGAATACTAAGCTATTGCTATACAAAAACTACTAAGACTAAAGATCAACTATACATGGCAATGCTTCATATTAATTTCACTATCACATGCAACTTAGGGTTTCACCAAAAAATGCAAATGAGGGCAAAAAGTAAGAAATTTGTGGATGAAATTGAGGGGACTTCGTGAGAATACCTGGGAGAGGGGATTGAGAGCACAAATCTTGGATAAAATCAGCAGATGTGGGAAGGGGATCAAGTATGGGTGATAGCTGCCGCCATTGACCTTCTCTGTTCGTGGTGGGTAAGGAAGTGAGCCTGGGTCGGGTTGGGGCGGCCGCACGGCTGGTACAGGACCTAAAGTGCGGCGCCACGCGCCGTGAGGCCACACATAGCAGTGCGGCACCATAGTGTGTGGCGCCGCACTTACGGAACTGGGCCCCGCGAGACCATGTCGACGTCACGCTGGCAGACGTGCGGCATCACGGTGCATGGCGCTGCTCTTCAGGGTGTGGCGTCATCGTCTACGGCGTTGTAAAAAAGGTTGGTTTTTGTGAAATTTTGATGGCCCGAGTTTATTTCGTGAATTTGTTATTTAATTGGGTTATTTCTGTTCAAATTACCGTTGGAGGATGACGATCTCCTACTCGAGATCCTCCTCCGTATGTCTTTAGAACCGTACCCTATCCCACGTCTGCAAGCGTTGACGCAACCTTGTCTAATCCGAGTTCGCGGAAGTTAGTGACGTTATACCAACAGGCCAAACCGTAGTGTCACACAAACATAATTTCGACGAGAATTTATCCTCTAACAAAAAAACTCTGAACAACTTCGCTACCCAAGCGTACTGATCAGATCAGTTATATCCTCTAGCGCTAGAGCCCACACACACCTCGCCATGTTGCACTCAAGGAGAGATTGCAACCACGAATCAGCTGTGGGCACGACCTCGTACCCCTCCAAGGTCGAATACCCCTAAGTGGGCCGGCCCATGTTTGTATTTCGGTATACTTCTAGTTTTGGTTCTCCGGTTTTAGAAAAGTTCTAAAATTTCCTGGCCATTTTTTTCTTGATTTTTCTTCTATGTTTTTTTTCTTGTTTGTTTTTATTTTTTATATCTTTTTATGCCTTTTCTTTTTGAAGAATAAACATTTTATAATTTTGAACCTTCTAAATTTTGATTATTCTAAAATCTCAACAATTTTAAATCAGAACATTATTTAAAAATTTATACATTTTCAAATTTAAACTTTTTCATATTTTTTTCAAATTCGTGAGCTTTTTCAAACTCCCAAATATTTTATAAAAACTCTTGATTGTTTCCACTAATATTTTTTTTAAATAACAAGAAAATTCGGCCCTTTTTTCTGAGCGAACCAGCAACGTAAGTTCGAGTTGGAGCGTATGGTGCTCATATTCTGAATGAGTTGAAGGTGATTAGTCAACAGTTCGAGGCTTTCAAGCTTTAGTATTTAAATAGGAATGCAAATTTTGCAGCTCATGTCTGTGCACGTGAAGCTCTTAGCATAGATTCTCCCTTATGCTTTGATGTAACACCTGGTTTTCTGCTTAGAGATCTTCAAGCAGATTGTAATCCTGACATTTCTGAGTAATAAACACTGGATTGCATGTCAAAAGAAAAACAGTGAACTGCCGTGAAAAAAAATGAAGAAATAAGTAAATGGGCCAAGCCCATATAAGCAGAGGGTGTACACGTATCCTCGAGAATTGACGCAAAGAGCGCTAAAATAGGGGATCGCGAAATCGTGCATGGAGTCCATTCCACGTTAACCTGGCCGGGCTAGGCACAAACGGGCCACTTGTGTGGGCTGTGGGCGTTTTTCCCATGACCGGGCTTCACCTATTATGATGGATGGCTCAAATAGTTTTCTTGTGTGAAACCCTAGTTCATGGTTTTATGCGTGGGTGTGTGAACTTGTGAAGGAAAGATCTCAAAGATTCTGCTCTGCATAGTACAGTACGTGACATCCAACGGGGTAAATTATTGGGCTCCACGCTCGAACGCGAGGTGCGTGCGCATGTGACGTGCGTGCGCGTTCCCAACAACAAACAGAAAGCGGGAGATTCCAACAGCCAGCGAATAACCGCTCCCGGATATGACACAGACAGAGCACACACAGCTAGCTAGCAGGGCTTCCTTCTAGAAGATCGTCCGTGACGGATAGACGGTGATCGATCGATCGATCGATCGATCCTTGTCAGACGCACGCCCGTCCGTCCTAACAACGAAAGATGGGGCAGCGCGTATCACGGTCAGGTCAAATTACATGATTGTGAGACCCCCTACAGGCTGCAGAATCACGGCGGCAGGCCGTACGGTTCAAACAATACCTGATTCAACGGCTGTTTACCATGCATGTGGTGCGATATATCCCAGAACGTGCAGGCGATCGCGCGCGGCGCGGCTATCTGTTTCGAGTACAGCGAGATCGACCAAAAGGTTATTTTTATTTATTGAGTGAATGGATCGACGAGGACCAGGGCAATCGTGCCAGTAATAGGGACGGCCGGACGAGTGCCACCCGATCAACATATAGAGTATAATAATCGAGTTGACTGGCGCCTTGGGAGCGAAGCATGGGCCTTGGAGACCAAGCATCCGCGGATGCATGCATGCACTAGTGAGCTTGCGCAGAAACAGAGCAGATGAGGGTGGGACAAAATGCCGGCGCCCATCTCATCTGGTGCTACCACCAACCCCTTCACGTCGTATCTGAACAAAAAAAAAAAACAGCATGCAAGGCGAAGCTAGCACGCCTTGGATGTGAGGAAACCAGGTGGATCTCATCTGCCTAACTAATTACACAGCGCGACGACCAATCTAACACCACGGCGGCCAGGGCGGCGCATCTGCAGTTCAAGTAGTACGGGTCCGTACGTCTCGATCAGTCAGGCTGTGTATGCTCCGGTACTCTTTGGAAAGTCGGGTACCTGCAGCTAGCAGCGTGGTCAACCCTTCTAATCCGCGATGGATCGCATCCTGATGGCGACTGGCAAGGCCGATTACTCCCAACCCGGGCGCGGCGCTTGCACGTGTGTTTTAGTTGATCAGCTACATCAACAAGGCAAGACCCGAAAGCTAACGGGAAGCGATTTCTTCACTTTTATACAAGAGACAGAGCTTCCACGCCTTCTACCACAGAACAATACTAAGTACGAGAGTGTATATATATCATGCAAGGAGTCACAGGAACCCTCTCCCCTTCGGCGACTCGGGCGGCGCCCCCAGCCCCCGCCGCCGGCGCCCCCCCTAGCCTCTCTCCATGCCCTCGCCCCCGCCTGAGGAAGCCGGCGACGAAGCTCGCGACACTTTCGAGGACGGCGGCGGCGAGGCGTCTCCTGCCGGTCGTGGTGCGGATCCGGCTTTCCCCTCTCCGATATCAGGCATGTCCAAGCTGGGGGCAAGGCCGGCCATGGTTGCTGCTTCGCGGGGAGCCTCCCGTCGCGCAGGTGGCGGTTGGGGCACGACGAGCAGGCGGCACGCAAACGCGTTCCAGATCTGGGCCTACAGCGGGCTGAACCTCGGGCGTGGCGGCCGTGGGGGAGGGAAGGCGGAGCTGGTGAAGCACGGACGCCGGAGCGGCGGCTCCGGGCTGGTGGTGCTAGCATGGGTGCTTCGGCCGCGCGGGCGGTGGGGCTACAGGTGCGTGCGGGCCGCCGCGGGCTGACTCGGTTTTGGTCGGGCTGGACCCGGTGCCCCGGCGTGGGACCGTTGCGGCAGCGGTGGTGAGTTTGGGCACCTAGGTGGCGCCCCCACTGCCGGGGCTGCAGGGTTCGGATGGATGGCGGCGTCCAGATCTAGATCTAGGCCCATGGGCCTAGATCGGGTCTGGGTCGCCACCCCTATGTCCCCATCCTGTTCACGACGCGCGATAGTTCGGGGTTGGGCCGTTGTCCGGCAACTGCTGGGTTGTGCCTTTGCCGGTTTGCCGGGCGGGGTTCCTGGCGCCGGTGCATGCTTGCCGGGGTAGGTAGCATGTCTCCCCCTGACCCACGGGTTGGTCGGTGGTGCGGTGGTGATTTTGGCCGGTTCCGCGCTACGGCCTCACGCCGGCGTCCGGATTTCGGTTTGGTGGGATCTCGAAGAAAGCTGCACTTGGCTTAGGCTAAGGCCGGTGACGACGTCACCTCCGGGTGTCGTTCCCTTGTTGAAGGCGTCCCGATCTTGATCCCCTGGGCCAGCTTGATGGATTCCGTCCCTCTGCCCCAAGCTGTTCCCTGGGTCGTCTCGCTTCGGGCTAGTCTCTCTGGTAGTGTCCTGTGGAGCACCCTGTGTCCTCTCGCGAGTGTCCCCATGCCATTGCGCCCTGGGGCCAGACCCAAATTTTTCTAGTTTGCCTGTCGTTTTTTTAATTCAACACACTTTCATTAACCGAAAGATAAATTACATATAAGAAAAAAGCAAAATACAACGGTACAATAAACTAACTACGACGCTGGCTTCTGTTGTTTCCTACACCTATGGTGACTCCGGCGGCGCCTACTCTTCATCGTCCTAGGTGAGGTTGATGAAGGGTTGTCAGTGTTGGGTCCGCAGCATAGAAAACAAAAAATTTCCTACGATGTGAACTACATGCCAAGATCTATCTACTAGGTACAAAGCAACGGGTGGACATACATCCAATGAGAACTTACCCTCGAAGACAACGAGTTTTATTAACGAGTAGGAACTCGTGGCTGATGTAGTCGTACACTTGCCGATCTCAAGATCGTGAGGAAGTCCAGCAGGTATGGCTCCAGCACGTCCATCAGATCCAGCTCTAGCAGCACCAAGTCCAGCACCGCAAAGGAGCGGTGCATTCGTGATCGCACACACGTCCGGTACCCCGACAACCTCCGTCCCTCGCTCCAGCAAAGCAGCGGAAGCAGCAACTCCTTTCCAGATAAAGCCACCGGGAACATGTATCTCGCTAATCCGAGACCATGGGGGAATAATACTAGAGGGGGAGAGAGATCCTTCATAAGGAGGTGTGAGTGAGAAGTGAGGAGAGGGTGGCCTTTTATAGGAGGAGGGGGTGCTCCTCCTTCATGGCCGGCACATGGAGGAGGTGCCTCTTCACCTCCTCCATTCATGTGGTGGTAACCCCTCCACATTAAAATGCCTCTTCACATTTCCTTTTAAAGTCTCCACTTTAAATGCATTAAATTTCTCCAAATTTAATGCTCTCTCATTTAATAAAACTCTTTTATTATTTTTATTTAGAATTTTGTTAATTACTTTAATTAACAAACATTCACATAAAACCCCCTGCAACATTTCAATATTACATGCAGAACCAATTTCAGCAATTTCACCCGAAATAGTTTCGGTGTCTATTGAAATAATTCCAGCGCTTTCTTAAATCTTTATCTGAAACATATTTGCTCCAAATGGTGTCGGTATCCCTTAAGTGTGTCACCCTACGGTTCGCGAATAATGCAGACATGATCGAGACCCCTCTCCGATCAATAATCAGCAGCGGGACCTGGAGATCCATACTGACTCCTACACATTCAACGATGACTTCTGTGATCGTGAGAACCTTTAACGCCGATAACTAAATCCCTTTGTCTCGCGAGATATTACATGTCCGAGATTCGATCATCGGTATCTCCATACCTAGTTTGATCTCGTTTCGGACATGCACTCTTTTCTCGTTCCCGTGATATAACATTCTAGTGATCACATCACTTGCTTGCAAGCTATCTTAATGTGATATCACCGAGAGGGCCCAGAGTATATCTATCCATCATCGGGATTGACAAATTCCACTCTTGATCCATGAGCCTCAATATAACACCTTCGTAGCACTGAACCCATCTTTATAGTCACCCTGTTACGGTGTGACGTTTGATGTTATCAAGATACTCTTCCGGTGTTAGCAATTAACATGATCTCATGGTCTAAGGATAAAGATTACTTCGTATGATGTTATAGCAATATAAACATAACGACTTTGATCGTAATGCTATACTTCAGATGAATGTTCATTACATCATTCCACCAATGTTGTGACCTCGTTATTAACAACATCCAATGTCCATGATCAGGAAACCTTGATCATCTTGTTAATCAACGAGCTAGTCTATAAGAGAGGCATAACTAGGAACCCTTTTTGTTTATTAAACACACATGTATTGACGTTTCCAATCAATACAATTATAGCATGCAAAATAAACATTTATCATAAACATGGAATAAGATAATAACCACTTTATTATTGCCTCTCGGGCATATTCCCTTTAGTCTCCCACTTGCACTAGAGTCAATAATCTAGTTTGAAAAACTTTGCGTATTGAACACATATGGCTTTCTTGTGTTGCATGTACGCTATTGCTAGTGGTTAACATAATCTCTGGATCTGACAGTTTCAGGTCCGTGTGCATTTGAATGTCTTTGCGTCTCTATGCATCACTCATTCTCAAATGAGATGGCATTGTATAAATTTGGTCCTTTGGTGAGACCTTTAGTTCGTTCGGCTCAAAATATGTTGATATTATTGTCACACAATATATCTTCATAGTATTATCCCACTTTGAACCACACCTAGTTTGATAACAAACTACTTAACACAAATGCCCTCCTTTGCTTCTACTATAGCAGTTATATACTTAGCCTTTTGTTGTAGTATCCGTCACAATGTCTCAACTTTGGAACTCATCCAAATCCATCATGGAACATCCTTTCCATTACATTGTGCCACCCATAGTCTAAATTGAGATAAATTTAATTTGTATCTTGTGACAAAACTAGTATCAATGTAACACTTTACAATGAACTACCTTTAATTATTTGTCACTTATACATTATATATTCTTAGTTCTTCCAAAGCTCATAAGAATATCTTTACTATTCTCCAATGATCATCTTATGAATCATTCTGGTATATGCTCATAACATTTAGAGCATAGGACATTCTGGATATATACATATCATGGTATAATCGATCAAAATCTTCATGTGATTTTACTCACCAAGTGTTGAAACACTTGAATTTTGATACAATCCTTTCCATGCAGCAAGAACCTTTCTTGTTGTTTCCATATTGAACCCTTTCAATATCTCATATATGTATGTCTGGCACAACCATATTTGCGCCTTAATCTATCCATATAGATATTGATGCCAACTATTCCGGGTTTGCCCAAGTCTTTCATCGAAATCTTATTTTAATGAAATTCTTAACTTGTGTCAATACAAGATACATCATTTCCAATCAACAATATGTCCTCTACATAATGTATTAGAAATATGTCTCAGCGCTCCGACTTAATTTCTTGCAAATGCAAGCATCTTCATCATCTCCGATGAATTTAAACTCTTTTAACAGCTTCATCATGGTGAAGATTCCAACTCCACTATGCTTACTTCAACTATTGAAGTTTACATGCCCTTTTAGCACCCTTTGAATTAACCAAACCCTTTGGACCATGTCATGTACATGTCCTAGGTTACCGTTCTATTAGAAGAACCTTGTTTTGTTTATTTAACTACCATATACCAAATTATATGTAGTGGTTGCTACATTAATCCGTCAAGAATATATATCGCTATGAAAGATCAAATCTTGTCATAGTCAACTCCTTGAACATTGTCGTAAACTTCTTTCCGACATGTCGACTATTTCATAGATGTTAAACATCCATGTCTTATTTCTTTATAGATCCAAACACGACCGATAGGCTTCACGCCTTTCCGGAGGGTCTTCCAAGTTCAGAAACTTGATTTCTCGTGTATGGATACTATCACGGATTCTATGCCTTCTAGTCATTTTATGGAGTCAGGGCCCATCATCGCTTCTTTGCATGTAGTCGGTTCATCATTGTCAAAATAATAACGACTTGCTTATCAAATCTTACTATTTGATTCTTACCGACCCACACGGTTCTATAGGAACTCTAATCTCCGAGATCACACCTTTTGTAATCATGAGAGCCATGAGCATTGTGGCTGCCACCGGGACACTTTCCGGCGCTGCGCTACTTAGCACATATAGCTAAGGTTCAACAACCTTATCAAAGTTCTATTGTCCTCCCACTTAACTTTTCGCGAAAAAATCCTTCTCAAGAAACTTGACGTTCCAAGTAACAAACTCTTTTGTCCTCGGTGTTATGGAGAAATTCCCAACAAATTCATTGGGATAACCTACAAACACGTGTTTATACGACTTTGGTTGTAAACATTTTACTTATGCATAGCATACCAAAATTTAAGAAAAGACAATTCAGGTTTTATACCAAACCATAACTTATATGGTGTCATTTCAACGGATCACGATGGTGCTCTTTTCAGTGTAAAAGCGGTAGTCTCTAAAGCTTCAATCTTTAAAACATAATGGTAGTTTTATAAATGACACCTTTGATCTTACCATGTAAAACATGGTTTGATTTCATCTCTCGAATATGCCATACTCCTATGGTTTACCGGGAAATCCAAATTCATGGAACAATTCCTCAAATCTTAGGTGTTTTGCTAAACATGTAACTCAAATATCTTCCTTTACGATCAAATCATAAACTCTTTTATTTTCTTGTTACAATGATTTTTCACTTCATCTTGAAAGTCTTTAAACAACTTTCAAATGTTTCATACTTCTTCCTTATTAAGTAAATATACAGATATGTTCACTCAAATTTTTGAAGAAAGCATATGAAGCAAAAAGATCCATCGCATATGGCTACACATAATGGACTATGCACATCAGCATGCACAATTTCCAATAAGCTAGTCATCCGTTCCTCTCTGGCCTATGGACGGAGTTTCAATTATCTCGAGGAAAGTCTCACATGCGTCAATTGATCAAAATCAAAGACTCCAAAAATCCATCAACATGGAGTTTCTTCATGTTTTCTTTCAAATATAATTTAAACAACGATGTCACTTCATAAGTAATCTTTCAATCATTTGTCTTGCGACATTTTAGCAATAGTGTTTATGGATATGATTTCTCCTACTAGACTTGTAAAAGTTCATCCATCCTTTATGTAATACGGTAATTATTTGAACAACCATTGTTCTCATAATACCGGAACAAAATAACAATTATTTAAACAAATCTTGAAGGCTTGGTTTGATGACAACGAAAAACACAATAAGACTTTATTTGTTTTCGATGAACATCATCACTCATTCTCTTGCTAGTTACTTAGGCCATTGTAGTTCATGAATTGCGTTGTCCTGTATGACACTTCATACCAACCAATTCGGTATCCAATACCTAAGAACCACATTGTTTAACAAGCAAGGAATACAGCATTAACATGTATATCTTCTATATACCTAAGCTAGACATCTCCAACCTTTTATTTTCTGCCAAATATTTTATAGATTCTCTTTCAGCAATTCCTTTTTTTAAAGAATCTATCAACATCAATAGTGGTGTCATCAACATGACACATGGTACAAAGCGTATATAGTCAAATACTAATACCTTTGGACTTGCACTTTGAAGTGGATCACCATCATCAAATGTTTGGTGTTCTTTCAAAAATTCATTCTTTAGTAATCTATTAGTGTAGTAAACATTTTACTTACATCTTCTATTCATCCCTATCATGACAACTTTCATGATCAAGCTACTATAGCTTATAAGGAAGAATCACGAGTATAATATCAGTTCCCAAAACCTTTTTGGTAGATTCGGATGCCTAGCATCTCCATCCTTCACAAATTCTCATACAATATGAGAACATGTATTTTGCTAAATTGTACTCTATCATAATGCAACCAAAAAACATTGTTTCAGATATCACAATATCTTTCACACATGATGGTTTCTGAAACAATTTTCAGCTCCAATATAATCTTGATATTAGAACAACTTTTGAATATCAATAATCATGGAGGCAAATATGATACTTTAGATACTAACATTGGAATTCTTACTCTTGATTTAATACTACTTATTAAACTTCATGGAGTAAATAGAGTTTGCTGAAAGTTTGCAATATGACTTATAAACTTTAAATTGACATTCAAAACAATACGATACCAGTTCGTAAAGTAAATATCCAGAATTCTATAGTTCTATTATCTCAAATAAAAACTAAGCCTAAGGTAGAAAACGAATGCCAATGACTACAACAAACTATGCAAATTCACTTTGATTTAATTTATGACAAATTGAGTTCGACTAATCCAAATTACTAATGAACTCCCACTCAAAAACAATATCCCTCGTGTCTTTTTGGTGATTACATGAACAAAATCCACTACACCAAGTCCGATCATCACGTGAGTTGATGTAGCTTCAAAGGCGAGCATCTATATGGGCATCATATCAACTATATGACTCATGCTTAACCTTTCGGTTCGTGTTCCGAGGCCATGTCTGTACATGCTAGGCTCGCCAAGTAAGAACCTTAGTATTCACGTGTGTAAAACTGGCTTAACAAAACTACATGTACAAACATGGCCTCGGAACACGGACCGAAAGGTTAAGCATGAGTCATATAGTAGATATGATGCCCATATAGATGCTCGCCTTTGAAGCTACATCAACTCACGTGATGATCGGACTTGGTGTAGTGGATTTGGTTCATGTAATCACTAAAAAGACACGAGGGATGTCGTTTTTGAGTGGGAGTTCATTAGTAATTTGGATTAGTTGAACTCAATCTATCATAAACTTAGTCTAAATAAACTTTACAAATTCTGTTGTAGATGGCACCACCTGCTTTTAATTTCAATGTGTTCATGGAGAAAGAGAAACTTGCTGCGAATGGTAGCAACTTCACCAACTGGGCTATGAATTTGAGGATTCTCCTCACTGCTGCACAAAAGCAATATGTGCTAGATGCGCCGCTAGGCCCCCCACCAGCTCCTGATGCCCCTGACGAGGAAAAGAATGTCTATGTGACTCGTCAGGAGGACCACAACTTAGTTCATTGCGGCATACTTTATGGGCTAGAGCCAGAACTTCGAAAGCGTTTCGAAAATGGCAATGCCTTTGATACCATGGGAGAATTGAAAATGATTTTCGATACCCATGCTGCCGTAGAGAGTTATAATGCTACAGAAAAGTTCTTTAGCTGCATGATGGAGGAAAACAGCTCCGTTAATGAGCACGTACTCAAAATGTCTGGGTATGCCGATAAGCTTGTGTCCTTGGGAATAACGATTCCCATTGACTTAGGCATACATCGTGTTCTCCAATCTCTGCCACCTAGCTACAAGAGCTTCGTGATGAACTATAATATGCAGGGCATGAAGACGTCTCTTCCCGAGCTTCTGTCAATGCTTAAGACTGCAGAAGTGGAGATTAGGAAAGAACATCGAGTGTTGATGATTAATAGGACCACCAGTTTCAAGAAAGACAAGAAAGGCAAGCACAAGGGAAAGAAGGGTGGCAAGTCTGTTGCCACGCCTGAAAAGAAACCCCGAGTTGGCCCTAAGTCTGACACCAAGTGCTACTATTGTAAGGGGACTGGCCATTGGAAGCGCAACTGCCCCAAGTATTTGGCGGACAAGAAGTCCAGCAAGGCAAACAAAGGTATATGTGATATACATGTTATTGATGTGTACTTGACTAGTACTCGCAGTAGCACCTGGGTATTTGATACGGGATCGGTTGCTAATATATGTAACTCGGTCCAGGGGCTACGGAACAAGCGACAACTAGCAAGGGATGAGGTCAGAATGCGGGTCGGCAACGGATCAAAAGTTGATGTGATCGCCGTCAGGACGCTACCTCTCCATTTGCCATCGGGATTAGTTATAAACCTAAATAATTGTTATTTAGTGCCTACACTGAGCATGAACATTGTATCTGGATCGTGTTTGATGCAAAATGGTCATTCCTTTAAATCTGAAAACAATGGTTGTTCGATTTATAAGAATGATATCTTTTATGGTCATGCACCTATGTTGAATGGTTTATTTCTGTTGGATCTCGATAGTAATATTACACACATTCATAATGTTAATGCTAAAAAGATTAAACTTGATGATGATATGTCTACATATATGTGGCACTGCCGTCTAGGTCATATTGGCGTTAAACGCATGAAGAAACTCCATTCTGATGGACTTTTGGAATCACTTGATTTTGAATCATTTGATACATGTGAGCCATGCCTTATGGGCAAGATAACTAGAACGCCGTTTTCCGGTTCAATGGAACGGGCAACAGATCTATTGGAAATTATACATACTGATGTGTGTGGACCAATGAGTGTGTCGGCGCGAGGTGGATATCGTTATTTTGATACTTTCACGGATGATTTGAGTAGATATGGGTATATCTATTTGATGAAACACAAGTATGAAACTTTTGAAAAGTTCAAGGAATCTCAGAATGAAGTGGAAAATCATCGTAATAGAAAGATCAAATTTCTACGGTCTAACCGTGGAGGAGAGTATCTCAGTTACGAGTTTAGCACACACATGAAAGAGTGTGGAATAGTTTCACAACTCACGCCTGCCAGAACACCACAACGTAATGGTGTGTCGGAACGTCGTAATCGTACCTTATTGGATATGGTTCGATCTATGATGTCTCTGACTGACTTGCCACTGTCATTTTGGGGTTATGCACTGGAAACAGTTACATTCACTTTAAATCGGGCACCATCTAAATCCGTTGAAACGACATCGTATGAATTATGGTTTGGAAACAAACCTAAGCTGACATTTCTTAAAGTTTGGGGATGCGATGTTTATGTGAAGAAACTTCAACTAGATAAACTCGAACCCAAAGCGGAAAAATGCATCTTCATAGGATACCCTAAGGAAACAACTGGGTATACCTTCTATCACAGATCCGAGGGCAAGGTTTTTGTTGGCAAGAATGGATCCTTTCTTGAGAAGGAGTTTCTCGTGAAAGGTGTGAGTAGTCGGAAGGTAGAACTCGAAGAGGTTATTGAACCTTATCTTCATGGAATGGCGAGTGGCGCAGCACCGGAAGTTGTTTCGGAGTTGACTTCACCTGATGAAGAGAGAGCTAATGATAATGATCATGAAACTCCGAAAGAGGACACTACCGAACCTCGCAGGTCAAGAAGGACACATGCAGCTCCTGAACTGTACGACAATCCTGTTGTGAATTTCATGGTTGATGAAATGGATGACCCTGCGATGTATGAATAAGCGATGATGAGCCCAGATTCCAACAAATGGCTAGAAGCCATGAAATCCGAGATGGAATCCATGTACGAGAACCAAGTTTGGAACTTGGTGGACTTACCTCACGACCGAAAGGCCGTTGAGAATAAATGGATTTTCAAAAGAAAAAATGATGCTGATGGTAATGTGACCATCTATAAGGCTCGACTTGTCGCAAAGGGGTTTCGACAAATTCAAGGAGTTGACTACGATGAGACATTCTCTCCCGTAGTGATGCTTAAGTCGGTTAGGATTATGTTAGCAATTGCTGCATATTTCGATTATGAAATATGGCAGATGGATGTCAAAACTACGTTCCTCAATGGTAATATTGAAGAAGAGTTGTATATGATACAACCTAAGGGTTTTGTCAATCCTAAGGATGCTAATAAGGTATGCAAACTTCAGCGATCCATGTATGGACTGAAGCAAGCATCCCGGAGTTGGAATCTCTACTTTGATGAGGTGATCAAAGAGTTTGGATTTGTCCAAACTTATGGAGAGGCTTGTATTTACAAGAA
Source organism: Avena eriantha (assembly GCA_910589775.1). Classification (NCBI taxonomy): domain Eukaryota; kingdom Viridiplantae; phylum Streptophyta; class Magnoliopsida; order Poales; family Poaceae; genus Avena; species Avena eriantha. The sequence continues at coordinate 539,018,282 of OU342742.1, forward strand.
AGTGAGTGGGAGCAATGTGGCATTTCTGATATTATATGTGGATGACATATTATTGATTGGAAATGATATAGATCTTTTAAACAGTGTTAAAAGTTATCTAAATAGCAAATTTTCGATGAAAGACCTTGGTGAAGCATCATATATATTAGGCATTAAAATCTATAGAGATAGATCAAGGCGCCTAATTGGGCTATCGCAGAGTACATACCTTGATAAGATATTAAAGAAGTTTAATATGGATGAAAGTAAGAAGGGGTTCTTACCTATGTTGCAAGGCAAGACATTGAGTAAGACTCAAAGTCCGGCTACGACGGAAGAAAGAGAGATGATGGATAAGATCCCCTATGCCTCGGCCATAGGCTCTATTATGTATGCCATGCTATGTACAAGACCGAATGTGGCACATGCTATTAGTTTGACTAGTAGGTACCAATCTGATCCAGGTTCAGAACACTGGATAGTGGTAAAGAACATCCTCAAGTACTTGAGAACAACTAAGGATATGTTTCTTATATACGGAGGTGAAGAAGAGCTAGTCGCTAAGTGTTATGTCGATGCTAGCTTTAACACCGATCCGGATGACTCTAAGTCTCAATCCGGATACGTATTTCTCTTGAACGGAGCAGTAGTTAGTTGGAGGAGTTCCAAACAACCTGTGGTGGCTGGATCAACGACGGAGGCGGAATATGTTGCTGCTTCAGAAGCGGCGCAGGAGGCGGTTTGGATGAAAGAGTTCATTACGGAACTAGGTGTGGTTCCCAGTGCGTTGGACCCAATGGTGATCTATTGTGACAATAATGGAGCCATAGCCAACGCAAAGGAACCGAGGTTTCACAAGAATTCCAAGAATATTAAGCGCCGGTTTCACTCCATCCACAAGCATGTCAAGGATGGAGATATAAAGATTTGTAAAGTACACACGGACCTAAATGTAACAGATCCGTTGACTAAAGTTCTCCCTAGGGCAAAACATGATCAACACCAGAATTCCATGGGTGTTAGATTTATCACTATGTGAACTAGATTATTGTCTCTAGTGCAAGTGGGAGACTGAAGGAAATATGCCCTGAGAGGCAATAGTAAAGTTGTTATTATATATTCCTTATATATGATAGATGTTTATTTTACATGCTATAATTGTATTGATCGGAAACATAATTATATGTGTGTTTAATAAAAAAAAAGGGTTCCTAGTTATGCCTCTCTTATAGACTAGCTTGTTGATTAACAAGATGATCAAGGTTTCCTGATCATGGACATTGGATGTTGTTAATAACAAGGTCACACCATTGGTGGAATGATGTGATGAACATTCATCCGAAGTATAGCATTACGATCAAGTCATTATGTTTATATTGCTCTAACATCATACGAAGTAATATTTATCCTTAGACCATGAGATCATGTTAATTGCTAACACCGGAAGAGTATCTTGATAACATCAAACGTCACACCGTAACAGGGTGATTATAAAGATGGCTTCAGTACTATGAAGGTGTTATGTTGAGGCTCATGGATCAAGAGTGGAATTTGTCAATTCAGATGACGGATAGATATACTCTGGGCCCTCTCGGTGATATCACATTAAGATAGCTTGCAAGCAAGTGATGTGATCACTAGAATGTTATATCACGGGAACGAGAAAAGAGTGCATGTCGGTAACGAGATCAAACTAGGTATGGAGATACCGATGATCGAATCTCGGACATGTAATATATCGAGATACAAAGGGATTTAGTTACAAGCGTTAAAGGTTCTCACGATCACAGAAGTCATCGTTGAATGTGTAGGAGTCAGTACGGATCTCCAGGTCCCGCTGCTGATTATTGATCGGAGAAGGGTCTCGATCATGTCTGCATTATTCGCGAACCGTAGGATGGCACACTTAAGAGTTACCGGACACCATTTTGGAGCACATATGTTTCAAACGAAAGAATTGCAAAGCGCAAGAATTGTTTCAATAGAAACCGGAAATTGTTTCGGGTGAAATTGCAGAAAGTGGTTCTGCATGTGATATTGAAAAATTGCAAGGGGCTATATGTGAATGTTTGTTAATTAAAGTAATTAACAAAAATTCTGAATAAATTTAATAAAAAGATTTTTATTAAATGAGAGAGCATTAAATTTGGAGAAATTTAATGCATTTAAAGTGGAGACTTTAAAAGGGAATGTGAAGAGGCATTTTAATGTGGACGGGTTACCACCACATGAATGGGGGAGGTGAGGGGTCACCCCCATGCGCCGGCCATGGAGAGAGGGGGAACCCCCCTCCTCCTATAAAAGGCCACCCATTCCCTCCTTCATCCACACACCTCCTTGTGAAGGATCTCTCTCCCCCTCTAGAATTATTCCCCCATGGTCTCGGATTAGCGAGATACATGTTTCCGGTGGCATTTCGTCTGGAAGGAGTTGCTGCTTCAGCTGGATCGCTGGAGCGAGGAGGTGGAGGTTGTCTGGTGGCTTGAACATGTGTGCGAGTGCGGATGCGCTGCTGAGTTGCGGCGCTCGGACTTACTCACGATCTTGAGATCAGCAAGTGTACGACTACATCAACCACGAGTTCCTACTCGTTAACAAAACTTGTTGTCTTCGAAGGTAAGTTCTCGTTGGATGTATGTCCACCCGTTGCTTTGTACCCAGTGGATAGATCTTGGCGTGTAGTTCACACCGTAGGCAATTTTTTGTTTTCTATGCTGCGGACCCAACAAAAGGTGCCGAAGGAGGTTGGCAGAGGCACCGATAGTTCTCCGCAGTGATGTAGTCCATGACGGAGTCCAGCTTGCGGCCCAACACGCTAAATCAGAACCTACGCCCGATATCATTGTTATCCATCGGCGGCGGGCTGTTGCCGTAGTACCTGTCGAGATCGCTCTCCTGACACTTGCGGAAGAACTCGATCCACCTAGCTAGGTTGTCGGGATCCCACTGCGGATCTGACCGCTGCTCCGGCGTCAACCGCACCTTGTGCTCGTGTCGAATGGCTGCCAGCAGATCTGCACCTTGGGTACTGATGGGATCAGTATGCCTCCGGTGCTTAACGTCCACCCATCCCGGTGTAGTATGAGTCCGGAGGCGCAGGATAGTTCGCCTCATACAAGGCGCATGCCTCCCAATCATGAAGACAACGGCGGCTGGTGGCCATGGTATGTGTGATGGGTTTCCCTACTCCGACTCAAGGAGGGAGATGGCAATGGCGAACGATGATCCAAAGTTGGCCGATATATAGCCAGTGCGAGAGGGAAAAATGGCAGGAAAGTGGTGGAAGGCGCGGGAACTGCCTTTAGCATCAGCGACAATGGAAATTTTCATTGCAAATCATTGCTACATAGATTATTACGTACTTAGTACATAACAAGCCACTAAACCCTAGCATCGCCTTATCCTCATCGCTTTCCTTGTCATCGTTTTGTTAGTATCGACGGGACATGGTGTCGTCGAATACCTTGATGGTGAGCATGTAGTAGCCATCGAATGTGAAGAGAAGGAAGTGCTCGACAACAAGGGCATGCAACTGAGAAAACTCCAGCCATCCATGGTGCAGGTAGATCTGGTCTAGGCGGTCAAAAAACACCTCCATGGACCATACACAGCTAGCCTCCCACTGTGTGACTTTTCTAGGGTCTTGCCCGTTGAGCACGGATGCGAACTTGGTAGGGAGTTGTATCCTCTTCCGTGACTCGCTCACGTGGATGGTGAAACCAAACTCAAATATGGACAGGTCGACTACAAAGTCCTCGAGCAAGGATGGTGGTGGTGATATGTTGTAGCATCCCATCTGTCTAACATCTGTAATGCTACATGGTCTAATAATAAAATGCTACTTCCTACATAAAATTGTTGCATCATAATTATATCATGCTCATGTCATCATGCCACATTGCATTTGAGCATCATATAAAACCCTTTTTCTTTTGGTTCTTATCTCATATGCACTATTAATTGTATTTTGCATCTTGATATATTGTATTTGGTTCTTGATAATGCTTGATGCCCAAGTTGAGTTGGGGGCATATCTTTTATTAACTCCACCACCTTTCTTGTCACCACCCCATTATTCCACCACCCTACTATATGTGAGCTTGCAATTTATTTGGTTTTACCTCTAGCTCATGTGGAATGGGATGGATCCACTTATAATTCCACATGCTCCCATACATGCATCATGTTGTTTTCCACATTATTGATATGTGGAGAGCCACATGGCCACCTTTGCATGCTATGTGGGAGGAACCCCTTGTCAAGCTTCCATATGGATTGTTTTTGAGTGTATGCTCATGTTGGAATATTTTGAGGCTATTATGCATCTAGTGGGACATACACACTAGCATGTCCAAATTAGATTCAAATATGAGCATATTCCATCTACTCCACATGGGACACAACTTTTTCTTTTGGCTTGGCCTTAATTCCATATTTTGGAAGCATGTGCTAATAAATGTCCATGGTATTTACAATTGTTTTCAAAAGGATAAACATTGCATTTATTATATATGCATGGTCCATACAAAATCATCCTCCTTTCTTTTTCTTTGGTTTTTCTTCGGTTTTGAGTGGGGCATGGCTTTTTCCCCCATGATCTAACCTAGCTTCTCTCCCTCTCTTCATCTATTTTTTTGAGCCATCATCTAAACCACCTCCCTATCTAACCCTAAACCTACACAACACCAAAACCTAGCTACACTCACCTCACACTCACCTTTCTCCTCTCCCCAAACCGAGGCCATCACCAACCTTGTGGCTTGGTTCGGCCCAACCCCTTCCCCCTTCTACTCTAGACCGAGCCACCCCCTAAACTAAACCCTAGCCAAGCCATCCCCTCTCCCTTTTCTCTCTTTTCCTCGCTGCCAATCCTACCCTACCCGAGCCACTCCTGCTCCATGCCCATCTGGTCCCAGCTGTAGCCCCTCCCCAGGTCTCCCGAGCCTAGTCGATCGCAAGTGAGAGGAGAAAAGGTGACCACCACCACCTTTTTCCCAACCCTCGGCAAGCCCCTTGTGCACCCTTCCCCCTTGCCCTTATCTACTCCCTCCCCTGCCGTGCAGCACCTCTAGATGTCCCAGGGCTCTGCCCAGCTCCTTGCCACCCCATCCGCCTGCTACCTTCCCCTCCCTCTTCCATCACCACCCCACCATCGGCTTCAGCACGCCACCACCATAACAAGGAGGAGGGCGAGGCGTTTGGCATTGGGGAAGACCCAGGCGAGCACCTGCATCATCCCTGTACACAGCGACGAGAGGAGGAGGCCCTGTAGATGCTGCAGACCGACGTGTCCGAGCAAAACCCTAGACGCGGGCCGCCAGCTTCATCGCCGATCCCCTGCGCCCTAGGCCGATCCGCTACCTCCAACACACTCCCGGTGAGCCTCTGCGCCTCCCAGACACCTCCCCCTGTCTATCTCGTCCTGGTCGCGTAGGTCATTCCGTCGAGCGCTCTCTGTGCGGCGCGCTCGCAGACGCTTTCTCGCAGGTGCGCCGCAGAGGGTTTTCCTCGCCGCGTAGCGCCTTCCCACCATCAAACCTCGCTAGCCACAGCGGTAGCCGCCGCCGCGCGCGCTAGGTCGCAAGATCGAGCCCCCACCGCGCCTGTCCCTGCTTCTTCAGTTTCGTAAGAAACGGACGAGAAGAACAACAGTAGCCGGGGTGTTTTTCTGTTTACCCCCCCCCCTCCGCGTTTTTGTTTGCGCAACCCGCACTCCACCCGGGTCCGCCTGTCATGTGCTGTGGCATTTTATAAAAAGGTACCCAGACTTCTTGTGCCTCAACCCGCACTCCCCGTCTGCGCCCTGTTCGCGCGCCCGTGCATGGCCCCGCGAACCGCCGGCCCCATTTGTCAATCTCACGGGCTGAACAACCCCTTGGTGAGAAAAGCCCCGCGTAGACCGTTGCGACCCACCTGCTGCTGAGTCAGCGCCGGGCCCACTTGTCTATGAAGGTGGCTAAATCTCTCTGTGTACAAAAAGTCTGTCCGTTTTCTGTTTAATAAAAATGTTTTCAGAAATTGTTAAATATGATTTTAAATCCAGAAATTAATAACTTTTAATTGACAAACCCAAATAATGCAAATGATATATGTTTTTGAATCAGAAAAATATGAGGATTTCAAATATGCCTGCCAAAATAATGTTTGACTAATTTAAATTTTCGAAATTGTTTAAAATGCAATAAAAATGTCTTTTCTTAATTAATTAATAACTTTAATTCTACAACTCCAAATTTGACAAATAATATGTCTAAATCGATCAGCGCGACGAGCCCGTTCTGTTTATGCATTCCATGATATGAATTGAAGCATGCATCATATAAATATTAAACAATCAGAACTGTTTATGGTAATAAAACTTGACTAAATAAATAATAAAATAATTTATTCTTGTCCCCACACCTCACCCTTGCCATGCTACATTATTGCCATGTAATTGTGCATCATTCATTTTGGCATGCTTGGTTGCTTGTCGCATTTTATTCATATGCTTGTGCACTTTATTTATGTTGGCCCTTGTTTGTTTGGTTCTTCTTTCGAATAGACGCCGAGCAGGGGAATTATTAGGAATCCCAGGAGTACTACCCAGATCCATCCCTCGCTTCGCCTGAGCTGCCAGGCAAGCACTACCACATGCTTGCATACATATAGTACCTAGTGCTTCTATCTTATTCTTGCATCATGGAGTCGTGAATGCATTAAATTGAATCCCAAGTACTGCATAGCCTTTACTTTTAAACCCTACCAAGCTTGTTCCTTCATCCCATGAGCCATTACTATAGGAGTTGTTTGAGCCATGCGAGTCGTAGAACAACATGTGTAGGGTATGTGAGTGTCTGATGGATAACGAGGTACCTAAACAACTTAACCTGAGTAGTAATGGGATAACTAATGAAAGAGGCACCGAAGGGCAATATCTGTCATTTGGTTTTTATGTCCACTTGTGTCCCGTAGGACCCCGAGTACTTGATTCCTGTTCCTTGACTATTCACACTATCCACATCCGGGAGGCCTTATGGACCCTCCTGAGCCAGGGCTTGATTTATTTCTATTTCTTGGGGCCACAAACTAGTTTGGGGTTTTATTTACTATCCTGTACTTATGCCATGTTACTGTTTTATTAAGATTGTGCGTGGAGCACCTGTACTATTTTGGACGCGGAGTGTTTTCGCGGTATCGACAAGCCCAGTCATATTTTCGGGTTCCCAGTCGTTTACAGCCATTGACGCAAACCTTGGGTCCGTCTCGGAGTCGGCCAACTTTGTTGCGGGTAGCTTAATGGGGTGGCCCCCTGAAATATTTTATGAATCCTGTGATCGCTTTGTCGTGAATGCCTCGTTGGGTTTTGAGTTGGTTCTTCCGAGGTTGATCGAGTGTGTGTTGCTATTTGTGCACCCCTGCAGGGTAAATCTTTCTGAAAGCCGTGTTCGCGGTTATGGACGACTTGGAGCACAGTTTCTCGATCATAGACAAGCATAACTAAAGTACCGCTTTTAATTTGACAAAATATCTGACTAGTAATTAGTGCAATACTCATGGAATGGTTAATAAAAGTGCCAACGGATGGGTTGTTCGTCTGCTTTCTCATTGGTAAGAGAGAAGGAGGATGGATCTGTTACTTTATACTGTTATAGCTGTTGTTTCTAATTAACGGACATCCGCCTATCATTGGTTAGGCGGATGGTTAGAGAGTATCTATAGGCTTGTTAGTTATTCTCTTTTGCTGCAATTGCGTCACCCCAGGTATATGTCCCCTTTAGAGGCATAAAGACTTGCTGAGTACCCCTAGGGTCTCACACGATAAATTGTTTGATTCAGATGAACAGGTGTATTCGCAAGATGGATACTTGGTGGAGGAGACAGATGATGTTGGCAACGATCACTCGGTGTAGAGATTCCGGGGATGGGGATCCGTGAGATCTGTGGGCGGGATGTGCTTATTTATGTGGCATCTTATGCCGATTTGCTTCTTGTCCGTACTCGGATCTTGTTTCCCGCTTCCGCTTGATACTCTGTTGATTGATGTATGAGGACATATCCTACACTATTATTCTATCTAGGATATTTGGATCTTGTCGTATGGCGTTGCAATATTTCTATTCTTTTAGATGGTATGGCTCTGAGAACTTTTTTAAGGTAGCTTGCATACATACTCACTTGTGTATGTATTTGATCTCTTCGCCTATTGTCTACGCCGCTCGCTCTTGTCCCGATGTTCTTGGAAGTGGTTAGGGCGGTCGACGGGCCTACACGTGGGTGGCCCTGGGCCCCCGCGGTAAAACCCTTAACCACTTTTGGTTCATCCAGGCTTGAACTTAGAGCGTAGGGTCCGAGGTTGTTACATATGTGCCTGCTGTGCCCCTGCCTTCTCCTCTCCGGCCTCTATCACTCCCCGTGCCTGGGGGAGGCCAAGTCGCCCACCTCTTGATCCAATGTTGATGGCCATGGCTACCAAACTTGGCTATGGTGCGGGAAAGTAGGAGAGGCGGCGGAAGAAGACCTTGGAGGCCTTGTTAAAGCTTTGTAGGGCCTTCCTAAGTAAGGGTCACCGAAAGTCAACAATGGGCATTGTCTCATAGCATAGGATACGACGGTCATAGCCAAGATTTATGAAGGGCTAGGCATCCCAAATATCCATCTCCTTAACCTTGCTCTCAGATGCTGATGGGCATGGTTGCAACATGCTGACCCCACGAGGCTGTGGGCGGAGTTCAACATTCAGATACCCCCGCTATCCCGAGAGATATTTGAGGTGGCCATTTGCTTCACTATCGGTAATGGGGAGCGGGTGAGATTCTAGAGAGAATGTTGGCTCCACGATGCTAGAGTGGTTGACATTGCCCTACTCTTGCGGCCAAAGTGTCGGTGAGACAAGCGAATGTATGATCGGTTAAGAACGGCCTCGCGGGTGCATGGCTCTTGTAATGTGCCCGGACTTAGGTCTAGAGGCGTTGGCCGAGTTCTTCCTTCTTTAGCACATGCTTGGGAGCATTCCACTCTCATCAGATAGCAAGGACAAGCCGGTGTGGCACTGGACCAGTGATGGAGTCTATTCGAAGTTGGCTTACAACACATTCTTCACGTGCACCACCTTTGCCCGAGTCACACACACCAGATATGGAGAGCACGAGCGCCTTTCAATTGTAAGTTCTTTGTGTGGCTTGTCTCCAAGAACAGATGTTGGATGACTGATAGGCTTCAGCATCGTCAACTAGCACACCCAGCGGCTTGCCCGCTTTGTGACCAACATCGGGAGACCTTGCAGCACCTCCTCTTGGGTTGTGTGCCTCTAAGGAGGTCTCGGGATGGGATTTGCAGCGTTGGGGCCGCTCAGAGTGGCAGCCCACCCTAGATACCGATTTGATTCACTAGTGGAATACTAGGACCTGCTCAGCGGCGACCCATTGGGACTTGTTGAAGACACTTATCTTGGTCTGCTTGTGCATCTGGACGCACCAGAATGATGTGATCTTCATTGGAGCCACCTGGCAACGTTAACTATCAGGACGAAGATCAGAGAGGAGTCTGATAGGTGGCGCTTAGCGGGTTTCCTTAAGACCGAAAGTTTCGGCTTCCCACAGTTGTCGCCTCAAGCGTGGCTGGACGAAGATTAGAGTTTTCTGTTTTTCAGGTGCTGGCACCTCTTGTTAGCAGGCACCTTGCCGCTTTGCGTCGTTGTGTGTCGTTTGGTACTTCTTCTATATGATTAGTACACCTTCTAAGGATGTAATGTGAGTGAGATAGCCAACTAACTTTCGGCTGGATGGGTTGATCTGAACTACATAATCCTATACTATTTAGTAGGCTATAAAACAACTAGCAAAAACATTTTACATTTTGGGACAGAGGTAGAGTTAGACTTCAGGAATGATCCTTTTATTCAGGTGTACTTAAAAATATTTTTTGGGAGCAACCGGCAGGAGCACTGCCAAGTGTACTTAAAAATCTGGACATCACATAAACTCTGGGGGATCCTTTATTCATTTGTTCAAGCTAGGTGCATGCATTTTGTCCTTGGAGCTTCCAGGTGCTTGGTGAGAAATATATATTTTTCCTCGCCCAGCTAAAGTCAAAACTGTTTGATGTAGACACAACATATACGATTACAAAAGCTTCTCCATAGCCATCAGTTATTGTACCCCTAGGGTTTTGTACTCCCGTCCCGGCCGCGAGTTGGTGGCGATCTCGTTTTCGACCCGATTTTCTTCTTGAAATCATCTTCGATCCCTTCCCTTGTGTCCCCTCCTTCGTTCGTGATACCCCTGGTCCCTGGCCTGGTTAGGGTGAGGTGTGACGGCAAGGTTAGGGTTGTGTGTTGTGTGCAAGCATGTCGAAAACCGTGTCAACGACGAGTGCGGCGGATGATCCAGCGGCGGTGGCCGCGGGTACTGGATCTGCTGGTGAGATGGCAAAGGAAACCCTGGCTGGAGAAGGTTCTACAAACACTGGATCCTGGCGTGATAGAAGTATCAATACCATGTTTGAGAATCTGGAGATCGGCGATGAGGAGTTCGACGATCTGGTACTGGAGGAAATGGATGTTGATCTCAGGGAGAGCACACGGTGGCTAGTTGTTGCAAGAGTGCACTGTTCCAAGAAATTCAGTCATGAAGCCTTCTTCCAGCAGGTGCAATCTGCGTGGAATTCAGCGAAGGAGATTTCCATCCGTGACAACTTGTTCGTGATCCAATGTCGTTGTCTTGGCGACTGGGAGAAGGTCACGGAGCGTGGACCATGGTTGTTCAGGGAGTGGGCAGTAATCATTGCTCCCTATGATGGCTTCTCGGATCCAGAGTCGATTGAGCTAGAGCTTATGCCAATATGGATTCAAGTTCACAAATTGCCTGAGGCCTACCGTAAGGCAGATGTGATAAAAAAACTAATTGAGAGATCAGCAGGGAAGGTGACCTCGATGGAGATGACTCCTTCGGGTGCTTTCCGGGGTGATTTTGTTCGTCTTCGTATCAATCATGATGTTCGCCGGCCACTGACAAGATTTGTCTCTATATCTTTAAGTGGCAAGCGATACTTGTATGCAGTCAAGTATGAAAAATTAGGACAATTGTGCTATGCCTATGGGCTGATAGGTCATGAGCTGAAGGAATGTGGAGACGGCCTGCATGATGAGAGCAAAGCCAATTTTGGTGACTGGATTTATGCTACTGGGCGCGGCCGAGGTACTGCATCATTCCGTGGAGGAATGAGAGGTGGGTTGAGTGGGGGTCGTGGTTTTTTTACCTCTGGTTTGGGATCCCGTGTTGCTGGTCATGGTGATGGCAACAAGATTTTATCAGGAAGAGGCAGAAGCTCCGCAGAGGTACCAAGGGGAAGAGGTACAGACTTTGGTCGTGGACGTGGGAATTTTGTAGACTGGCATAACCATCCAGAACGTAAGATTGGGTCAAGCCAGGAAAGAGAACTTGCTGACACTGCCTCGAGCCCGGTGAAAAATAGTGATATCAATATGTTGGAGGCGGAGAAAAATGCTAAGAAGCGGCTTGCATTTGAGAATGAGGCCCTTGACTCTGGTCCGCTTCAAGCTATCGTCAATGCAATGAATGTGGATGGTAATCTATATCAAACTGAGGAAGGGGATGACAAGAGTGAGGATTCAGGCAACAAGAGGCACAAGAGCACTGGTACACCTACTGGATCGGCGGCATCCCTCGAGGATGACCGCCAGGTCCAATGAATTGTATAAGTTTGAACTGTCGAGGTGTGGTGAACTCCCTGACAGTTCGTGAGCTATGCGTTCTGCAACGTTCGCACCAAGCTAAAATAATGTTCCTATGTGAGACTCGACAATCCTCCGAGCGTATCAAACGACGGCTTCGTAATCGTTTGGGCCTCCAAGGTTTTGCTGGAATTGACAGTGATGGTTTCAATGGCGGTCTTGCACTCTTTTGGCATGAATCAGTTTTTGTGGATGTCAAGGAATGTACTGACCGGTATATTGATGTGGTAATGAGGATTGCTCCGGATGAGCCTGTGTTTCACGCTACCTTTGTGTACGGAGAGCCAAGGACAGAAAACAGGCACCGTTTGTGGTCTAGCCTATCTGATTTGTGCACTGCATCGACATTGCCATGGGTTCTAGTCGGTGATTTCAACGAAGTATTGTGGCCCTATGAACATTTCTCGGTCTGTCCGCGCCCAGAATCGCAGATGGCGGCCTTTCGAGACTGTGTACAGCTATGTGGTCTGACAGATTTGGGGTTCAGTGGTCTCCCATATACCTGTGATAATCATCGGGCTGGCAATAGAAATTTTTAGGTTCGCTTAGATAGAGCACTCGCAGATGACCAATGGAGAGATATTTATTCAGAGTCAAGTGTAGTTCATCTCGTCACACCATGCTCGGACCATTGTGCCATCCTTTTAGCCCTGGCCAAGGAGGAACGTGAACAAAGAAGAGGTCGTTGTCTACGGTATGAATTTTTTCGGGAAAGGGATTCAACACTAAAAGAAATAATTGAATCCTCCTGGAGTGTTCTTGGTCATATGCCTGATCTCGGGGAAGTTAACCGAGGCTTGAGTACGGTGATGACAAAGTTAAGCAAGTGGAGCCGCAAGTTTGGAAACGTGACAAGAGAACTGGCCAAGCTTCGGCAAAAACTAGCTAGTCTACAAGCATCCAGTGCATCAAGGGAGGAAATTAGAACAACTCGAGATTTGATGAATGATCTGCTGTACAAGGAGGAAATGATCTGGCTACAGAGATCTTGAATTGACTGGCTCCGTGAGGGCGATCGGAATACAAAACTTTTTCATCATAAGGCAATCTAGAGAGCATGCAAAAATAAAATAGGAAAATTGCGTGATGATTTGGGAGTGGTACAGTCTACTCCGACTGATATGCAACGCATGGCCGTGTCGTACTTTAAGTCCTTGTACACACGTGATCCTTCACTTGATCACACGCCTGTTACAAATCTGGTTTGGGAACAGGTTAATATGGAGATGAATGAGACACTATGTCGGGACTTTACGGATGAAGAAATTGCAGATGCGCTGTTCCAAATAGGACCCATCAAGGCCCCGGGGCCCGATGGTTTTCCTGCAAGGTTCTATCAAAGAAATTGGGGTGTTCTGAAGACAGAGATTATCCATGCAGTGAAGCATTTTTTCAGTACGGGACACATACCAGAAGGTATCAATGACACTTCTATTGTTTTGATCCCTAAAGTTGATAATCTAATGGAACTGAAAGAATACCGTCCTATCGGTCTTTGCAATGTGTTATACAAAATAGTTTCCAAGTGCCTGGTTAATCGTCTTCGCCCTATGCTAGGCGGAATGATCTCTGAAAACCAAAGCGCATTTGTGCTAGGGCGCCTGATTACTGACAACGCTCTTTTAGCTTTTGAATGTCTTCATTACATGGAGCATGGTACAAATATCAATACCTCCTTTTGCGCTTACAAGTTGGACTTGTCTAAAGCCTATGATAGGGTTGACTGGCCTTTTTTGGAGAGTACAATGTTGAAGATGGGGTTCTGCCACCGTTGGGTCCAGTGGATTATGTCGTGTGTGACAACGGTGAAGTATTCAATCAATTTTAATGGAGCTATGTTGGATGCCTTTTCTCCAACTCGTGGGCTACGGCAGGGGATCCTCTTTCCCCCTTTTTGTTCCTGTTTGTGGCGGATGGCTTATCGGCTTTGTTGCAGAAAGAGGTCGAGTCTGGTGGAATCTCTCTGGTGAAAGTATGCCGTAACGCCCCTGGTATTTCACACCTTCTATTTGCAGACAATACCATGTTGTTCTTCCGTGCTACGGAGGAAGAAGCTAGGCGAATCAAGCACTCTATCACTGTTTTTGAAACAAGTACGGGACAGTTGATTAATCCATCTAAGTGTTCTATTCTATTTAGCAATACTTGCTCACAAAACGTTCAGGTGGCAGTGAGAACGGTGCTAAGTGTGCAACAACAAGCTTTTGATGCAAAATACATGGGCCTTCCTACCCCGGATGGGCGGATGACTAAAGGTAAATTTCAGAATTTGCAATCTCGGTTAAGCAAGAGCCTTATAGAGTGGAGCGAAGGTATTGTAGCTTAGAGTGCGAGAGAAATTCTCATCAAAGCAATCGCTCAAGCACTGCCACTCTATGTTATGGGTGTTTTTAAACTTCCATTGTCGCTATGTGATGAACTTACTCGGCTGATTCGAAATTATTGGTGGGGCTCAGAGAGAGGTAAACGGAAAACACACTGGATAAACTGGCAGCAACTACTACGATCTAAGGATCAAGGTGGTTTGGGTTTCCGGGACATGAGGGTTATCAACCAGGCTCTCTTAGCACGGCAGGCTTGGAGATTATTGGAGAACCCCAACAGTTTATGTGCAAGAGTGTTGAAGGCAAAATATTTTCCAAATGGTGATCTGCTGGATACGGTCTTCACGGGTAACCCTTCATCAACGTGGAAAGCAATTTTTTATGGGCTTGATCTTCTAAAAAAGGGTGCAATATACCGTGTTGGCAGTGGTACCAAGATTAAAGTCTGGCGTGACAATTGGATTCCGCGCAGCTCGTATATGAAAATCCTCACGCCGAAAGGTAGACATAGAATTAGGCGAGTGTCGGAAATGTTGGATGAAAATCTGAACTGGAAAGAATCACGCGTTAGAGAAGTATTTCTGCCGGTGGATGCTGATCTAATCCTTAAAATTAAACCAGCCAAACGTTCTATGGAGGATATCATAGCTTGGCAACCGGAGAAATCCGGGGTTTTCTCTGTCCGCAGCGCATATTACCTTGGCTTACAAGAACTCCCAGTACAATGTTCATTTCCGTCATCACGTACTCAGGCAGATGGAGCGGATCTCTGTTGGTCTAGGATCTGGAAAGCTTCAGTGCCACCTAAAGTTAAGGTGTTCGCGTGGAAAGCTGCTAATGATGCGCTGGCCACAGAAGCTAACAAATGTCAGAGAGGTATGAAAGTTACTGGTATTTGTACTATATGCGGAATTGAGAAGGAGGACACTGCTCATGCCCTCTTTCGCTGCCCGCATGCCCGCTCCCTTTGGTGCACGATGCGTGGGATTTGGCACATTCCATCTAATGTTGATCTTCAGGTCAGTTCTTTCAAGTGGATGCAAAGTATACTGAATATAATTCCTGCAAATATGGTAGACTCGTTCCTCTTGGTGGCTTGGAGAGCTTGGTATGCGCATAATGAAGTTACCCATGCTAAACCACTCCCCTCCACGGAAGGCTCCAAAAGGTTCTTAGCTGGTTATCTCAATACTTAGGAATAGCAAACAATTGACTCCAGAGGAGATTATTAAAGGGAAGAAACATGTATATGCTGGGGCAAAGTCGCCAATTGTCCATCTTAAGACAACAACCTCTGTGCTGAAACGTTGGCAGCGCCTGATTTCAGGATGGGTAAAACTGAACATTGATGGTTTAGTCAAGTTGGCAGATGGTTCAGCTGGAACCGGTATGGTCCTTCGTGATGATTTGGGCCAAGTAATTTTCTGGGCTTGTCGACAACTCTTTGGTTGTAGTGATCCTTTTGAATCAGAGGCTAGAGCGTGTGAAGAGGGACTTCAGCTGGCATTGCAGAGTACTGACAAGCCTATGGTTGTTGAGACAGACTGCTCCAACTTAATTGTTGCAGCTACAGGCAAATCACAAGATCGTTCAGAGCTGGTACACCTTATTTCAGAAATTAGATTTTTAGTCAATGGTAATAGACAAATTTTATTTGTAAAAGTGGATCGTTCGCAAAATAGGGTTAGCCACTGTCTTGCAAATTTTGCAAGATCAGAGAGTCGAACTATGGTGTGGCTTGGTTTTAGTCCTGAGTGTGTTGTCCAGGAACTTAACCTTGACCTCGATGTAATCCCTGTTGAGTAATATATCCCCTTTTGCCCGGAAAAAAAAAAACATATACGATTACAAGAATCAAGCTCACATGTCAATTGACCACTTGACCAGGCGGCCAATCAGTGCGGCAAGTGGTGCCAAAGTTCTTCCTTGGCCTCCAAGCATTGTTCTATGTTTCTATTCTTGTCCTCCGATCCCTTATCAATATGTTAAATTCTAAATCCAAGAAAGGAAAAAGGCTAATGGAGGTACTATTTTTTTAAGCACGTTGACCAGTCAGGCAGTCACTGACCTGAGGCCTTTCTTCGAGAACAAGTACTTCGTGCATGCATGTTTACATATACGACTGGTACCTACCATTAATCGCAGAAAAGCTACTCTTAGTCTACGGAAATTCTACGTGCTGACAAGTCCACCGTACTTATAACTATTTGGGACGATAGAGAATTAGAGACCCTGTTACGGGGTAGTACATCAATTTGAGCAAGGTTTGCGGTGCTAGCTCCATTATTAGCAGGGACAAAACTAGCCACTAGCTTTTTCTATCTGATGTGTCCATCCAGCCTGGTTTCTAAATGACAAGAGATTAGGTCACCAAACGCAGCACCTACAGACTACTGCATGAAAGCACATGATCTAGTTAGCTAGATATGTAAATTTATTTTTGATATTTGAATAATCGATTTTACACTTCTTCACAACACGTGCTCTGGTGGAACCTTGAATTATTTTGACCGAAATGGAATCTTGAATTATTTTGACAGGAATGGAACCTTGAATTGCCCCACCTAATTGCAAATGCTACATTTCCATTTTTGTCGTTGTATTTGACCATGGTTTAGTTAGAACCGCACGAAACACTTGTGTTTTGCTCAAAACACAGACAACATGTCGGTGCTCAACTGTTGACGAGAGTACGATGGACCTTTTATACTACTCCTTCCGATCCAAATTAGTTGACTTGATTTTGTCTAGATTCAGATGTATCTAGCACTAAAATAAACCTACATATATTCGAATCTAGATAAATCTGAGTCAACTAATTTGGATCGGAGGGAGTATATTTATTACGTGAGATTCTCGATGAACTGGCGATTGCCTTCGCTGTATTATCTTAGGCCTTTTCCAATGGGCGTTTCTTAGCACGATATCATAGACAAATTGCTTATGTGGCACCATATTTAATGAAGATAGAAGATGTTATTGTATCTTAGCTTAGCTACAGGTCTTACACGGTATCATAGGCAAAATACATGGTTAGCCCAATCACATGCATGCATATACCCAAAGTGATTAAATGTAGATACCACTCTTAAGATACTACCTCTGTTTGAGATTATAGGTCCCGAGAGCTTTTTTATATTGTTTGAGATTATAAGGGCTATCATTTATTAGGCCTCTCATCCAATGCATGTTCTCCTTTTTTCTCTCACTTCTCTCATGCATGTAAAACTATTGGTGCATGCATAAATTAATGAGAGAGTTATGAAGTGTCTTGGTATTAGCAACTTGGCCCTTAGGACTAATAATCCCGAACAGAGGTAGTACAAGCCATTGTACTAGTTGTCTCTTATGATACACCATTGCTTAGGATAGCGAGCTAAGGCTGGTCATAGTGGTAGTATCATACTACTAGTATCATGCATATGATATTAGTGTATGATACTATTTTTATAGTGCATGGTATCATATGGTAGTATCATATTAGTATTATATTTAATGATTTATAGAATTTCAATGCAAAATTGTGTACAAGATTTATTTGCATGAGAATTTTTTAGTTTTACGTGCTATGATACGGTATCTATCTATGATACTCTAACCATCTCTTTCTTCATTAATTGTTGTGCCACATCAGATTTTTGCCAACATGGCATGCATGATACTAGATATGATTCTCTCACTAGGACCAGCCTAAGAGTCACCCATTGTGAAATGCCTATATACTCCCTCTGGTCCGGTTTACCAGGCACACACGTAGTTTAAGAACACTTTTGACTATTAATTTTGGCTAATAAAATATGCAATGTGTGTCTCAAAACATATACCATTGAAAATTTCTTTTGAAGATGAATCCGATAGTATAATTTTTATGACATATTATATAAATTTGTAAATTAAAATTAATGATCAAAGTTATTCTTAAACTATGTCCGTGTCTAATAAACCGGACCTAGGGAGTATATAGGGAGTAAAACTCTACCTAAATATAGAACTAGCTAGCGTGAACAATTTTGCCTCCTTTTGTTGCACACAATCTTCTAATCTCTCCATTCCAAATTAATTAAAGTCATGTCTTTATTGTGAGTCAAATTTCTATAATTTTCGCTAAAATTTATTTTCAATCTATTCTCTCCATCCTGAAAAGGATGTCCAAGATTAGTCCAAATTCGTATGTATCTATAGCAAAATACATCATGATAAACCTTTAACATCCTTTTTGAAATAGAAGAAGTATAAATTTAACTAAAACAAATCTGTAAAGTTGACCACCAATTCACTTGCCCCAGAAAGATTTGACATTTTGTTTTTTAGACGGAACAACCAACACCTCATTCATAGTCCAAAGCAAGACCTGTGTCATGGAGGAGAACCGTAGGGCGCCGCTCCGCAAGAGGCGGTTCTGCCACTTTTCCATGTCCACGGACGTCGGACCACGGTAGGGCGCCGCTCTCCTTCCTCCAATCCGCCGTGAAGCTCCCTGTCCCTCACTCTCTGCCGTCTGCCGACGTGTTCCATCGGTGACCCTGCGTTCCGCCTGACCACGTTCGAATCGTTGACCTTTGCACCATGCCTTGGCCTAAACCAAAATATTCCCAGAGTCCACACCCCCACTTGCTGGGGGCGCCTACGCATGCCCTGACGTCACCACCGAAATATATACTGGGAGCAGTACGTACAGCTGACGTCCAATCCTCGCGCTTACACGTTGGCCGCCCCGTAAGTGCGACCTGGGTACAAAGTAAGTACAAACAGGGTGCCATCTGTTGCGGAACGTTTTGTACCGATAAGTTTGTTTACGGACTACGAGTAGCCGTATGGGAGTTGAGAACGAGACATAATATATGGATCTCACGTGGACCAATGTGACACAGAATAATCTGATAACACACACGAATAAAAACGCAAGAAAAGTTGAAAAAAAAAATTATTGCCTATTCTTAGCTGAGTAAACCCTAGAATGCATGTCGTATTAGTTTTTTTCCTAAATTGAAAATTTAAGTTTGACTAAGTTTATTAAAAACCATCAACATCTCTACAAAAACTTAATATACGATGGCTCTAAACAATACAAAAACTTAGTACACGATGTATCTAATCATATTGATTTGGTATTTAGATGTTGATGTTTTTCCGTAAATTTGATCAAATTTTGAAGGAAGTTTAACTTTGGACAAAATTAGCACGCCTAATATTTTGAGAAAGAGGATGAATACTAAAACACATGTGATACTCTAACATGTACTAGCATATAAAAGGATTTCAAATTACAATGTTAAACAGTGTAATTAGAATTGTCTTAAAAATATTTCCATCATATCGAAGTTTTGTGCACTTTGACATAAATATTGGTAAGATTTTTTTTTGTGAAAGTACATATTTGATATCGTAAAAGATCAAAAACATTTTAGTGTAGGGGGTGTTTTTTTGTATAATATCCGCTCGGTTAATTTTCTAAAAGGAAAAAACATTTGGTCAGTCCAGATATGTAGGCTTACAACAAAGGTGCTACAAAATTATAAATCTTCAAAATTAGAAGAATAACTACACTCTTGAATCCATAAGCATGGTGTCTATTGTCAACTTTTAGTGTAGAGTCAGCATAAGACACTATCATCGCAAAACAAAAAAGCTTAAGATTCTGTTTTCTTGATGTCCTTGGTGTTGAAAGAAATTTAGTTTTTAAGTGTGTGGTGTGAAAATAGTTGTATCTTTCAAGAGTTATCTAGAAATGATCTAAAGTACTCCTTCCGTTTCAAAATAGATGTCGCAAATTTGGTCTAAATTCCAGGTACATTCAAATTTAAACAAATTTCTGATATATATTTTTAAGACCGAGGGAGTACATGATTGAGTTATTTGATTTTACAAGTCAGACCTTCAGATAAGAGCCACCTAACTATTAGTAGCCCTTGTAGCGTGATATTCGATGATGACATAGCATGGGCTGATGATAACACCAAAACCCAGATAAGTTATGCTCGAAGATGACGTTGGCAGAACTGAAAACTCGAGGACATCACAGTGTCCGGCCGGCAGTTTGAATCTGAAACTGTAGGCGCTACAAAATCGTATTTCTTCTAGTACTGTACCTTTTTTTTCAAGATATTTCAAGGTACGTAGTAGTTGCGGGATACCCCAATCTGGCAACAGAAGGATACAGTAGTGGTGCAATATTCCTCCGCCTTTCCTCCCACGTGTGTGTACGCCCTGAGAATTGACCAGCAGCAGCAGGCCAAGCAAGCAAACGACCCCATAAATACCCTGCAAAGTAGTAGTAGAGCCGTAGTAGTCAGGCTTAGAGAAAAGCCGTGCGTTGTGCACACACCAGCAATGGACGCAGCGGCGGCGACTGAGAGGGATAATGGCGGCACAAAGAAGAAGGAGGAGGTCGGCGCCGACCACGGGAAGAGGGTGTCCTTCACGGGGATGTTCCGGTACGCCGACAGCACGGACCTGCTGCTGATGCTCGTCGGGACGGTGGCCGCGCTGGGCAACGGCGTCTCGCAGCCGCTCATGACCGTCATCTTCGGCGACCTCATCGACGCCTTCGGCGGCGCCACCACCGACAACGTCCTCGATCGCGTCAACAAGGTGAGCCCGTCTCTCTGGCCAGCCACCACCTTTTCGACCAGCTTGGCTTCTTCCACCCTTGGCAGTCAGCACGCACGCTCGATCGAGCTTGGCCGGAGTGGTATTATCTCGAGAAAGCTCCGGCGAATCATTGTTCCCATTTCCTTCCATTAAGTTTCTTTCCGTCCGAAGGAAGAAATGAGCTAATCTCTGATGGAGTTCCCCCTCCTGGCCTCCTTCAGTCCTTGCTCATTTTCCCCAAGCATGCAGGTTGTTTTCTTAATCCGTCGAGCAGAGTTTAGAGAGAAGATTTGCAATTAATGGCTTTACACATGCGTCTCTGTGCGAAAACGACGTTTCTCAAAGTGTCTTGCACATCATTCCAATGCGTCGCAATTTATTAGTAAAAGAGACTTCACATGGATTAGCATTAAATTAAGAGATAAATCACCCCACCCGCAGATTGTGGAATCTTTTCATGATCAAAGGATCCCAAGCTCTGTCCAACAGATCCGTGCAGTATTCCTTTTCCTCTCCTGAAACTCGGAAACGGGACAGAGATGATCCACTGTCACATTTGTCATTTTTTTTTTGGAAACGAGATGCTGTCACACTTGTCGTATTGCACTTTCTTTCTCATTGCCAGTTTGCCACCAATAGCATGAAAAACAAACTGATCGATATGTTACCAATTTTGCCCATAATTCCAGCTTGAAGAAATCAATGTTACTCTAGCAGGAACTAGATTAACTGCTCCACACAGGCTCGCGTCCTACACAGATCTATAAACTTTAGAACTTGGAATTCACGGCTGAATATCAAGTTATCAGCACATTTTATTGTATTCCGAGTTTACATCAAGTTAACACATCTGGTTGTTGTGGATTTGTCATAGCCTGTCTCTAACATTTCGCAAGAATGTCTAGCAACCTGAGTTCTTAACCATGTATCAACCAACAGTAACTTGCACAATATAGTTACATTTATTTCCTTGCATATACTGTATTACTACATTGTTGTAAGACAATAAAGACATGAACTAATTTTCACCCTGTTGTCATCTCGTTTTTGCAGGCCGTTCTGAGCTTTGTCTACTTGGGCATCGGAACAGCGGTGGTTTCCTTTCTCCGTAAGTATGAGCAGACTTTGTCAAACTCCATACGTATTTGCACCTTGCAGTACCTGCTGGCTGCTGATCACAGTTTCTGCTAGTTACTCAACATAATTGCTATCTCAGGGAGACTGGGAAATAACGAGTTTAATACAAGTGCAAGAAAAGGACGGTTAATATCCTATTAGTATTTCAAATTTGCAACTTGTCACCTTGGTGCAAAGTCCAAGTTGTGTTCCTAAAATTCTTGTCCAAAGAATATAGCAAAAACGATGAATATAGGAAAAAAAAAAACAGGGTCCACATGTTCTATGTTTCAACTGAAATGTGACAAATGGAGAAACATACGAAAATTTTAACAGCAAATGTGGCGCCAGAATTTTGTTTACATAAGCTAACTGAAGGATAAGCTGAAAAAGGATTCCATATATGCTTAAGTCATATAAGTAGTTTTCATGTCAAGGAAGAATAACTTTCAAACCAACTTGTCCTGTGCAGAGGTTGCATGCTGGACAATTACCGGCGAAAGGCAGGCAACACGCATTCGATCTCTGTACCTCAAATCTGTCTTGAGACAGGATATATCATTCTTTGACGTAGAAATGACAACTGGGCAGATAGTTTCAAGGATGTCTGGTGATACTGTGCTAATTCAGGATGCAATTGGTGAGAAGGTAAGGACTTTCTCCAATTCAAATGAAGGGCACATTAGTAAATTCGTGTTCATTACATTCCAACTCATATAAAAAACTGACAAAATCGAATACTGCAGGTTGGCAAGTTTCTACAACTTGTGGCTACTTTCATCGGTGGTTTCGTTGTAGCTTTTATCAAAGGATGGCTTCTATCTCTTGTCTTGTTGGCATGCATACCTCCAGTTGTATTTGCTGCAGGAGCAGTGGCAAAAATTCTATCTACAATCTCTAGCAAAGGTCAAGAAGCATATGGGGATGCAGGGAATGTTGTTGAACAGACAATTGGAGCCATCAAAACAGTAAGCTCAGTTCTCGCATCAGTTTAAATGAACGCTAGTATAAACGTTTCCTAGGGAACAAGAGGGGTTCTTGCTTCTGACTTCTTGAGTACTCACCAATTATCTTGTGACTATACCTGTAAAATAGGTTGCCTCTTTCAATGGGGAGAAGCGCGCCATCGGAATGTACAATAAGCTCATACACAAAGCATACAAGACTACTGTGAACGAAGGACTTGCCAATGGTTTTGGCATGGGTTCTGTTTTCTTGATATTCTTCTCTAGCTATGGTTTAGCCATATGGTACGGTGGAAAGTTGATACTCACCAAAGGATACAATGGAGGATTAGTCATCGGTATATTGTTAGCTATCATGACTGGGGCGATGTGAGTTATTACCCTGAAGTAGAATTCATATCATAATGATGCTTCACATCACCCACTGATAGTGATAATTTCCAAATGTGTGTCGCAGGTCTTTAGGCAGTGCAACCCCTTGTATGGCAGCCTTTGCAGAAGGACAATCTGCAGCACACAGATTGTTCACAACAATCAAGAGGAAACCAGAGATTGATCCTGATGACAGGACTGGTAAGCAGTTAGAAGATATCAGGGGTGATGTTGAACTGAAGGATGTGTATTTTAGCTACCCAGCAAGACCCGAGCAACTGATATTTGATGGATTCTCCTTACATGTGTCTAGTGGCACTACAATGGCTATAGTTGGAGAGAGTGGAAGTGGCAAGTCAACTGTGATTAGTCTTGTAGAAAGATTTTACGATCCGCAGGCTGGTGAGGTTTTGATTGACGGGATCAATATCAAGAGTTTACAGCTCGATTCAATAAGAGGGAAAATTGGTCTTGTTAGCCAAGAGCCCTTGCTCTTTATGACCTCAATTAAAGATAATATAATGTATGGCAAAGAAGACGCAACATTTGAAGAGATTAAGAGAGCTTCTGAGCTCGCCAATGCAGCAAATTTCATTGATAAGTTACCAAATGTGTGTGGCACATTCAATACATTTTGTAACTGCAAGTTCTCCGGTTTGAGTCGAGTGCTAATTAATATTTATTTACCTTTATGTTGTACCAGGGATATGACACACTGGTTGGCCAACGTGGTGCTCAGCTTTCAGGGGGACAAAAGCAAAGGATAGCAATTGCAAGAGCAATCATTAAAAACCCCAAAATACTTTTGTTAGATGAGGCTACTAGCGCATTGGATGTGGAGTCAGAAAGGATAGTTCAGGAGGCACTAAATAGGATCATGGTGGACAGAACGACGCTTGTGGTTGCACATCGTCTGACTACTGTCAGGAATGCTGATTGCATATCAGTTGTTCAACAAGGAAAGATAGTTGAACAAGGTCATGATTCCATTCCCATCACTCACATTTTATATATACCACCTCTTTGGCATATTTTATTTAAATTGAAAATTTTCCTACTCAAAATGTATGTTTCATATAGGTCCCCACGATGAATTAGTGCTAAATCCAGCTGGTGCGTACTCTCAACTTATTCAACTTCAAGAAAGTCGTGAAGGAGAGCAGAAAGTAGACCACCGAAGGTTGGATCCAAGGTCTAAGAGTACAAGCTTGTCATTGAAGCGGTCGATTAGTAGAGATTCTGCAGGGAATAGTAGTGGGCATTCTTTCACCCTCCCCTTCGGGCTGCCTGGCGCAATTGAATTGCCTGAAGAAAATGATACACATGGAGAGAATCAGAGAGAGCTGGATGGTAATGGTGAGGTTCCAAAGAAAGCTCCTATGGGACGGCTAGCACGTCTTAACAAGCCAGAGGTACATATTATTCTATTAGGATCCCTAGCTGCGGCAGTTCATGGAGTGCTTTTCCCAGTATTTGGTATAATGATTGGCAGTGCCATCAAAACTTTCTATGAGCCACCAGATAAACTCAGAAAGGATTCTAGTTTTTGGGCTTTGATGTGTGTTGTGCTGGGTATCTTGTCGATAATCTCAATACCAGCAGAGCTCTTCTTGTTTGGGATAGCGGGAGGGAAGCTTATAGAGCGCATCCGGTCAATGTCATTTCGAAGCATTGTGCATCAAGAAGTTGCTTGGTTTGATGATCCTACGAATTCCAGGTTTGTTACAGCTTTTCTCTTTTTGTTTTGTTTTTTTATCCTGTAGATTCTGTTAGCTTTACTTTCAGGTCCTAACTGCCGAATTTTATCTTTCAGTGGAGCACTCGGTGCAAGACTATCAGTTGATGCTTTGAATGTACGCCGTTTAGTTGGAGATAACTTGGCCTTAACAGTTCAGATTATCGCTACACTTATCACAGGATTTGTCATTGCTGTGATAACTGACTGGAAGCTCTCTTTGATCATCCTCTGTGTCGTTCCATTAGTGGGTCTTCAAGGTTACGCCCAAGTGAAGTTCCTGAAGGGTTTCAGTCAAGATGCCAAGGTAATCCATCAAACAAAGCCGTTATGCTGTTCTTCTAGTGATATGATATCGTGCAAATAATTAATAAATGTTACGCTCTGCAGTTCCATATAAGCTTTTGGCTTTTGCGTTGGACATAAGCACGGTGCAACTATGACCACTGGGCACAACATTTTTTTTCTCTGTCCAAAACGACACCTTTTAGGAAAACGAAGGGTGTAATAATGTAGAGCATGTTCAGTTTCTAACTATCAAGATAGAACTACTAACTAATTAAATATCCTGTGCTTCTCTACAGTAAAAAAATATTGATCACTTATTACGTTAAGCCATTCATCGACTCAGCCTGCTTCACATCTCTCCTGTGCTGTCGCCCTCATCCGAGTTCCGCCTTGGCCGACATCATGCATCCACTTTCATGATCGGCTAAATACCTAACATTGTGCCCTCAGCTCCATAGCCATGCCTAGTTGTGATTTCTTTTTTGCCCTGTGCCATGCTCCAATTCGTTATGGACTTTTTAGGAAGTGCTGAACTTAGTTTGGTACGATCGATGTGTTCAGTCAGCTAGCTTGTTATTTTTTTGCTGGATACTTTTAGAAAGGTGCAATAGCGAGGTGGGAGAGGAGGACGAACCACTAAAAACTCCCATTTATATAATATTAAGATAAGTTAAAGAGGATTCGATCAAGTTTATAAAGTGCAGTCGATTTTTTCATCAACAGCAGTACTCTAGATAATTATTCTTCACAATATGAAAACTTGTTAAGTTACTGATAATGAATTGCTGGTTCTCTAGATGATGTATGAAGACGCAAGTCAAGTGGCCACTGATGCAATTAGTAGTATCAGGACCGTAGCTTCTTTTTGTTCTGCGAAAAGAATTACAACAATATATGATCATAAATGTGAAGCATCAATGAATCAAGGAGTCAGAACAGGAATAGTTGGAGGCATTGGATTTGGTTTCTCATTCTTGATGCTGTACCTTACGTACGGTCTTTGCTTCTATGTTGGAGCACAATTTGTGCGCCATGGCCAATCAGATTTTGGGGCTGTTTTCAAGGTATGTAAATGCATTATTTCAGAAGTAATGTTTCTTCTTCATGATTTGTCTTCTTCATATTCAGATTTTTCAGTCTTAATCCTCCATCCTAAACCAGTCACTACTCCACGAAGTGAATTTCACATAGTTAAGAAATTTGCAGGTTTTCTTTGCACTAGTTTTAGCGACTATGGGTGTATCTCAATCAAGTGCAATGGCCACCGATTCAACAAAAGCAAAGGATTCAGCTATCTCCGTATTTGCTTTACTAGACCGAAAGCCTGAAATCGACTCAAGTAGCAATGAGGGTTTGACACTAGAAGAGGTCAAGGGCAATATTGATTTCCGACATGTCAGCTTCAAGTACCCAACTCGCCCAGATATTCAGATCTTCAGTGACTTTACCCTGCACATTCCCTCCGGCAAGGTTAGCCTACTTTTCCTATCCTGGTCAAATTGATAGATCTTCTACAGTGATGTTCTTAACAGTTTACTTTTATTATGGTTTTATACAGACTGTTGCACTTGTTGGGGAGAGTGGTAGTGGCAAGTCAACAGTAATCGGACTGTTAGAGAGATTCTACAATCCAGATTCAGGTACCATTTCATTGGATGAAACGGAAATTAAGAGCTTAAACGTCAGTTGGTTGAGGGACCAAATGGGGCTGGTGAGCCAAGAGCCTGTACTCTTCAATGACACAATCCGTGCCAACATAGCGTATGGTAAGGATGGGGAAGTCAACGAGGAGGAGCTCATTGCAGCGGCGAAGGCATCAAATGCACATGGGTTCATATCAAGCCTTCCCCAAGGATATGACACCACCGTTGGGGAAAGAGGGATACAGCTATCCGGTGGCCAGAAGCAGCGAGTGGCTATTGCGAGGGCCATACTGAAAGATCCTAAGATACTACTACTTGATGAGGCGACTAGTGCCTTGGATGCTGAGTCTGAGCGGATTGTGCAGGATGCCTTAGATCATGTGATGGTTGGCAGGACCACTGTTGTTGTGGCACACCGCCTCTCGACGATCAAAGGTGCTGATATAATCGCAGTTCTCAAGGATGGGGCAATAGCGGAGAAAGGAAGACACCAGGAGCTGATGGACATAAAAGATGGAGTGTACGCTTCACTGGTAGAACTTCGCTCAGCGTCATCATAATACCTAGGATCAGTTCTAGTTCCTATCTCTGTACACATTGTACATCTTCCTTGATCCCTTTTTACTACTGTTGATGTAATTGTGCTACGTTGTTCTTTGGGACTTGAAGAGCAATTCGAGAGTTAACTGCTATTTCCTGTATCGATGTAGTGTAAGATTGTAAGCACTTAGAAGAGGAAGTGTCTCTTTCTAATTCCGGTTTTGGTTTGAAATGCACATTTTACATGTCTATGTGTAAATACCTATATAAATGTTTGAAGATCACATTGTCGAAAGTCGACATATCTTGTAGTAAGAGGATGCACTAGCCTTCATTTTCAGATGTTTTAGCTATCTTCAGTTTACAAATTGATCTTACAGGCTGCAGTTAAATGCTGAATGTTGAAGGAAATAAAAGAAATTAAGACTTACCATCGTACAAGCAGCGCAAACTCAGCAACTCTGGACAGCCGCCCATACGGAGAACCTGACAGGAGCCCGTGAAGGCAGAACTGCGGCGGCTCCATCTCCATGGGCGCGGAGCCACCGCAGGGCGGCGTTGTCGAAGAGCCGCAAGCGCATGGTCGTGCCGATCTCGAATCGAGCAGGGCGCGTCCGAGGGGAGGGCAGGACGGTGGCAGCGGCGGCCGTCTCCACTCTCCACTGCATCGCTTGGTCCGGCCAGAAACCGGAGCGAGTCCTGTGTGCCACGAAGAAGTTCGGTGTGGCCAGCTTTGGACCGTTGATCAGAAGATCGTCCCCCCTACCTGGGCCTCCAATTCGATTATAGGCTTGTTCTTGGACTGCTGGGCTTCAAAATTCTTAGGGAGGAGAGGCCAATGGGCTAGGATATAACTTTGATCGACCGTATCAAAATTGGTGTCCAAAAAAATATCAAAATTGGTGGTTCCTTTTGCTAAAGAAAACAAAACTTAAAAACACACATGTTACATAAGAATGATGAAACTCAAATCACACGTTAAAGCTTTGCTGCAAGTGATAATTACTGTTGGCGCACGGTATATATGGCGAGGATGGCGCCAACAACTTGATGGAGAAAAATGTAGCTAAGTGATATCAATTACAATTTATAGTTCTTGAGAAGGTTGGAGCAAAGAAATATAGAAATAAAGAGGCATGGCTGGTACAAGTGACATGTTCAAGCTAAGCATTGATGCATGTTTGATGTTGTTACTGGGAGTGGAGCTTCGAAGGTTGTGCTATGAGATTCCAAAGGCAAACGGAGCTTGGCTCTCATGGTTGGGTTCCATGTGGTGGAACTAGGCCACACAAGTTCAAGTTCTAGATTTGGCATGGGCGTGTGGTAAGTTACTTCTTATGATTGTGTAATAAGGCTGTATGCATTGATTGATGCAGAGTCCGCCTACGCCTCTTTCAAAAAAAAGGAGCCCGAGAACTAGCAAATCCGAAAGAAAAACGGTGTAGGCAATCTTTTTCAAGGATACATCCTGAGAGACGTATCGTTTTTATAAAAGGAGGGCCAACAGGCCAAGATTTTACAACGCGCCGAGGAACAGACGCCTCGAGCGCAACCCCACACTGTCACAGGGGCAGTAACACACACTAGCTGACTATTCGCGGCACCTCCACATGTCCACTTGGCTTAAACAGTCTCGAAAAAGACGTGCAGCTCTCCATAGTTTGGCTTCCATGGAGATCTTCTGAATGACCGTTGCGGCGGAGGGGTTGGCACCCTCAAAGATGACATCGTTCCTGTGGCGCCAGAGCGCCCAACATACCAAGGAGATACCTATCCAAAGGTCGCGCTCGTGGCCCTTGCCACCTCGTCTGCCCCGAAGCCAGGCGACCAACTTCGTGTCATGGTCAGGCATCCACTGGTTCCTGCTCGACCAGCCAAGGCAGGTTTTCCACACCTCTCGTGCCAGGACACATCCCATGAGGAGATGGTCGATGGACTCTCCACACTAATCGCAGAAAGGGCATTGCCGCCGAGTGCTGCAGACCACGACGTTGCAACCTATCGGCAGTCCAGCATCTGTTGCGCACAGCCAACCAAAGCGAGATCTTACAACTGGCGCGGGCTCGAGAGCGCCAAATTTGTAGCACTCCTTCCATCGAGGTCCGACCTGCAAATAGGGCTTCGTAATAGGATGCTCTGATTTTTTGCCATCACAATCATCAGATGAAAGAGCTCCATAACTAGGATGAACAATTGCGGGGAGGGGGGACCTCCTTGCCGAAATCTACGCCTGTTGACCACCTTTGCACATGGGCATACATTCAACAGGACCCGAGTGGTGGCCGTGGAGAGTAGAGCGCATATGCTCGCCAGAGGGGCTCACCGAAGCCGATCTTTCACAGGACTTCCAAAAGGAAAGCCCAGTCCACAGTGTCAAAAGCCTTTATGATGTCTAGCTTGAGGAGCACTGTTGGGGTCTTGCTAGTGTGAAGCTTGCGAGCTGTCCCTTGCACCATCATGAAATTGTCATGAAGGCACCTTCCACGCACGAATGCACTCTGATGAACCCCCACCAACTGAGGGAGAACAGGTGTCACCCTGTTAGCAATCACCTTGGAAACCCACTTGGCAATCCCATGGATGAGGCTAATCGGCCTATAGTCTCGTAACTCTTCCGCGACTGGCCTCTTGGGCAAGAGAGTGATCAAATCCCAGTTCACTACTCCAAACCCCTGGCAGTCCCGCCTAGAGAGCGAGTTGAAAGCGTCCATGCCATCGCTTTTGATGATACTCCAACAGGTAACAAAGAAACGGACAGAGAAGCCGTCCGACCTAGGAACTTGTCCAACGACATGCCTCTGATCGATGCAAGCACTTCCTCTTCCAAGAATTCTGCGTCCAAATGATGTAGGTCTGACCGCTGTAGCCCTAAGAAATCTAGGTCCAGTGAGAAAGGGCGGTCCCTAGCAGATCCTCGAAGAAACTCTCCACGGCATTAGCCTTGTCTGCATGCTCAGAGATTCAGACATTGCCTACTAGAAGGTGGTAGATGAAGTTCTTTCTCCTTCGGTGGCTAGCATGCATGTGGAAGAAGCGCGTTCATGCATCACCCTCCTGGAGCCAGAGGATCCTTGATCTCTGTCGGGCCAGTGAGCGCTCAAGGGAGGCAAGCCCCAGGAGTTTCTTCTTGAGCAATCGCCGCAGGCCTTGCTCCTTAGGCGAGAGTTTCCTACTCTCACGTAACATCCCAAATCTTTAATCAAGGTTATCAAAGTTCAAATCACCCAATTTAGGGTTAACAAAAAACTTTTTATTATTAAAATAATTATGAATGCATGTGTTTGTTGCATTAGTATAGAATTCTGTGTAAATGCCATGTTTGTTTGTTCTAAATGATATGAAATGGTTTAAAGGTGAATGCCACATCATCTAGACCATTTACAAACAAAATCCAAAGAAAAATAAATCAAATAAGATTAAATAATGCAAATGGTCACTTTGGCCATTTTAATCCACTAGGCCACTTTAGGTGTTCCTAGAAGTCATTTTCAAATAGATTTTTTTAAGATCTTTGCACCCCTTGCTAGTACAAGTAAAGATCTACCAAGGCCCACTTTAAAATCTTACAAAAACATCTAGCAAAGCAATTGAAATGACATTGGAAAATGGAATCTAATTCATATGTGAAGATCACACTTTTGCAAAAACCCACCAAACCAATTCACCTTGACAATCCCAAGCAACAAAAGACTACCAAGCATAAGATCATATCACACACCAAAAATCTTTTCAGAATTTGAATTTAAACTTCTTGCGGGCATTGTGTCGAACACCTGGCAGACAAAGTTAAACTGGCCTAACTATTACTGTTCTTGATCAATGCATTGTCCACCAATTTGCCTCAATCCACTCCCCTTGTCCCCTCTAGTCACAACCAGCACCAATGCACCACTCCTAGTTGCTATTTTCACCAGTGCCGAGCCACCCCGAGCCCTCCATGCTGGTCGACCATGGGCAAGCCCCAGCAGACCGCCCCGAGCTCGCCCACAATGCCTAGGAGGTAGGCGAGGCCACACCACTGCCCTCTATCCCCTCTCCGAGCAGAGCCGAGCCATGGACCACCCACAGAGCGCCGTGCCCAGAACATCTGCACCATGCCGAGCACGCGCCAGAGCGCCACGCCCAACAAGCGTGCACACGCCGCGCCCGACAAGCGTGCACACGCCACGCCTCGACCGCAGCCCATGCGCACCACTTCGCCACGACCCCAGGAATCGCCCGGACATGCCCGTTCGCCGCCGCTTGACCTGCAGACCCCGTGTGCCGCGTTGAACGCCGCTTCTACCACGCAGAGCACCAGCCGCGCCTGACCAAATGCCACTGGCCCTAGCCGCGCCTTTACGTCGTAGATGACCGCCAGCAAACCGCGCACCATCCGCCTAACTCCACCCCGACAATAGATACCTGTACCATCGCCTCCAACGAGCTGCGCCCACGCTGCTCGGTCTCTCCGTCGAGCCTCTAAAAGGAGGCCTCCCCCAGCCTCATTTCTCACACCATTCCACTCCCCTCTTGCCACTAACCACCCCAAACTTCTCCCCGGAGCCAATCGAGCCCTAGTTCACCGGAATTCTACCGGAGCTTGCCGCAGCAGAGGAGAAGAGGGGCCGTTGATTGCGACTGCCCCAGGCGCCGCAGCGACCACGCCTAAAACCGTCTTCGTCCACCAGCTCGATCGCCCCCATCGCCATGTCTAGCTGGAGCCCTGGTAAGCCCCCACGTACCCCCACCGTGCCGCGTTAGGGTTTTCTCTCGCCGGAGTTGTTCACCGGAGACGATGATCCTCAGCCGTAGATTCTTGTTCTAAACGCATGGCTGAGATTGCCTCGTACCGCTTTGGTTAGGACTAGTCATTGACATGCGGACCCCCTGTCAGTTGCCTTCTGCGCCGTGGAGCGCCATTGGGCCGGCCCGTTAGTTTTCCCGTGCTAGCCCACAGATTCAAATAAAGGTTTTTCTATTTAGATTTAAACTAGATTGTGTCCACTTAGTTAAAAATCATTTCAAAAAGATTCGCTTAACCAAATGGCATGATTCAAATTTTGTTAGAAAGATAATTAAATTATCTATCCAAGCCCGTTGGATTTAAATCAATTGGAGTTAGAGATCACATATAGCAAAGATAACAAAACGGAGACTTTTGCAACTTCAAACATTTTTAAAAAATCAACCATAATAGCTTTTGAGTTGTTGCCAACTCTCAAAAATCACATTTGACAATACCTATCTGAATATATAATAATATCTAAGATTGCATGCAGT
This sequence comes from Avena eriantha, assembly GCA_910589775.1. Classification (NCBI taxonomy): domain Eukaryota; kingdom Viridiplantae; phylum Streptophyta; class Magnoliopsida; order Poales; family Poaceae; genus Avena; species Avena eriantha. The sequence goes on from OU342742.1 coordinate 539,050,831, forward strand.
GACTTTGGACTAGTACCAAAATAATGCTATTATGGCATTTCTAGTCACTTTAAATCATTTAAATAATAACCTTAAACTTTATAAAATGTGATCAACACTTTAAATCACATTCCCATGTATTAGAATATGTGGTGATGACATGTGTCCACATGATCCCATATTTTAATTGGAGAATATTAAATCTTTATTATTTTCAATGAGTAGAAATTACTTTTCTCAAATAAAATAAATGAAACTAGTTCTTTAAATCTTGTGATGAGTGTGATGATGCTAGATCATCAAGTGTGTGCATTAGTGTACTAAATAGACTAGTTAAGTATTGTTTGGTGATTGTGTATCCCGTATTTCATTTATAGACGATAGTACCAACCAAGTCTACAAGGAGGAGGAGTTCTACCCCGAAGAAGATGAGGAGAATTTCAACCACTGCACCAATCTAGACAAGCTATTATTGGAAGGCTAGAACTAAGCAAGTTAACACTTGACCCCTTAGCTTAAGCAAATGCTTTAGGCATGCTTTGGTTATACATTTTGAATTATACCCATCCCAAGTTGTATCTGCAAGCTTTACTTTTTAGTTTACCAAAGTTTCTTTACTTTTAGTAATGCTTGGTGAGATTGTTGGAAAGTAGTATAGATAGCATAAAGAGTATAAAACTTGGCCTATACTAGATATCATTCTATGGCATGGGATTGAGATTAGCATCCCACCTTAGTGAACACTCTTAACCTTAGTGGCTAGTGCTAAACCCAAAAACTTGATCACTCTAGATGGGAATACTTGGTGAAAATTCTTATGAAAACTTTGGAATAATGAGTCATTCTATTGAGATGTTTTGACATGTGTTGAGAAACAAAAATGGGTTATGATGATGAAAATGTTGAGGCATGAGCCTTAGCCCTTTATAAAAACTGATGGTTGGGTTCGGATGCGCTACCATTCCAATTTTACCGTACAACCACAATACCTAAATTGGGTAAGGCTTAGCCAGAAGTTTATATGCATTAGTATGGGTTCCCTCGCGGAAGAGGTTTGAGCTGAGGCTACCTCTTGATGTTGTCCACCTATGTAGTGCCCAGGATGGCAGATGGCCATGGCTGGGAGGCCAAGCTCCTAGGAGAGGTGCTTATACTAGAGTGTGTAAAGGAAAGGTTATGATTGATTATCCGCATACTAGGTATGATGATTCAGGGTTATCCCTAACAGATGTATCAAATTTTATGGTGAAAGTGTACCACCTTTGCAGAGTGTCAAACTATTCGAATAGCCGCGTCCGTGGTCATGGATAGTTGGAGTGGCCATACTGTTCTGTCGTCAGATGTTTTCAAAATGACTTGCGAAATGAATTGTGACTTGACTTGACCACAGTAGGGTTGTGACTATGAAAACTAAGTTCCCACTTAGGTGATTTAGAACTTTATTTTATCTTTCTTTGTTTCTGAACTCAGCTTAGGTTTCAAATTTAGCTTTGCAAATAAACTTAGAGTTTAGCATTCCTACTAGAACTACCTTACTTGTTAGTGATAGTTTGCGAGTACTTAAAGAGTACTCATGGCTTTGTCCCTGGCTATTCCCGTGGCTAGACTATGAGGAGGACTATCCAGAAGAAGGACAGCAGGATGGCTACTACAACTAGGATCATCTCCCATCGTCAGCATTGCCTACGACACTAAAGATGGAGCCCGCCGCTACGCTTATTATTCCGCTGCTTGTTTGTATTAAGACTGGATCATGAGATCCCTTATTTGTGTAAGACCTTATTATGGTTTGTAATGGATGATGTACTATGATATCCAAACTATTATGTCTCGCAAAAATGGTAATCCTGGGATTGCAATGTATGGCATAACAGGCATCTGGGATTAAAAATCCGAGTGTTGACATCTCCATTGCAACATCAAAGCGGAGGATAAGCTCTGACGCCAAGAGGATCTGCATCTTGATGTTCCCTATGAACTTGGAGCTCCACATGGACAGCTCCTTCGCCATGGCTCTCAGTTTGATATCGAGCCTCTTGAACGGGTTGGGCTCCCATGACCGTGACATCCACGCCTCAAGGACTACTTCCATGAAGCCATCCACCTTGGGTCAAATGGACTGGAACTAGAAACAGCGCCCACGTTGTAGTCCGGCGCTAGACAGAGAAGCAAGAGACAGTGATCAGAGGGTCCTGGCAACAGTGCCGACAAGAAGGCGTCCGAGTAATGAGCCTCCCAATCCATTGTCTGAAGACCCTGTCAAGGTTCTCCATGGTCGGTTGAGGCTGCTCATTGGTCCAGGTGAATCTACGTCCGTTTAAGTAGAGCTCCTTGAGCTCCAGGAGAGCAAGAGTACGCTTGAACCTACCCATCATGCGGCGGTGGAGGGGCCCTTGTGTAGCACCCCGGTTAAACCACCACTAGAAAATCGCTTGTTGTTTTATTTTGTGCAACATCATGACTACATGCCATGCCACATTGCATTTGAGCATCGTCATGTCATCATGCATATGTTTACCTAAAACTAATCTCTAAAAGCCTAACTTTATTTTCTAAATACCCCATATCTTTACAAATCAAAACCCCGGTCTCTTCTGGATATTTTGTTTGTCAAAAAGATATTTGCGGAAGTGTTTAAATAAAAATAAATAAATAAAACTACTTTTTACCGGGGGAGGCAGCCTAAAATAAATAAATAAAACTACCATTAGGCCAGACCACCTACAACCCCGGCCCAAGAAAACCCAAACCCTAACCTAAACCTGCTAACCCTAACCCTACCTACCACTAGCCCCGAGCTCCCCGGCCGCCGCCATCCTCACCTCCGCTCTACGGTGGGCCTCTGCCTTGGCGGCCTTCTCCCGGTGCCGCCCCTCACTGCGACGCACCTATGCGCCTGCTCGCTTCCCGCCGGAGCCCCTAGCACCGCCGCCATTCCCCGCCCCTTGTTGCAGCCCCGCCTCCCTTCAGAGCTCCTCCGGCCGCCATGGTTCGTGCCGCCTATAGCAGGTCGCCAACCCTGGTACCACGCTTCCGCCACCATTGGTCGACGTAGCCATCCCGAGCTCGTCCGGCGACCACCGCCTCCACCGCTCGCATTTGACCTTGTCGGTGTCGCCAGCCTCCTCTCAGCGCCCCTCCGTACGCGAGCACGATACGCACCCCTGGCTTCCCTTCGCCAGAGGTCTCTGCTCATGTGATTGCATCGAGCAATAGCAGGGCAACCATCTTGCAGCAAACCAAGTTTCCCTTGTTGTGAAGCCGGCGCTGTGTCTCCCGTCTGATGTCAAGCTCTGCGTTGTCCAAGACCAGATCCTTCGCTTTGAGTGCGTTCGCCTCCTGCAAGACTCTATTGCATGTGCTCGTACTGCCTGCAAAGTGTGGCACATCGCCTAAGTTTTGTAAAGTCCGAGAAGAGTATTGGTGGTGACAACCAGATCTTCTCGGAGCTATGCACGTATGGCTGCCATGTTCCGAGGCCCCAAGACCGGCTCCACAACAAGTACCCGCCACCGATGCCAAGTTCCGCCTGACGATGACCCGAGACCGTCGAGAGAGGGTGAACCCGTAGGAACCCAAACAAGGACGGTCCGATGTTAAGACCTCCTTCACGGAACATCAAGGCCTCCTCTCGGAATGACAAGTGCATCATCATGGAAACCTAAAACCCCGGACCCGGAGAATCCCCGGACACGGACGACAAGAACTTCTACATGGATTCGAAGGCCCCGATTCCCGACTACGGAGTCCAAAGACCGGTCTCGCCGAGCCCGGACCCCGTCGAACCCCCAAGACCTTTGCCCCTATGTGTGATCCCACATCGTCGTGCGCACGCAGGTCGCTGTCACCAATAGGACCACCTGGGCATGAGCGCACATCACCATCCCGGTCCCGCTCTCTCCCGCTAGGAGAGACGTTGCTATCAACTCGTTCCCACGTCGTGCGCGATGACGGAAACGAATGTGGTGTCGAGTTCCTCTGCAGAAAATGATGGGACATGAAGAGAAGAAAATGACGGTGAAAATGTTATGGGCTCAGAATCTTCTGAAACTGTTGTTTCTTCACCAACTCAGTCACCAGCTCCTCAGATGGTCACACGTCTTCAAAGAGGTATAACAAAAACAAAACAATACACTGATGATACTATTCCCTATGGCTTCTTTACAAGTACAGGTGAACTGTCTACATTGTCAGAAGCTCTCTTAGATGATCGTTGGCACAAAGCTAGGACTGAAGAATATCATACTCTTATGGAAAATAAAACTTGGTGTCTTGTTCCTCCTAATTCTACTAAAAATCTTATTGACTGCAAGTGGGTATACCATGTGAAAAAAATGCATACGGTACAATTAATAGATACAAGGCTCGTCTGGTTGCAAAATGTTTCAAACAAAGATATGGCATAGACTATGAAGATACTTTTAGTCCTGTTGTCGGTTGCAAAATGTTTCAAACAAAGATATGGCATAGACTATGAAGATACTTTTAGTCCTGTTGTCAAGGCAACTACTATTAGACTTGTTTTGTTAGTGGTTGTTTTAAGAGGCTGGAGTTTAAGGTAGCTAGATGTCAAGAACATGTTTCTTCATGGCATTCTGAAAGAGGAGGTCTATATGAAACAACCCCGGTGTTTTGAAGATTCTCAAGTTCCATACTTTATATTCAAACTTGACAAAGCTCTTAATGGTCTCAAACAAGCCCCTAGAGCTTGGTATTCTAGGATAAGTACAAAACTTCAAACACTTGGCTTTATTCCATCTATAGCTGACACTTCACTTTTTCTCTACAAAAAGTCAGGTGTCATGATATTTGTTCTAATTTATGTTGATGATATTATACTCACCAGCTCGTCAGACCAAGCCATCACTACTCTACTGCATGATCTCAAAGATGACTTTGCTCTCAAGGACTTGGGAGATCTACATTTTTTCTTGGGTATTGAGGTAAAAATGTCAATGATGGGTTACTTCTTACAGAGGGAAAATATGCTACTGATATGCTTACAAAGGTTGGTATGAGATTGTGTACACCATGTCCTATCCCTCCGTATTCAACTGAGAAGTTGTCTCTTGATGAGGTAACTCCTCTTGGCCCTGATGATATGACTGAATACAGAAGCATTGTGGGTGCCTTACAATACTTGACATTGACACGACTTGACATATCTTTCTCTATTAATAAGGTTTGTCAATTTTTACATGCTTCAACTACATCTCATTGGACAGCTGCCAAAAGAATCATGAGATATATTCAGGGCACTCTAAAGACTAGGCTTACTTTTTAGAAGTCCTCCTCCAGTCTTCTTAGTGCTTTCTCTGGTGCAGATTGTGAAGGAGTTATGCCCTAGAGGAAAATAATAAAGTGTATTATTTGATGTGACTCCTATATGTTCATAATATGTTTCATATTGTGCTATAACTGTGTTAATGCGAAACGTTAATACACGTGTGGTATGTAAACAAACCGTGTCTCTAGTTACCTCTAGCAAACTAGTTCATTGGTCATGAGGATGGTCTGGGTTTCAAGATCATGGGCATTTATGCCAATTGACAATGAGGTCATGTTATTAGTTGAATAACATTATAGACAAACATCCGACCATTATATCTTGAATGAGATCTAGTTACAAAGTTCACCATTGATGATAAAACACAGAGAACCTCGCAACCTGATCCTTTGACTGTGAGGTGATGCAAATCACCATTCCAGAAGAAGCTTAGATGGTTATCAAGAATCATCTCGTAACAGGGTGATCAAAAAGGTGCCACTCAGGTCTCCGAAGGGATGCGTAGAGGAGTACATATCAAGACCAGGATTTTTCTAGTCCATGTAACTGACAGATACATGTGGCCATCTCGGTGACGTTGCATTAATGAAGCTTGCAAGCATGTGACTCGGTCACGGAATGCAACAACATGAGAACGAGAAAACAAGTTCATCGGTAACGAGATCGAACTAAGGTATGGAGATAGTGAAGATCATGTCTCGAATGAATTACGTATCGAATGACAAAGGGAACGGGAAACGACTATCTCACGGTTCGAGCGATTATATTCGTGAAACGCATGGGGGTCACATGGACATTGATGACCCACAAGTATAGGGGGTGTATCGCAGTATTTTCAATAAGTAAGAGTGTCGAACCCAACGAGGAGCAGAAGGTACTGGCTAGTGGTATGGATCAGGAATTCTCTGCAAATACTTAGCAAACGGATTTTAGGGGTTTTTGATAAAGCAAGTAAACAAAGTACGAGTAAATAAAAGACAGTAGGAATAAATGCAGCAAGTGGCCCAATCCTTTATGCAGCAAAGGACAAGACGGTTGTATTACTTAAGATGACCAAATGTTCTCGAGGACACATGGGAAGACTATCAAGTGCTTTCGCTTCATATAGTTGATTAATCTTGTTTAGCTTGCTAAGTGTTGTGTGGGTGAACCTGTGCTAATGTACCGACCTTCCTAGCACTAATACATACTTGTGATTATACCCCTTGCAAACATCCGTAAGTACAAGAAAGTAATTAAGGTAGAAACCTAACCACAGCTTTAAACTCTAAGACCCTTACGTCCCTTGTGCAATGGTTTCCTAACGGGGGTTCAGGTTTCTGTCACTCCGGAAACCCCTACGATTAGTAGCCAAATACACAATGCATTCCCCTAGGCCCATATAGGTGAAGTGTCGTATAGTCGACGTTCACATGACACCACACCACAACTTAAATACCAAACTATTGAATCTTTCTCAACACAATTCCACTACTAACAACATGACTTCTCCCATGTCCTCAAGAACAAAACGAACTACTCACAAGACATCATATGGATCATGATCAGATATGGAATAATGATGTATAACAATCTGAACATAAACAATAATTCAATGGTTCACTCAATAGCATCAACTACAAAGAGTAATCAACACCGGGAAAGTTTCCCCTATGAACTATGCAAGATTCAACTCAATTGTTACAGCAATATGAAGATGGTGATGAGGGTGCTGATGATGATGATGGTGATGATGATGATCCCGATGAAGTCCATCTTGATGGTGGTGTTGATGGCGACGATCTCCCCTCTCCGGGAAGGAATTCCCCCGGCAGAAATCTGTCTGCCGGAGAGATCTTTCTCTCTCCGCAAAGGTGGCATAATCTTTCTATGGTTGCTCTCCGAGTCTTAGGGTTTCGGGAGGATAATATATGCCAGAGGGGAGAGCCTGGAGTGGGCCAAGGCGGCCACACCAACTGCTGGCGCAGCCTAGGGCTACCCGCGCCAGGAGGTGGTGTGGGCCCCCTGTGGTCCATCTCCAGCCCCCCTCTGGCTTCCTTCGTCTTCTGGAAAAAATAGGATTTTCCGTATATTTTCCCGGATTTTCTAATCTTCACGAATTTTGCCTCCAAACAGCACCTTTTCCATCAGAATCCTGACTGCAGCGGTCCATGCTCCAAAAGTCATCAACCATGCAAAAACAGATGAAATAACATAAGTATCACCTCTCAATACGAAATATATCAATGAATAATAGTGAATTATGACATAGAATAGTGATGAAAAATGGACGTATCAACTCCCCCCAAGCTTAGACTTCGCTTGTCCCCAAGCGAAACTGAGCTCAATAAACATGGCCTCGGGTTTATGGAGTGAAGAGTCGATAAAAGAATACGGACAAGAAGCATCACATTCATCAAATACATAGATCATAATAGAAGATAACTCACTATTATATAACTCAACTTGCAATGAGTAAAGGAAACACCATAAAGATACATAAAGTGAATCATAATTGGTAATGGCAAACTTAGCTCTTGGTCGAAGAATAGTTGATAATTTGCTGGAGTTCGCAAATAGCTGGTTTTCAATGATAGCTTTCAAAGTAGTAAACATCAAGATAAGAGAAATGTGCAAAACAAGGAACATAAGAAACATGATTGAATAAATCATCATATGAATGAATGAAACACAACAACTCAAAATACTTGCTGATATAGAAGGGAGTAGGTTTACTGACTCAACTACAAAGTAAAAGAAAGGCCCTTCACAGAGGGAAGCAGGGATTGCAAGTCTCATAAAGAGCTCCCAAAAATTATGATACTTACTAGCTTTCAGCTCTCATTGCCCCTATCATAGGCATGTTTAGGTGATTAAGGTTAAAGTGATCAAATATGAGGATATGCATTGACAAGTTGTAAATTGAGAATCTCATGTCCCTTGAATACGAGGGACGCTCCTCATGCTACTCAAGTTTAGTCACCGGTAAGTTCTTGTCATCGTAAGCATATGTGTATCATAGAGAACCGCCAACGGGGTACCCCTTGCCCGATGATACAGAAGAATCCCCATATCAAAATGACAAGGCAAGCAGACAACAAGCATCTCAGCAATCTTCTTATTTACCATGGGAATATTGTGCTTTTTTCTCTCTTTCCTCTTTTCATAATCTTTTTTTCTTTTTCTCTTTTTTCTCAATATCAGACTCTTTTTTTATAAGAAGAATGCGTCATCGATGCTCGTTATGGTTACGCTGCAGGTTTCCACCATGTCAGCATGGATTAGACCAGTGGCCCAGGTGTTTCTCTAACACATATGCATAACTCCATGGACTTACAAGCTCCCCTTTCATTTCACACTGATGACATCCATAGACAAAAGAACATGATATCAACTTGGTACAAAGTACCAGTGCAATGTTGAAAGCGTTCCCCATGACAGCATGGTTCTGCTAATTCACAACTTACAAAGCACAAGCATATACGCAACATAGGTGAGCACAATGGTTCAAGTTTATTAAGTGCAAGAAAGTAAAGTGCGCCATCAAGTTCGTGAGAGCTTTAATCACTAATTTTCACATAACAAGTTTAATTTGGGAGGTAGACAAAACAAGAATTTACTTGGAATAGCAATAATGCTAATAGGTAGGTATGGTGGACGCAAATGGTAAAGGTTTTGGTTTAAAGGAGTGGATGCACGAGAAGAATTCCCTCTCGGTACAGGTTTCTGGCTAGCAAGGCTGGGTAACAAGTATAAGAGTTGAAGGAAACAACCAAACATACAAGTGATAAAACAAACATGCAATCTTCCTTGAAAGAACAAAAGATTTTAACTAGAGAATACTAAACTTATGAGCAAATCAAGAAAGAAAGATGATGAAATTGTTTTTCTTTAAAGGTACTTTTATCTTTTCTTTCAACTCTCAAAAATAGTGTTGCTACTAACCGAGCCAGGTTTGCCAAAACCAACTAGATTAACTCAATGATCCCAAAGTGATACCAATACTAACAACAAGATCAATCATATAACCACGAATTGAAAACTAATATAAGCTATGCAAAAGAGTAAATGATAGAACTTCTCATTAACATTCCATAACGGCAATTCACACCAAGGGATACATATCTAACGAGAGAGGGGACACTTCCATAATGCAAACCATCCTACATAATAACTTCTCTATTCATGATATGACTCTACTAATAAGGTAAAAAGATAGAAGATAGTGATGTGATACCGCGACACTCCCCCAAGCTTGGAACAAACCAAGGGGATGCCAATCCTAATGACGAATTACTCATTTGGTGGTGGTGGTAATATTTTCTTAGTTGACGTGAGGTAATCTTCTAGCATCTTGCGAAGCCTAGTATTCTCCCATTGAAGCATGTCCACCTTCCTCCTCAAGTCTCGGTACTTATCGCAGAACTCCTTAGTGACTCGTAGGGCTTCCGTTGATGCAGGGCAAGAGACTAAAGGTATCAGCCCCTGCTTGGGGTCTTGTAGATCTTCCTCCATAGGCTCTTTCCCTTTATCCTTGGCGGACACCATTGTGCTTCCAAACCTTCAAAGAGTATGTCCTGGCAGAAACAGATCGAAACAAAAGCACGACGAAAACACGATATACAAACCTCGGGAGATCCGAGGGGTTATATATTACAAAGTTTCATATCAAAAGGAAGGTATTAGGAGAAAACGAGTCGGAGGCGGAGTCTGGGGTGGACTCACCACCTGGTGGCGCGGCCAGGGGTGGGCCCATGCCACAGGGTGGTGTGGGCTACCCTGGCTCTGTTTCCGTCCCTTTTTCGCTTCGTAACTTTCCTTATTGACTGAAAACTGCAAAAATATAGCTGGATTGTATTTTCGCGGAACTTTTCTTACCAGAACTGTTACGTATTTGAAAACAGACTCTGCAGGTCTCTGAATTTGGTATCTAGTAGATTCTTTCGGAGTCACCACTTGAATAACATCAATTTATTCATCTTCATACACTTATTACTTGAGTCATAAAACCCTTCTCTTCCTTATTACACCATTATCTCCACTTCCTGGAAATTTCTTTCACACAAAACTTCACACAGTTCTTATTAGCAACATTAGTATAAGTGAAGTGATAAAACCTTTTGAGTTCAACTTCAACCGAAAACCATCAAAACATAAGCTACTGTAGCAACTCCTTCCGAAAACCCAAAAAGAATTCAAAAAGGAAATCGAATAAAGAAGCAAATGCAAGAGTGGCAAAATCTGTCAAAACAGACCAGCAGGTAAAGATCATTTTTTTCGAAAATCTTCTGTTGCTCAAATCAAAAAGTGCAAAACTAACGAAAGTTAAATAACAACCAGGGGCAGAAGCACAAACATTTACAGCTCAAACTGACATACAGAGATCTCTCACGGATGTTTTTAGTGAAGCACAAAAATCTGTTTCGGGACAGCAACTTCCCCAAATCTTACTTCTCTCTCATTAGAGGTTGATCTTGACACAAAAACCAAAAAAAATGGATAAGGAGCGGTTATTACCAAAGTAATAACTTCCAAGACTCAAAGAAACAAAAACAAACTGAAAGCAAAAACAAATTGGGCTGTCTCCCAAAAAAGCTCTTTCTTTATAGCCATTAAGATGGGCATGATAATTTTGAAGACACTCTCATAGGAATATGAATTGAAGTGAAAGAGAGCATGAAGAAGCAGAAATACACACATTTAAGTCTAACCCACTTCCTATGCAAGGGAATTTTGTAAACAAACAAGTTGTTGAAACCAGAGGTTACTTGCATAAGAAGGCAAAAGAAGTGCAACATAAAAACTTTCAGCATAAAGCGGGGAAACTTGATATTATTGAGATACATAAGAACACTTTTCCCTCTCTCATAGTAACTTTCAGTATCATGCATAAACTTAACAATATAGCTATCACAAGGGCCATCGTAACAATGATCACTTATTCTAACAGAAAACACAGGAATACTAGCTCTCATAACACTACTTTGTGGAACAATATTAGAGGTATCCTTACAAAGGATAGTGTGTCCCTCTTCTTCATATTTAGTGACAAAGTCTTTCACATTTGCTATTATAGGTTCATCATTTATTTGTTTATCAGGTTCAATAGCTTCATTCGTACTTTCATTAACCATACTAGCTATCATAGAGTGTTCCTTCATCTTACATGGGAAAGGGATTTTCTCAATGTAAGGTTTAGGTAAGATATGATTAGCAGTATAAACTTTAGTATTTCTTGAAGGAACACTCTTAGCAATATCTTTATAAGGTTCATGATATTTATTCCACTTCTTTTTAGGCACTTCAATGTAGGAAGCAAAATCCTTAAAATAAGAAGCAATAGCTTGAGAGTCTAGACCATAAGCATTTTTAATATTTTGAAATTCATCAGTTCCCATAAAAGATTCAATGCATTCATAATCATAATTTATACCTGACTTTCTACCTTTGTCATTCTCCCAAGCTTCAGCATTATCTTGAATACGGTCCAGAAGATCCCATTTAGCTTCTTATTCCATACAAGTGAATGATCCAGCACAAGAAGCATCCAATAAGTCTTTATCATGTAGAGGGAGCCTTGCATAACAGTTATTGATAATAATATTGTTGGGGAGCTCATGAATGGGACATTTGAGCATTAGTAACTTCAATCTCCCCCAAGCTTGAGCTGTACTCTCTCCATCAAGAGGACAAAAGTTGTATATTTGATTTCGATCTTTATGAATCTCACTAGGAGGATAAAACTTTGAGTAAAAGAGAGGCACTATTTCCTCCCATTCCAGAGCTTGACCATTCTTCAGCAGCTTATACCATTCCTCAGCTCTTCCTTTTAGTGATAATGAGAATAACTTCTTCTTAACTTGATCTATAGTAATACCTGCACACTTGAACAACCCGCATAATTCGTGTATAAAGAGTAAATGATCACCGGGATGGACAGTTCCATCCCCAACATAGTAGTTATCCATAACACGATCAATAATTCTTGTAGGTATTTTAAAAACATCATTCTCAGCAGGTGGTGGCTTATCTACTACCTTAGCAATGGTAGTAGCATTACCATAAGAAACTCAGCGAATTATCCATAATGAAAATAAAGCAACTAACAGAAGTAAACAGTACTCACAGTAGAAGTTTCCTTTACCAGTTCCACTCTCCAATAGCGCTTCACTCCCCGGCAACGACGCCATAAAATAGTCTTGATGACCCACAAGTATAGGAGGTGTATCGTAGTATTTTCGATAAATAAGAGTGTCGAACCCAACAAGGAGCAAAAGGTGCTGGCTAGTGGTATGGATTAGGAATTCTCTGCAAATACTTAGCAAATGGATTTTTAGGGTTTTTTGATAAAGCAAGTAAAAAAAGTACAAGTAAATAAAAGACAGTAGGAATAAATACAGCAAGTGGCCCAATCCTTTATGCAGCAAAGGACAAGCCGGTTGTATTACTTAAGATGACAAAACGTTCTCGAGGACACATGGGAAGACTGTCAAGTGCTTTCGCTTCATATAGTTGATTAATCTTCTTTAGCTTGCTAAGTGTTGTGTGGGTGAACCTGTGCTAATGTACCGACCTTCCTAGCACTAATACATACTTGTGATTATACCCCTTGCAAACATCCGTAAGTACAAGAAAGTAATTAAGGTAGAAACCTAACCACAGCTTTAAACTCTAAGACCCTTACGTCCCTTGTGCAATGGTTTCCTAACGGGGGTTCAGGTTTATGTCACTCCGGAAACCCCTACGATTAGTAGCCAAATACACAATGCATTCCCCTAGGACCATATAGGTGAAGTGTCGTATAGTCGACGTTCACATGACACCACACCACAACTTAAATATCAAACTATTGAATCTTTCTCAACACAATTCCACTACTAACAACATGACTTCTCCCATGTCCTCAAGAACAAAACGAACTACTCACAAGACATCATATGGATCATGATCAGAGATGGAATAATGATGTATAACAATCTGAACATAAACAATAATTCAATGGTTCACTCAATAGCATCAACTACAAAGAGTAATCAACACCGGGAAAGTTTCCCCTATGAACTATGCAAGATTCAACTCAATTGTTACAGCAATATGGAGATGGTGATGAGGGTGCTGATGATGATGGTGATGATGATGATGATCCCGATGAAGTCCAGCTTGATGGTGGTGTTGATGGCGATGATCTCCCCTCTCCGGGAAGGAATTCCCCCGGCAGAAATCTGTCTGCCGGAGAGATCTTTCTCTCTCGGTGTTTTCCGTCCCGCAAAGGCGGCGGAATCTTTCTGTGGTCGCTCTCCGAGTCTTAGGGTTTTGGTAGGATAATATACGCCAGAGGGGAGAGCCTGGAGTGGGCCAGGGTGGCCACACCACCTGCTGGCGCGGCCTAGGGTTGCCCGCGCTAGGGGGTGGTGTGGGCCCCATGTGGCCCATCTCTAGCCCCCCTTCTGGCTTCCTTCGTCTTCTGGAAAAATAGGATTTTCCGTATATTTTCCCGGATTTTCTGATCTTCGCGAATTTTGCCTCCAAGCAGCACCTTTTCCATTAGAATCCTGACTGCAGCGTTCCATGCTCCAAAAGTCATCAACCATGCAAAAACAGATGAAATAACATAAGTATCACCTCTCAATACGAAATATATCAATGAATAATAGTGAATCATGGCATAGAATAGTGATGCAAAATGGACGTATCAGCCATCCAGGTCCCTCTATTGATCATTGATGTGAGAGTAGTCTCAATCATTTCCGGAGTGTTTCCGAACCGAAGGATGTCACGCTTAAGGGTAGGGACGCTTAGGGTAGATGAGGTATTGTAGAGAAATAGAGAAAGAGAATCCAGAATAGTTCCGGGTAACATCCGATGGAGATCGGAAGGGGTCTGGAAGGTGTTCCGGAGTGATGGAATAATATAATATGTGTATTTGAATGTTAATTGGAGAATTAATATTAAATATATATTTTATTTTACTATTAAATGCATCTTAATGCTAATGGGCCTCACCTGAAGGGAGGCCCAATAGGGCATGGCGCCTAGGCTTGGTGGGCCACCCCAATGGGGCCCACCTAGGGTCGATGGCTACCCCTAGGTGGACGGATGGTGTGGGGTTTAGTCCCACACCGCTTGGCCCCTGGGTGGTGCGCCCCTCTCCCACTATATATAGGGGTCTCCCCTCCCCCTTTGGAATCATCCCATTCCCTCTTATTCTCTCTCTCTTATCCATTGAGGACTTCTCCGTAATATTGGGGAGGACCTCGTGGGTGAGTTCTCCACCTTCACACCACCGTCGTATGATCTACGATCCGACATCTACTTCTTCTGCTGCTCGGCTGGATCGGAGTCCGGTTGACGTCTCCTACATCGGACGTGTGACGAACTTCGGAGGCACCACACTTGGGATGCTGCTCGTCTTCATCAATATACGCCTTCCTGCGTAAGGCGTGCCTCGGTCTTCAAAGGTATGAATACCGTATCCCTTCTCCGTTACTTATGTCTACATAGTATAGATCCTGGTATTAGTGTTCGAGTAGATAGATTTTTTTTGTTTTCTGCTACGGAACCCTTCAGATTGGGCAGGTTGTCTTGATGATAGGAGGTCTACATGAGGCTTTACTATATTATTTTGGCCAAATTTGATCTCCTAGAGTGCCAGAAAACAAGCTACTGTTTCTAGATCAAGTACTGAAGCAGAATATAAAGCTCTAGCAAATGCGACAACTAAGTTAATATGGGTTGATTCTCTCCTTAGTGAGCTTGGTGTTACACTAAAGGAAAAACCCATGTCTATGGTGTGATAATCTAAGAGCTACATACTTGTCTGCAAAATCCTGTTTTACATGCAAGGACTAAGCACATTGATATTGATTTTCACTTTGTTAGAGAAAGAGTTGCAAATAAGTTATTAGAGATCAAGTTTATTTCAAGCAAAGATCAATTTGCGGATGGTTTTACAAAGGCATTGCCAGTCAGAGATCTTGATGTGTTTAAGCGTGATCTCGACCTCTCACAAGGTTGTGATTAAAGAGGGCTGTTAAACAATATTGTGTAACAAGTTTTGTAATTTGTGGCCAGGAGTAGTTGAGGCTATCACGTCACGGTATGGAGTAAGTAATCCACCCAGAAGGACTCCTCCCGATCGGTTACGATCGATCTCTCTCCTCCCCTCATGTACATCTTACCCTCTTAACTAGTATATCAATTAACACAAAAACCAGATAAAGCCAAGGCTATTTATTCCAATCTAGAAACTTTGTCACTAAATAGTGTCTAGATTCATCCAATGACAAATCTGTAACATCTATTTTGAGACGGATAGAATAGATTATACTTTTCTACCGTGAAGCGTAGTCTTAAAGAGGGCAACTAGAAATTGTTAGTGATAATAAATAGTTCAAATCCCGTCCCATTACTGTGTAGCCCGTATGGGCCATATGGGTTCGCTCCTATACAAGTCTGGAAGATTCTGAAGGGTTCATACCATGACTGGGCTGTAAGATTCTAGTTGGAAGCTTGATTGCCTGGCATTTTAATCCACGTCATGACTTGATGAATTTATTTTAGCTTCTAGCACATGACATAATCCTCTTTCATTGTAAGAAACTAGCACTTGTTTGGAATGTGTCTCTGTAGATTCTATGTCTATTGGCGTCGCTCCTGACTCTCTGATCTTCTCTTGACACAAACCACATGCAACCTCGTCATCTTAGTGCCTCCTTTTCCCAAGTGTCATCGATTCCTTGAGATATAGCTTGACCTGGTGCCATCCACCTCCGAAAGACATGGTGATTATTATAGGGAATGCGTCTGTGGTCATGGGATTTCGCTAGGACGAGCTTGAATCTATAAAGTTCAATCCTATAATGTTGTTATTGACACAAAAGTGAAATCAAGATTTTGTAATGTTGCATATGATGTTTCAAAATGTTGCAGTTAAGCTCATAATTTTGCGGCGACTGGGGCTCAAAAAAGATCGAAATGAAGACGCAAAATGGAAAATATGGTGAAGGGAAGATTGTACATGATCGTTTGATGACGCCATGCGCAAAAAAGATCGGAATGAAGACGCAGAATGGAAAATATGGTGAAGGGAAGATTGTACATGATCGTTTGATGACGCCATGCGATATTTACATATTTTTTCATGCCACCTGGACCTAACATGTTAGTCTTATCTAAGGAAACATGCAAAATGCTAAAATACGATAAACCATGTTAATTTTTTTTCTGTACGGGTATTCCAATAGAACTTTCACTAGATGGGGTAATATGTGTCACAAATACACAATTATGGGATAAAAGGTGGAATTCACTCCAAAATAGATGTATTTTTTTTACTGTCCAATATAGAATTTATCTGTTTTTCTAGACACTGTCATGGTTTTGAAATAACAATCATTGGAAACTGCATTTTTTAATCCATTTCGAATAAGTATCAACAACATACATATTATTGCAGTAAGTATCTATTAAATTTAGAGGGTCACAAACTTATTTTAACGAGTCAAAAGTTTTGCCTTATCTATTATTATTAATTAAGAAGAAGATGTCCATTTTATTAGCGGAAAATTGGATGAAAACCACAAACATAATGGAAATGATGAAATTGGTAATACACAAGCAATGACGTTTAGCGAGGAACATGTATGCATGTGCACAGCTGCTGTGTGTAGATCGATCATTCTCCACCAGTAATGCTCCGTATTAATTAAACAACAAAGGTAGCAGCCTGGAAGGAATACTAGTACTGTACTAGATTATACTACTATACTAGTTAAAAATACTTAATTGGTTTCGGTGGTGAACTGATTCTGCGATGGGAATGGGACGCAAAGTCTGTTCCATTTGTCATCGATGACGTTGTAAACATCACTCTGTTTCGACATAAGTCATGTGCAAGTTCAAACACGACTCCCACCTGAACCTGGGCACGCGATAGGAACTTTGGTCGTCGGTTGCGCCTCTATAAATGTTCGATTCGTCTTCATCAGTCATCATCTCCATCTCCAGTCATCCTCTCCTCTCTGTCATTCCAAACTGAAACTTACACTCCCATCGCTCAGGAACTACAAGATCTAGTAAAAATCGCTGTCAACATGGACGGCACGGCAACCACAACCACCATGAGTCCCCGTAAGCCGGTGGTGCTCTACCCGTCGCCGGGCATGGGGCACCTGGTCTCCATGATCGAGCTCGGCAAGCTCTTCACGGCTCGCGGGCTAGTCGTCACCATCGTAGTCATCGATCCGCCGAACAACACAAGCGCTACGGGCCCCTTCCTCGCCGGCGTCTCCGCCGCCAACCCTTCCATCTCTTTCCACCGTCTACCGCAGGTCAAGCTCGCGGAGTCCGAGCACCCCGAGATGTTAACCTTCCAACTCGCCCGCCTCTCCAACCCGCACCTCCATGACTTTCTCGCTGGCGCCTCGCCAGCCATCCTCGTGGTGGACTTCTTCTGCAGCGCCGCTATGGACGTAGCCGCGGAGCTCGGCATCCCAACCTACTTCTTCTGCACCTCTGGCGCCCAAGTCCTGGCTTTCTTTATGCACCTCTCGGTTCTGCACGGGAAAAGCACGGCGAGCTTCCGGGAGATGGGCGAAGAACTCGTGCACGCGCCGGGAATCCCCTCGTTCCCGGCGTCACACTCCATCCAGCCGCTCATGAACCGTGACGGCCCGGCCTATAAGGAACTCCTGAGTGTGAGCACCAAGCTTTTCGACTCCCAGGGCATCATCGTTAACACCTTCCGCTCGCTCGAGCCGCGTGCCGTCGACACGATCGCCGCCGGCCTCTGCACACCTCCCGGTCTCTCGACGCCTCCGATCTACTGCATCGGGCCGCTGATCAAGTCGGAGGAGGTGGGCGTGAAGCGCGGTGACGAGTGCCTCGCGTGGCTGGACACGCAGCCCAAGGCGAGCGTGGTGTTCCTCTGCTTCGGCAGCCTGGGGCGGTTCAGCGCCAAGCAGACCAGGGCGGTGGCCGCCGGGCTGGAGGCGAGCGGGCAGAGGTTCCTGTGGGTGGTGCGGAGCCCGCCCAGCGAAGATGACTCGGCGAAGACGAAGTTCGAGAAGCCAGCGGAGCCGGACCTGGACGCGCTCCTCCCCGAGGGTTTCCTTGACCGGACCAAGGGAAGGGGCCTCGTCGTCAAGTCGTGGGCGCCGCAGCGCGACGTGCTGGCACACGACGCCGTGGGGTGTTTCGTGACACACTGCGGTTGGAATTCGGTGCTCGAGTCGGTCATGGCGGGCGTGCCAATGTTGGCGTGGCCGTTGTACGCGGAGCAGAAGATGAACGTGGTGTTCCTGGAGCAGGAGATGAGGCTGGCCGTTGCGATGGAAGGGTACGACAAGGAGCTGGTGGAGGCCGAGGAGGTTGCCAAGAAGGTGAGGTGGATGATGGACTCGGAGGGCGGGAGGGTGCTCCGGGAGCGCACTCTGACGGCGATGCGGCAGGCGAACGATGCCCTGCTCGAGGGAGGGGAGTCGGAGGCCACGTTGGCGGGGCTGGTGGATGCTTGGATTCAAGCTTGACATGGGAATGTGCAGGATCAGTTGTGCGGAGGAACTGTGGGCAGAGGGATGTGGTCACGCTGCAACATCGTCTCCAATTGATAATAAGCAATGTTTAGTTCTTAACGTGTGATTTTTTTACAAAAGCAACTTTTATTACTCCCCTCCGCTTCATATTAATAGCCTCTGCTTTATCTAGATTCTTTATTTTTATTCAAATGATGGTGAAGGTTGCTTTCGCAAATTCAGCTATAACATTGCCTACACAGAGAGGAAACGCAGAGGAGGTCTGAGGTCTGGAGCGAGAGAGGGTGCCACCCGCCGCCGCCCGTCACCCTGACAGCAGCGTCCAGAGCCCCACGTCGGCAGCCACTCCGGCGCCGGCAGACACCTAGGCCGCCATGGCCTCCGGCCAGGTCCCTTCCCTACCCCCTCGCTCTCCTCCCCTACCTCCTCCCAGGCCTGCAGGTGGGCCGATTACTTCGACGACGAGGATGCCGACCTCTCCCCGCGTTCGTCCTGTGAGGTTCTCCGTAGTGGCCTGATCCTTAATCAAGAAAAATATGGGTGAAATTCAAGAAAGACATCATTGTCTAGAGTAAGTTTATGAACAGAGAGGAGATTCTTAGATGCATCTGGAACATGGAGAATATCCCTAAGATGTAAAGAGATATGTGGAGTGTGCAACATTGAATGACCAATATGAGAAATTTTCATACCTTTACCATTTGCCATGTGGACTTGATCATGTCCTGTATACCTCTCTTGGAAGGAAAGCTTGCTCATCTCATTTGCAACATAGTTTGTGGTACCCATGTCAGAGTACCAGTTTGTGTCCACACCATATGAAACCATGTTGGAACCCTTGTCACCACGATCACCATCATCACGACGGTCACAATTGTTCTAGAACCTCCACCAACAGTCATGATGACCATGGATCTTACATATCTGACAAGTGACATTGACATAGGGGGTGGGTGCATGACCACGACGACGACCATCATCACGGCGACCACCATCATCTCGGCATCTACTACCAATCTACCATCATCATCACGACGACGATAGTGATCATCATAGTGACGATCAACACCTCCATCACGTCAATCATCATACATGTCACGACGGTCATCTGAAAGGGTAATTGCCCCTATGTGTGGTTTTGGTGATTAATAACAATCCCCGTGGACTAATGTTTTCATTGAGTTTTATATGAAGGAATATTCCATAGGTCATGCTTGTAGTCCATATGTTGGATTCAAGTATGGATACCATGAAGATAAAGATATACCTTGACTTTTGGCATCAAGATCATCAAATTGAAGAAAAGAATATGATATGTTCAAGATCTTGAGAGTGTGATCTCAATAGAATAATTCAAGATATGGCTCTAAGCCGGTGTCATGATAGCCTCATTAGTTGAGCTATGGTTGACTAAGATTTAGATCATGTAATCAAATGAAGAATTATTTATGTACCTCAAGATACTGAGATGGAGCATGAGAAGATACTTGGTTGACCAATACAAAGAGTGAATAGTGATTTCAAGTTGGTCAACACATGAAGCATAAAGAATGTACCACATGGATCTTGTGGTATGGTAAGCCTTATCATTTATGCATCATGAACTAACCCATTATATATGTGCCTTTGCGTTTTCTGTATGGGATAGGTATATTTCCATGGAAATGCTTCAAAAGTGAAGATCTCATATAACCCATGAGAGGATGACATCAAGTGGTGATCGTGATCAAAGTTTGAGAAGGGCAAGTTCAAGATAAGCAACTCGAGAAGATCATTTGCTTGAAGCTTGCCATACATATTGGTGATAATGGGCATGTGAAGATGTGTCTTAATGAAGCTATCCCATAGTGGTGTATGTGGGAGCAAATTATGAGTCTTCACGAAGCAACAATGATCAAGTGATGCATTCCGGCTTGGATGGAGCTTGAAGCGTTGTCATCAAGATCAAGCGAGATGCGCAAGGAAAAGGTATGGCCTTGCTAGGTTTCCTTTTACCGGTCTCAAGGTGGTTGTTGGGAGACTGGGTTATATGATAGATAGCCGCACTATCAAGAGGGGCTTTCGGTTGGGTAACTTGATCACATTGTCTTAGGGAGCTCAATCCTTTGCATACTTTGCATCTTCCTATTTTGTTGCTTCTTGGTATTTTCTCTATGTGAGGTTCTTGAGCTTGTTGCTAGCTCTTCAACAAGCCCAAGTTCATCGAAAACGGAATTCGTATGCATCTTATATGGCGTTTTCGAGTTTGAAGGTTTTACCGGTTCTTCTTATAGGGAGGCTCCATAACTTTCCTCATTTGATTCTATCTTCTTTTGTTGCAATATGATGTTTTCATGCACCATATTGTAGATCTTGTTTTCCTCGTTAAAACAAGCCCAAGATCATTGAAATCAGAGTCCGGATGCAAAAGTTATTGCGTTTTTCGTGAAGTCTGTTTCATCCCGGTTGTGGATCCGGTTCAACCGAGCCCCACACCGGACGGTCCGGTGTCAGTGCCAGTAGACCGGATCTCAGACCGGATTTTCCGGTTTTCGCGACCGATTCTATTCCGAGTTGGCAAACAGAGATTTTCTGGTTTGTAGTTCGGTCCTCCGGCCTAGGGTCCGAGTTTCCCGGTTCTAGGGCTGGTCCAACTAACTTTTAAACCGAATTTTCATAGATTTCCTCCCAACGGCCATATTTGCTTTCCCCTATAAAAGGGGATTCTTCCCCCCAATGTTTTTGGGCGTTCTTGACCACGAAATTGACCTCCATTGTTGAACCTCTTGAGCTTGCTTCCTCTCCCTTCCCTCCTATGATTCTTGCATCTTTTTGAGGGCTTTGGAAGAGGAGATATAGATCTACAATCCCCACCAATCAATTCCTCCTCTAAGTGAGGGGAACCCATTGGATCTAGATCTTGGAGTCATTGGTTGACTTCCACCATTTTTCTTCCTCTCTAATTCCTCCCTAGCACTTGTTGCTTTTGTGGGATTTGAGAGTGAGGGATTTGAATGCCCTTGGTGTTCTTGCTTTGCATTCTTGGATAAGTGTTGAGCTCTCCACTACGATTTGTTCGAGTGAGATACCGTGAGCTTGGTGCTCTTGGAGGGTGACCTCCTAGTTGGCTTGGCGGTTGGTGCCGCGGTGTCCTCTTCGTGGAAGATTGTGAAGAGACCCGGGCTTCTCCTTCGTGGAGCTCGTGAAGTGGTTGTGGAGCTTGCCATCTCCGGAGTGGAGGAAAAGCTAGCCATAAGGAAAGGGCCTATTCCTTCGTGGGATAGACTCAGAGAAGAAGGTGAGCCTTCGTGGCATTGGGAAATCCTTTGTGGAATCCCACACCTCTCCAATGTGACGTACCTTACTTGTAAGGGAACACGGGAATAAATCTTCGTCTCCGCGTGCCTCGGTTATCTCTATACCCGAGCTTACTTTCCTTGTGATAGCCATCGAGCTTGAAGTACTTTTATCTTGCTTATCACTTGTGGTATATTTATCTTGTGCTATATTGCTTAGCTTATCTTGTTGTTGGTGCACTTAGTTGAGCCTAGTGTATTTAGGTTTTGTGCTTGTAAAATAAACGTTAGTTTAATTCCGCATTCTATCAAGCCAAAACTGTAATAGTTTTGAAATTGCCTATTCACCCCCCTCTAGATGACATCTCTATCCTTTCAATTGGTATCAGAGCAAGGTCTCTCCTTGTTTAGGCTTCACCGCCTAGAGTGTAAAGATGTCAGCTAGTAGTATAGTGCACAATGACACAACTATCTTTGATGGCACAAATTATATTTTGTGGAGAAATTGCTTGCTTTGTAATCTTCGAACCTTGTGTCCAAATATTGAGCGATTTCTAGATGTAGGTTTTTCTCCTCCGATGGATCCTCAAAATCTATCTTTAGAGGATGAGAAAAATTTACATCCCGAAGCTCAAGTATCTAATGAGCTTATTTTCTCTTTGAGCCCCATAGTTAATTTGTTCTTGACAAATGTAAAGCGCAAGCCATCTCATGAGATGTGGACCAAGCTTAAAGAAATATTTGGTGGGTCCATTTCTCATAGGGTCGGTGGTATCTCCGAGGAGCTCTCTTCTCCTTCACATCATGAAGAGCTCCAAGTGGCTTCCACCTCCGGCCACGATGAGATTTCAATTCCCTCCACTTCACCTACATGTGACAAGTCACAAGGCAATGGCATGGTGAGTGGAGAAATCATATGTAATGATGGTAGTGGTTCTCTTTACACCAATGATTCTTGTTCTATAAATGCTAATGGTGTAGAGAGTTTGGACTTAAGCACTTCTTGCAACGATAATTATATATCCCCTTGTGTTGCTAGTCCTTGCATATTGTCTAGAAATTATTTGAGTACTAGTGTAGATGATATGCTTGATTTGTCTTGTTCCAATAAACAAAATGCTTCTATTTCCTCTAGTTGTGTATCTAACAATGTAGAGAAAATCAAACACCCTATGGAGCAAGACACGATCATGAATGAAGATTCAAGAATATCCTCATCTTCATCCTCCCGTGCTCACATGTGCCTTATGGCAAGAGGACCAAAAGTATCTCCTACTTTGGATCCCAAGATATCTTCTCTAGATAATACCAATGATAATATGATAGTGATAATGACCTTGATGAGGATACTAGAGCTCTTGTGCTTGAGCTAACCTTTTTGTGTACCTCTCTTCGTGGTAATAATAAGGTCGTTGCTTGTATCAAACACGTTATGGACACCATAACTAAATAAATGGAAACCATAGAGGAGTTGGATTTCCAACTTGATGATGGGAGTCGGAGATTCAATCTCCTTAAGCAAGAGATTGCTGAGGATAAGCACACTAATTGTCTCCTCATACAAAAAATTGAATCTTATGAGATTGAAAAGGAAAAATCTATTAATGATTCTAGTGCTACTAACTCTACTTCTTGTGAAGCATCTACCCTAAAGGAGAATGTTGAGCTAAGGGCTCAACTTGAGTTGCTAACTAGCAATTATGGGAAATTGGAAGAAAGTCATGAAAAGATCTTGGCCTCTCATAATGATCTTCTAATCTCCTATGATGGGCTAAAATTAGCTCGTGAGGCAAGTATCACTAAGGTAACATCTTGTGAGCCTCTTTTGGACATTAGCACAACTTCTACTCAAAATGCTATTTTGCCATGTGCTAGTCCTAGTGATCCTTCTTGTCATACTATTGATAAAACTTGTGTTGGATTACTTGCTTTGCCTTTTTGCTCTAACAATGAAGCTTACACTTCCTCTATTACCTCTATTTATACTAACCATGTAGAGGAAATCAAAGAGCTCAAGTCCCAAGTCACTTCTTTGAAGAAAGACTTGGAAAAGAGTCATGAAGGAAAATCCACACTCGATAATATTTTGAGTGTGCAAAAATGCCCCAATGATAAAATTGGACTTGGTTTCAACTACAATAACAAGAACAAGTCCAAGAGCAACAACAAGAAGAGCCAATACCAAGTCAAGAATTCGGCCAAGATTATTTGCTTCAAATGCAAGGTTGTAGGACATCATGTAAGATCTTGTCCATTGAAGAAAAAGCACTTGAATGAGAAGCAACGAGGGAAGCGGCCACAAGGTCAAGGCCAAGCCCAATCTCAACCTCAGGTTGAAGCTAGGCCACTTCCCAAGAAAAATCAAGATAAGGCTCCCCAAGACAAGAAATCAATAAAGAAGAGAAAGGGGAGCACTTGTTGCTACATATGTCATGAGAAGGGGCACTTGGCCTCTTCATGTTCAAATGGTACCTTATCTAACCCTATCATTATTTATGATTATTATTCTCTTGGGAATGATAAGGATGGCAATGTGTTTGCCAAGTTTGTTGGAACTCAAAGTGGTGTTAAGAAAAGAACCATTTGGGTTGCCAAGCCTATTTTGACTAACCTCTTAGGACCCAACTTGGTTGGGGACCAACAAGAACACACTTGATCAATAGGTGTTTTTGGAGGCCATTAGAGACTTGGCTAACTCATGAAGAATTAAGGGATTTCATATACTATATTTGATCAAGCCAAGTTATAAGGATTATCATCTCCCTACCATATACCCAATGCGCCTCTTTGCGGTAACTCGAACTCAACTCTTTTATATTGAAAGTTACTTGCCCCTTTACATGTTTTTGTTTTGTACCAAGTATGTGTTTGTATTTGTTGTGCCTCATGCTTGATTATTTTGTGTATTCAAGAATGTATATGTGTTTGGCACATCATTTACTTGTGTGTTTTTCTTTGAGCCTCTAATGCATCTTGATGATATCTTTTTGGGCTATTTTCGAGTGATTAATGGAACATCCCATTTGGGAGAGTGATATGCCTCACGCATCTCTCAAACCTTAAAATGTGTGTACATGAGTACTACCACTTAGTATTGATATTGCAAGCTTATCTAGTCACTATGTGGTGTGTCATACTCATGAGAAATTCAAATTCTAAATGTCCATTAGTTATCTCTAGTTGAGATTGTTTTTCCTCTTATTAAGAAAAAAATGAATACCACATTATGGGGGAGTAATATGCTACTTTTGCATATCACAATCCTAGGAAATGTGAACATATGAGGCGGTGCCACTTAGAGTTGATATTGTTGATCACCTTGTATCTAGGTAGCATGTTAGCTCAAATAAGGTCCTAATTTTTGTTAGAAGCTTTTATTGCTCGTCTTTTCGGTCTTTGCTTGAGTAAGAAATTCATGGTGTGGCCTTCCTCAAATGCATATCTCTATATCTTATTTGGGAGACCATTTGCTTCAAGTTATTCTAACAATTGCTTTGCATGATTGTGTGACTAGTTGAAGCTATCAAGAATCTCTATCTTTGCATAGTGCTTAATCTTTTTATTCCTATCCTATGCTTTTTTGTGAAGATTTATCTTTAATATCTGTGAAATATACCACCGGAAATAAATACCAATACACTCATTGTCTTTGACAATTGATATACTTGGGTGTGGTAGAATTTGTGGATTATCTTCACCTTGGATTTCACCTCCTATTGCCTTTTTTCTTTCCAAAAATTGTTGTGGCTCCCTTTGTCTTCCTTGGATTTTGAACATCTCTTTGGTGGTGTTTTTGATTATTATCAAATGTGCTTTTAGTGGAATACAAACCTTTTCTTCTCGGAACATTGTGCCATTGTGAAAAGTGTTAAGGGTTTGGTTTATTTGTTGAAACCTTTCTCTTTCGGGAGTTTGTTATCTCATTCTTTCTTCTCTATGTTATTTGCTTGAATGAGATAAATATTTGAGCATTTATGTTTTATCTCATCTTTTATGCTCAATAGTTTTTGTTGGTTCATTTGTTAAACTTTGTTGAAGAAACCTTGTGTTGATTTAATTCTCTCATATAGTTTGGACAACAAATGTGTTTTGTCACACCTTGTATGCCTTCTTGAATATTTTGGTGTTTTGTCCAAATTATATCTTTGTTGGTTCTTGAAAGTCTCGTGCATGCATGTTTACTAAATGTATATCTTATATCATGTTTTGCTTTCGTTGATCCAATATATAGGGTATACTCCATCAAATACTTAAACGGCTATGATGTGCATGAAATTCAAATTTCATCTCTAAATATGCACACATTTTTATGGAGTATGTCCTATGTGTTGTGGTTAGTCTAACCACTTTGGACCCAATAAGTTTGGGGACCGAGATGTACTTGAATGTTGTTTTAGGTACATTGGAGATGCAATGGATGCTTGTCTTATCTATAAGGAAGGTGTTGTCACAACATTATAATTGGATCCAAGCTAGGATGATCGAATAATTCTTATCTACTACATCATACCATTGCTATCTCGGTAACAAGTATCTTATTCATGCGTACTATTCTTCCATCTAATCTCTCGTAGATTGCATCTTGGCATGAATTTATTTGTTTATAAATGTTGTGGTTCTTGGAAGGATCTTTGAAAGACTTTTCTATCCTTATTGCTTATGTGAGTAATTTGAGATGATGCATATAATGGGGAGTATACAAAATCATGCCCATGATTCACCAATCCCAAATATGCCTTCTAGCAATTTATTGCATATCAATTCCTCAAGGTACTCTCATGTGCAATATTGTTGAAATTGCATTGAATCCTTCCTTTTGATACTTGCTACCTTTCTCAAAATATCCCAACTAGCATTAGTTCCCTTAGTGTTAGTTGTGATGTTTTTGAGGTTTTTGTTTTTCTTTGGTGAAGTTCTTTGATATACCATACGAGAAAATAGAGCCATGGGCTATATATGCACTTAAGAAAAATATCCTTTTTGGTATATCTTATGACTTCATCTTGGATATCATGTATTCTTTTTTCCTCTTATGTCTGGATGTTTCTTTGTGGATTATTCTCATGTTTTTCCCACTTATAAACTTATATACACAAGAGTGTTAATCTCTCGCCTTGATATCCCCGCCTTTTGCCAACCATCTCACTTATCCGCTTAGTTTTTAATGGTTTTGGTAAGGTCTTGATTTGTGAGTGCTCGGTCTACTTTTATTGCATCTTCACACACTCATATCTCATATTTGGTTTATTTTGGACTTAAGCTTGTCTTGACAAGTGTATTGATTTATATCTATACTCATTGTATCTTGGTTATGTTCTAAATGATATAGAGGGATTGATGATTCCATGTTTGTGCATATTGTATTCAAATGAAACAACTAATTTATGCACGAACCTTGGGGAGCTTCCTTATTTCATTTAGAGCACTATTTGTCCATTTGATTATTTGGATCTTTTGATTGCTTGCTTCATCCGTTGAAGTTTCTTCACCTTGTTATCCTTTTAGCAATATTTGATCCTCAATATAGTTGATTTCCTCCAGGTATTTGTCATTGGATATGTGCATATGATTTCACTCATATTATGAGAAATGCACACCTTGGGAGGAACTTGAACTATATTGGCCTTCTAACTTTGTCATCCATTTTGGCACTTGTTGTCAATGGGGGAGAAGTTTAGAGGGTTTTAAGGGAAATGGTTTTCTACTTAAGATTGGTTTGTTCTTAAGTGTTTGCCTTTCATGCATTTCATCTTTATTATGCATTGCATGGTTGGATATATAGTGGAAACTCTCCCAAAGGTTATGCTTGAGAATGTATGCAATGAAATTCAAGTTCATCACACGTGCATATATTATGGGGGAGTTTGCTCTATATATGTTGGTTCTACTCACATCTCTTGCATTAGTTGTAGTTTGTGTGAGTAGAATCGGTCTTGATATGGGATAGTATCTTTGTGTTACTTAACCATATCAAATACAACCTCTTGTATACAACTTATTCTCGAATAAGTTGCGTACTTGTTTCTAATATTCATTATATAAACCCTCTTGTTGTGATTGTCATAAATTACCAAAATGGGGGAGATTGAAAGGGTAATTGCCCCTATGTGTGATTTTGGTGATTAATGACAATCCCTGTGGACTAATGTTTTCATTGAGTTTTATATGAAGGAATATTCCATAGGTCATGCTTGTAGTCCATATGTTGGATTCAATTATGGATGCCATGAAGATAAAGATATTCCTTGAGTTTTGGAATCAAGATCATCAAATTGAAGAGAAGAATATGATATGTTCAAGATCTTGAGAGTGTGATCTCAATAGAAGAATTCAAGATATGGCTCTAAGCCAGTGTCATGATAGCCTCATTAGTTGAGCTATGGTTGACTAAGGTTTTGAGCATGTAATCAAATGAAGAATTCTTTATGTACCTCAAGATATTGAGATGGAGCATGAGAAGATACTTGGTTGACCAATACAAAGAGTGAAGAGTGATTTCAAGTTGGTCGACACATGAAGCATAAAGAATGTACCACATGGATCTTGTGGTATGGTAACTCTTGTCATTTACGCATCATGAACTAACCCATTATATATGTGCCTTTGCGTTTTCTATATGGGATAGGTATCTTTCCATGGGAATGCTTCGAAAGTGAAGATCTCATATAGCCCATGAGAGGATGACATCAAGTGGTGATCGTCATCAAAGTTTGAGAAGGGAAAGTTCAAGATAAGCAACTCGAGAAGATCGTTTGCTTGAAGCTTGCCATCCATATTGGTGATAATGGGCATGTGAAGATGTGTCTTAATGAATCTATCTCATAGTGGTTTATGCGGGAGAAAATTACGAGTCTTCACGAAGCAACAATGATCAAGTGATGCATTCCGGCTTGGATGGAGCTTGAAGCGTTGTCATCAAGATCAAGCGGGATGCGCAAGGAAAAGGTATGGCCTTGCTAGGTTTTCCTTTTACCAGTCTCAAGGTGGTTGTTGGGAGACCGGGTTATAGGATAGATAGCCACACTATCAAGAGGGGCTTTCGGTTGGGTAACTTGATCACATTGTCTTAGGGAGCTCAATCCTTTGCATACTTTGCATCTTCCTATTTTGTTGCTTCTTGGTATTGTCTCTATGTGAGGTTCTTGAGCTTGTTGCTAGCTCTTCAACAAGCCCAAGTTCATCGAAAACGGAATTCGTATGCATCTTATATGGCGTTTTCGAGTTTGAAGGTTTTACTGGTTCTTCTTATAGGAAGGCTCCATACCTTTCCTCATTTGGTTCTATATTCCTTTGTTGGACTATGATTTTTACATGCACCATATTGTAGAGCTTGTTGTCCTCGTCAAAACAAGCCCAAGATCATCGAAATCAGAGTCCAGATGCAAAAGTTATTGCGTTATTCGTGAAGTCTGTTTCATCCCAGTTGTGGATCCGGTTCAACCAAGCCCCACACCGGACGGTCCGGTGCTAGCGCCGGTAGACCGGATCTCAGACCGGATATTCCGGTTTTCGCGACCGAGTCTATTCCGAGTTGGCAAACAGAGGTTTTCCGGTTTGTAGTTCGGTCCTCCGGCCTGGGGACCGAGTTTCCCGGTTCTGGGGCCGGTCCAACCGACTTTTAAACCGAGTTTTCATAGATTTCCTCCCAACGGCCATATTTGCTTTCCCCTATAAAAGGGGGTTCTTCCCCCAATGTTTTTGGGTGTTATTGACCACGAAATTGACCTCCATTGTTGAACCTCTTGAGCTTGCTTCCTCTACCTTCCCTCCTATGATTCTTGCATCTTTTTAAGGGCTTTGGAAGAGGAGATCTAGATCTACAATCCCCACCAATCAATTCCTTCTCTAAGTGAGGGGAATCCATTGGATCTAGATCTTGGAGTCATTGGTTGACTTCCACCATTTTTCTTCCTCTCTAATTCCTCCATAGCACTTGTTGCTTTGGTGGGATTTGAGAGTGAGGGATTTGAATGCCCTTGGTGTTCTTGCTTTGCATTCTTGCATAAGCGTTGAGCTCTCCACTACCATTTGTTCGAGTGAGAGACCGTGAGCTTGTTAATCTTGGAGGGTGACCTCCTAGTTGGCTTGGCGGTTGGTGCCATGGTGTCCTCTTCGTGGAAGATTGTGAAGAGACCCAGGCTTCTCCTTCGTGGAGCTTGTGAAGTGGTTGTGGAGCTTGCCATCTCCGGAGTGGAGGAAAAGCTAGCCATAAGGAAAGGGCCTATTCCTTCGTGGGATAGACTCGGAGAAGAAGGTGAGCCTTCGTGGTGTTGGGAAATCCTTCGTGGAATCCCACACCTCTCCAACGTGACGTACCTTACATGTAAGGGAACACGGGAATACATCTTCGTCTCCGCGTGCCTCGGTTATCTCTATACCCGAGCTTACTTTCCTTGTGATAGCCATCGAGCTTGAAGTACTTATATCTTGCTTATCACTTGTGGTATATTTATCTTGTGCTATCTTGCTTAGCTTATCTTGTTGTTGGTGCACTTAGTTGAGCCTAGTGTATTTAGGTTTTGTGCTTGTAAAATAAACGTTAGTTTATGTGGCATCCCGCTAAAATCACTACTAGAAAATCGCTGTGTTTTTTGTGCATTGCATCGTCATGATCGCATGCTCATGTCATCATGCCACACTGCATTTGAGCATCGTCATCATCATGCATATGTTTGTTTAAAACTATTTTCTAAAAGCCTAGTTTTGTTTTCTAAATATCCCGTGTCTTAATTTCAAATAAAAACTCTGGTCTTTTCTAGGCCTTTTATTTGTCTTGAAACTATTTATAAAAGCCTCTCTAAAAATAAAAATAAAAATCTTTTTAGAGGGAGGCAGCCGGCCAGGCCAAAAGGCCCAGCCAGCCGGCCTACAACCTCAGCCCATCTATCTAGACAAACCCTAACCGGCTACCCTAACCGCAAACCATCTCCCCACCCCGCCGTCTCTCGCTCTCTCTCTCCCTCTCTCTCTCTCACCCGCCTGTCCACCTCACCTCCTGGCCCACCACTTGCCAGCCACCCTCCACCTTATCTCCTCACCATCGATCCACCCCACGCCAGCCACAACTCCATCTCCCGCCCACCTGCCCGACCACACCCCACCTGATCGCCATCCTGCCACCTCACTCCCTCCACTCGCAGCGCGACACGTCACCCCCTGGCTCCAACTCCCCACCACCCAGACACGCTCCCGCTCGCCCCAAGCGCCGAACCAGCCCACCTACCCCCTGCTCGAACCGTCCCCGACCGCCCCACCTCGGGATCCTGCCCATCCCCTGGCCCCACCACCCACCGACGCGCCCCGCCCCTGTACCGCACGCCTCTCTCCCTCGCTCACCAAACCCCCACCACCCCACGCACTTTTCCCCGTCTCCCTCCTCCGGCCGACGCGCCCGCGCCGCCGCGCCTCTCTGCGACCCGCCCGCGAGCTCCGCCGCCCTGTGTCTCGCCGCCCCCAATCGCGGCTACCACCACAGCGCTGCCCGGGGCTGCTCCCTCTTTCTCAAGCCGGTCGCCCCCAACCGCCGATGCCGTCGAGCCTCCCCGTCGAAGCTCCTCCCCGCCGCCGCTGGTGCGCCTGCGCGAGCCCAACCTCGCCGGCCTCAGCGCCGCCGTCGCCCGCCCTCTTCCCGGAGCTCCGCCCGGCCTCCGACCGTCCTCCGCCTCGGCCACGTCCCGCCGCCTCCGCTCCGCTCGCTCTCCCTCCGGCCGCCCCTGCAAGCGCACGTCTGCCCGGGGCCGCTGCGGCCTTCCTTGCCTCCGGCCACGCCGCCTACAACCACCAACCACCACCGCTGAGGCCTCACCCACCTCCTCTACTTCCACCAGCGCCGCCTCTGCTTGCTCGTCCCCGTCGCCGGTCACCCGAGCATGCCGGCGTCATGTCCTTCTCGAATCCATGGCGCCTGCAATGCGTCGCACCCATGCTGCCCCTCCTCAAAAGCCATTGCCGCCATGCGCCCGCTCCGGCCGGTGTCATCCCCTCCACCTGTGGCCACGGCTGCCCCATGGCCTACTCGCTGTCTCCATGCTCGTCGAAGGGACCCTGCGACCTCAGTTCCCTGGCCGTGTGCACGGATGGCTACCAGATGTGTCAAGGCCACACGGTTGTCTCCTGGCTTCCTATTGTGTTCGTGATGATGTTGTAGTTTCGACATAAGTGACTCCTTGTTCTGGTACAATTTGATGCGCTGATCTGTTGGTGAGGTGAAGTGAAGTGATGCTTCCATGGCGTATCAGATGATGATGCATAGATGCGGTCATACGGATAAGGTGATGTCCGTGAGAAGATTGTGTCACTCCGCTTGAATATCTTGACACCCGGACCCAAGTTCGTCGTCGATACCAAAGCTGCAATCCCGAGGACTTTCGACATGGCCAAGATCTACCGACGACCGACCAAGATCCGAAGACCGAACCTGGCGCGCCAAGTTCTTTGACCCCGAGGACCGATCCATCGGATGCGACAAGACCTCCTTCTCGGAACCACCAAGCACTTCCTCTCAGACGCCAAGACCCGAACCCGAAGAACGCCAAGATCGCCACCGGAACGCCAAGTTCTTCATCCCGTACGCCAAGACCGTCGACATGGATCCCGAAGACCGATCCCGCCGAATCGATCCTGCTGTTCCCGTCGAACCCGGAGACCGAACCCCGAACCCCCGGAACCCAAGATCTTCCGAACCAAGATGTGTCAACCTTTTCCCGAGCCCTATTTTATAAATTCTATATATAAAACTGTTGCATATAAATTGTTCATGCATGCATACCTGTCTGTGGTTTGGGGGCATTATGCCGATTCACCTCATAATTAAATATGGAGCATTTATGCGGGATATCTTTGTCTTATTCCAGAGTCCCTTTAAATTGGTGTAGCGAACCGATGCCATGTTTTTCCCTATAAATACAACATTTAAATTGCGGGGTAGTTAAATAACTTGAACCGTGTAATTAATTGTCGGGACCCCGGTTCCGCTTAATACTGCCTAATTGCACCATATCTGCATCATATCATAATCATGCCGGATCTTCTGCCGTAGTATTAAATATTGCATCCGGTGTTTATTTTAGTGCTTTGCTTCTTCGCGGATTAGGCCGATGAGTTGATGCGAGTATCAACAAGTTCTCCGGATATAAACCTTCGGCAGTGTTTCCCAGGCGAGCATTCTTTCCTTTCTACCTATTTTGAATTTATAGTCTTTATTTCCTCATGTTGATCTATTGCTATCTGTGTCGTGATGCTTTAGTGTTCCGTACCAGATATATCCCTTGCAGCCTTTATATTGCCTTGGACACATCCTATTGCCCATTGTTTGATAAATAGTCGTCCTTGCGAGTCGTAGTTGCTTGCTCATGTGCTGCTTTGCGTCGTTGTTGTTCCACCGTTATTGGAAGGTTGGCACATGCTTAATGGTGGAGATGCTTAATGGTGGAGATGATCATGACTTTAAATACAACTATTAAATTACTGTGATAACTAATGAAAGAGGCCGGTGGGCAATATATGCTATTTTGTTTTTATGTCCACTTGTGTCCCGTAGGCCCCGAGTACTTGATACCTGTTCCTTGACTATTCACACTATCCACATCCGGGAGACCCTATGGGATCCCCCTGAGCCAGAGCTTGATTCATTTCTATTTTTTGGGGCCACAAAGTAGTTTGGCGCTTTATTACTATCCTGTACTTATGCCATGTTACTGCTTTATTTAAGATTGTGCGTGGAGCACCTATACTATTTTGGATCGCGCCACGTTTTCGCGGTATCGACAAGCCCAGTCACACTTTCGGGTTCCCAGTCGTTTACAGCCGTCGTCGCAAACCCTGGGTCCATTCCGGAGCCGGCCAACTTCATTGCGGGTAGCTTAGTGGGGTGGCCCCCTGAGATATTTATGAATCCTGTGATTTCTTTGTCGTGAAAGCCTCGTTGGGTTTTGAGTTGGTTTTTCCGAGGTTGATCGAGTGTGTGTTGCTATTTGTGCACCCCTGCAGGGTAAAACTTTCTGAAAGCCATGTCCGCGGTTATGGACGACTTGGAGCACAATATCTCGATCATAGACAAGCATAACTAAAGTAGTGCTATAATTTGACTTAATATGTGACTAGTAATCAGATTCAAATACAACGGAATGTAAATTAAGAATGCCAACAACTGGTGGATCTGTGGTGACCTGTGTCATACTATACCTGCCTAGTAAGTATTGCAACTCCAATGGAATGTGATAAAAGTGCCAACAACTACTGGGTTTTGGGATTCCTCAAGACAATTATATCTGACTAGTAAATGTTCCAACTACCACGGAATGGTTAATTAAAACTGCCCACTACTTATGCTTCAGGATGACTCATGCTATCTATATCTGATTAGTAAGTGCTGCAACTATGACGGAATGAGTAAAATTGCCAACTGTGTGAGTTCCTTGGTCCGACTTCCTCGTTTGGTCTCGAGGGGGAAATACCAGGATGGGTATGTTTGGTGTTAGTATCAGGTAGGATCCAAATAGGTCTTTCTTACCCTCTCTAATAGCCGCTAGTGTTACCGAGTCTCTATAGATTGTTTAGTGCCGCTGCGCTGCCGCTCCAGTCCACCATACTTATGTAGGCGAGAGCCGCCGAATTCTAGCCTCGACGTGTACTGGCCTCAGTACTAACGCTCCTCTTTTTCCTTTGCCCTTTGTTGGCACCCCTTTTGTTTTTAGCAGGTTTGAGATCGATGTTGTTAGCAGGGTTACCCTTCCGGCTTGGCCTGGGCAGGGTTATGGACGCCATTGGTTATTCTTCAGGGCTCTTAGCCCCATTTGCATCTTGTCCGTACTCGGACGCTGTATCGTTTTCAAGGTGATTTGGATCTTTGTAGTGTATATCTGTATTCTTGGCTCTTGGAGTCGTGCTGTATATATATATCTGTTCTGTGGGTCCCATCGAGGACTGTTGTGTAATGGTATTACTTCGTTTTCCACCCACACGGAAGTGCCTGGTGGGCGTCCTTGAATCGTTTCTATGCGGGTTTGGCGGGAAGCGCTGAAACTTGCATAGGGCCGATTCGAGGGTGTTACAGAGTGGTATCAGAGCTCAGCAGTTGCGATACCCCACTGGTCCAGCCTGTAGGATAACCTAGCTAACGGCCGAAGTAGAGTGTCAAAACTATTTTGCAAAATTGGTTGGATCGATCTGATTACGTCTCCTTTTACTCCTTACCCTCTGCTATTCTCCTCTTACCTCTGTGTGTTTTGAATCTGCTCTCTTATCTTTTCTTCGAGTCCAGGAATTCTTGTGGGTGGGTTTCCGTCGTACCTTCAGGGTTTCGCTTCCTCCTTTGGTAACGATGTTTCTACATTCGTTCTTCGTGCTATCTGAGTGATCCTTTATCCGTGGTACCATTCTTTGTTCCTTGTTTGTGCCTTTCGGTGTTTTCCGACGCGACGACATCATCTACACCAGATCCGATGCAGAGTCTGCATCACTCCTTTGTTTTCGAACCTCGATTGTCGAGATCTTCAGTCTGATTCCGAGAATGGTTGCACGCTTTTCTACTGATGGTGCGGAGTAATAGTTTGGGTGCGTGATGGATTGGCCCCCATGCCGACTACTCACTCTATTTGCTCGTGTACATTGAAGTGGATGAGAATGCATCGGTTCTCTCTTTCTATCGAAGTTAGAGGTGGCTTTATTTGTGGATACCTTTACCTTCGCCCTTTGTTCCCGGAGTGTTCTCTCGACGATCACGGACAGCGACCTCTTGTTAGTGGTGTCGCGAGCATCTACACGAAGCGAGAAGATTCAGATCGCCGACCTTCTTCCCGGTACCATGAGGAGGATCTCGAGGGCGAGATCCCTTGTTAGTGGTGTCGAATTGTGGCATCCTGCTAAAATCACTACTAGAAAATCGCTGTGTTTTTTGTGCATTGCATCGTCATGATCGCATGCTCATGTCATCATGCCACACTGCATTTGAGCATCGTCATCATCATGCATATGTTTGTTTAAAACTATTTTCTAAAAGCCTAGTTTTGTTTTCTAAATATCCCGTGTCTTAATTTCAAATAAAAACTCCGGTCTTTTCTAGGCCTTTTATTTGTCTTGAAACTATTTATAAAAGCCTCTCTAAAAATAAAAATAAAAATCTTTTTAGAGGGAGGCAGCCGGCCAGGCCAAAAGGCCCAGCCAGCCGGCCTACAACCTCAGCCCATCTATCTAGACAAACCCTAACCGGCTACCCTAACCCCAAACCATCTCCCCACCCCGCCGTCTCTCTCTCTATCTCTCACCCGCCTGTCCACCTCACCTCCTAGCCCACCACCTGCCAGCCACCCTCCACCTTATCTCCTCACCATCGATCCACCCCGCGCCCGCCACCACTCCATCTCCCGCCCACCTGCCCGACCACACCCCACCTGATCGCCACCCTGCCACCTCACTCCCTCCACTCGCAACACGACACGTCACCCCCCTGGCTCCACCTCCCCACCACCCAGACACGCTCCCGCTCGCCCCGCGCGCCGAACCAGCCTACCTACCCCCTGCTCGAACCGTCCCCGACAGCCCCACCTCGGGATCTTGCCTGTCCCCTAGCCCCACCACCCACTGACGTGCCCTGCTCCCCTATCCCGCACGCCTCTCTCCCTCGCTCACCAACCCTCCACCACCCCACGCGCTTTTCCCCGTCTCCCTCCTCTGGCCGACGCGCTCGCGCTCCGCCGTGCCTCTCTGCGACCCGCCCGCGAGCTCCGCCGCCCTGTGTCTCGCCGCCCCCGACCGCGGCTACCACCACAGCGCCACCCGGGGCTGCTCCCTCTTTCTCAAGTCGGTCGCCCCCAACCGCCGGCGCCGCCGAGCCTCCCCGTCAAAGCTCCTCCCCGCCGCCGCTGGTGCGCCTATGAGAGCCCAACCTCGCCGGCCTCAGCGCCACCGTCGCCCGCCCTCTTCCCGGAGCTCCGCCCCGCTTCCGACTGTCCTCCGCCTCGGCCACGTCCCGCCGCCTCCCCTCCGCTCGCTCTGCCTCCGGCCGCCCCTGCAAGCGCATGTCTGCTCGGGGCCGCTGCGGCCTTCCTTGTCTCCGGCCACGCCGCCTGCAACCACCAACCGCCACCGTTGAGGCCGCGCCCACCTCCTCTACTTCCACCAGCGCCGCCTCTGCTCGCCTCGTCCTCGTCGCCGGTCACCCGAGCACGCCGGTGTCATGTCCTTCTCGAATCCGTGGCGCCTGCAGCGCGTCACACCCGTGCTGCCCCTCCTCGAAAGCCCTTCCCACCATGCACCCGCTCCAGCCGGTGTCACCCCTTCCACCTATGGCCACGGCTGCCCCATGGCCTACTCGCTGTCTCCATGCTCGTCGAAGGGCCCCTACTACCTCTGTTCCCTGGCCGTGTGCACGGACGGCTACCAGATGCGTCAAGGCCACACGGTTGTCTCCTGTTTTCCTGCTGTGTTCGTGATGATGTTGTAGTTTCGACATAAGTGACTCCTTGTTCTGGTACAATTTGATGCGCTGATCTGTTGGTGAGGTGAAGTGAAGTGATGCTTCCGTGGCGTATCGGATGATGATGCATAGACACGGTCATATGGATAAGGTGATGTCCATGAGAAGATTGTGTCACTCCGCTCGAAGATCCCGACACCCGGACCCAAGTTCGCCGTCGATACCAAAGCTGCAATCCCGAGGACTTTCGACATGGCCAAGATCTACCGACGACCGACCAAGATCCGAAGACCGAACCCGGGCGCGCCAAGTTCTTTGACCCGGTGGACCGATCCATCGGATGTGACAAGACCTCCTTCTTGGAACCACCAAGCACTTCCTCTCGGACGCCAAGACCCAAACCCGAAGAACGCCAAGATCACCACCGGAATGCCAAGTTCTTCATCCCGTACGCCAAGACCGTCGACATGGATCCCGAAGACCAATCCCGCCGAATCGATCCCGCTGTTCCCGTCGAACCCGGAGACCGGACCCCGAACCCCCGGAACCCAAGATCTTCCAAACCTAGATGTGTGAACCTTTTCCCGAGCCCCTATTTTACAAATGCTATATATAAAACTGTTGCATATAAATTGTTCATGCATGCATACCTGTCTGTGGTTTGTGGGCATTATGCCGATTCACCTCATAATTAAATATGGAGCATTTATGCGGGATATCTTTGTCTTATTCTAGAGTCCCTTTAAATTGGTGTAGCGAACCGATGCCATGTTTTTCCCTATAAATACAACATTTAAATTGCGGGGTAGTTAAATAACTTGAACCGTGTAATTAATTGTCGGGACCCCGGTTCCGCTTAATACTGCCTAATTGCACCATATCTGCATCATATCATAATCATGCCGGATCTTCTGCCGTAGTATTAAATATTGCATCCGGTGTTTATTTTAGTGCTTTGCTTCTTCACGGATTAGGCCGATGAGTTGATGCGAGTATCGACAAGTTCTCCGGATATAAACCTTCGGCAGTGTTTCCCAGGCGAGCATTCTTTCCTTTCTACCTATTTTGAATTTATAGTCTTTATTTCCTCATGTTGATCTATTGCTATCTGTGTCGTGATGCTTTAGTGTTCCGTACCAGATATATCCCTTGCAGCCTTTATATTGCCTTGGACACATCCTATTGCCTGTTGTTTGATAAATAGTCGGCCTTGCGAGTCGTAGTTCCTTGCTCATGTGCTGCTTTGCGTCGTTGTTATTCCACCGTTATTGGAAGGTTGGCATATGCTTAATGGTGGAGATGCTTAATGGTGGAGATGATCATGACTTTAAATACAACTATTAAATTACTGTGATAACTAATGAAAGAGGCACCGGTGGCCAATATATGCTATTTGGTTTTTATGTCCACTTGTGTCCCGTAGGCCCCGAGTACTTGATACCTGTTCCTTGACTATTCGCACTATCCACATCCGGGAGACCCTATGGGATCCCCCTGAGCCAGAGCTTGATTCATTTCTATTTCTTGGGGCCACAAAGTAGTTTGGGGCTTTATTACTATCATGTACTTATGCCATGTTACTGCTTCATTTAAGATTGTTCGTGGAGCACCTGTACTGTTTTGGATCGCGCCATGTTTTCGCGGTATCGACAAGCCTAGTCACACTTTCGGGTTCCCAGTCGTTTACAACCGCCGTCGCAAACCCTGGGTCCATTCCGGCGCCGGCCAACTTCGTTGCGGGTAGCTTAGTGGGGTGGCCCCTGAAATATTTATGAATCCTGTGATTGCTTTGTCGTGAAAGCCTCGTTGGGTTTTGAGTTGGTTTTTCCGAGGTTGATCGAGTGTGTGTTGCTATTTGTGCACCCCTGCAGGGTAAAACTTTCTGAAAGCCGTGTCCGCGGTTATGGACGACTTGGAGAACAATATCTCGATCATAGACAAGCATAACTAAAGTAGTGCTATAATTTGACTTAATATGTGACTAGTAATCAGATTCAAATACAACGGAATGTAAATTAAAAATGCCAACAACTGGTGGATCTGTGGTGACCTGTGTCATACTATACCTGCCTAGTAAGTATTGCAACTCCAATGGAATGTGATAAAAGTGCCAACAACTGCTGGGTTTTGGGATTCCTCAGGACAATTATATCTGACTAGTAAATGTTCCAACTACCACGGAATGGTTAATTAAAACTGCCCACTACTTATGCTTCAGGATGACTCATGCTATCTATATCTGATTAGTATGTGCTGCAACTATGACGGAATGAGTAAAATTGCCAACTGTGTGAGTTTCTTGGTCTGACTTCCTCGTTTGGTCTCGAGGGGGAAATACCAGGATGGGTATGTTTGGTGTTAGTATCAGGTAGGATCCGAATAGGTCTTTCTTACCCTCTCTAATAGCCGCCAGTGTTACCGAGTCTCTATAGATTGTTTAGTGCCGCTGCGCTGCCGCTCCAGTCCACCATACCTATGTAGGCGAGAGCCGCTGAATTCTAGCCTTGCCGTGTACTGGCCTCAGTACTGACGCTCGTCTTTTTTCTTTGCCCTTTGTCGGCACCCCTTTTGTTTTTAGCAGGTTTGAGATCGACGTCGTTAGCAGGGTTACCCTTCCGGCTTGGCCTGGGCAGGGTTATGGACGCCATTGGTTATTCTTTAGGGCTCTTAGCCCCATTTGCATCTTGTCCGTACTCGGACGCTGTATCGTTTTCAAGGTGATCTGGATCTTTGTAGTGATATCTGTATTCTTGACTCTTGGAGTCGTGCTGTATATATATCTGTTCTATGGGTCCCATCGAGGACTGTTGTGTAATGGTATTACTTTGTTTTCCACCCGCATGAAAGTGCCTGGTGGGCGTCCTTGAATCGTTTCTATGCGGGTTTGGCGGGAAGCGCTGAAACTTGCATAGGGCCGATTCGAGGGTGTTACAGTTTAATTCCGCATTCTATCAAGCCAAAACTGTAATAGTTTTGAAATTGCCTATTCACCCCCCTCTAGGCGACATCTCTATCCTTTGATCATCATACCTGGGTTGATCATCATAGCGGCGATCGTCATAACCATGTCCACGATTACCCTGGCAGGCATGATCCTCCTGATACTGGCGACCACGGTCCTCCTGGTAGCCATAGTCACCCTGGTGCTGGTCATCCTGGTGTCGGCGTGGGGTGGAGGATCACCACGTCGTGCTATGTTGGTAGACGAGACAAATACCTCTCAACCATCATCCACCTTATGAAGCTGATCAAACGCTTGCAACTAACTAAAAAGATCAGTGAGAGTAGTATTGGGGTTGACATTAACAAGAATTTTCAGTGTATTGTAGGAATCATCAAGACCACGCAATATAGACCAAATAAGTTCATCATCATCCAAGGTCTTGCTAGCCGTAGCAAGCTCATAAGCTATGGTTTTAATCTTGGCAACATATTTTTCAGTAGAGACATCACCTTTCTTTGTGTCAATCAAAGCAGAACGGAGTTGTTGAGTCCGAGAACGTGATGCCGTTGTTGTGAGAGCCTAAAGCGCCTTCCGTACTTCCGTAG
Organism: Avena eriantha; assembly: GCA_910589775.1. Lineage (NCBI taxonomy): Eukaryota > Viridiplantae > Streptophyta > Magnoliopsida > Poales > Poaceae > Avena > Avena eriantha. The sequence goes on from OU342742.1 coordinate 539,091,847, forward strand.
AAGTTTCAAGGCCAATGACATGTGATAAAATATCAGGTGATATGGAGTTCAAGATGTACCTTAGGACCTGTTGATCGCGAGTAATCCAAGCAACATACTCGGTGTTTTCAACTGTCATCTTCTTTCCATCTGAAAGTTCAACTTCAATCTCTTCACCCAGGGGTTTCTCTAGTCCCTTCACGAGATTTAGGACTGAGGCACCACGCAGCGCGTGGATGACCAGAGCCTTCCATACCAAGGCGTTGTCATGGGTTTGGAGCTGAGTAGGAGGTGCTCCAAGGGCAGCGGACAGGGACACCACATATGAAGCTGATGAGGACGTCATGTCTATGTATTACATCAGCGGCGGAAGGGCAGCGGCAGCAGGAAGCTTTTATCGAGCTTTTCTAGGGTTTTATCAACAGGGCAATAGGATATTGCAGTGGATTTGTGTTTTTGAGGTTGTGGCTAAAGTTTTTTGGGTTTGTGAGTTCTAGGGTTCTTCGCAGCAGCGGCAAAGAAACGTCTGCAGCAGTGGCGGTTTGAGATTTTTGGGATTTTGGCTGCGGAGGTAGGCATGCTATGGCGGGAGCGAGTTATGACGACGGAGGCAGGGTAGACTGCGGCAGTGGCGGTGTAGGCAACTAGTTCAGGGAGAGGAGGGGCTGTGATACCATGACGAAGTTTCTAGATTGATATAAATAGCCTTGGCCTCAGTTGGTTTTAGTGTTAACTGATATACTAACAGAGGACAAGATGTACACTGAGGAGAGGAGAGAGATCTACCGTCCGGGTGGAGTACTTACTCCATACCGTGTCGTGATAGCCCCAACTACTCCTAGCCATATATTACAGAACTTGTTACACATATTGTTTAACATTTGGTACTTCCCCTGGTCCATATATAAATGTTCTCGTACGAAATACATCTAGTCTAAATATTTAACTAGATATATTCAAATTAAAAAAAATTAAGACTATTAATATGAACTGAAGAAAGTATATAGATTTATCTAAATTTTGACGAACCTTCATTTTGAGACGGAGGGAGTATAATATTCATGGCTATTGAGTTCTTCAAAGATGGCCCCTTTCCCGTGGTTCCGCAGACTCCACTGGTACACGATAAGAATATTTTTAGTATAGAAGACACTAGACTTTGTGTTTAGCATCCACTAGCATAGTCACAAGATCTAAGTCATTGGTCCATTCCTCGTTAAGCTTCCACCAAAAGAATACAAAATTATAAATGGATGGATCAAAGCCAAAGGACAAGCCGTAACCTTTATGAAAAGTGCTTCTCACAAATCCGCTAAAAAATAGATGTTTGGTTAGGCTTTTGCTTTTACGGGAGCCCAACAAACAATGCCTTAATCACTAGATTTCGCATGTATGTACAATTTTATTAGAGATTTTATATGAAGGTTTTTAATTTAGTTTGTCACCAAATACATTCTATGTCTCAGTTGGCTCATTTTGTTGTTTTTCGTAACTTAAAGGATTTTTGGTAAGTTTTTATTATTTGTGAGAGATTTGTTAGGAGGTGGAAAGATGGTGCACACTAGAAAGCGTACCACAAACATCAACGTATGTTATATAAGGTGGTGCGCAATATTTTATGAATTTTCGCTTGCAAAAAATATAAGATGTTTTATTTTTTATGAAATAAATGTATTTATACTCCTTTTATGTGTAGACTCGGCTATTTAGACTCCTTTTATGTGTAGATTCACTCCGAATCTACACATCAAATAGCGTCTAGATACATTCTATTCACAAAAACTAAAACATCTTATATATTTTAAACGGAGGGAGTATTTGTTAGGAGATGGAAAGATAGATGGTGGTGCATGATTGAGCTTACGATCGAGAGTTGACGTGGAAAACGAATCTGGCCACCGCCACCTGGTCGCTCCCGTGAGGCGACTCCGGGGAGTCCACCTCCAAACCCTAGAAGGCCGTCACATGGCCCTCTTCCTCCTGCCGATGCTACTGCACACTCTTCCTGCTCGGCGGTTTGCACGGCCTCCGTCAATCTCCTTCACGCTGGGGCAGACACCTTGGGGATGCGCCGGTGGTTCCGGGCTACGGGCGGCGGCGCTCAAGCGGCCTAGGCTGGCATCTCAGATGGGAGGTTCGGAGGAGTAGATGGGGATCTAGTGCGGTCTTGGAGGCGGAAGTTGCCTTGGCGATGCTGCTCCCGGCATCGGCTCAATCTCTGGGTTCGTCCATGGGCTCGAAAGAGCCATTGGTTGACCTGCTCGTTCCGCTCGCTGGAAGCCGGCCATCGGTGTGGGAACTGCTGGTTCGGCCAGAATAATGGTGGTGGTCCTAGGGTTCCTTTAGCACGAAAACAAAGATCTGCTTGTTTCATACCATCGTTGATCTAGACTGGAGATGCGAGTTCCGGAAGGCTCCGCTCGCAAACTCCCATGGATGCATCATGCCTAGAGATTGCTGGATCAGAAGGTATTCGGTCGTTCGGACCCATATTTTTTCTGGTCGTTTGGTTTCAGCGGGAGAGTTACGAAGTTCTGCCATTTTTACCATCATGTGTCATGTATTCTATGATGCATGGCGAAGTCAGATGCAGAGAATGTCAGGAAAGCTAGAACATGAGGTTAGCGATGGTGATTTGAGTCATTGTGGTGATGAGGAATTGGTTGCGTGATCTGTGACTCGTAGCAGCGACCGTTTGCGAGGGTGATAACACAGGAGGAGTTCCCAGTCTTACCTTGTAGGGTGTAAATCCAAGGTCTGGCCTTAATTGGTTGTGTTTGGCAATAACCTTGTTGAAGATATTGTTTTGCAAGCAAGGACTCTACAGGGTGAAAACCTATGATCTTTGATCGGGCGACGATGACGCTTGTGCACTGTTTCCTTCTTGAAGGCGTTGCTATTGGAGTGGTTGGACTACTCATGTTGTTCTGTTTGTGTTAGTGTCGTTGCTTTTAGGAATAGTTCTTTGTAGCGGGACTTTTCTTTTTTTAATTCTTCTTACTTTTTTATGGGTTGTGTGCATCCATAATGTAACATCCTAATTTCAGTAACCTTGCTTAGTTGTCTAGAATGCAAAAATCAGGAGGAACTAAAACTTTTTCTTGCTTGATGATGAAATGATTGCTTGTCTGTTTATACTTCTGCACCTGAATGTGAAGTGGATGTTATACTCCTTACCCCAACCTCAGTTGACAAAAACTATTTAACAAAAGTATTGTCTTGTCTTATTTTGCATATTCTCAAATGTTCTGACATTTCAAAAACAAAAGCCAAGATACCTTGCTACAACAAGTATTTTAGTATCTCTATTAGCAAAACTATGGAGATCTATATGATATCATCTCTTTATTTTATGTGGATAGAACTTCAAATGATCTTACCTCTAGTTTTCTAAAACTCTTATAAAACCTTTGGATTCCAATCTTCGTATAAGTACCAAGTACTCTTACCTACTTCAAAACACAACCTTTTCAAACTACCAATCTTTACCTCAATCTAAGCTTGAAGGTACCCCTAGTAGTGGACTTAAGATAGTTGTTAGATGAATTGGCTTCATTTGCTGTTTGATCTGCATATTTAGGAAGTAGTGTGAGATGACCAAGGAACATTCTTTAGCATCTAACTACCCAATCCAAGCAACCTCTACTCCCTTGAGTAGAATCATAAAACCTAGCCGAGGCCACCCTAACACCCCTCCTCCTGCTCAGTTGCATCTCTCCCTCCCACTTCACACCCTTGAGCACCACTCCTCCCCCTCTACCTTATCCTAGCCAGAAGAAGATAAACAAGAGAACTTCGCCATGCATGTGGCCTTACCGAGCTCCCATTGACCCCTTACATCTAACCCTCTATCTCTTTTTGGCCCAGGACCGACGCCCAAGCCTCACCGTCACGCTTCGACGAGATCCTCTCGGTCGACTGCGCTCAAGCCGCCATATCTTGCTAAAACCCCTAACGCCACCCTCCTCGGAGTCGCTGTCGAATATCGTGTTTCCTCGTTGCCTCCTTGCTGCTTCCCGAGCCCTCAGGTGAGCTCCCTGCTCGTCCCCGACGCCGTCTAGAGTTTCCTCTTTGCCGCAACAACGCTAGGTGGGAGACAAAGCCAGCACCGTCGATCAGCATCTAATCAAAGGGTCCTCGATCCCCTATACCCCTTCGCCCCACCACTCACTGACCGGAAGGCTACCCCTTTAGGTTCAAGCCGCATCGCGTGCTCACCCACAAAGTTTTTGGGCCGGATTCACTCTAGGATGGCCCATTTCCCTTCAGATCTAGCCCTTATCAGTTTTATTTCCACAAACCTTTAATCTTTTTAATAGATATGCATTTTACCTCTTAGGATTAAATCCAGTTGAAAATGAACTATGCTTGCAAATGGATAGATCTAAAATTCCTAATGTTCCTGAATGATTTCTTCAACATGCAGCGCAACCATTTACCCAAGATAAAATCTATATATTTTCAGAGAATTAAATTACAAATAGTTACCCTTTTCACTCTATAAATTTTCTAGAGAGTTCTTAGATCCAATTAGGGTAAATCCACTTTTTACTATGAGGTATAATAGATACCATGCATGTACCTTTGACCTCAATCCAAAAGGCCTCATGGTTTGCCCATAGTAAAAATAATAAAATCAGCCCTAATCTGCCTTTGATAATTTCTCTAGGCCAAAATAAAAGGTATTCTAATCTAAATCCAACTCACAGAGAACATGCAAACCAAGACCATCTAATCCCACGAACTCAGATTTATTTGAGCATGTGGTGATTTTTAGTAATTTAAACCCTTCTACAAGGGGTTATTTCACCAAATAAATCATTCCATGAGATATGTAACTCCAAAATGGGTTAATCAAATTTCTACATAAAGGTATTTTAAATACATAACATGTTTACTTGGTGTCATAACAAAAGCCTTTGTAGAATTTATCTGGTGAAAATAACAATTTAACTACAAAACTGACTTTGGGATTTTCCTAAGGGCATTCTGCTAATTGTTTTGGCGTGATTCCAAATTTCAGTGAACCAACACTTAAAGTACTACCTACCCATCTAAGGAAATAATTTTTGTAGTTACATATCTTTTATGGTGATCTATCCCTTAAAACTAGGGTTTATTTCACTAGAAACTGAATAACTAAATAATTAAAAGTCATAAAATAATGAAACCACTTTTGGTGGCTTTACTATATCAAAACATATCTGATGATATCATTCTTGCACATTGATATCATACTGAACAAGGCCTTGGTTAAAAAATCTTATTGAAGTAGTTTTGGAGTACTAATCAAAAAGCAATTCCACTAATCCAATTAAAGTAATTCCATTTGCTATAATCCCAAGTTAACCAAACTTACTGAAGTACACCTTAGATCGAGGGTATGATGGTTAGCATCCTACCTCATTGGAAACCTCGGATTTGACAAAAAAAACTGTGTTGGGGATTACCCCGCTACAAATGTTTTGAAAATGTTTTGGAAAAACCCTTGGGAAGAGGCATCACTTCCTAGTGGATGTTTAAAAAAAAGAAAAGTGATGAGGAAGGATGAGAATTATGAACTTGATGTTGAGAAGGGATTTTCTACGCCTTTCCCAGAACAACTTATCCATGCAACCACATTACCCCAGGAGCTGGGGTGTAGCTCGTAGTTTGTTTGCTTTAGCATGGGCATCCCCTACACATGCTATGGGGGAGAAATCCCCTGAATTTCCGAGCTTTCCCCATGTAAAGGTCTTCAGATCTGGGGTTAGCAGATGTCACTGACAAGGGCTGGTGCAACAATTGGGTCTCCCGCGGACGGTATGACTAGGAGTATGGAAGAAGTGGAGTCAACAAATCAAGGTATTTCCCAAACTGCGGTTTGGTTATACGCATGTTCGGAAGGGTGGTATGGCGAGCCACATATGCGTTTCCGAGGAGGTCAAACCCAAAAGGGAATGGTGCCTTTGCTAGGGTCGAGAAATGAAAGGTTATGTTTGATTATCTGAACCCCCATGTACCATGTGTAATGGGCTGTGGTTGAGTCCCGGTGGATGTATTGATTCTTGTGGGTATAGTGCACAAACTCTACATAGTATAATCTATTCGAATTGCCATGTCCATTGCCAAGGATGGTTGGAAAGGTGATTGCTAGGAGTACCCAAGAGATGGTTTGGGAAACATAAAAAGGACGTGACTTGGTCACGCGAGAACATGAGGTTAAGGTTTTGTTTTGACTATGAATGGTCGAAGATGTTTAAAAAGGGTTTCCCTCTAAAAATGTTTTCAAAAAGGTTTTTGACAAGGATATGGAGCTATCCAGCTTTTAAAACAGAGCCATGGTTTCAAAACTCTTTTCAACAAGGATATAAAGATGCCATATCTACAAGAGAAACTAGGCTTTTCAAAAACAACCCTAGTTAGAGTTATCTCTCCACAGCCAAACTGCATTATCTTGTTTACCTTATCTTGGTGGTTTCCGAGTACCTTCAAAAGTACTCACTAGCATTATCCCTGGCTATTTACTTGGCCAGGCTTTCAGAAGAACAAAGGATAATGGAGTCGTTGACATCTATGTGAGCTAGGTTGTCCTCCCAGTTGGTTGCCTGTAGGTTAAGGCATGATTGGGCTCTGCGTTTGATGAAGATCCGCTGCTGAAGATTGTGTAGCCATAATGACATCAATGTAAGTGTTATTCTTATTAAGTTTTGGATGTTGTAATGATACTTGTCGATTATGTTCCATGGCTCACTAATCATGGGAACATGGATAGGTGCATAACATGGATTACTTGGATAATAAATCCGGGGGACCCCACAAACATGGTATCAGAGCCATCCTCACTGTAGGAGACCTTAATTAGCATGGACGTTAGACATGAATCGAAAAACCTATTTTCTATAAGATAAGGGAAAAAGATATGCCTATTTGCAAAAATGCTTACATCTCTTCCCCATCTGTTCTGAAAACTACTAGTGCTAAGATGAGTTTCTAAGTCTTAAAACTTTGCACACTTTCCACTAAGCCAGCTCCAAATTTAAAACTATTGTAGACGGCCCCTTCTCGTTCGGAGCTTATCGTCATTGGAGACATTTTCTAGCCCTTTGAAGAGCAACTGCATGACCTGTTGAAGATAGTCAACCGACCCCCGCCAAGAATTGAAGGAACTGAACTCCCTCGTAGCAACACTAGTGTGACACAATGGGTAATCAAGGCCGTTACTCCTTCCCGTGAAGTCGACACCGAGCCTACCATCTTCGCCTTCATCGACCGCAACTGGGTTGATGGTGTCGTGCGAGCCATATAAGAGATCATGGTGCTTCTCTGCAAGATTCATAAAGATGAGCTGAAGCAAACCCCTTATCACCTTTTTGGTAAGCGCAATAAGGATGGACTCCCCATCGAGTATTTCCTCACCTGCTGCATTGGAAATCAGCTGGAGAACATGGAGTATCCGCTTCAACATCACCAGGAGGATCTCGACAAGACCCGTCATGAGAATCTGGTCATGCAGATGGATCTCTCCATACTCTGTATCTAGGAGAGAAGACTGAAAGACGCCAATGCTCGCCTAGAAAGGAAGTTGTCCATGGCCTTGCCCCCAACCCCTGAAACAGAAAATCCCAAGATTTAAGACGATCACCTCTTCCTCCATGGTATCTCCCCATTGCACCACCCCAACTCCAGAAGAACCAACGGTCGAGTCCACACCTTGGGAAGGCACCACCCTCACCTACACTGAGGACGAGCTGAATATCACCCACACCCCCGCGGATCTATAGTAGACATACTTCACGCCCTATCTAGAGTTGACGGAGAACTTGAGGATGCACCTTCCGAGTAGTCACTTGCACCTACCGTACTCACCCACCTAGCATATGGTAGAGTCATGTATCATCCCTGAATGCGTTTTGTAATGCTTAAGAACTATTTCCACCCTCGGGTGTAGACTTGTTTGTTGATGCCTAGATTTCCTATGATGAATAACAGGATTATTGCAGTACTTGTAGCAGCAAATATTATTTATAAAGTTTGTCCCTTAGAAGCTCTACATATGGGAAGAACACAACCCTATAGCCACATTGTCAATGCGGCCATGTTCGCACCCAAAATAGTGTTTGGAAATAGTCGACACTATAAGTTGCTAGAATAATAGAAAACAAGAGAGATTTAAAGTAACTAGTAACAAGGTAAATAAAGTACTGAAAGTAAACTAGAACAAGAACTAAACTAAAGGAGTTATAGATGTAGGATTGTATGGAATGAGAGAGAGTTTCAACACTTCGGTCTCACTAGTACTATATGGGCGAGTATATGTGTGATCCATTGTATACAAGAGATTCCTTCAACAAATAAACGTTTCCCACTCGATTACCGGGTTGTCACATTGTGTGTACTATTCATGATTCTTGCATGTCACTCACGAGTCAAACATACACTTCCGGACCAAGGGATCCCATGAACTCATCTTCCTGACTCATGTAATTGAATACTTGGATCACAAACATATTCTAACTTAGCACACTAGATCAAACCTCAACCTAGAACCTAATCAATCACTCACACATGGATGAACAACAAAACATAGATGAATATATCAATGAAGTCACAACCATGTTCAATCTTACAATTACAAGATCTAAGACAAGGGAGAGAGATATGGAGATGCTGTTGGAGATGATGATGATGAACGATGCATGCGGTGAAGGTGGGGGCGCCTCCTTATCCTCCTCTTGCTTGATCGTGTGGAGATGTGGATCTTATGTGCAGAGGCTATGGAGGCGATGGAGCGGCAGGGCTCCGCCTGACGAGGTGTAACCTCGGCAATGCCCATAGTTATGGACTTAGGGTTTTATGGAAAAGAGAACGTTGGGGATTTTGTCGGATGTCAGGCAAACAAGGGAGTCGATGTAACATCCCAATATTGAAAGTTGGGAAAAATGCATTTGCATATTATTCTCTAGCATTGCATTGCATCCATGTAAAAATTTGAATAAAAAAATCTAGCTTCAAACTCCATTCGATTTTATTAATGTTCCTATAAGGGATTATTAAGAGAATTGAAAGACAATAGGTTAAACTAAATGAAATTTTGCAAAAATGCTCCTAAGATGATATGCTTAAATTTACAAAAATTTAGAGACCAAAGTCATGTGTTTTGGGCTTACTATGGAAAAGTTGTGAACAAATAAACAAATTGGAAGAAGAATAAAACAATGAAAAAAAACAAATCAACCTAACTTGGGCCATCCCGAGCCGGCTCGTCTTTTCCCTCCCACACCCGCGCACTGTGCTACGCCGTCAACGACCCAAGGCCGGCCCACCGCAAGAGCTGCACCAGCCTAGCTAGATATACCAGTCCTCTGTTTTGTTTCTCTCTCTCTCCTTGCTGACACTGACATGTGGGTCCTACCTGTCATCCCTGAGCCTAGGCGCACATCGTGTTCATCACGAACTCTTTGAACTGACGGTAAATCCAGGAAAATCGCGATCGATCCGGCCCCAATCTTGACCCCTTCTTCACGAAATCCCCCATATAAACTACCGCATCGAGCCCTGGTTTTTTTCCAGAAAAATCGCAAACCCTAAGCTACCTGTGCCTGATGTCAATCTCGCCGCCACTCACCATTGCCGAAGCAATAGAAGGTCACAATCCTCGTTGCCTCAGAGCACCCTAGACCCTCTCCTCTACTTTGTCTTGATCCCCGCGTTTTACCGTCCCCTCTAATCCGCTTTTACCCATGGACAGGGCACTGAGCCATTCCTGATTTCTTGCCGGAGTACCGCCGGAGTTTTCCGGCTCCATCCGCGTACCGACGACACTCGAGGGAAGGGGAGAAGCCAAAGAGAACATGAGGGGGACCTGGGAGACCTTCTTTTCATCATAGGACGCTCCTCCGTTGAAGAGAGCCATCGAGATGTAACCGTCGTCCATGACTGAGCAATGCCACCGCCCCCTTCATCGACATTGACCATGCGCCGCTGCAGGTAACGCTCGGATCATCCTCCTCCGTTCTATCAGGAATCAACGGTATAGATTAGATCTTTTCGTCAAAGGGTACCGTCCAACCACGTCGCTCCATGTGGCATGCACACGTGTCAGCCACAGTCTACGCCACATCGCAACCCGCGTCGGCAAGTTGGACCAATTGGGTGATGCCACTTGTCGCTAGCGTGGAACAATTTGACTAGGGTTTTATTTAATAAGCAGATTATTGTTTTATATTAAGAAATTCATAGTAAATCGAATACTTGGCCAAAAATGCAAATAATATACCTATGGATTCATAAAATTATGTAGAACAATAATATGGGTTTAGATCTGAACTTTACTGTATATATTTACTGCAATAATTTAAATAGTTTTAATGTTCTTTTAGAGTATTAATTCCATAGTAAATTATTTATAGATCATAAAAACATGATTAATATGTCCCTGGAATCACAATCTCATGTAGATTACGAATATGGTTTTAGATTTAATTTTGCGCAATGAAAACTATTTAAGTGAATTAAAATCTATTAAATACTAAAAAAATCATAAGAAAAGATCTATAACTTTGATGAAGGCGAATCCAATTCCTAGTGGTTCGTATTAACGTCCTCTATACATTACACCCTAGATCCAAATTAAATTCGACATTTAGAGTAGGAGTTGCAACAGAACTACTAGAACCTCTTTGTTGGTAAAGAAAAAATAGTGACTAATCGCCTATTGCATAAATAATAATCTCCCACATGCACCATGTGATCTAGTAATGTTTAGAGAACTCATTACAACCATTGTGATATATTTAAACATCATGCATGCATTTGTGCATTTGTTTATGATTGTGTGATTGCTTATGTTGTATGCAATTGTTTGATTGATAGATTGCGAGGAGTGCAACGTGTGTGATTGCAACGAGTGTTTGAACGACTTCAGCAATTATCAAGGCAAGTTACACCACTTTTTCATGTTTTTGTCCTAGTTTTAACTACGCATGTTTTGACCTTCAAATTCTATAGAATGCATGTGTAGGATGTTCTAGTAGAATTTCTTAGTATTATTTTGCAACTACAGTTTTGTAGTATGCCATGAGTAGCTCTATACTTAGGAATTTCCCATCCTAATAGGTTATCCCTGTTTTTGCTAAGTATTGCTTGCTATGCTATATATATAAAGTATCGTTGGGAGGGTTCTAAAGACTGAAATGTTTTGTAAGTATCAAGCTCTCTCGAGCGAACCTTTTCCTCTCAAAAAACCTCCTTCAAAACAAAACTAAGTATTCTTCTGGGTGGAATGGTTGTTGGGTCAACGAGTGGAATTTGGTGGAGGACGTCCGCCCAAGAATCAAAGAAGTCTGCCATGTTTTAGAATTCAGAAACTTCAAGTGTAACCACAATACATATGGACTCTATCTTGGCCTAGTACTTAGTAGGAAACCTCACCGGGGTACCAAGATTTGGAGGTTCTTGGAACGGTTGGATCCAGCTGGTAGAGGGGCTACTAAGGGAAATCCTCGCCATGGTCTTGTCTATAAAATGACTTGATCGTAGATTGTGGTTAAAGTGCACAACCTCTCAAGAGTATTGCATTCTGATCAATCAGCCATGTTCACAGAAACTAAACAACATTGAGCGTCTAAAGGATGGAGCCTCTGAAGGATTTTCGTCTATCGTTTTCAAATAAAATATTTGCAAACCTAAGTTGTGAGTTGCATCATGTGGGCTCTGTGAACTCAGACTTAGTGGGATTATTTTTTGGGTGCCATGTGTTGTTTTGATAGTTGGTAGCCTAGAGGACCCAGTGCGAGCCACTCGACCTTATTTTACTTACTAAATTTTTGCAAAGTAGGATAAAATATCCTCTCTCTACTTCTCTTTTACTTAGTGAAAATTGGCCTTATGCAAATAAACCACAAAGCCTTATCTTAGCCTTGCATGTAGAAATAGCCAAGTATTTTCCTTCATGGTGTAATTTGCCAATACATTCAAAGTATTGACCAACTCGTTTGGCTGCAAGTTTTATGTGTAGAAATTGGAGATCATTGTTGAAAGGTACGCTAGGATCGCAGGTCTTCACTCAACCTGCCCGTGGCATTGGTGGGACTCCAAGTTGTATATATTTTTCTTCTATTGTAATAATGTAAAGTCTGGATTATTCGATTCATGTAATAAAGACTTGTGTTTTACATGATATTTCATCAACTGTGAGTGCTAGCTAATGATCCAGGTACTAGCACGTTAATCACAGGGACTTAGGATCTCTACCATATCCGAGGTCACTATAGATGGTATCAGAGCATAAGTTAACTGTTGATCGTGACCCTAGACATGGAAAAACCTTTGGAGTAATATTTTCTAAGTTATTTCAGAAAACTCTCATACTTCTCATCATCTAACTTTGGAGTTTTAAAATTTCTTAAGTCTCTTCTTTTCAACGTTAGAAATGACCACTATGAACTTCAAGAAGAAACTACTCTCAAGACTTCCTTTCCAAAGAAGACCATCTCGCTCAAGTCAGGACTTGAAGACCTCCGTAGAAGAGCTTCCAAGACTGAAGCTACGAGAATTGAGGACTTCAAAGCTACAAGTACCAAAGACATCGAAGGCCTTAAGTCAAAGTTATTAACCGAAGACCTCAAAGACAATGAAGATTATGAAGATCATTAAGATTCTGTGCACCTACTAGGAACCAAATTCGGATAGATTTTGCTACGATATAGATCCGATGGATTGTTTGCTTTCTTTTGTGGTTTGTTACGATAGCAAGTAATACCTATTTTTTCAAAACTAAAGTTGCTTGCATGGGTTATTCTTCTTCTTCTACAATTCATTTGTTCCTACTCTAAACTTCGGACAACTCGACAGATGGACCATACCTCCAAGAAGCATCATGATCAGTGCCCCTACTATGAAGCAAGTCACTCCTCTGAAGAATGCCCCACCTCTCAAGTTACATGCTTCTTGTGTGAAGGAACCAACCACAACCCCTCTCAATGTCACCTCTACACGATGGTACAATAAGTGAATAAGCAAGTCAGAGATGGAATGCTACAAGGCCTCATGAAGCTCAATGAGGACACAAGGTCTACGACAAAGGCAAGGGATGGATTCAAGACTCTAGACACCACACCCAAAATCATCACTTCTCAATACTCGGCTTATGGAAAGAGGGGCCATGTTCCCAAAACTAGCTCAAGGAAAAGAGCAAGAGTTCCGAAGTTTGAGGTGGAATATGATCTACGAGACTTGTTGGCCTTGGAAAGACCAAAACAGAGGAAGGATTTAAGAGAAGTTCTCTGTTATAAGTGTGGCGACATGGGACACTATGCATATAATTTCCCTCATAAAAAGGGCTATGATAATGGGATTAATGGCAACTACGGCGAGAAGCATAACAAGTATCTTAGGGATGTCACTTGTTTCAAGTGCCTTAATAATGGGCATTATGCTATCAACTGCCCACAGAAGAAATCTCGAAATGATGAACCCTAGAGGATGCACAAAGGCTTGAAGAGCGACAACATGCACACCCTAACTTGGGCCAGAAGGGACAAGAGATTAGAGTAGTTAGCCTATCAAATACCATAGTACCTTTACCAATTTCTTTGTAATGCTTGGCTGTAATTTAACTCGGTGTGATTGAAACTGGTTGATAATTTTTGTGTGTTTCTATGTGTGATCATAAGGATAGAGTTTATTTCATAGCCTTTCTATCTATGTCTTACATTTTTTCTAAAAACCTCAGATGCCGCCAAGACGTGAGAACTATGTTCTACCTCCAGAGATTGCACAACTTCTGAAATCCCAGAATCAGCTGGTCCAACTCCTCACCCAAAATATGCAAAACAACAACAAAAACAACCCGCCGCCTGAGCCACCCCCACCGCCGCCTCAACAAGATTGCTTGACTCAGATTTTGAAGTTAAACCCTCCTACCTTCTCAAGCAGCACCGAACCAATTGTAGCAGATGACTGGTTCGGCATAATCAACAAGAAGTTGGACACCGTTCAAGCTATTAGTGTAGAAAGGGTGCGGTTTGCCGCACATCCACTTGAGGGGCCTGCTGCTAAATGGTGGGATAATTATCAGGTCACCCATCCTGATATTGATTCTATCACCTGGAACCAATTTGAGGGAGCTTTCCATACTCATCATGTAGCTGCTGGTGTCATGTCACTAAAGAGATGTGAGTTCCGCGACTTGAAGCAACTGCACCGCTCTGTCTTCGAGTATGGGGACATTTTCAACAAGATGGCATGCTATGCACCTGGTGATGTTTCCATTGATACAAAAAGGCAGGAAGAGTTACTGAGGGGACTTAATGATGAGATATCCATTCAGCTTGTGGCTCTGAAGTTTGATAACTATCAAGAACTCTTGGACAGGGCAGTTGTGGTTGAATCAAAACAGAAGAGCATCGATGATCTCGCAAGAGGAAGTCTACATCCCACAAGCATAACTATATTCCATACTAGAAGCAACGTACTTGCTCCCCACCACCTCACAATCATAACGGTCACAATCATAATGGCCATAGGCACCACAATAGTAATGGGGGAAATGGCAACCATGGTAATCACCATAAGGATCTAAGTCAGGTGACGTGCTACAAGTGTGGTGAAAATGGACATTACGCTACTGATTGTCCTCAGAAGTGGAATAATAGGAATGGCAATGGTAATGGCAATAATGACAATGGAATTGGAAGTGGCAATGGTAATGGAAATGACAATAAGCCAAATCCTTTCGACAAGGCCATGGTGAATCATGTCTTCATGGAAAAAGCTTATGACTCAACGCACCAAGGTAATAAATGATAAGCCTCAAATTTTTTAAGTGGAGCTCAATTAGAAGGATTCATCAAAGACAATCTTTTAAGGGTGGTAGCACCTAGGTTTATCCCGAACCCTTTTCTTTCTAGCCTTCCCGAATCTCAAGGACGAGATTCCTTTTAAGGGTGTTAGTTTGTAACATCCCAATATTGAAAATTGCGAAAAAATTGCATTTGCATATTATTCTCTAGCATTGCATTGCATCCATGTAAAAATTTGAATAAAAAACTCTAGCTTCAAACTCCATTTGATTTTATTAATGTTCCTATAAGGGATTATTAAGAGAATTGAAATACAATATGTGAAACTAAATGAAAGTTTGCAAAAAATGCTCCTAAGATGATATGCTTAATTTTACAAACATTTAGAGACCAAAATCATGTGTTTTGGGCTTACTATTGAAAAGTTGTGAACAAATAAAGAAATTGGAAAGAGAATAAAACAATGAAAAAAAAATCAACCTAACTTGGGTCATCTCGAGCCGGCCCATATTTTCCCTCCCACACCCGCTCACTGTGCTACACCGTCAACGGCCCAAGGCCAGCCCACGCAAGAGCTGCACCAGCCTAGCCGGATATACCAGTCCTCTGTTTTTTCTCTCTCTCCTTGCTGACTCTGACATGTGGGGCCTACTTGTCATCCTCGAGCCTGGGTGCACATCATGTTCATCACGAACTCTTCGAACTGACGGCAAATCCTGGAAAATCGTGATCGATCCGGCCCTAATCTTGACCCCTTATTCATGAAACCCCCCATATAAACTACCGCATCAAGCCCCGGTTCTTTTTCCAGACAATCGCAAACCCTAAGCTACCCTCGCATGATGTCAATCTCGCCGCCTCTCACCATTGCCGAAGCAATAGATGGTCACCATCCTCATCGCCTCGGAGCACCCTAGACCCTCTCCTCTACTTCGTCTTGATCCCCGCATTTTACCGTGCCCTCTAATCCGCTTTTACCCATGGACAGGGCACTGAGCCATCCCTGATTTCTTGCTGGAGCACCGACGGACTTTGCCGCCTCCATCCGCGTACCAACGACACTCGACGAAAGGGGATACGCCAAAGTGAACACGAGGGGGACCTGGGAGACCTTCTTCTCATCGTAGGACGCTTCTCCGTCGAAGAGAGCCATCGAGACATCATCGTCATCCATGACTGAGCAACGCCGCCACCCCCTTCATTGGTGTTGACCATGCGCCGCCACAGGTAACGCTCGGATCATCCTCTTCAGTTCGATCAGGAATCAACAGCATAGATTACATCTTTTCATCAAAGGGTACCATCCAACCACGTCGCTCCACGTGGCATGCATGCGTGTCAGCCACAGTCCATGCCACGTCGCCACCCGCGTCGGCAAATTGGACCAATCGGGTGCTGCCACTTGTCGCTAGCGTGGAATAGTTTGACTAGGATTTTATTTAATAAGCAGATTATTGTTTAATCTTGAGAAATTCATAGATACTTGGCCAAAATTGCAAATAATATACCTATGGATTTATAAAATTATGTAGAACATTAATATGGGTTTAGATCTGAACTTTACTATATATATTTACTGCAATAATTTTAATAGTTTTAATGGTCTTTTAGAGTATTAATTCCATAGTAAATTATTTATAGATCATAAAAATATGATTAATATGTCCCTGGAATCACAATCTTGTGTAGATTACGGATATGATTTTAGATTTAATTTTGGACAATGAAAACTATTTAAGTGAATTAAACTCTATTAAATACTAAATAAATCATAAGAAAAGATCTATAACTTCGATTAAGGCGAATCCAATTTCTACTAGTTCATATTAACGTCATCTATACATTACACCCTAGATCCGAATTAAATTCGACATTTAATGTAGGAGTTGCAGCAGAACTACTAGAACCTCTTTGTTGGTAAACAAGAAATAGTAACTAATCCCCTATTGCATAAATAATAATCTCCCGCATGCACCATGTGATCTAGTAATGTTTAGAGAAGTCATTACAACCATTGTGATATATTAAAACATCATGCATGAATTTGTGCATTTGTTTATGATTGTGTAATTGCTTATGTTGTATGCAATTGTTTGATCGATAGATTGCGAGGAGTGCAATGTGTGTGATTGCAACGAGTGTTTGAACGACTTCAACAACTATCAAGGCAAGTTACACCACTTGTTCATGTTTTTGCCCAGTTTTAACTATGCATGTTTTGACCTTCAAATTCTGTAGAATGCATGTGTAGGATGTTCTAGTAGAATTTCTTAGTATTATTTTGCAAGTGCGGTTTTGTAGTATACCATGAGTAGCTATATACTTGGGAATTTCCCATCCTAATAGGTTATCCCTGTTTTTGCTAAGTACGCATTGTTATGCTATATATATAGTATTGTTGGGAGGGTTCGAAAGACAGAAAATTTTTCTACGTATCAAGCTCTCTTGAGCGAACCTTTTCCTCTCAAAAAACCTCCTTCAAAATAAAACTAAGTTTTCTTCTGGGCAGAATGGTTTTCGGGTCAATGAGTGGAATTTGGTGGAGGACGGCCGCCCAAGGTCAAAGAGGTCTGCCATGTTTTAGAATTCAGAAGCTTTCAGTGCAACCACAATTCATATGGGCTATGTCTTGGCCTAGTACTTAGTAGGAAACCTCACCGGGGTACCAACATTTGGAGGTTCTTGGCACGGTTGGATCCAGCTACTAGAGAGGCTACTAAGGGAAGTCTCGCCATGGTCTTGTTTCTAAAAGGGCTTGATTGTGGATTGTGGGTAAAATGCACAACCTCTCGAGAGTATTGCAATCTGATCGATCATCCGTGTTCACAGAAACAGAAAAACATGGAGCGTTTGAAGGATGGAGCCTCTGAAGGATTTTCCTCTATCTTTTTCAAATAAAATGTTTGCAAACCTAAGTTGTGAGTTGCATCATGTGGGCTCTGTGAACTCAGACTTAGTGTGATTATTTTTGGGGTGCCATGTGTTGGGTTGAGAGTTGGTAGCCTGGAGGACCAGTGCAAGCCACTCAACCTTATTTTACTTACTAAAAGTTTGCAAAGTAGGATAAAATATCCTCTCTCTACTTCTCTTTTACTTAGTGAAAATTGGCTTTATGCAAATAAACCACAAAGCCTTATCTTAGCCTTGCATGTAGAAATAGCCAAGTCTTTTCCTTCATGGTTGATAGCTGTGAGATTTGACACATTTTTGATGGCTTTATTTGATGGGTTTTCTCCTGGATTTGATCGTTTTCTGGCTTTACCTAACGCTAATACTTCGGTAGCGAAGAAACTTGGTTTTAATGTGTGTTTCAGGTTCTAAATGTCAATAGGAGGATTTAACTAGAGAAACCCAATATTCTGGGGAAAACAAGCAAGTCTCACTTTGGAAGCACGCAAGAGGAGTCAACAGAAGCTTTAACAAGAAACTATACGACGGGAATATTTTTCCGGCCGTATATATAGTTCCCGCGTATAGTTGCCATCGCCTCTGTCTTTTCAAAAGGGACAACTTCCATGAAGGAACCGAGGACAAAAACACAACGCATTAGCCGCCACACCATCCAGAAGGGAGAAAGAAGAGATCCGGAGAAGAAGGAGAAGACGTTCTTCATCTCGCTCCATGATCTTCGACCTCCAAGCCAATACACCCCATAGCCACTACTTATACTTGAGAGAGAGAGAGAGAGAGGGATCTCCACCTTACAATACTAGGGTTTGAGATTGTTTCTTCCCATCTTGAATTGTGTTGGATATTTTTCTATTCTTATTGTGGATATCCATGGTAATACAAAGACAGATTCCCTTTATTCAATTATATTGGTGATATGTTCTTCTCTCATGTGTGAGTAATTCCCTTGGGCATGGGAGATGTAGGGGATTGGTGAGATGCGATGTGCCTTCATATATTTTCCGCTAGTTTGTGATTGATTCTAATTGCTATATTATGTGTGCTTGACTATCTGTGGGATGCATAATGCTTGTTGTCCAATTAAGGGCCCAGACAACATGATAAATTATTCTACACAAATAAGATCTTGCTCGCTAGTGGATCAGCGACCCTCAGGTGACACAGGGATATCAATGGAAAGCTAGTTGACTCGAGGATAACGAGTAACCACTATGCTTATTCCATTAGTCCGATCCAAGGAGCTTAATCGCTAAGCAACCTGAATGGTCTTAATCATCTAGTGTTTAACCTTGGTTTTAGTAGTAGGCTAGTAGGATTATTGAAGTTGGGATGAAATCTACCAAGAGGAGTTCCGGCTAATTATGGGTTGCTCGCCTACACATATATCTGTAGGATTATTATTGTTACATTTACCACTCGTCCACCTGGCACAGTCACTATCACCATGAACTGAATTTCCCCGTGCCTTCTTTCGCCATCTGCAGGAAACAACAAACAAACAAAGTCGTTTTTTACTTTTATGCTTTATATTTCTGAAGTTTACATTTTATTTTTATTTAAATCTATCGCATTTAATCAAAACCCCATTCGTATTTCAACACTTGCAGTCAATTCACTCGAAGACTTGTGACAACTTTGGGTGTGACAGAGACTTCATCTATAAACACTTACCTTTGGGCTCCGTGTGGGATCGATATCTGAACTTTGAAACTAGCTACAAATGATCCGTGCTCTTGCAGACATCAATGGTATAATTTTCTAATACATTCAAAGTATGGACCAACTCGTTTGGCTACACGTTTTATGTGCAGAAATTGGAGATCATCGTTTGAAGGTGTGCTAGGATCGTGGGTCTTCACTCAACCTGCCTGTGGCATTGGTAGGACTCCAAGTTGTATATATTTTGCTTATGTTGTAATAATGTAAACTCTGGATTATTCAATTCATGTAATAAAGACTTGTGTTTTACATGATATTTCATCGACTGTGAGTGCTAGCTAATGATCTAGGGACTAGCATGTTAATCACAGGGATTTAGGATCTCTACCAGATCTGAGGTCACTAAAGTCGAAGTTGCCTAATTATTGATGGAGAATGCTATTACAGATTGTTGGGGAGTTTTTTTAGTACCTCTACGTTGGATTCTCCCAGCCTATATATAATAGGCCAGGCCCCAAATCCATATATGGATAGGTTACATATTTACGATTACAACACCAACACACCGTCGGTTCCTATTTCCTTATCTACTACAACTAGAGCTTCCATTGGATGCTTCTTGGGCCTTCATATTGAATCTTTATGGGCCGTGAGCCTTTATACAGTCAGGGTAACAAAGCATAAGCACCTGAGGAATCATACCCATGTCAACACCGCTAAGGCGTGATGGATTCCCCCTTGTTACGGGGTTTTCCTCTCTTTAAATAAGCATCTGGAGGTCGGTTTTGTGAACCGACGGAGCTAGGGACCGAATATGCCCATTGGGCCTTCACAAATGTTGTTCCGTTTGATTAAACAAAACCGTCGGAGGGTGGTACATCCGTATGGTATGGGTGGGCTCCGTCCGTACTAGTGGTCGTTACGCCTGTAGTACTCCCAAGTGTTTTGGCCGCCATTTCTTCATACGGACTCCGATTGAGGTGTTCTTTGGCTCATTGGATTCATATGGACTAGGGATACAACTCCATGGCCTTGGGTATTCATTTGGAGTTGATGGAAAATCCACTTGTTGCCTCCCCTCCAATGGCTAAGTCTGGTGCCTGCAACTCCTCCATATTGAATACTCTTGGCTCCTTTTATCCATGATTGTTCATAGAACCTACACACAAATAAAAGACAAGAAAAAGGAAATAAAATCCTAAGAAAACTAGTAATATGCAAAGACCATGTGGAAATGAATGAGAACTAGCATTCATACATAATAGGCATAGTTGAAGATAGATGTAGCATGTAATAAGTGACAATATGAATAATTTATATACTTAAATATGCTTCAATTTTAGAGTCATCAACTTCCCCAAGATAGACTCTTGCTCGTCCTTGAGCAAGATGGTATCTTATGGACAAGGTCATCATGTTTATGAGGCATGAGTCGATACCTTAAATGAGGCAAAAATTGGAAACAAGAGTACAATATCAGATGTAGAAGATCGATGCCTTGTATCCTTATTTTTCCTACAAGATCAAAGTAAGAAAGAACATATTCATACAAGGCAACACAAGCTCAGTTATGTCAAATATATAAAATATCAATTAAAACTTCAATGCTCCATGTCAAGAGTGAATCTAGCTTTGAAGGAAAACTTGTAATCCTCCTATTGCACCTTTTACGTTTTGTATCTCCTCACTTTTGTAAAGTAAGGGCTTCAACAAGAATATGAATTCCCTAATGGTTGGAAGTCATATACGTCATCACTTCATCCATTTAAAAGGCTCATAAAAGTTAGAGATATGAAAAGAACACTATACAAGCTTCGGTAAATCAAGATAATCAAAGTAGAGTTTAATATAAGTATAAATAACTAGAACTGTAACAATCAATCCAATTCTTATAGTTAACTATTAGATTGCCAAGGAACACTATGATGTTTTAATAACATAATTGAGTAAGAGAGTTTATGTCCTAAGTAGCATAACAGTGAAGTATCTTATTGATGCCCACATTAGTAAATCAAGGCTATCAAAACACTTCTAATACTATCATTGTTTTTCAAGAAAATTCATAAAGTAGTAACGAGACCATGGCAAGGACTTGTTATGTGGATATTCATTCATATATTTTCCCCCTTTTTTTCTTCCTCTTTCAAGGATCATTGGTTGTTTATTTTACAAGTGCTTACATAACCTTTAAGAGTACCAATACTTTTGCTCATATATTTACATGTATGCCACTCATGTCATCAACTCATAGCCGAAATACGGTGTTATACCATAGATCGTTCAAAAGCTAGCGGACTTGTTGGCATCCCAAAGGTGTGCATGAGAAACATAGAACATTTTCTCTTTTTTCATGCTAGTACCACGGTTTGATCCACAAGGTTAGATTTGGCATGCATCACGATTACCACTAGACTTCATTTCAATCAAACAACTCCTTTCAAGAGTGTCGTCAAGTATATCAAAACATCTATGGGGTTAAGTATATTTAAAGGTATACTGTCCAGTCAATCATTCATCAAACAAGTCATAAATTTTAGACTTTTTCTTGTTGCACTTGTTTGGCAATATTATTTCCAAGGCAAGACTCGGTTAGCTAAAACAACTAGAGCAAAAGCTTTCGTAACTAATCATCCATACCAAGTAAAAGATTTACTCTAACTAATTTGAATTACTCCCACTAGCATGGCATATTCACAAATCAACCAACTAAGATAAACAATTCAAACTTCAAAAGTGGGAGACGAAGGATTTAAGTGTAGAAATCATGGCAATGTATTCTAGAGTTCTTCTCAAGCTAGATAAAGATTTTAACATAGTGAATCAAAGCTCTAACTCAACTCTTATGAATCCCAACAAAAGCAAGTGCATCCACTATATAAACACGAAACACAACTTACCTAAGCAAGCATTCAAAAACAGTGGGATACATGATTGCACAAAAAGTTTCATCGAACAAGAACATTGCACACGAATCTACACATGCAGAAGTAACTTCCCCAAGCTAGAAATTTTGCAAGAACTAAACTTTAATAGATTATTACAAGAAAAAAGAGAAAAATGCAGTTATAAAAAGGGAGTGTGAGAAGTGGTTACCTCCCCAAGCTTGAATAAAACAAGGGTGCTACACTTTACCATTGAGGTACGAATATCCTCACTTTTGAGGGAAATGGACCTTTGGTTCAACGCATACTTCCTTGTTGAAGCGTTGAGTTGAAACAACCAACTGGCTTATGCAAGTATTTGCACGGTTGGCACAAACCATGCACATCATCGCACAAGGTTCAAGTCCCTGCAAAAATAACAAACAAAGTAAAAGCAAACGATTCGGTGTATGAATGGAGATTGTTCACCCAACTGTGAAAAGAAAATAAAACAAACATGAAACCCTACAGATAATTAAAGGCTAGGGAGTTTCGAAGGTAGGTAAAGAACATGAACTACAATGGAACATATAGAAGGTAACCCACTGACCCGAGATTGTCAAAATAAAAAGATTGGAGGGGTTATAACCTTCTTGTATCCATCCCTGCCCTTGCTGTGTGATGCTGCTCCTTGGTACGGGCACGTGGTACAGACGGATTTTGCCCATACTGCGCCTCGTCTTCTCCTTTTCCCCTTGTTTTTGAAGGGTTCCATCGAAGTTGGTACGACCGGGTGGTATGGGAGGGATGCGCCCGTATGGGTGGTCGTTACAGCCTCTTGGTCGTCTTCATGTTTCCTTTGCCTGGTAACAAGGTCAGTACGGGCGGACGGTACATACGCGTCCCACCGTACCGGTGCTCGTTAAGCTTGGAGTCTCTTTTCTGGAAAAATTTCTGCTTCTTCTGATGTGTCACATGAGCAGTACGGGCGTGCGTACGAACGGGTCTGCCCGTACGGCTGCTTGTTAAGATCACTGTGATCTCCGGAACAAGTTATTTTCTCCGAAATTTTTATTATAAACCTGAAACATTAGTTCAGCAACAAAGCAAACATATATTTTTGTTAATAAGATTTAACCAAGATATGCAACACATGATTAGAGCAACAAGCAATTCTACCTTTTGAAAATAGTTCCAAGCCAACTCTAATAGTAAATCATGCAAATATACAAGTGCCAATGCAACATGAATGCAACTAAACTCAAGACACAAAATTAAGAAAGATACCTAAAAACTTCCGGGTTGCCTCCTAGGAAGCGCTTTTTGTAAATCCATATAGCCATGCTTAGATGC
Source organism: Avena eriantha (assembly GCA_910589775.1). Classification (NCBI taxonomy): domain Eukaryota; kingdom Viridiplantae; phylum Streptophyta; class Magnoliopsida; order Poales; family Poaceae; genus Avena; species Avena eriantha. The sequence continues at coordinate 539,115,392 of OU342742.1, forward strand.
ACAATTAAATTATCCACCTGGATCCCAAGGATATCAACCCATGGTGTGATGGTACTTACCTCTAGCTGAGGGTTGGAGCATCTCATATAAAAGTACAGTCGGAGTCGTACCCTCTTGCGGTGCATCGGCATCATATAGAAAAATAGGTTCTCGCTCTCAAGCGAGTGTTGATGCACGAAGATTTGTGAGCATGCCTCCTTATGTAGCTACAATGAGAGGATTAGAGATTCAAATATAATATTTGAATTTTTATCTTGGTTACCATTGTAGGGGAACACTTTATAGAATTCTTCCTTTGAAACAGTAAGTGGTTCCTGCACATTAGCATTGAAAGATTGATAACAGGGTCCTATCTCTAGTTCATCATTAATAATGCTCTCCTCATGAGTGTCTAGGCACAAGGCCTCCGCAGATAAATTACAATCAGGTTTAGCATTATAAGAATCATTACTAGAGATAAAGGCATCATTATCAAACAAAGTATTTGTAGTGTGCCAATCTTTGTTAACCTCACCTTTGTGCTCCTCATTTTCATCTTGTGATTCCTGCAAATGGTTATCTTCGGGCACTACGGATTTACACCGTGCCTTACTCTCAAACACAAGTGCATTCTCACTAAGATGTCCTTGACAATACTCAACAACATATTGCAAGGTTTCATATGCCATTTGTAAAAATTCATTATCACTACTCATCTTAAGTATCATTATTTTTCGGAGTAGTTCATGGGTGCCTTCATAAAGAACATACTCTATAACTTCCCTATTAGCATCACTACTATTGTAAGACGCCATAGATTCAACATAGGTATGGGAACATTGAAAACAAGAATGCCCGGCACACATACAGTGAAGACATATTATTTGATATGAAGAACATAATGTGTGAGAACAGCAGATTACCTAATAATACATATCGTATACATACATATCATTAGTAGTTATGAGTTCTTCGTTGTACGCACTATCTTCTTCTTTGGCAACCATCTACAAGGATTCTTTTCATCTCTTCTCCTCCTTTGCAAGTTGAATATGTTCTAAAATACAAATCTCAGAAGACATGATTAGTAGAAAGTTTTTTTATAGATTTTTGTTTTATAAGTTTTTATATGTTTTTTGGTTTTATAATTTTGTTGTTGTTTTCAAATAAGTGAAAGCGGTAAATAGCAACAAACATAAATAAACTATGTGCGAGTGGGTAGGTAATAACCAAACGCTTTGCTCCTCGGCAACGACGCCAATTTTATGCTTGGATTTCTTGTGATCAATAACAAGGTTATTGCATTACTTGTAATAGAAAATACTATTTATAAACTTTATCCCTTAGAAGCTTTATAAATGGAAACAACACAACTCCGCAGCCACGTTGTCAATGCAGCCACGTTCGCACCCAAAATGGTGTTTGGAAATAGTCTACACTATAAGTTGCTAGAATAATAGTAAACAAGAGAGATTTAAAGTAACTAGTAACAAGGTAAATAAATACTGAAAGTAAACTAGAATAAGAACTAAACTAAAGGGGTTGTAGCTGTAGGATTGTATGGAACGAGAGAGAGTTTCTAGGCTTCGGTATCACCAGTACTAGATAGGCGAATATATGTGCGATCCATTGTCTACAAGAGATTCCTTCAACAAATAAACATTCCCCACTCGATTACCAGACTATCACACTGTGTGTACTATGCATGATTCTCATGTGTCACTCGTGAGGCAAACGTACGCTTCCAGACCAAGGGATCCCATGAACTCATCTTCGTGACTCATGTAATTGAATACTTGGATCACGAACACATTCTAACTTAGCGCACTAGATCAAACCTCAACCGAGAACCTAATCAATCACTCACACATGGATGAACAACAAAACATAGATGAATATATCAATGAAGTCACAACCATGTTCAAGCTTACAATTACAAGATCTAAGACAAGGGAGAGAGAGATGGAGACGCCGTTGGAGATGATGATGATGAACGGTGCATGCGGTGAAGGTGGGGGCGCCTCCTTCTCCTCATCTTGCTTGATGGTGTGGAGATGTGGATCTTGTGTGTGGTGGCTATGGAGGCGACGGAGCAGCAGGGCTCCACCCCTGAGGCATGATGGATTCCCCCTTGTTCTAGGATTCCCCTCTTTAAATAGGCATGTGGAGGTCGGTTTTATGAACAAACAGAGCTAGGGGCCGAATATGCCCATTGGGCTGTCACAAATGTTGTTCTGTTTGACGAAACGAAGCCTTCGGAGGGCGGTATGGCCGTGCTCCGCCCATACCAGTGGTCGTTACGCCTGCAGTACTCCATAGTGTTTTGGCCGCCATTTCTTCATACGGACTCCGATTGAGGTCTTCTTTGGCTCGTCAGATTCGTATGGACGAGGGATACAACACCATGGACTTGGTTATTCATTTGGAGTTCATGAAAAAATACATTTTTTCTCCCCTCCAATGGCTAAGTCTGGTGCCTGTAACTCCTCCATATTGAATCCTCTTGGCTCCTTTTATCCATGATTGTTCATAGCACCTACACACAAATCAAAGACAAGAAAAAGTTAATAAATCATAATAAAACTACTAATGTGCAAAGCCCATGTGGAAATGAATGATAACTAGTATTCATACATAATAGGCATAGTTGTAGATAGATGTAGCATGTAATGAGTGACAATATGAATAATTTATATACTTAAATATGCTTCAATTTTGGACTCATCATTTCTTATGTATGAAACTCGCTTGGTTTGTTATGCTTGCTTGTGGTTAGATCTTGTGTTTTTTACCCAAGACGTTGCATCAGACCCAACCTTGAACAACAACATCCCAAATGACCGCACCTCCCATTGTCTAGCGTTGGTCCCGAACGCTAGATGGCTACCGGTACCCCCTAATTGCAACCTACAAAGCCTAGACTTTCTAGGGATCCATGTGAAGACAACAAATGTAAACCCACTCAATATGTCCATGAAGACCGGAAGCCAGAAGAAAGCATGTAGGTGTTGCAGAGAAGAAGGACATCAAGCCAGCAAGTGCTTAGGAAACTGACCAAACTGTGGAGCCCTCCATCCTCCAGAGCGTTTCGCAACCTAGATCATCACCTTCTTTCTATGTGAGATCCAAGACCATGTTCCTATCAAATGCCCTCAATACCCGTTTGTTGGGCAGATTTGTAAGGCTATAGTCATCCAATCTAAGAAGCAACCCCGAGGAAAGTTCGAGCCAAAGTGTGTTGATTGTTTCACCTGTGGTCAACCCGGTCACTTCTCTCGCGATTGCCCTACCAAAAAGCGTGTGGCCTCGATGTCAAAGGCTCCCAAAACACCCCAAGATCCCACTCCTCGGAAGGACAAGAAGAATCAGAAAATTCTTACAGAAGAAGCTAAGAAGTCTCTAGACCAGAAGCATATCCCCTCCTAGAAAGAGCTATTTTTGGCAACCCCGCCATTCACTCCTTGGAAAAACCATTTCCCTGACTAAACAAGAAGAACATCCGCCAACCCAAGAATGTCAAGGCTTCATGATCAGCCATCATAATCCTGTAGGGGTTCGTGTATGAAAACAATAAATTTTACCCTATACCCCTAAACCCCTTTGTTGGGGGTTGTTCGTCTGCGGTACCAAAGTTGGCAGGCCAGCGCATGGCGGTACCTAAGTTGCCTGAAATTACCGCATTTCGAAAAGTTGGGCCGCCAACTACTGAGAGGGGCCATTTCGAGGCAAACTCATCTCACCCCTACCAAATACAAACATTCCGTTAAACCGCCCCGTGAAGTAGACGGTCGGGACCCACATGTCGGTTATCTGTCCGTGACGCGGGCGCCAACGCGCAACCTCTTAGGAAAATCGAGCAGCTAAGTGGATTGGATGCGTTGACCAATTTCACAAATCCATTCCCAGCTTTCCCCTAGCATCGGCGGCGTCGGAATCCACCCTCCAGGCAGGACGATCCCTTCGGACATTTGACTTCCGGGGCCAAGTTGCTGCACCCAGTTGCTGCGCCTAGTCGCTGATACCGAGCTCCAATGGCGCATGCTGTAGCCGGCGTTGCGAGGCTCTAGCCCGCCTCCGCCGCCGACGAGCTGAGCAGTTCGGAGGATGGCAGATCCTACTATCAAGGAAGAAGAAGGTCTGCCTACAAGCGGGTGAGCTACCCTTCTCTTTGCTATTCGCACTAATTACAACTGCTAGCTGGCTACTGAACCTCAAATTGTTTGTTAGCCCAACGCTGACAAACATATTTTGTCCATAGTTTTCTGTCAAGTGGGATCAGCGCGGACCCCCTTACCTGGTTATGGTAGTCCTCTACAGGTACGACTCCAAGGGCAGGTATGGAATCCATTGTTTCACGATGGAAGAAGCACCTACGCAGATCTGCACTATATCTGGTATGGTTGCTGCTCTGTGTAATCATGTTGAAGTATGGTCGGAGCAGCCTGCAAAATTCAGCTTCATGGATGAACGTGGCATCATGGTTCCTATATCGTGTGACAGTCAGCTAATTGGGTTGATGAAAAGGTATGCTTCAGATTGCATGTTTGAGCTGAATTGTGATGTGTACTGGATGTGGAAGCTGCTGCAACTGGGAGTCACCCTTCTATTCTTGGACAGGGTGGTTGCTCGAACGCAATTAGCTCCTGGTAACCAAAGGTCGCTTGGGGTTCGCATGTTTGTGCTGAATTGTAATTTTTGTTTTATTTACTCTGTAGATATTGGGCAGTTATGCAACAGTCTTGTTTCTTTGATAGAAAGCACCGCAAGGTTAGAAACATGACTGTCGGGCCAGTCATTTTGCTGCCTGAAGAAATTAAAAACGAGTGGAAAGATGATGTTGGACACGATTCTGGTGCCCATTGTCCCGGCGATGTAGAGTACATGAAGCTAAGAAAATTGGCACCAAGGAAGAGGAAGAAGGCAGGAAATGAAGAAGCCATTGGACGTGAAGGCTTGGCACCCAGGCTGCGGAAGAAGGCTGCTGGCAATGAAGATGCATAGTAGTGTGTTGAACTTGAACCTATATATGTAATTCTGTTAAATTCTGGAGCTCTGTGTGTGGCACGTTGCTGGGTGAAACAATCTACCCACGTTCTCTGAGTAAAATGTAGCGCGACTTAGGGTTTGGAAATGCCCTAGTCAGTAGTTGAATCCGAAATTGTGATTGTGCCACTGCTATCTGAAAACAAGGATCCACCAGTTCCACGATTGCTGAGGGGCAGGAGGTCTTCAAATATGACGGAATGTAAGTGGCATAGAAATAAATTATTTAAGCTGCCACACTCCACGAAGAAGCAACTTATTTCAGATGCTGCACAACGACGTGGCAACATAAACAAAAATGTTCTCACCGATAATGCCCAGATGAGGAGGAAATGGGTACCACTTTCTGGCCTAATCTTGAGCCTGTCTATCTCACCGCCTCTCTGCTCCTACATCCCCTGCATCTGGCGAAGCTCCCAAATCTCCAGTAACCGGGTGTACGTGCTTCCACTTTATAAATTGTGGTTGTGCCATTTGCATGCAGCCAAATCCACGTAGATTACGTTTAAACAAACCACCAATGTCAGAATACACTAGTATAAAAGGGGTCTTTGGTCCACGGTCACGTTCCAATTCCGGGACAGAGATCTAAATCGAGGCAGAAATTGATCTAAATCACAAATTCTTCCACAAATTAATTGTGGCAGAGATATAAATCGAGGCATTTCATTAATTCAACCACAAATTCTTCTAAACAAAGGTGCGATTTCACATCCTACATTAATTCAACCACTAGTCAACAATTTCACTTCCGCTGTCGCTGTCCTTCGAGCCGCCGGTTTCCTCGTCTTCGTCGGACGGAACCTCCACGATTTCCTCATTGTACGCGAGACGGAGCACCTCTTCGCGGTGAGCAGCGGCGATGACGGTGAACTTGGTCCGTCTAGGGACGGACCAGAACCTCTCCCGCCCTTCTCGGTTGCGGAGATCCCGGTGCACCACGCACCCATAAATGATGCGGTTGCCAATCTTGGCCTTCCTCTCCTTCTTGAACAGCGTCGGCCAGTACGGGCTGGCCACCGCGTACTGGGGCAGCGCCCTCTTCCATGCGGGCATCTGGCGGCGGCGCGCCGCGATTTTGCTCTCCATCACGGCTCCGCCGGGGACGAGGAGCGGAGCCACCGGCACCCCCGCATAGCTGATGCGCCATCCATGGGGCACCGTCGCGGCCGGCGGCGCGAGGATGTCAAAGTACGCGAACATCACCGCCTCATAGAAGTTCAGTGAGGGCATCTCCATGGTGGCGCGGTGGAGATTGGAGAGGGAGCGAGGAGGTGGACGACGCGGTGGAGATTGGAGAGGGCGAGGGGATGGGCGACGAAGTGACGAGCTGTGGTGCCTCCTATTTGTACACGAGGACGACGAAGCGACGGGTGGAATATCCAAGGGGCATTGGTCAGATTAAAATAAGTAATGCGGGGTTAAGACAGATTAACGGGCGACCAATTTTTTTACTCCCAGGACTCCGGGGCCAATAGTTCAGACCGCTAGGTCAATAAGTACAACTATTACAACTTAAAAAAGGCATGGGGCTTAAGCTAAATAGAACTAGTTAACACACATCTCCTTGATCTTCCTAATCTTAGCCCTATGCACATCTTCCTGCGAAAGCAAGGATCGAATCGCCCGCTCCTTCCTTTTAGCATCTTCCTTGCACATCTTCAATTGTTTATCTACATCTTTCCTCATGCACTTGTCAATTCTCGTAGTTGTGAACTGCAGGATTTTGGCCTGGTGAATATCCTTCCTTGCTTGAGTCAGTTCTTGCTCTGCTTTAGCCTTCAGGGCCAACACCGCGTCCCTCTCCTTCTCGACTTTGCTAACCTTGTCTTCCACCCCCATGAGATCTCACTTATGCTTGGTCGTGTCAACTGGTTCCCATAGCTTCATCTCAACACTGTCAAGAAGTGAGCTGAATGCGGATTATTTCAACTCAACAGTCATTTCCCATAGTTTGTCCAGCGTTTTCTGCATCGATTTGGGCCACTCTGGATCCGCCCATTTGACAACACCACAACTTCCGCCTCGCATCATTGCATGATGTCCTTGACACCGTAGAAACCTCCTGCATGCGTTTCGTCCTTCGAACGCTACAAATTTAGCAGGCACATATCCATGTTTACATAGTAGAGGACTGTCTTCATCCGCTAAACCGTGATAGTCAGCGTCATACATCGTCAGGTTGGCCTAACACATCATACGCGCATGAGTAAATAGAGTAGATCTGGCTCAAAAAATAGATAACTGGCCATGAATGATAGAGATAGAGATGAGACGACTCACATCGAAATCACCGTCCCTGTCGTCACGACGCGTTTCCTCGTTGTCTCCCTTTGAAACCATGGCGAGAGGGAGGGGGTGGATGCCGGAGAGGGGATTGGGATGGCGGCGCTGTCGGCTTGCGGCTACGGCAGGATGGGAGTGAAGTGGGGAATGTGGCTTCGAGGGTAAGGAAGAGAAGTACGGGGAGGAAGAGAAGTAATGGGGACGTGACACTGGGATATGGCCCGCTCAACTCGTGAGTCATGACACTCGCAACAGGGGAGCCCCCGGTGTTGCCAGTTTGTCCAGAGCAAGCGTGGCCAATCATGCCGCAGAACAAACTACTCGCGGATCGATCTCACGAAAACCATCCCAATCGTCCAAGCACCCCGATCGAACGGTATGTAACAATCGACAAGCAGAACAACTGTGTTAGGGCGTGCCTTCTAGAATACTCGGTCTAACGCTAATGTTAGGGCTCTCCTAAGGTTAATTAGTATCCATATGCGGTTTATGAAAAGAACATGCATCCAATGAAACGGGTGGATCTAGCTGTGGTTAATGAGAAGAGCAGACATGCAATGACACCGGTGATATGTGGTTTGTGGGAAGAACACACATGCAATGACTCTGTTGATATGTGGTTTGTGGGAAGAACAAACATGCAATGACTCTAGCTGTGGTTAATGAGAAGAGCACACATGCAATGACACTGGTGGAGCCATGTGTGGTTAACGAGAAGAACACACATGCAATGACTATGGCTATGGTTAATGATAAAGTTTGTAAGAAGAACACACACTCAATGACTCTAGCTGTGGTTCACGAAAAGAGCAGACATGCGATGACTCTAACTGTGGTTCATGAAAAGAGCAGACATGCAATGACACTGGTGGATCCATGTGTGGTTCATGAAAAGAACACACATGCAATGACTCTGGTGGATCCATGTGTGGTTCATGGGAAGAACACACATATAATGACTATGGTGGATCCATGTGTGGTCTGTGGGAAGAACACACATGCGATGACACTGGGTGGATCCATGTGTGGTCTGTGGGAAGAACACACATGCAATGAGACAGGTGATATGTGGTCAGTGAGAAGAACAAAAATGCAATAACTCTAGTTGTGGTTCAGGAAAAGAGCAGACATGCGATGGCACTAGTGGATCCATGTGTGGTTCATGGGAAGAACATACATGCAATGACACTGGTGGATCCATGTGTGGGTTGTGGGAAGAACACACATACAATGACTCTGGTGATATGTGGTTTGTGAAAAGAGCAGTCATGCAATGACTCTACCTGTGGTTAATGAGAAGAGCAGACATGCAATGACACCGGTGGATCCATGTGGGGTTAATGAGAAGAACACACATGCAATGACATTGGGTGTGGGTCATCATATGGTTTGTGAGAAGAACACGCATGCAATGACTCTAGCTGTGGTTCATGAAAAGAGCAGACATGCAATGACACTGGTGGATCCATGTGTGGTTTGTGGGAAGAACACACATGCAATGACTCTGGTGATATGTGGTTTGTGAAAAGAACAGACATGCAATGACTCTAGCTATGGTTAATGAAAAGAGCAGACATCCAATGACACCGGTGGATCCATGTGGGGTTAATGAGAAGAACACACATGCAATGACACTGGGTGTGGTTCATGATATGGTTTGTGAGAAGAACACACATGCAATGACACTGGTGGATCCATGTGTGGTCTGTGGGAAAAACACACATGCAATGACACCGGTGGATCCATGTGTGGTTAATGAGAAGAACACAAATGCAATGACACTGTGTGTGGTTCATGATATGGTTTGTAAGAAGAACACACATGCAATGACTCTAGTCGTCGATCATGAAAAGAGCACGCATGCGATGACTCTAGCTGTGGTTCATGGGAAGAGCATACATACAATGACACTGGTGGATCCATGTGTGGTTCATGGGAAGAACACACATGCAATGACACTGGTGGATCCATGTGTGGTCTGTGGGAACAACACACATGCAATGACACTGGTGGATCCATGTGTGGTTGATGGGAAGAACACACATGCAATGACACCGGTGATATGTGGTTTGTGAGAAGAACACACATGCAATGACTCTAGCTGTGGTTCATGAAAAGAGCAGACATGCAATGACACTGGTGGATCCATGTGTGGTTCATGGGAAGAACACACATGCAATGACTCTGGTGGATCCATGTGTGGTCTGTGGGAAGAACAGACATGCAATGACTCTAGTGATATGTGGTTTGTGAAAAGAGCGGACATGCAATGACTATAGCTGTGGTTAATGAGAAGAGCACATTCAATGACACCGGTGGATCCACGTGGGGTTAATGAGAAGAACACACATGCAATGACACTGGGTGTGGTTCATGATATGGTTTGTGAGAAGAACACGCATGCAATGACTCTAGCTGTGGTTTATGAAAAGAGCAGACATGCAATGACACTAGTGGATCCATGTGTGGTCCATGGGAAGAACACACATGCAATGACTCTGGTGATATGTGGTTTGTGAAAAGAACAGACATGCAATGACTCTAGCTGTGGTTAATGAAAATAGCAGACATGCAATGACACCGGTGGATCCATGTGGGGTTAATGAGAAGAACACACATGCAATGACACTTGGTGTGGTTTATGATATGGTTTGTGAGAAAAACACCCATGCAATGACACTGGTGGATCCATGTGTGGTCTGTGGGAAGAACACACACGCAATGACACCGGTGGATCCATGTGTGGTTAATGAGAAGAACACACATGCAATGACACTGGTGTGGTTCATGATATGGTTTTTAAGAAGAACACACATGCAATGACTCTAGCTGTCGATCATGAAAAGAGCACGCATGCGATGACTCTAGCCGTGGTTCATGGGAAGAGCAGACATACAATGACACTGGTGGATCCATGTGTGGTTCATGTGAAGAACACACATGCAATGACACTGGTGGTTCCATGTTTGTTCTGTGGGAAGAACACACATGCAACGACACTGGTGGATCCATGTGTGGTTCATGTGGAGAACACACATCCAATGACACCGGTGATATGTGGTTTGTGAGAAGAATCCACATGCAATGACTCTAGCTGTGGTTCATGAAAAGAGCAGACATGCAATGACACTGGTGGATCCATGTGTGGTTCATGGGAAGAACACACATGCAATGACTCTGGTGGATCCATGTGTGGTATGTGGGAAGAACACACATGCATTGACACTGGGTGGATCCATGTGTTGTCTGTGGGAAGAACACACATGCAATGACACTGTTGGATCCATGTGTGGTCTGTGGGAATAACACACATGCAACGACTCTAGTTGTTGTTAGTGAGAAGAGCAGACATGCAATGACACTGGTGGATGCATTTGTTGTTAATGACAAGAACACACATGCAATAACACTGGTGATATGTGGTTTGTGAAAAGAACAGACATGCAATGACTCTAGATGTGGTTAATGAAAAGAGCAGACATGCAATGACACCGGTGGATCCACGTGGGGTTAATGAGAAGAACACACATGCAATGACACTGGGCGTGGTTCATGATATGGTTTGTGAGAAGAACACACATGCAATGACACTGGTGGATCCATGTGTGGTCTGTGGGAAGAACACACATGCAATGACACTGGTGATATGTGGTCTGTGAGAAGAACACACATCCAATGACTCTAGCTGTGGTTCATGAAAAGAGAAGACATGCAATGACACTAGTGGATCGATGTGTGGTTCATGGGAAGAACACACATGCAATGACACTGGGTGGATCCATGTGTGGTTTGTGAGAAGAACACACATGCAATGACACCGGTGGATCCATGTGTGGTTCATGGGAAGAACACACATGCAATGACTCTAGTGATATGTGGTTTGTGAAAAGAACAGACATGCAATGCCTCTAGCTGTGGTTAATGGGAAGAACACACATGCAATGACACCGGTGGATCCATGTGTGGTTAATGAGAAGAACACACATGCAATGACACTTGGTGTGGTTCATGATATGGTTTGTAAGAAGAACACACATGCAATGACTCTAGCTGTCGATCATGAAAAGAGCACGCATGCGATGACTCTAGCTGTGGTTCATGGGAAGAGCAGACATACAATGACACTGGTGGATCCATGTGTGGTTCATGGGAAGAACACACATGCAATGACACTAGTGGATCCATGTGTGGTTTGTGGGAAGAACACACATGCAATGACATTGGTGGATCCATGTGTGGTTCATGGGAAGATGACACATGCAATGACACCGGTGATATGTGGTCTGTGAGAAGAACACACATGCAATGACTCTAGCTGTGGTTCATGAAAAGAGCAGACATGCAATGACACTGGTGGATCCATGTGTGGTTCATGGGAAGAGCAGACATGCAATGACACTGGTGGATCCATGTGTGGTCCATGGGAAGAACACACATGCAATGACTCTGGTGATATGTGGTTTGTGAAAAGAACAGACATGCAATGACTCTAGCTGTGGTTAATGAAAAGAGCAGACATGCAATGACACCGGTGGATCCATGTGGGGTTAATGAGAAGAACACACATGCAATGACACTGGGTGTGGTTTGTGATATGGTTCGTGAGAAAAACACACATGCAATGACACTGGTGGATCCATGTGTGGTCTGTGGGAAGAACACACATGCAATGACATAGAGGTGGCTAGGTCTCCACTTAGGGCATACGTGGAGGCATATTCTAGGGAATATGCCTCCTCCCAAAATAGTAAGACGACCGAGTCACTTTTCCCCCGCGTCATCCATGCAGAGGCTACGTGAGGCTCTGCAGCGCCCGGGTCATCCGACATTGGCTTCGTCACCTTTGTCGGCCACGCCTCGGTGGTCCGGCCTCTGTCCGCTTCGCTCATGCTCTGCGTACAGTTGTCACCTTTGACCATCGAGATACCTTCCTTCTGGTACAAGCTTGATATAACCCGGATCCTACATAGTTGATCCGGCCACACCTGTTCCTCCATACAAGTTAGATTCATCTTACCGACATACGGCTTAAGTCGGCTGAGACCAAGTTAGGTGGACGTCCCCTGGTCCGGGTTACTCCGTGATCCGGCCTGCCTTGAGGTGACTTGGCCAGCACATGCTTTGACCTTGCCGTACCTCGGCTAACTAGGCCTTTATACCTCGTCGTGACCCTACCCGGGGGTATGCCCCCAACATTAGTCCCCGAAGCTAGTGCGGTCTTAGCTGCCTTAGCCGCTAAGGCCATAGCAGGTTCAATATCACTGAGCTTGTGTTCCTCTTCCGAGTTACCTCCTATCTCAGATTCTATGGATTTACTTTCCCTTGGCACATTCCAAGTTTTTACTTGCTGGCCGGGTTACCACATACTCATCCGGGTTATTCTTCCTTCTCTCGTACGCTTCCCCATGTGGAGGCTAATCATCACATCGCCTCATTTTAAGGGCCAGCTACAGTAACCGCCACAGTAATTGTCAGTTATCACTGTAGCGCACATCACAGCGTGCCTGCCTCCTCGTTAACTGCATCATAACGTCACGTCATGGGATCCGCTGCGCCCTGTGGCCCTCCGTGTGGCTCGATGCTGATTGGTCAATTCGGATTGTACACGGCCACACGGTGTGGCCCGCCCGCAAACGTGATCCCACTACCCCCCTGAGGGAGCGGTTAAATAGGGGAGGGGCGCGCCCCTTGGGTCCTTTCCCCACTTCCGCGCCCCTCTGCCCCTTCTTCTTCCTCATCTTCTCCCGCGACAGCGCCGCCACCGCACTGCTCCCACGCACACCTACATCACCGCCACCCCTGTGCACCTCCTCCGCCACGGGTCCTCATCTGTCCAAGCCGCTGCTACCCACCGCCGCTAGCGCCAGTGAGGGCAGTGACCTCGAGATGACAGAAGAAGAGCTCATCATCGCCGAGCAGGAGATGGAAGAAGACGCTGCGACCACGGACCGCGGTGCGTGGGCTGGATCCTGGGTCTACCAGGATGACCTGGATTGGCTCTACCGCACCAAGCACATCCCAGCGGGCGTCACCGCACGCCTCGCCTCTGCCGAACTTGCCCCCTTACCCAATCCGGGTGAGTTTGTGGTGTTCCTGTCACACTTCTAGCGGGGGTTCGGTCTGCCAGTTAGCGATTTTTTCCATGACTGGTTGAACACATATGACCTATAGCCGCACCACCTTCCTGCCAATGCCATCACATCTCTCTCCGCCTTCGCCTCCACGATCGAAGGCTATGCCGGATTATGGCCCACAAAGGAGCTATGGATCCGGTTCTTTGGCCTTCGTCGGAACGTAATTCCGAATGTAGATCTAGAGCCGGAGGATAAACAACTCACGCAGTTCGGGGCTGCGTCAATCTCTCCCCGGAAGTTGTCCATCTTCCCCCGAGTCACAGGACTTGACTCCTGCAAGGGATGGGCCCGAACATTCTTTTATGTACGGAACAACACCACCGAGGACCTGATCCGGCTGCGCCCCTATACTCCGGGTCCTCCTAACCCGGATTTGTGGGACGTTATCCCCAAGAAGCCCACTGTCTTGGCGAACCAGGTCAACAAAAGGTTCGTGGAGCTGAAGGAGCTCGTGTTGTGCAACGAGGACGCCATGATCACATTTGTCCGCAACCGGATCTCCCCTCTCCAGAAGCGCACCCATAAAGTGTGCCACATGAGCTGGGGTCGCGACCCCAACCGGACCTCGTCTTTCGAGTTAAGCAATACAGAGATCTACCGCCGGGTCAAGGCCCTGTTCACCACCCACAAGGACTTTTCATCTGAGTGGACGTGGGGAATTGAGCACTTTTGCCGGGATAGGCTTCCTCCTTCAGTAGGTCTTGTGCTCTAGACCTTTTCCGAGTTAAATCATATGTCGGTATTGTTGTCGGTTTTAATCCTGTTGCCTTTTCTTTTCCTTAGCTGTTTCTTCAACAAACCATCGAGGATGGCACCGATCCTACCCTCAAATGGGCGCCTGACCGGGATATCTCGGACGAGGAAGAACCGGACCAGGAGATGTTCCTCCCCATGGCCGATGTGACCAAGCGACCCACCGGTAAACTCTCTTCTATTAGAGATTGGCCTGACGATGAAGATGATTCGGATGTTGAGGTGATGGAAGCATTTGACGCTGTCCCCCTTTCTTATGCTTTTCTGGCATCAGCTAACCCTGGTGGGCAGATCCATGAAGATCCTCCCCTTGCCATGGGTGACCCTGTTCCGGTCGCGCCGAAGAAGAAGAGGGGAGCCGCAGCAGCTTCTTCCTCCAGACCTTCTCAGCCAGCCAATAGGCGAAAGAAGTCCGGGGACAAAACTGCCAACAAGCCTGCCACCAAGGCCACAGCCCGGAGGGTTCGGAAACCCAAGGAGCCCCTGACCTCGGATGAGTAAGCCTCCTCACCTTTTTCCATTCACTTGTTCTTCTTTCATTATAATTTCTCATCATACTTTATTTGATTCGGCAGGGCCACGGTTGAGGCCCCCCAGAGTGGATCTAGCATTGCCTCGCCACTCCGACACAACCCTTCTCCCCCTCGTGGCGACGATTCACGCCCGCTGAGCCCTATCCCGGAGGGTTCGGCGGCTGCTCCGGGTTCTAGCCCACCTCGTCAAGAGGAGGACAACCTTGGAGCGAGGGAGACTGGCTCTGCCGAGGCAGCGGCAACCACTACTTCGGCTCTGCCGCAACCAGCTACCACCGAGGTTCCTTCAGCCCCTCCATAGAAAAAAAATCAGTACCAGCACCATCCTCAGCTTCATCACCAGCAGCAACAACAAAAGCGACAGAAGTAGCGCCAAGCCCCTCCGCCTCGTCCGAGTCTTCTCAGTCTCGCTGAGAAAGCACCAAGGCAGCTCCCAAGGGTAAATCTACTGCAACCACTTCCACCTCTCAGCAGCCCAAGGGCAAAAAGGCCCCTGACGCCACCAAGGCAACGTCCGTCGAGGCTAGATAGCGCACACTCGCGTCCATGCTTTCCAAGAAGCCTCTAGCACCAAAGGACGCCCCTGTCGAGCCAGCTGGTGTGCAACTTGTTTTGCACACCAGCCCATCCCTTGCCCAGGTTGAGAGGAGGGAGGCGCATGCCAAGGGCTTGGTAGCGCCCCACATGCCCAGCGGCGAACGATACCCTCCAACCTTGATTGAATTTGTAAATAATTGGAACAAGGCGGAGTTCGTCCACAACAATGATCTCCCAGAGAAGTTTGGTCCCGCCGAATTTTCTGCGCAGATGAATTCTGCCGCCAAGGCCATTAACCTTGCGGGTCGGATGATGGAGGTACGTAACTTCGTCTTTTCCTTTAACAAGTTATAGATATAACTGATATAGCCATTAGTCCCCGAGCCTCCGGGGGAGTAACTTGTTACTCGGCCGGATGCTCCTTAGAAAACTAATCGTAACTCCTTGATAATTTCAAATATGCACACACCTAGAGCCGGGTTAAGTTCCACTTGGCCCGGATTTTGTACACTTCGAATATGCACACACCTAGAGCCGGGTTAAGTTCCACTTGGCCCGGATTGTGTACACTTCGAATATGCATACACCTAGAGCCGGGTTAAGTTCCACTTGGCCCGGATTGTGTACACTTCGAATATGCACACACCTAGAGCCGGGTTAAGTTCCACTTGGCCCGGATTTTGTACACTTCGAATATGCACACACCTAGAGCCGGGTTAAGTTCCACTTGGCCCGGATTTTGTACACTTCGAATATGCACACACCTAGAGCTGGGTTAAGTTCCACTCGGCCCGAATTTTGTACACTTCGAATATGCACACACCTAGAGCCGGGTTAAGTTCTACTTGGCCTGGATTTTGTACACTTCGAATATGCACACACCTAGATCCGGGTTAAGTTCCACTTGGCCCGGATTTTGTACACTTCGAATATGCACAAGACTAAGCTATCCCTTGGTATTCTTTTTAGGTGACCACCAACCGCCGGAGCGCTGAGTTTCAGCGTCTCCTGGACACTCACAAGATGCTGCGCGCCAAACATAACGCACTTCTCACTGAACACGAGAAAAGGGGTAAGTTTCTTCCTCGGCATTTTTCCATTTTCTTTCATCTTCTTCTGCTGAACTAATCCATCATTCGGTTTTCGCAGCTGGGGTGGCGGCTGAGAATACAATCATGAGGAAAAATCTGGACCAAATCAAGGGTAAGTTATTTTTGATTAACCTTGCTATGCTTTCCATCTCCTTTCCTCCTTGGCTCGACAAACATTCATACCTCGGCTTTGCCGGGTCAACAAACTATTTCAGCATCTCTTGAAGATAGTGTGCCCGTGCCTGATATGATGCTGCATTTTCTCGAACAAGCAGGACAGCATCAGGCCGAGCTCAAAAAGAAAGATGATGAGCTTGCCCTTCTCCGAGCCAAAGATGATGAGATTGCCAAGCTTAAGGCAGATATGAAGAAATTGAAAGCAGAGCACCAAACCGAGCTCCATAAAGCTGGCCAGGACTATACTAAAGAGCGTGAGCGCCTCAATCTCCAGATTGCCAAGGACCAAGAATTACTCAAGGAGGCCGACATCAAGTTTGAGTCGGCGAATGCTGAACTTGTGCAACTCCGGGAGAGGCGCGACAACTGCATCAAGGAGCTGTCCCGGGTTCACAGCCATATCTCTAGTAAGTTCTTTTCCTTCAACCGACATTGATCTTTCTGGGTCTGCTTCCTTTACTTATCCCACCTGTGTTATTTTTTCAGGTAAATTCCCAGAGAGCGATGTCATTGCATCCAAGGCTGTCACCAAGTTCCGCCAGTAGAGGGGTACTCCGTCTGGTCCTGGCTCCATTCCTCTTGACCTCGAAGATTTGATAGTCAGCTTGTCCTCCCGAGTTGAGACCGTGAGGAACTATGGCAAGGATGTTATGGACGTGGTAATCCAGATCTTCAATGCCTTTTGGCCTGAAGAAGATACTCCGGAGAATCTGTCTGTTCTCTTTGCCAGGCTTATGGATTGCGAGACTCAGCTCGATCTCTGGAGAGAATCTGCTGGGCACGCCGGAGCTGAGATTGTTCTCCACTACGTGCTCACGTGGTACAAGAAGATTGACCTCAATCTCCTTGCACGCATGCGCACGGGATCAAAGTGGTCTACTGACCCGGATTGGGTAGCTCGGCGCAAGGCATGCGCTCACAGCTTCATCCAATACGCCCCCGTTCACCAGTGGAACGAGGGACTGAGCTTTCTAGATGCCGCCGATGATGAGAACGGTGAAAATGTTGAAGATGGCTCGGATGAAGACGAAGAGGACGAGGCTTCGGACGTCGAGGAAGGCGAAGATGACGCCGAACTTCCTCCTGCTGCTCCTTGACCGAATTTTTTATATATTTCATCAGATCCCCGGTATGCCGGGTGCAGTTGTATCAAGTGCACAAGTGATATTTTGCTACTAAGTTTTTATGCTGGATTGACTTGGGTTTAGTCCCCGAGTTTCATTTTCTCGTTCTTCCAATCTTTTGGCTCGGCTCGCGTCTACCTTGGTTCGGTTTTATGACTTACGGGTCCGAGCTTCAAAAATTGTCTTAACAATACTTGGAAACTTTGGGATTAGTTCAAAATAATTCACCATGATAAATTTAAAGTACACACAAGGTTAGTTCGAAAAACAAATGTCGGCTCGATTAAGTTTTTTCCCTTAGTCGTTTTTCATGTGCTACGCAATTCCAAACTTGTTCTCTTCCTTGCCATGAAGCCAAATCTTGTTGGACAGCAGCAAGCCGAAGAGTTAGGTCTTTGTTGCTCACACACTACTAATCCGTCCTAAATAGAAGCAAGTTACGCCAGCCGATGTATAAATAATAAATATAGAAGACAACTAAAATTACTAAGGCAGTCCCCGAGTTACTGCTTGAGGTGCCAAGATTTCATTGATAAGCTCATTGCCGGCATATATACCGACATATGAGGAACTCGGATACATACACTTCTCTGCTAAGTGTAGAAAGGACGAAGTAGGTCTACATTCCATGGACGCTTAGATTCCTCGCCGGACCTGTCCGCCTTGTTCTTTTCCTGTGGTTTTGCATCGATAAGATAATAAGAATCATTGTGCAATGCTTTGCTTACAATGAATGGTCCTTCCCATGGGGGGGGATAACTTGTGCATGCCAGCAGTACGTTGTACCAACCGGAGTACCAGATCGCCTTTCCGGAAAACTCGGGGGCTTACTTTTCGGCTATGATAGCGTCGGAGATTTTGCTGATATATGGCGGATCTGGACAATGCCAATTCTCTCGCTTCTTCCAGCAGATCAACATCATTTTGCCGGGCTTCTTGCACTTCGGCTTCTGTGTATTGGGTGACCCTAGGTGAGTCATGCTCTATGTCAGCTGGTAATACAGCTTCTGCCCCATATACCAGAAAAAATGGCGTATAGCCTGTTGATCGATTCGACGTTGTTCTTAAACTCCATAGTACCGCTGGTAGTTCTTCTATCCAGCACCCCGCTGATCTTTGCAGCGGCTCAATGAGCCGGGGTTTTATCCCAGATAATACTAATCCGTTGGATCTTTCCACTTGTCCATTCGATGCGGGGTGGGCTACCGAGGCAACGTCCAGCTGGATCTTCTTATCACGGCAAAAATGTGCAAATGCTCCTTCAGCAAAGTTTGTGCCATTATCTGTTATGATACTGTGGGGATAACCGTATCTCAAGATGATGTCTTTGAGAAATGTTACGGCCGTAGCTCCATCACATTTTCTTATTGGCTTCACTTCAATCCACTTTGTAAACTTGTCTACCATGAACAAAATGTGTGTCATATTTCCTTTTGCTAGTTTAAACGGGCCAACCATATCCAAGCACCATACGACAAATGGCCGTGTAATTGGTATGGTCTTGAGCTCCGACATTGGCATATATGTTTTTTGTCGCATATCTCTGACAGCCGTTGCATTTTCTCACCAGATCTTCTGCTTGCTCTAAGGCACTTGGCCAGTAAAACCCATGGTGGAAAGCTCTCGCTACCAAGGCTCTGGATGAGGCATGATGCCCACATTCCCCTTGATGTATATCTCGGAGGATGTCAAGTCCTTCCTCCGGGTCAACACATCGCTGGAGGAAAATAGTCACACTCCTTTTGTATAGCTCGGAATTGATGATCGTGTATGCTTTTGCTATCCTCTGAGTTTGCCTGGAAAGTACCTCCTCAGTGGGTAAGGTTCCATCTTTTAGGAATTGAAATATTGGCAATGCCCAAGCTGGTACAACTCTGACTGGGAACACATCCTCATCAATTTCCATTAGATCCACCGGCATAACTTCTACCGGATCACGCTGTGTAGTCCCCAGGTTTGTCGTGGCAGTCCTCGGGTTTGCTAAGGCAGTCCTCGGGTCTCGTGAACCACTCCCCACATCAATGTCCATGGGCACAGCCTCTGATTCCAGATTTGCCAGGATAAAAATTGAGTCGGACTCCGGGGATGGCCTGATGGATGGTTTCCTGAGGTGTTCCAATGCTACGCCTAGTGGAATTGCTTGTCGGGTTGAACCGAGCTTTGACAATACGTCGGTAGCCTCATTCTCCACCCGAGGTATATGGTGAAATTCGCATCCCTCAAAGTAACCAGATATCTTCTGCACATGAAATCTGTATAACGCCATGTTTGCGTCCAAAGCATCCCATTGCCTGGAGACCTGCTGGACTACAAGATCCGAGTCACCGAAGCATTGGATCCGACGTATACCAACCTCCTTTGCCACTTTGAGCCCATGTATAAGTGCTTCGTATTCTGCAACATTGTTTGATGCCGTGAAGTGGATCTGCAGCACATATTTCAGCTCGTCCTTCTTTGACGAGGTAAGCACAACTCCGGCACCTAACCCGGTTTTCGTTTTTGACCCGTCAAAGTGCATTCTCCAGTAGTTCGGATCTGGCAATGGTGGCTCATATTGCACCTCGGCTCAATCCACAAAAAAGTCCGCCACAGCTTGAGATTTAATTGCTTCTCTTCTGTCATATTGTGGCGCGTAAGGTGCTAGTTCAATTGCCCATTTTGCAATCCTGCCACTCGCATCCTTGTTACTCATTATCTCGGATATGGGAGCTTCACATATTACCTTGATTGGGTGTTCCTCGAAATAGTGTTTCAGCTTCTTAGCTGCCATATACACACCATACGCCACATTTTGATAGTGAGGATAGTTCTGCTTTGAGGCTGATAATACCTCGCTCAGATAATACACCGGCCTTTGCATGGACTTGCCCTCTTCGTCACGCTCTACCACAATCACTGCACTTACAACTCGGTTGGTTGCGTCTATATAGAGCAACATTGGCTCCTTTCATAGTGGAGAGGCTAACACTGGTGCAGTGGCCAACATTTTCTTTAAATGGGCAAAGGCTTCATTTGCTTGCGGCATCCAAATGAACTTATCTGACTTTTTCATGAGTTGGTAGAGAGGCACTGCCTTTTCTCCCAACCGACATACAAACTGACTTAGCGATGCTAGGCAACCAGTGAACTTCTGGACATCGTTAAGACACTTCGGCAATTCCATTCGTTCTATGGCCCGGATTTTAGTTGGATTGACTTCAATACCTCGGCTGGAGACGAGTAATCCGAGTAATTTTCCAGCCGAGACACCAAAGGTACATTTTTCCGGGTTAAGCTTCATCCAGAACCTCCTTAGGTTCGTGAACGTCTGCCTGATATCGTCAAGGAGCGTTTTGCTTTCCTTGGCCTTTATCACAACATCATCCACATACACCTGCACGTTTTGACCAATTTGGTCATGCAAACATTTTTGCATACATCTCTGGTACGTTGCCCCTGCATTACGTAAACCAAAAGGCATGGTGCGATAGCAATAACCCCATACGGGGTGATAAATGCAGTCTTTATTTGATCGCTTTGGTTCAGAGGTATCTGGTGGAAACTAGAATATGCATCAATGAATGACAACAACTCACACCCAGCAAAGGAATCTATGACTTGGTCTATCCTTGGCAGTGGGAACGGATCTTTTGGACACGCCTTATTCAGGTTTGTGTAATCGATACACATACGTCAAACCGCTGCCACGTTCGGATCATCCTTCTTCTTCTCCACCAGCACCAGATTAGACAGCCAATCCGGGTAAAGTACTTCCATGATAAATCCTGCAGCCAACAACTGAGCTATTTCATCTCCAATGACTTTTCTCCTATCTTCGGCGAAGCGGCGGAGAGGTTGCTTCACCGGCTTTGCTCCGGGTCTTACATTCAAAGAGTGCTCGGCCAACTCCCTCAAAACACCTTGCAAGTCCTATGTGGACCAAGCAAAAATATCCCGATTTCTCACGGAGGAAGTTGACGAGCTTGCTTTCCTATTTATCATTTAACCCAGCCCAATTGTTACGGTACGCTCAGGGAACATATCATCAATAGGCACCTTCTTGGTATATTTTGTCGCTTGGAATGAGACACTACCATGCGGGTTACTCAGTGCCGGCATATACTGCTGCACGGACTGAGCCAATGCCGCCACTTCTTGGATCTTTCTCTTTTCTTGCGCAATCATGAGTGACTCGGCTAGGTTTGACCCGGATGACGCACACTCAATGGAACGTCGGAAATCTCCGGCTATGGTGATCACACCATTTGGCCCAGGCAACTTCATCTTCAGATAACTGATGTGGCAGCTTTCCATGAACTTGTTCAGTGCCGGTCTACCGAGTAACGCGTGATACGCATTTTCTAAGTTCACCACTTCAAACTCCAAATTCTCAGTTCGGCAGTTATCTCTTGTGGCAAACAAAACGTCAACCCGGACCTTGCCTATGGGCTCACAAGAAATGCCTGGCACAATGCCATGGAAAGTTGTCCTTGTAGGTTGGAGCATGTTCTCAGAGATACCCGATTTGTGCATCGTATCCGCATACATGATATTAATGCTACTACCATTATCAATCAGTACCTTGGAGAATCTTACATTGATGTTAGGCCTAGTGAATGTTGGGTCCAACACTAGTGCATATGAGCCTGGACTAGGCATAAGCTTGGGATGATCTTTGATGCTCCAGGTAATTTCCTGGTCTGACCAAGGCATATACCTCGTCACAGCTGGCATTACCGCATTCACTTCCATATGTCGGTGCTGCAAGCTCTTTCTGTCTGTCTCCTCCGTAGTGAACACACAGTAACTCTGATGGTGCTCTCTGTACTCATTTCTCCCCTCGTTTTCGGGGTACCTCTGATCCTGCTGGTTTTGGTTTTCCACCTGACGCACTGCATCCCTTCTCTCATTGTTGTCATACCTCGGCAGAGGGGGAGGCAACATTAGCTGTTGCCTGTTCACTCCGGAGAGCAATTGCTGCCGGGGTAACTCCTGCCAAGGCTGACCATTCCACGGTGCCTGAGCATTCCTCGAACCACTTTGTTCTATCTTTTGCATCCACTCACATTGCCTAGTTGTGTGACCCGCTGGGTTACTTGGATTAGGTGTGTGAAACTTACACGGCTGATCCAGCATTGATTCATAGGTATACCTCGGACGGTCCTTCTTCTCTTGCCACTGCTTTTTCTGCTCTGGCGTCCAAGTTTTCTTCCCATCGTTTTTTGGTGTCCATTGCTGCCCTCCGGTTTTCTGACGTTGACTGCCTCCTGCTCCGGGTTGATCCTGATTCACAGCTGACTTGTTGCGAACTGTATCGGTAATCCGGTCTATCATCTCTTCTTTTACCTCGGTAATCATTCCTCCGGGATGACCCGGCTCCATCTCTCTGGTAGTACTCCTCGCCTGACTCGTTTGAGGTGAGCCTAGTTGCGTCGGATCACCCAAAGCATACGAATCAGCAATCTGGATCGTTTCTGCCAAGGTGGTTGGCATATCTCTTTGCAACCTTTTCCATAGCATGCTTGCATATCTGCATCCTTGCGCAAACCAAGCTATGGCCTATGACTCAATCACACCCTCACACGAGTTTCGCACAGTGCACCAACGAGTTAAAAACTCCCGGTCAGTCTCATTCGGTCTCTGCCTGCACATTGCTAGGGTTTGTGGCATGTTGGGCCTCTGATACGTACTTGAGAAATTGCTAACAAACATCTCCTCAAGATCGATTCAACAGTTAATACTTCCGGGTGGCAAATTGTTTAGCCATACCCTTGCTGGCCCCTCCAACATCTGGGATACATATCTCAGAGCCCACCTCAAGTTGCATGTGGCAATTTTTACAGTAGTTGCATAGTTAATCAACCAATCCTCCGGCTTAGTTCTGCCGTCATATGTCTTTGTGCCTCTAGGTAACTGAAAGTTAGGTACAGGAGGTTCCTTCATGATCCGGGGCCCAAAACATGCTGGACCCGGAGGACCTTGACACTCAATTTGCTCTAACCTATACAGCCGATTCAGTTTTAACCTGACGTCATCAGGCATCAAGTTTCTGCCTCCCAATCTTGACCCTATCATGTGATAGTCTGGTCTGGGATAGCCAGCGTTCACCATCTCCAAATCTCCATCATTGTATCTATCTTGCTCCTGTTGAGCTGCTCTTTGTTGCATACCTTGGCCGGCGCTGCGCTCTTGCTGTGGCATATTCTGCTGCTGCGGTTAACCTGCAACTACTGAATTACGCTGTTCGGCATTGCCGTTTACAGCATTCCCTTGACTGGCATTGCCTTGGTCGCGGTTACCTCGGCCAGCTTCACCTCGGCTCACGCTCCTTCAATCTTCATTTCTTTGCACTTCTTTTCCTTTCCCTGCCCTTACTGGGTCATATGGGACTATCTTCTTATTCCTCTTGGCCGAGGTTACTACCTCTTCTCTCCTAGGACCTCCATGAGGAGACGATGCGGCTCTAGCGGATTTCTTCGGGTTACCCATCGCCGAATGAACGATCTTGGAGGCCCCAGCTCTCTCCGGGTTAGCCCTGAGCAATTCCTCGTTTTGCCTGTTCGCGATCCGAACCAACTCATTGACTCTATCCTACTGTCTTTGACGGGCTTCACCCATTAAACCTTCTAACTCGGATGCAGCCGCATCCACTGCTTTGAGGTTCTTTGCCGGGGTACTGTACTTCGGCAGCCCCACGGATAGACAGTTCTCTGATTCCTCAATCCTAGTATCACCTTCACTGTTCATTCAACTCATGAGATTTCTCCCTTTCACTTTTACAGTATCTACCTTATTTGCCTTAGCGTACTCACGCAGTGTCATGTTCAAGGAGTGCTGAGCCGCGGCTATCTTTTTCGCACCCTCTAGTATTTTCTGCCTAGTTTCCTCTAGCTCGGCCTGTGCCTGAGCCGGATCTACTGCTGCTGCTACTGGGTTTGCCAAGCTATCCATCGCCTGCTGCAGCACATTCTCATGCCTCTCTAGTGGAGGACCTCTACTTTTCCTCGGTGCCTTGGGCGTTACCTCCGGATCTGGACAGTCATCATCACCTCTGCACCTGGCACAGTCATCATCACCTCTGCACAGTCCGGGAAGCGAGCGATACGCACCCCGTGAACCACGCTAAGGGGTGGCTCGCCTCCTTCAACGACGCGCCGCGGGTGAACACACGACACGTCGACAGCAACGTAGACCTTGTGTGCGCCAAGCTTGACGAAGAGGCCATTGCGCGGAAGAGGACGCGTGCTGAAGCAGCCAGTGTTGTCGCTGACAAAGTCCAGTGCTCCAAAGCGCTGAACGAGCCCGGAGACGATGCGTTCGCCAGTGCCGATGAGGTTTCCCGTCCGGATCTTCACCCCTACTAGCGCCGCCAGGCCCATGGTGGGCGCCAACTGTCGTGGTGGTGTCACGGCAGATGCCATGTATAGGCTAAATGTGGGGACTAAATGCACTAGGGGAATCCAGGGAGGGATAGTGAGGTGATTCCACACACGGAAGCTTTGTATTTGATTCACCTTCATAGATTACAAGTGCTCCTTGAGCTGTATTGGAGAGAGGAGGAAGAAGGAACTCTCTTACTCTCACCACTAACTAACCCTCAGATCAATCTCTCCGAAATCAACCCCCTCTACAGAAGCCCTAGCCCTCCTTATATATAGGTGGCTAGGTCTCCACTTACGGCATACGTGGAGGCATATTCCAGGGAATATGCCTCCTCCCAAAATAGTAAGCCGACCGGGTCACTTTTCCCCCGCGCCATCCATGTAGAGGCTACGTGAGCCTCTGCGGCGCCCGCGTCATCCGGCATTGGCTTCATCACCTTTGTCGGCCATGCCTCGGTGGTCCAGCCTCTGTCCGCTTCGCTCACGCTCTGCGTACAGTTGTCACCTTTGACCAGTGAGATACCTTCCTTCTCTTACAATCTTGATATAACCCGGATCCTACATAGTTGATCCAGCCACACCTGTTCCTGCATACAAGTTAGATTCATCTTACCGACATACGGCTTAAGTCGGATGACACCAAGTTAGGTGGATGTCCCCTGGTCCGGGTTACTCCGTGATCCGGCCTGCCTTGAGGTGACTCGACCAACACATGCTTTGACCTTGCCGTACCTCGGCTAACTAAGCCTTTATACCTCGTCGTGACCCTACCTGGGGGTACCCCCCAACAAAGAACACACATGCAATGACTCTAGCTGTCGATCATGAAAAGAGCACGCATGCGATGACTCTAGCTGTGGTTCATGGGAAGAGTAGACATATAATGACACTGGTGGATCCATGTGTGGTTCATGGGAAGAACACACATGCAATGACACTGGTGGATCCATGCGTGGTCTCTGGAAAGAACACACATGCAATGACACCGGTGGATCCATGTGTGGTTCATGGGAAGACCACACATGCAATGACACCGGTGATATGTGGTCTGTGAGAAGAACACACATGCAATGACTCTAGTTGTGGTTCATGAAAAGAGCAGACATGCAATGACACTGGTGGATCCATGTGTGGTTCATGGGAAGAACACACATGCAACGACACCGGTGATATGTGGTCTATGAGAAGAACACACATGCAATAACTCTAGTTGTGGTTCATGAAAAGAGCAGACATGCAATGACACTGGTGGATCCATGTGTAGTTCATGGGAAGAACACACATGCAATGACTCTGGTGGATCCATGTGTGGTCTGTGGGAAGAATACACATGCAATGACACTGGGTGGATCCATGTGTGGTCTGTGGGAAGAACACACATGCAATGACACTGGTGGATCCATGTGTGGTCTGTGGGAAGAACACACATGCAATGACTTTAGCTGTGGTTAATGAGAAGAGCAGACATGCAATGACACTGGTGGATCCATGTGTGGTTAATGATAAGATCACACATGCAATGACACTGGTGATATGTGGTTTGTGAAAAGAACAGACATGCAATGACTCTAGCTGTGGTTAAGGAAAAGAGCAGACATGCAATGACACCGGTGGATCCATGTGGGGTTAATGAGAAGAACACACATGCAATGACACTGGGTGTGGTTCATGATATGGTTTGTGAGAAGAACACACATGCAATGACACTGGTGGATCAATGTGTGATCTGTGGGAAGAACACACATGCAAGGACACTGGTGATATGTGGTATGTGAGAAGAACACACATCCAATGACTCTAGTTGTGGTTCATGAAAAGAGCAGACATGCAATGACACTGGTGGATCCATGTGTGGTTCATGAGAAGAATACACATGCAATGACACTGGGTGGATCCATGTGTGGTTTGTGAGAAGAACACACGTGCAATGACACCGGTGGATCCATGTGTGGTTCATGGGAAGAACACACATGCAATGACTCTGGTGATATGTGGTTTGTGAAAAGAACGCACGTGCAATGACCCTAGCTGTGGTTAATGGGAAGAACACACATGCAATGACACCGGTGGATCCATGTGTGGTTAATGAGAAGAACACACATGCAATGACACTGGGTGTGGTTCATGATATGGTTTGTAAGAAGAACACACATGCAATGACTCTAGCTGTCGATCATGAAAAGAGCATGCATGCGATGACTCTAGCTGTGGTTCATGGGAAGAGCAGACATACAATGACACTGGTGGATCCATGTGTGGTTCATGGGAAGAACACACATGCAATGACACTGGTGGATCCATGTGTGGTCTATGGGAAGAACACACATGCAATGACACTGGTGGATCCATGTGTGGTTCATGGGAAGAACAAACATGCAATGACACCAGTGATATGTGGTCTGTGAGAAGAACACACATGCAATGACTCTAGCTGTGGTTCATGAAAAGAGCAGACATGCAATGACACTGGTGGATCCATGTGTGGTTCATGGGAAGAGCAGACATGCAATGACACTGGTGGATCCATGTGTGGTCTGTGGGAAGAACACACATGCAATGACTCTAGTGATATGTGGTTTGTGAAAAGAACAGACATGCAATGACTCTAGCTGTGGTTAATGAAAAGAGCCGACATGCAATGACACCGGTGGATCCATGTGGGGTTAATGAGAAGAACACGCATGCAATGACATTGGGTGTGGTTCATGATATGGTTTGTGAGAAGAACACACATGCAATGGCACTGGTGGATCCAAATGTTGTCTGTGGGAAGACACACATGCAATGACACTGGTGGATCCATGTGTGGTTAATGAGAAGAACACACATGCAATGACACTGGGTGTGGTTCATGAAAAGAGCAGACATGCAATGACTCTGGTGGATCCATGTGTGGTCTGTGGGAAGAACACACATGCGATGACACTGGGTGGATCCATGTGTGGTATGTGGGAAGAACACACATGCAATGACTCTGGTGATATGTGGTCTGTGAGAAGAACACACATGCAATGACTCTAGCTGTGGTTAATGAGAAGAGCAGACATGCAATGACACCGGTGGATCCATGTGCTGTTAATGAGAAGAACACACATGCAATGACACTGGGTGTGGTTCATGATATGGTTTGTAAGAAGAACACACATGCAATGACTCTAGCCGTGGTTCATGAAAAGAGCACGCATGCGAGGACTCTAGCTGTGGTTCGTGGGAAGAGCATACATACAATGACACTGGTGGATCCATGTCTGGTTCATGGGAAGAACACACATGCAATGACACTGGTGGATCCATGTGTGGTTCATGGGAAGAACACACATGCAATGACACTGGTGGATCCATGTGTGGTTCATGGGAAGAACACACATGCAATGAACTCTAGTGGATCCTTACGTGGTTTATGAGTGGTTTATGAGAAGAACACACATCCAATGAACTCTAGTGGATCTATCTTGGCATAATTTGATGGATGCTACGATGTATTTCATTGTACAAAACAATCACTTTCTATTTTTATACTACTCAGTATCGCCCTTGGTTTTATGTGGTACTACTCAGTTTTGACCCCTCTCTATCTTTCATAGAAGCACAAATCTATGCTCACCATGTCTGCTACTCCCTGATTGGTTATCACGGTTGTCACGCGGATCGTGCGCACTAACCATTGATTCTGTGTGATCCAACGATGATCGTTGCACATGTCGCGCCCTTCACTGTACAGCGTGAGACAGCACGGACGTCTCCCTCAGCGAGACTTCTACAAGAAGGAACACAATGCCGTCCATGGAAAAAGTCGTCGAGCGGTCATGTCATGTTTAATCAAGTCTGAAAAGCCTACTACTGCTACTACTACTACGCCACAACTCATGCACCATCGAGTGCACAGTCATCGATGGACAGCTGCAATTTATCGCCACTTGATTTTAATAAGACATATCCCATTTTTTACGCAGCGGCTCTCAATCGCCAATTTTAGGGCCGTGTCAAAAATCTTACATAGAAATTGTGTGTGCGCCCTTTGCATGCGGCTCAATACAGAACTACCATGCATGGCCCGGGAAAAAACGTGACGTACCGTGCGCGTATCGCGGTGCACGGTGCAACGAAACGTGCCTTGCTTCTATCCACCTTAACTATAGAGCCTCTCTCCGCACACCCACTCCCACTCTCGCTCACTGTCCCCACGCAACCCTCTCCACTGTCCCACCAGCATCTGCAAACTCCCGAGAATACCCGTCCGTGCTGGCGATGGCCGAGGAGGATAAGGTTGCCATCGTCGCCTCCGTGGCCACTAGCGAGGAGGCCCCCGTCTCCTAGGTGGTCCCCCTCGACGCGTTGAAAGCAGCCGGTATCCCTGTCCAGGCCCCAGTGGAGGCATCGATGGCAGCCGCCATTCCCGTCCCAGCTACCGACGAAGCCGCCGAAGAGGAGCCCCCCCGCCGGCGAGGAGGCCCCCGTCGGTCACAAGCAGATCACACACTTCTTGGGCACCTATGATCTAGATAAGTACATCGCTCTGCTGAACCCATACGACACCGGCATCGATGACCTATGGTCAGAGGTAACTAGGGTTTGCTCCCTTCCCCTGGTTCTTCTACCGTTTGTTAGATATAATGGGCTAATCTATTTAAAATTTAGCTGGTATTGTCATGTTTAATATTCTGGAATTAATCATGGAAATTGTGCCTAATTATCAAACACTGTTCCCATCGTTGGATGCTAGATCTTGGTTTATTAGGATTCGCTTGTTCACATTTTGATTGCTCGATCTTCTTACATCATCTACTCCCCCATTTTCCTTTTCTTCCAATAGGTTTTCGGCAGCGACGTCTGCAGCGATGATGAGTCCATGCACACCAAGGCTCGTCAGGTGCCGAGGAGGCTGCGGACCGGCCAGTACGACGACTACCTGACGGGCCCCTACTACAGCTGCCCCTTCCGCAAGGGGATCGCCTACTGCTTGACGAGTCATGCCGCTGGTGGCACCGACTTCAACACCTTACTGAAGCATGCAGAGGCCGCGGGCTCCGGCATCCACAAAGGTGACAAGCGCGAGATCATGAACATCAACGCCTACATTTCTGAACACCAGGCTCTCGGCATTCACCTCCAAAACCTCCAGCGGGTGGCCATCAAAGAGGGTCGCATGCCTCCAATCAGGCCCAAGGCCCCCAAGTTCAAGGGACTGGGCAGCAAGAAGTGGCGGAGGCGCCAGAGGGAGATGGAGGCGCTGGCGAATGAACGGGTTGGATGTCTCCTTGAATGTATCTGCATCTGCCACGGCTGCTGCTGCTAAGCAGCTTCTTTTGATTTTCTATATTTTGCTTGCATCCTATTTCTAGATGAATGCATCGAACCCGTTAAGCAACCTACTACTTTCTATCGCTACATCCTATTTAGCTGCGCACAGCTATATCTACATTTGTTTTGTTTTCTGAATGAATGTATTCTGCCTGGTGTGATTTGCTGCTTTAGATTTGCTACCTGATCGGAGGCAAAAAGAGGTCGAAAAGGGAACGAATTATCGAAGAGAGAATCTTCTCTAGATTTGCTACCAATTTGGGCAAAATGAAACATATCTGTTTAGCGAGAGAGGAAAAGGGTACTCTTTCAAACTGCCAGTTAACGAGCAACCATCTTGACGAGGCCCCATCTTGACGTCTCCCTCTATAAGAAGGAACATGATGCCGTCCATGGAAAAAGTCGTTGAGCGGTCATGTCACGTTTAATCAAGTCTAAAAAGCCTACTACTGCTACTACTACGCCACAACACATGCGTCATCGAGTGCACGGTCATCGATGGACAGCTGCAGTTTATTGCCACTTGATTTTAATAAGACACATCCCATTTTTTACGCAGCGGCTCTCAATCTCACTTCCAACTGGGGCCCAACGTAAGAAGCTTGGACGCGCTAGCCGGAGGCCGAACAGCTGAGCTCGACGAGACCTAACATCTCTGGTTCATCGAGTCACTCGCAGCCATCAACACATCCCTTTACCGAATCTATCACAACCCCACAAATCTCGCCGTACAGCCACCTACCTTCCCCTCTACATTTTCACTTTTAACTATCGCCAATTTTAGGGCCGTGTCAAACTTCGTACATAGAAATTGTGTGTGCGCCCTTTGCATGCGGCTCAATACAGAACTGCCATGCATGGCCCGGGAAAAAACGTGACGTACCGTGCACGTGTCGCGGTGCATGGTGCAGTTGACTGCGCGGCGCGTTGCACGGTGGTGCAGCAAACATGCCTTGCTTCTATCCACCTTAACTATAGAGCCTCTCTCCGCACACCCACTCCCACTCTCGCTCACTGTCCCCACGCAACCCTCTTCACTATCCCACCAGCATCTGCAAACTCCAGAGAATACCCCGTCCGTGCTGGCGATGGCCGAGGAGGATAAGGTGGCCATCGTCGCCTCCGTGGCCACTAGCGAGGAGGCCCCCGTCTCCTAGGTGGTCCCCCTCGACGCGTTGAAAGCAGCCACTGTCCCTGTCCAGGCCCCAGTGGAGGCATCGATGGCAGCCGCCGTTCCGTCCAGGCCCCCGTCCTAGCTACCGATGGAGCCACCAAAGAGGAGCCCCCCGCCGGCGAGGAGGCCCCCGCCGATCACAAGCAGATCACGTACTTCTTGGACACCTATGATCCAGATAAGTACATCGCTCCGCTGAACCCCTACGACACCGGCATCGACGACCTATGGTCGGAGGTAACTTGGGTTTGCTCCCCTCCCCTGGTTCTTCTACCGTTTGTTAGAAATAATGGGCTAATCTATTTAAAATTTAGCTGGTATTGTCATGTTTAATATTCTGGAATTAATCATGGAAATTGTGCCTAATTATCCAACACCATTCCCATCGTTGGATGCTAGATCTTGGTTTATTAGGATTCGCTTGTTTGCATTTCGATTTCTCAATCTTCTTACACCATCTACTCCCCCATTTTCCCTTTCTTCCAATAGGTTTGACGTCTGCAGTGATGACGAGTCCCTTCACACCAAGGCTCGTCAGGTGCTGAGGAGCCTGCGGGCCGGCAAGTATGACGGCTTCCTTAGGGGCCCCTACTATAGCTGCCCCTTCCGCAAGGGGGGCGTCTACTGCTTGACGAGTTGCGCCGCCGGCAGCACCGTCTTGAACACCTTACTGAAGCATGCAGAGGCCGCAGGCTCCGGCATCCAAAAAAGCGGCAAGCCCGAGATCGTGAACATCAATTCCTACATCGCTGAACACCGGGCTCTCGGCATTCACCTCCGAAACCTCTAGTGGGTGGCCATCAAAGAGGGTCGCATGCCTCCAATCAGGCCCAAGGCCCCCAAGTCCAAGAAACTGGGTAGCAACAAGTGGAGGAAGCGCCGGAGGGAGGAGGCGGAGGCGCGGGCGCTTGCAAGATGTGCCTACATCTGCGGTGGCTTCCCTGGCTGCTAAGCAGCTTCTTTCTAGCTATATCCTATTTCTGGCTGAATGCATCGAACCTCGTTAAGCAACCTACTTTCTATCGCTATATCCTATTTAGCTGCACACAACTATATCTACATTTGTTTTGTTTTCTGAATGAATGTATTCTGCCTGGTGTGATTTGCTGCTCTAGATTTGCTACCTGATCGGAGGCAAAAATAGGTCCAAAAGGGAACGAAATATCGAAGTGAGAATCTTGTCTAGATTTGCTACCAATTTGGGCAAAATGAAACATATATGTTTAGCGAGAGAGGAAAAGGGCACTCTTTCAAACTGCCAGTTAAGAAGCTACCATCTTAACAAGCTGCAAGACACATACATAAACATAACACAACGAGGGTTAAATTTATTTTACTAGTATCACTTGATGCGCTAGACATCTTGGCAAGCTAACTGAGTTCCACAAAATAGAACCATAACACTAACAAGTAAAATTTAATTCACTCCTCATCAGACCACTTGAGACGCTTGCCATCGTTCCTAGGCGATGAACTGTGACCATTCCAGGTACTCCACATCTCATGAACTGCTTTGTCCCAATTGGCATCTGACTTGGCTTTCCTGTCTTTAGCGTCCTGCGGCACAATTAGCGGTGCATCACATGCCTGATTGTTGCCGCAAGAAGATGCCGCCTCTCTGTTTGCCGCTTCAGCTGCAGCCTCTCTGTCAGCTGCTTCTTTAGCTGCAAGCTCTCTTTCAGCTGCTTCTGCAGTCTCTCTGTCAGCTGCTTCAGATGCAGCCAATTTCTTTGCATATTCAACTTCAAACTCAGCTATTCCGCATTTTCTACAAAGGGCTCCCCTAAGCTCGTCTTCCCTCTTGCAAATAGGGCAAAACACGAGGTAACGTTGAAAAAAAAGGATCTTCTTGTATAGCTGGTAGGTCAATTAAGCATCTATGGCTGCATACTTCAGGTTTATATCAGACAACGGCCACTCGTCCCAGAAATCGTGCCTATCCGTAGGGAAATCTTCCTTCATTTTGTCGTACGACTCATCGAGGATTCTAGTTGCGAGTGATGCCATTCCATCCTTCTTCGACACCCCTAGGATCTTGACAAGACGCTGAATATCGATCCAGTTGTGCGCAGGAATTATAATTTCTTCTTGATACAATTTCGAAAAATCAGTTGTTGTGTCGACAGTGCAGAAAACAATTCCCTTTTTTACAAGGAACTCGCGTAGCACCGGACATTTCCTGTCAGCCCTGAAAGTATGTAGTTTGTCATCACCAAAATTTGTAACTACAAATATTTTGTCAATGCAAGATCATCATCTCAATATAATTTTGAAAAGTTTAGTAAATGCAAGATCAAGACTCTCAACATTGTATTGTCATAATTTATTCGGTTTTTCTATTTATCAGTCGACTGAACGAGTTGCACATTTCTTTTAACTACGGTTGCACTTTTCTTAGGTGATTCAGACTAAAGAAAATCTCAGTCGATTGAGACATAGGCAAACCCTAATTTATTTGGTCCTAAGTAAAATCTAGTAGTTGCAAGATGAGCAAGTGGATAAAGAACAAGAGGAGAAAACCCTACAAGCGGTTAGCTACAGAGAGAATATCTACAAACCGGGAGAGGTGGTAGACGAGGACGTGTTTCCGCATGGCAAGTTGAACAACGGCGACTTCACTCCCTTCATATGGGTGCTCCGGGGTGTACTTGAGGTCCAATCCCACAAACTTGTCCTCGTCTATCCCAAGCCAACCCTCGTACATGCTCAAGACAGGCACCACTGTCTCCTCCTCGTTGGTGTAGACAACGTTTATCTTCTTGTTGTCATGGGTAGTGAAGCTTGTCTCTAGAGTGCGTAGATCTTCCATGGCGGCAATGAGAAGACGGGAAGAAGATAGTAGATGACAGGAAGAAGAAGAGTGGTTTCTGCGAGGCAGGGGAACGGTGGAACCGTCAATGCGCTTTTATGGTAGGGGTTAACGATTGGGACGGAAGTCCAAGGAGAGACGCGTGGCGGTGGCTGTTCCAGCTTCTGAGTAAACAAAAATAATTATAACGCCGATACATGGGCCCTGTTTTGTCACGTCAATACACTGGGTAGGGGGTGTTGTCCTATCCACTGTGCCAACGCTGCAAGCCTACGTGACAGTCACCCCGCCTAAGTGATGGGAGCGACATAATGGCGAACTGACAGGGGGGCCCAACTTGATGCCCGTTAGCCTGATTTTTTGTATTGAAACGTAAAGTTGAATTCATGCCGAAAAAGGCCCTCTGAGTATTTGGCACACCAACTATAGTCATCCTGGCTGATTTCAGGGAACTTGGGTACCGCGTTGCCTGTACACCCCAACTTTCGGGCCACAAAATGATATTCTCCCTTTGTTGCTAGGACCTATCTATTAGTAATGCAGTAACGGGAGGGGCTTTTCGCGTACTTACCCTTGAAGACTGAAAAGTATTCTCAACGCTCGGGAGAGTGTGGTTGATGTAGACGAGCCGAAGCCGACCTCAAGGTTGTGATGAAGTCCTTGCGCTCCTATGGCTCCAACGACTTCTTGTGCCACAAATGTTGCACCTCGCAGGGAGTTACATGCATCCAGTGCCTGGCGATGACCTTCACTTCCCCGATCCACCAGCAGTTATGGAAGTAGAACTCCTAGATTCGAATCCCATAGCACAACAACGCTCCGTGGTGAAGAAGACTCTCTTTCGTGTAGTCCGAACTTGGGACCACGGTAACATGAGAGAGAGAGACAGAATATCAATTGGAGGTCTCCCCAAAAGTGAGGAAACATTTATTGTATATTGGACTTATTTATTTGGTCAAAATACCCCACTATATATGGGGGGAGAGGAGGCACTCCCTCCCTCAAAGTCCCGGGGTGGGACTAAACAAAGGAGGAGGTGGGGGGAGGCGCTGCCGGCCACTCCACCATGGGCCCCATGTGGGGGGCTAGCCTACGAGGGTAGCTGGCCACCCCCTTGGCCCCTCCTAGGGATGCAGCCCCCTCTTGGGCCCTTTCCCCTCCGGGATTTGGCCCATTAAGCCTTTTGACCCTTTAATTGATTTTCTGTTTTATTAAATAATTATGAATAAATGATTAAATCAATATTTAACATTCATTCACACATTATTCAATCTCCGTGGCTCTGGAACACCTTCCACCTCCACTCCGGACATCCTCCAGACTTACCGAACCCTTCTAGTTTTCTCTCTTCTCTTTCTTCGGTGATTCTACGGATCCTATAAACACTCTCTAAGCATCACCAAGCCCTTAAGCGTGATACACGGTTCGGGAACACTCCAGACTTGGTCGGGACCCTCCCGAACCAATGATCAATAGAGGGACCTGGATGGCCATGTGACCCCTATGCATTCCACGAAATCTTTCATCATTTGAACCATGAACGTCGTGTCTTATTCCTTTTGTATCTCGATACTTGCATTGTCTGAGATCTGATCAATGACATCACCATGTTGGGTTCAATATCGTTACCGACAAATGCTACTTGACTCATTCTGACAAGTGATATCCATTTGATCAAATCACATGTTGCGCAGCTATTGGATATAACTTCTCCGAGTGGGCCCTCGAGTATCTTTCCGTCACGCGGATGGACAAATCCTGCCCTTCACATATAATGCCTCTACTGATCCTATGAATACCTGAACACACCTTTATGATCACCGTTTAACCGTGTGACATTTGATGCTGTCAAAGTACCCTCGGGTAATAGTGATTGATATAGCCTCATAAATAGTACACCGGGTCTATTCTAATCATCGTAACTTGAACTTCATGACATGATTGGGTCACGATGTTTAGGTTGGTTATTAGTTCATCATCTCATTCTCATAATGAGGTGACTCCATTTCCAACTGGAATAAATGCCACATGAT
The DNA here is from genome assembly GCA_910589775.1 of Avena eriantha. Taxonomy (NCBI): domain Eukaryota; kingdom Viridiplantae; phylum Streptophyta; class Magnoliopsida; order Poales; family Poaceae; genus Avena; species Avena eriantha. The sequence goes on from OU342742.1 coordinate 539,151,727, forward strand.
CAGGAAACCTTGATCATTTGTTGACCAATGAACCAATGACTAGAGTATCACCGGGAACCTCTAGTTGTTTATATATCACACGTGTATTGATGTTTCCTTTCAATACAATTATAGCATGATATAGAACTTAATCATAAACTTTATGAAATATTATAATAATCCTTATTACTATTTGTCTTTAGGGCATATTTCCAACAACTCCACCCTCCATATCAAACCCCAACCTTCAGCAAGAAGAAGGCCAACTAGTCCCTAGCAACCCTACAACTCAAGCTCCAGAAATCAAGCAGGATCTCTAACTTACTGTATCTCGTTAGCACAAACTCGAGAGTTAGGATCTCTAGTCATAAACTAGAAATCTTTGGATGTCAAGAAACCTTAGTTTGCGGTAAACTAGTCCCCTGTGTTTGAGTGACACCTATGAGGTTGCCTTTATCTATGCCATCATTATGCCACTTCCAGAAGTCGTATTTTGCTGCCTCCATGTGTTTGTAATAGGGATGTGCCTGACCTATAACGTTCCAAAGCTAACCTAGGAGTCACAACAGAAGCCTCTCCGGACTGCCGAAGCATCGTCAACTACAACCACCAACCTTCTCATCTCAAGAAGGAAGAACCGCACTAGCTCAACACTCCCGTAGTTTCGCCCTAAGGGGGAAGACTGTGTCTTTCACACTATAATAGATTAAGCACGTGTTTGAATAAAACCTACGAAACCTCGACCCATCAAGATGACCAAGCTCTAGAAGGAAAGAAAAAGAAGAAGATCAACCTCCACCAACTAGAGTGGAAGCCTACCCCCTCTCAAGTTGTGCAAGAACTCTGCCAACATCTCTGAAGATCAAGATGAAGCAACCCCGATGATTCCACCAACATCTTCTGAACTAGACTCTCAATCTCTCCAGAAGTAGAAGTAACCAAGCAAAGACCCGGTACTGATGTAGTAAGCTTGCGGTAAGCCTAGTATTGCTGAGTTACCATAGACATAGTACAACCCCCTCAATGCATCTCCCCAACCTTACCTCTCCCGAATCTCGGGACGAGATTCTTTTAAGGGGGAAGGTCTGTAACATCCCAATTTTAGTAACCTTTCTTAGTTGTCCAGAATGCAAAAATCAGGGGGGGACTTTTTCTTGCTTGATGATGAAATGATTGCTTGTCTGTTTGTACTTCTGCACCTGAATGTGAAGTGGATTTTATACTCTCTACCTCAACCTCAGTTGAGAAAAACTATTTAACAAAAGAAGTGTCTTGGCTTATTTTGCATATTCTCAAATGTTCTAACATTTCAAAAAAAAGCCAAGATGCCTTGCTACAGCAAGTATTTTAGTATCTCTATTAGCAAACCTATGGAGATCTATATGATATCATCTCCTTATTTTATCAAGATAGAACTTCAAATGATCTTACCTCTAGTTTTCTAAAACTCTTATAAAACCTTTGGATTCCTATCTTGGTAGAAGTATCGAGTACTCTTAACTACTTCAAAACACAACCTTTTCAAAATACCCATCTTTACCTCAAGCTAAGCTTGAAGGTACCCCTAGTAGTAGACTTAAGATAGTTGTTAGATGAATTGCCTTCATCTGTTGTTTGATCTGCTTATTTAGGAAGTAGTGTGAGATAACCAAGGAACATTATTTAGCATCTAACTACCCAATCCAATAAACATCTACACCCTTGACTAGAATCATAAAAAACTAGCAGAAGATAAACCAACCCTCTGTCATCTGGATCATCTGGGATAAGCTACTTAAAACCCCTAACTCTTGATCTAAAGCCTAATGCCACCTTTACCATCATCCTTGGGAGATGTCTCACCATCTACTATGCTCTACCTTGATCAATGGATCCATTCCCCAACTTCCCCAAGCTTGTCTTGGTCCTTAGTCACTCAAGTGACCTTGTGTTTTCCTTAACAAACTCCTTTTTGAAATCATCTCCTTCTTATAGCCTTTATAGCCAAAAGGATCAACCCAAACCATGAATCATTTCTACTTAATCCACTCTAAAACATCACCCACTTTGTGAGGAGTGTGGACCCTTTCATCCTCTCAAAAAACATCACCTCTTGTGACCTAGTCAAAAACTCCAAATATGTCGAAATTTGGCTAAGTCTGAAACTGTTATCAGCATCACTAATTTGGGACTCTCTCCTTTGCAACTATTGTAAATTTTTGGAAATCCATTTGAACCATGTTGTAGACCATCCTAAACACTTCCAAATCCCACTATTGCCCAGGATAAAATCATCCTTTTACCCACTTTTTCTTGATGGTTTTGCAGTCAATAAATTAACTATTCCTGCAAATCTTATCAACAAGCCTACTTTGGCAGAAGCTCACATCTTCATACTATCTTATTTTGACCAAATACTTGCATGAGTTAGTGTGTTCTACTTGTAAGTGTCTACCTACCCATGCCTTCCTTAATGAATTTGGGGCTCCATGCTTCCTAAACCCACAAGGTTTGTGAGGAAAATTAATAATCTGTCTTGACATTATTATTTTTATCAAACTTTGGTTAAAATTCTAGAAATTCCCAAGCTTGATCAACTCTAACTTTCTGAACTATGATGATCTACATCAATTTATCTATCGAACCTTATACCCCATGAAGAATTTGGATACCTAAGTCATCATCTATGGCTTCTCAAACTATGCATCAAGATAATAAGCAACAAGATCACCAAAAAACCAATAAATTCAAATCTCTTGTTAGTAAACCATTCTAAACATCCATCAAGTGATATCTCCACATCCTCATACTCTAAAATTCATGCCAACACCCTCTTCTCACCATCCTCACTTGAAACATTTAAATTCTTGTAATACCAACTAAAGCCCTAAATGACCAAAACATGACTACTCATGCTTAATCCTTCTCAAAAACCATCAAAACCACTTGGGATCAAACCAACCACCATAACTCGCTCCTTTGATCATGCTCTATTGTAGCATTATTGTGCTTCGCTCTTCTCATTGTCATTTAGTGCTTTGAATATGAGGAAAAGAGAGACAAGGCACATCCCACCAAAACTTGAACTTTACTCCTCACATCAGCTACAGCAGCCTCTCTCTACCTCTCTAGTCGAGTCACGGTCCCACACCACCCCACTCTGCACCTCTGCTGCAGCCCTAGCTACTCTAGCTCTCCTCTTTACCCCATTTTTCTTTCATGGCCGAAATGCAAAGGTGGAGTGGTAGCTTGTACTCCACTACTCCTCCACCCCTCACTGCCCTACTGTGGCACCCACATGACCAAACAACCGCCCACAAGAACCAAACCCTAGTTCTCCCCTCCCCCTCTTTCTCCCATAGGCATGGTCCACCATGGACATGCTCACCTCGAAATAAAAGGGCAGAGGCCACCCTAGCACCCCTCCTCCTCATTTCCCCCTTATCCCTCCCATTTCACACCCTTGAGCACCACTCCTCCCCCTCTACCTTATCCTGGATAGAAGAAGACAAACAAGAGTTCCCGGCCATTTTTGAAAACTGAGTATCGCTCCCTCTCCTGTACTCCCCTCGCCATGCATGTCGCCTTCCCGAGCTCCCCTTGACCACCTGCATCTAACCCTCTATCTCTTTTTGGCCCAGGACTGACACCCGAGCTTCACCGTCAAGCTCCACCGAGCTCCTCTCGGTCGACCGCGCTTGAGTTGTCTTATCTCACCAAAACACCTAACGCCGCCCCTCCCTGGAGTCACTGTCAACCACAGCGTCGCCTTGTCACCTCCTTGCTTCTTCCCGACCCCTTAGGTGGGCTCCCTTCTCGTCCCCGATGCCATCTATGGTTTCCCCTCTACCACAGCAACACGAGGTGGGAGACAAAGCTAGTGCCATCGATCAGCATCTAATCCAATGGTCCTCGATCCCCTATACCCCTTCGCCCCACCTCTCACTGACCAGCTGGCCACCCCCGTCAGGTTCAAGCCGCAGCACGCGCTCACCTGCGAAGTTTTTGGGATCGACCCAGTTCGGGACAACCCATTTCCCTTCAGATCTGGCCCATTATCGTTTTTATTTCCACAAACCTTTAATCTTTTTAATAGATCTACATTTTACCTCTTAGGATTAAATCCATTTGAAAATGAACTCTACTTGCAAATGGACAGATCTAAAATCCTAATGTTCCTGAATGATTTCTTCAACATGCAGCCTAACATTTACCCAAGATAAAATATGTATATTTTCAGAGAATTAAATTACAAATAATTACCATTTTCACTAAATAAGTCTTCCAGAGAGTTGGGTAGATACAATAAGGGTAAATCAACATTTTACTGTGAGGTATCAGAGATACCCTGCATGTACCTTTGACCTAAATCCAAAAGGCCTCATGGTTTGCCTATTGTAGAAATAACAAAATCATCCCTAATCTGCCTTTCATAATTTCTCTAGGCCAAAATAAAAATTATTCTGACATAAATCCAACTCATAGAGAACATGCAAACCAAGGCCCATTTAATTCCATGAGCTCATATTTATTTGAGCATCTGGTGAGTTTTAGTGATTTAAACCCTTCTGCATGGGGTTATTTCACCAAATAAATCATTCCATGAGATATGTAAATCCAAAATGGGTTAATCCAATTTATAAATAAAGGTATTTTAAATACCTAACATGTTTACTTGGAGTCATAACAAAATCCTATGTAGAATTAATCGGGTGAAAATAACAAATTAACTACAAAACTATTTTTGGGATTTTCCTAAGGGCATTCTGTAATTGTTTTGGCGTGATTCCTACTCTCAGTGAACAAGCACTCAATGTACTACCTAGCCATCCAAGTAAATAATTTTTGGACTTACATATCTTTTATGGTGATTTATCCCCTAAAACTAGGGTTTATTTCACTAGAAACTCAATAACTAAATAATTAAAAGTCATAAAATAATGAAACCACTTTGAGTGGCTTTGTTATATCAAAACCTATCTGATGATATCATTATTTCACATTGATATCATACTGAACAAGGCTTTGGTTAAAACCCCCTTATTGAAGTAGGTTTGGACTACTAATCATAAAAGCAATTCCACTAAGCCAATTAAAGTAATTCCACTTGCTATAATCCCAAGTTAACCAAACTTACTGAAGTTAGTGGTGTATTGTATGTTTTTATGTTGTATTGCAATGTTGCTTGTTTGCATTGTATTGATTGTGGTATTGCTTGTTTGCATGTATACTTGATAACGAGGATAGTTGTGTTTGTGTTGATGTCAAGAAGAAGGGATCATCTTATTATTATTGGTATTCTAAGAAGAAGTCTAGGGACTTATTACGGATCACAGACGAGCCACCCTTCCTAAATCCCGATACTTGTCCTACTCCTTTTATTACTTGTTTTGTATCTCCCTTATGAACTGCATTATTTATCTGCATGTTTTGTTTACAACTATTACGATGATAACTTGGCTCCTCCAAGTTATTACTTGGTGTCTAGAAGGAAATTTTCCTTGTGAACAACCTATCATACCCCTTATATCAAGATTATGATGGTTAGCATCCTACCTCGTTGGAAACCTCGGATTTGACAAACAAAAACTGTTTGGGGGATTACCCCGCTACAAATGTTTTGAACATGTTTTGGAAAAACCCTTGGGAAGAGGCATCACTTCCAAGTGGATGTTTTAAAGAAATAAAAGTGATGACGAAGGATGAGAATGATGAACTTGATGTTGAGAAGGGATGTTCTACGCCTTTACCAGAAAAAATTATCCGTGCAACCACATTATCCCAGGAGCTGGGGCGTAGCTCGTAGTTTGTTTGCTTTAGCATGGCCTGCCCCTACACGTGCTATGGGGAGAAATCCCTTGAATTCTGGGCTTTTCCCACGTAAAGGTGTTCAGATCTAGGGTTAGCGGATGTCATTAACAAGGGCTAGTGCAACAATTGGGTCTCCTGCGGTCGGTATGACTAGGAGTACAGAAGAAGTGGAGTCAACAAATCAAGGTATTTCCCAAACTACGGTTTGAGTATACACGTGTATGGAAGCGAGGACTATGGTACGGTGAGCCACATAGCATTTCTTGGGAGGTCAAACCCAAAAGGGAATGTTGCCTTTGCTAGGGTCGATGAATGAAAGGTTATGTTTGATTATCCGAAACCCGTGTACTATGTGTAACGGGCTGTGGTTGAATCCTAGCATATGTAATGATTCTTGTGGGTAAGTGCACAAACTCTATAGAGTATAATCTATTTGAATAGCCATGTCCACAGTCAAGGACAGTTGTAAAGGTGATTTCCAGGAGTACCCAAGAGATGGTTTGGAAAAGATAAAAAGGATGTGACTTGGTCACGCGAGAACATGAGGTTAAGGTTTTGTTTTGACCATGAATGGTCGAATATGTTTAAAAAGGGTTTTCCCTCTAAAAATGTTTTCAAAAAGGTTTTTGACAAGGATATGGAGCTATCCAGCTTTAAAAATGGAGACATGTTTTCAAAACTCTTTTTAACAAAGATATAAAGATGACATATCTACAAGAGAAACTAGCCTTTTCAAAAACAACCCTAGTTAGAGCTATCTCCATAACCAAACTACATTATCTTGTTTACCTTATCTTGGTGGTTTGCGAGTACCATCAAAAGTACCCACTGGCATTGTCCCTAGCTATTTACTTAGTCAGACTTTCAGAAACACGAAGGATAATGGAGTCATTGACGTCTATGCGAGTTAGGCCGTCTTCCTAGTCAGTTACCTGTATGTTAAGACATGATTGGGCTCTACGTTTGATGAAGATTCGATGTTGAAGATTGTGTAGCCATAATGGCATCAATCTAAGTCTTATTCTCGTTAAGTTTTGGATGTTGTAATGATACTTGTCGGTTATGTTCCACGGCTCACTGATCATGGGACCGTGGATAGATGCATAACAGGGATTTCTAGGATAATAAATCCGAGGGACCCCACACATAAGGCCGATAGGACATGTATTGTTGCAGAGGCTGAGTGTAATTAGTATCTCTGTGATATTAATATAGACTCTTTTAAAAAAAAGATGGTGGTGCGCAATTATAATACATATAATAAACATCAAATCTTATTGGATACCAATGAATATACAATAAATATATATTTATTATTCCGTAAGGAATAACAATGTTATTTATTGTCATATCCCTTCAATTTTTAAGGAAGATAACATGTCTTAAAAGTTCATGTTACGTGAAAAAACTGATTCTTTAAATTTTCACCCATTCCCTGATGGTAAGCAGTCTCAACTCATACATCTAAAACTAACAAAATGCTTTGTATCCATTAATAGTAAAAAAATGACATTATTATTACTCCCTCGGTCTTAAAATAGTGGGAACTCTATGTAGCTTACAGTCTGAGAAACTCCAAACCCGACGGACGCGTGTGTAGTGCACGACGCGCATGTCACTAAATGACAAAATGAATCAAAGTTAGATAAGGATCAAATCTAAATTCAAAATGTTTTATAGATCAAACAATTTATCTGATTTAGGATCTGTTTTCACGGTTGGGCTAATCGCGGCGAGATCTTCGAAACTAGATGTCATGTTGATATGTTTCGATAAAAAAATTGGACCAAAAAGTTATCTACCCCTAGCATGTGAGTTATCCATATCATAGTATGTAAGTTATCCACCCTATAATATATAAGTTACTCGCCATATAAACGAGTTAGGTCGAGGCATTCTCACATTTCTCATGTGGGTAACTTTTGTATTTCTTTCCTCATGAAACTTTAGTTGCTCAATGTATTTTAGTTCAGATAATTAAATGTGAGCCACATGCTAGTTTAATTAGGATGTGTTAGCCTAGGTGTTAGGGTACCGAGAATTCATCACCCGTAGTGGCAGCGAAGGCTCTGTACACTAACACCCTTCAAGACTTCGTCACCTATACGCAGCGGTAGCGGCGATTGGCGATGAAACCAAGCTGCTAGACTACTGGTTGCGTGTTATGTTTGTTCACTAACAACTTATAGTGGTGGTTGGGTGGACCATAAGGCCTCATTTATTATATCATATATAAAATATGTTTAGATTTAATTCCTTTAAAAAATATTCTTGATGTTTGATACGGTAGCCTTTCGGGGTTGAGTCGCATGTATTCCGCTCGCAGAGACGGGCGATGAAGCTGAGCCGCTAGAATAACTTTTGTATTCTATTTATATGTAATTTGTTTTATAGTGGTGGATAAATTACATGTGTTATTGGGTGGGTAACTTACATGTTGAAGCATGGATAACTCTCCTGTTACTAGTGCGTAATTGTTATACAGTGTCATGAATAACTTTTGTTTATCTCTATGAATAACTTTGTACAATTTCCAGGATAACATTAGTTCTGTTTGTGGCCATTATATATTTCAAGCCCTGATTATCTTCATTTCAGTTAATTAAAAGTGCGATAGACTTATTTGATTTGTACATGGTATACTAGGTGTTAGGATAGCACTCGTTGTCATTGACTCGACGAAAATGGATTCTAAATCGGAGGGGTTCACATTTATGTTTTTTGCACACATAAAAAAACTCAAACACAGAACCTGTTCGTAGGGTGGATAACTGAAAGAGCATGTCAACCCTCACGTCTGGTTTTGGTAATTAATGACAAACTCTATGGACTAATGTTTGCATTGAGTTACACTTGTAGGAATTGTCCATTGGTATTGCTTGGACCATGTGTTGGCTTCAAGGTAAAAGAAATGAAGACGAAGAAGCAATGTCTAAGGGTTTTGGGCCTATTGGAATCATGTTGAATAAAGAAGATGATTCAAGGTTAATCAAGACGAAGAATGAGTCAATACTCAAGAAGAAATGAAGTTGTGCAAGTTCAATATGCACCATCTCTAGAAGATCACATGCTTGATGCTTGCCATCCTCGGTGGTCATGGATCGATGAAGACAAGCTCAAATAAGAGGTTTTCTCGTGGTGTATGGGGGAGCAAGTCGCAAGTCTTCATCAAGCGAGCACGAGCAATAGCAATCAAGAAAGTTGTTCCATCTTGAGGAGGACAAGATCATCTACATCAAGCTCAAGTGGAATGCTCAAGGTAAAGGTCACTAGTATAAACTCGTTACTTAGAGATAGTGCACTTAGACGGTTTGTTCCAAGTACGAAAAAAACCGCCTGTGTTTGTCACCCTCAGCCAGTTGTTTGTAGACGGCCGCCTCTACTAACTTTTTAAGCGGTTGTTTATCGTAGCCGACTTACAAAATGGACCAATGGGAGTCAGCTAATAAAAACAAGCAGCTCAGTATGGAACCTTAGATGGTCGTGACAAACAATCTTCTCTAAGACTTGGAGCAATGAGACGGTTATTGTTACAAGCCACCACGATTTGGTTGCCTGACACGTGCAGTTAGAACACAACTGGTTGTCCTGCCATGTGCAGTCCCTGCAAGTGCACCTCAGATGGATGATAATAAGAACCTCCTCTAAGAGTTGTCACGAGGAAGTGATTAGGGTTTTGCACCGCCTCCTAGATCTAGACTGAATCTGTGTAGACTCAATGGTCAGTTCCAGAGGCAGAGTACGGAGGAACTCCCGCCTGCATGTTCTTCCTTCCTATCTACTCTTCTTTCTATTTGATTTCTTTCTCTGGATTTAGTCTAATCATACACAAGTGTTTGTTCATATGGAGAGTTTGGGTTGCGCAAATTGTACATACGCTTCTCCAGATCTACTATACAAATGAGATTTTCTTGCTCTGTTTTCCCCCACTCTGTCTACTATACAAATGGGGTTTTCACTATGTTTGTTCTAAAGATTTTCTTTGATCTTTTCTTTTTTAAGTGCGCAGAACCAAGCTGTGGTGATGGATTTCTGTCATGTGTGCGGACAGCCAAGGCATAACTGTGGCCGTTCAAATAGGACCTCTGAGTCCTTCACCATCGTCCTGAACCAGCCAAACTTTCGGCAAGCTGTGGTCAGTAATTTTAGCCTCAATCTATCTACAAAGTACTAATGTTTATCCTCAATCATCAAAGTACCATCAGTCAATTAGCATGCCTATGTGTGAAGTAAAATTATTATTCCGATAGTTGGTAGCTAGGAATTTGAGATTTATTTGTTTGAGCAATTAGAAACATCAATGGGAATATCTTGGAAAGTTTCCTTCCGATTTTAGGAGTACTATAAAATTATTGTAACATGTGTGTTACAAAGACAATTTAAATATTTTAGGAGTAGTGGAAATTTTTTGTTTGAGAAGTTAGAAAAATCAATCAATTTCTTTCTATTTTTGCCATATATGCATCTCTTTTTGGATGTGATAAGCCACACACGACTACATGCATTTATGTTTTTCCTACTATTATATACATTTTATTAGTAGTTTTCTGATTATTTTAGGAGTACTAATTTCTTAGTTAGTAGTAAATCCTCCTTACTGTTATATGTATGATTAACATCACATATTTATTTGTTTTTTATCAGACTTTCCTTGCCACTTTAAGGAAAAACTCAACTAGTTTGGAGATAAGTGGTTACTAGCTTTGGCTGGAGGGCGTGTTTGAGCTTTTCCTGCTGAAAACGGAAGAATCTACATCCATAAAAGGACAATTTTTGTCATCTTTCTTGAGGACACACACTATTGCTATCCATGATGTGGTGACCTTTAACTTAATCACAGAAGCTGATGATGAAGAAGATGAAGGGGTGAAGAGGATGAAGACGAGGAAGGAGATGATCAGTCCATGTTTGAGATGAAAGTACATGCCCCTAATATGGACATCAAGGGATTCCAGACTGTTTATGGTATGTGTGTTTTTTCCATTAAATGTTTGTATTGCCTTCCATACTAATTATCTAGAATTCCTTTTAATGGTAATTGAATTTTAAGGATTTAGTGTGCCATTTGTGGATCCCTACATTATAGGTGTTTTTTGTAGGAGTGTTTTCACAGATATGCATCTAATTACTGTGGAAGACATGTACGCCATTACTTTTGAGATGTTGAAGGATGTAAGAAGGATATGCTGGCTTCATTATGATGATGATTTTTTCCATCTCTCTGACATGCAATACTATGTTACAAGTCTTAGTGCACTTAATGTAGATAACAACACCTTTGTGAGATATTCTACCTAAGTATATGGTTTGAATTTTACTTGTGTTTACTAATGTGTTTTAATTAATTCATTATTTCAGGTCATGCCATCAAGATTTGCACTTGGTTACAACATCCCAAAGAATGGCACAACTATGTTTCATAGTTATGGCATGGACGACACAGTTACTAGGGAGTACACTATCGTTCGTGGCAACTTGAACCAAATAGTGTTCTCCAATGGTTGGAACCTCTTCCGCAACATGAACCAACTTGAAGGCGGTTCACTAGTTTATGTGAGGTGGAAATAAGGGAACACTGCATTGGCTTCTGCATGATGAGAATTCGCTAAACCTCCAAGGAATACTGCATCCTTCTTTTGTCTAGCTAGATCTAATGTAGGATAATGTTTAATGTTGTGAAGAACTATATTTGAAGTATTAAATATGTTGAGAACAACTATGTTTGTAATATATTCATCTCTCTTGCATTTTGGTTATGAATAATTCGCAAGTTTTAGGATTATAAAAATCTGGAGTGTCTGAATATCTCCGGAGTTCCGAATATTCACTCAAGGAGACTTCCTTCAAGAAATACATGAAAAAAGTTTAAATTGATGGGAAATTCATATTTAAGTAACCAAATGATATCATGGCATGATTAAACATTGTAATTAGTTGATTTCTAAACACTTGCACCTTATTGCTCTACAGCAAGCACATGAACACTAGGAATTGTCATACCTTTCAGGGTATAAGATCCAAGATTTGTACTACACCATATATTTTCTTCAATGAATGAACCTAATTTAGTCTTAGGACTCAATTTAACACTAGCAAGCATGTATAACCACCTTCATTTTCTTTTTGGTTCTCAATAATTCTCAAATTTTTGGATTAAAAAATCCGGAGTGTCCAAATATATCTAGAGTTCTGAATATTCACCCAAGGAGACTTCCTTCAAGGAATACATGAAAAAAGTTTAAATTGGTGGGAAATTCATATTTAAGTAACCAAATGATCTCACATCATGATTAAACATTGGAATTAGTCGATTTCTAAACACTTGCACCTTATTGCTCTGCAACAAGCGCATGAACACTAGGAGTTGTCATACCTTTCAGGGTATAAGATCCAAGGTTTGTACTACACCATATATTTTCTTCAATGAATGAACCTAATTTAGTCTTAGGACTCAATTTAACACTAGCAAGCATGTATAACCACCTTCATTTGCCTTTTGGATCTCAATAATTCTCAAATTTTAGATTACAAAAATTTGGAGTGTCCAAATATATAAGGAGTGCCTAGATATTTTGTTACGGTAGAGATTGGGGATTTCTTGATATTAAATGGAAGGGGATTTCTACCGGAGGCGGTCCGTAAAAATAACCTAGGTCGGCTTCCTCTCTTCCAGATCGAGCTTCCCCTCTTGTCGCCCCTAAGTCTAGAACGAGGCCTCCGCCATGCATCGATGCTAGCGACCCCCCCTCCCCCGCGACGATGAGTGCCACCCCACCGTAGATCTAGAGATAATTATTGTTAGAAATTGTGACTAGAGATTAGAATTAGCGTAGAATATGTATCTGAAGATTTAGTATGTAGTTAGATTAACTAATCATCTATGGTTTTATATATTGTATAGGATATATGGAAACATGCCATCTTTCTAAGACTCACCACAAGGAAATAATCTTGTCAACTGGCTCACTGTTCATTGTTCATCTTGTACCTGGTTATTTCGAGAAATTAGTGGTATATTATTAAAACTTATATTATTTAAATTCATCTCATACCTGTTCAGCATATTAAAATCATTAATTTAGTGTGTGATTTTGGTGCATAGACTATACCATGCAATGCAAGGGCACAATTCAATGAACTCACATGAGATATGGTGCGATTACGAGCTTGTGGGAGGACATACATGGTTCAAGTGCAAAAATGGCCATCTAGGACTCGATTGGGAGGTGGAGGGTCACGGCAGTTCATTGCTGATAACCATCTTACTAGAGATGGTCAGTTGGTGTGATTTTCCTTACAAGGAGACAGACTAAGGTTAGTTGTCATCTATCTAAACAATGTTGGCAAAGAGGAAGAATATGAAGAATAAGAGGAAGAAGATGACAAACCTCCTATTGACTAGTTATCTCCTAGAGATGCAAACTTACTGATGGTGAGAATGTTCATCTCCAACGAATCATCCCTCCAAGTAATTCCTTCATTGGATTCCATTTGTAACCCGCTTGACGAGGACGAATGTCGAGAGGCACCTTATGGTAAGTATATCATGTCACCGTGAAGCTATACATATCGATATATTATATTACTTATGATAATGGTCGCATGTAACATCGAGTCATCTTACCTTTTCATCGTAGAAATTACCATAGAACATGGTTTACCATCTTGATATCTCTCAAGATGGCTTGGTTGGACTACACCTTGGACCACGAGGTGGCATCAGCACTGTCGAGTACAAGACGCATTTTGATGACCGCATCTCCTTCACCATTGATGGGTGGAAGAACTTCCTCCAAACCGAGAGTCTCAAGATTGGACAAGCCATACCCATCACTACGAGGTTGACCATGCACAGGGACCTGCATATGATGTTTATCATCGACATCATCAATGATTTGGCATCCCCATCGCACGGAGGAGTACGTCATGTGACCTTATTAATATTGTTTGCTAGACTATCTAAACCAACTTTTACTATAGCTAGCTAGTTTCATCTCTATAATTTGGACAAAATTCATGTTAGTTGTTTAATATTGTATGATAAGTGCTCAAGGCTGCCGATCTCATCTTCCAAATCTTTTGACCTATAATGGGCCTCTTATCTCCCTTACTTCCTTTGTGTAAATAACCTATAATTCAAACGAATAATGTTTCCTAGGAAATGAAATTTCAGTTAGTCCTTTTAAAATTCAAGGCGGTTGTAATTTCTAGCCACCTAAGGGAAGTACTTGGTAGAAAAATATGAAATTCGCACAATGGATATTGTTAGAGAAGTTTTCCATTTGCAGTCATCTAAGGTTAGTACTTGGTGGCAAAGATCTGAAAATATTTGGATAAATATTTCAGACCTGTGCCAAATTTCCATCGTTCCCCGCCTGCTGAGGTTAGTACATGACCCCCAATGTACAATGGCGCCACTGCCGCCGCCCTTAACCACCGCCGCCTCCAGTCCACTGCCTCTCCTTCTCGCCGCCTCCGGTCCACTGCAGAGCGGACGCTCTTCCTTGCCTCCTAGGACTCCTGCATCGTCCAGATAGGTGTGCGTGAAAACCAAACCCCCAAAACCCTAATGTACAGTTTCGCTTTAGGAATTTTCCATGGAATTTGCCATTTTATTTCTCGAATTTAAGGTTCAAGGTTTCCGAGCTATAGAGACCCGACGGTGGCATCGGGAGAGCCTCCCCCAACCTATCTCTATCTATCGCACCTCTTTTCCTCTTGTATACATATCAAAATATGCAATTCTTTATTGATTTCTCATTGTTCGTTGCCCTTCTAGCAATATAGATTTCATTATCACTTCATTAATATGCTTGCATCTTGTTTATTTGATGAATTTCAAATTCCTTGGCTATGTATGATTTTTATTAATGTATGATAATAATAACTATGTTTCTGTTTTCAGTGTAATGCACTCTTATACTTGATTGTATTAAAATGCTCAGTATATGTATCTATTTAACATATGGTAACCTATAGTGATGTTGCAATAATGCTCTGTAGAGATGACAGTGTTGCCATTAGCTATGGCAGTTTTGAATTCCAGTATTCAGAAGGGACCAGTGAGAGGCTTGAGTTTAGAGGTATCAAAGAACATCAAAATTCCAGTCATGTGTTTTAAATTTGTATGTGTTTAGATCATAGATAGGAATATTCCACCGCATTGGAATTTGTATATGTTATTCCATCAGGGCCTCAACAAAAGGGGACCACTGATTTTCATAAGAAGATCCTTTTTGGAAATGACATGTATCTGAAAGAAGTTCATGTATACTTTCTCTTAGACTGGTGTGAACCCGATTTTCCACCAAAAATCAAGTACTACGTCTATAGGTTTCCCTATTCATCTTCATGGAAAAGAAGTGCAAGCTGGTAAGATGATATACTCTTGAACATGTGATCAACAAGCTACCCTATGATATTTAAATACTTCCAGTAATCACAAGCATGCTAATTCTTCAATTCTTTGTACTTGCGTAGACATTTGGGGCTAAGTTCATAAGAAAATACCTAAAAGATCACCTCGATGAACCACTTGATGTCCATGTTTGGCAAATGAACAGCAATGAGTCAAACATGGTTACGATGAACTCGGGAGTTGGGTCAAATGAAATCTTGACGACTGGATCGGAGAAGGTTGTGAGAAGCTTTAACTTAAAGCAGGATAGCACTGTCTTTTTTTGCTTTGATGAAAATGATAATGGAGAGGTATATATTCTGTATCAGCAACTTTCACCAGGCGGCCCATTATAAATGCAATGCTGATTTTTAGAGAGTACTAATTATGCTTGTTTGACGTATGGACTCCACTTTGTATGTACTGCCATAAAGTAATGGCTAAATATGTATGGATTTCCCCAACTATCTGGCTAATGTTAATCGTTAATATAATGGTCTTCTTTTGACTAGCTACTGAAGTACTTAAGTTAATCTGTCTATCTGGCTGCTGAATCATGCTTATGTGGCATGTTAGCTATGATTGAGTTCGAATTAACATGTTCCATACTATTTAAAAGGTTTTATATATACACACGGGAGACAGTCACTTTAACTAACCTCTTCGAGACATCCTAGTTCTGGCGATGGTATGTATTTGAATCTGACTCCGAGTGCGTGACTATTGGAGACGGTCCCTACTTGGGGCCGTCTGAGGGTGAGGACTTCTTGCAAGCACTCATGAATGCTAGCTGTCTCTAGCTCGTACATCTTAGAGGCATTTCACTTTTTGCATCGTTTGAGATCGTGTATCTTAGATCCGTAAAGGAAAATCGGCTCAGGTGGTGTTCTCTTAGAGGCTATGCACTTGAGCCGGAACTAGAAACCGACTGAGGCCTATGGAAAATTGATGTCTCTAAGTAACGCGTTTGTACTAGTGGGTATGATCTTGATATGTTTGACCTTTTGTCAGTTTCATATTATTAGTGGGATACCGGTTTAAGATAGATATCTGTACTATTAAAAGAGGGGCTCTCGAGTGAGTAACTTGAACGTATCTGAAAGTACAAGGATGTCACCTAGAGGGGGGTGAATAGGTGGTTTAAAACTTTTACGAGAGGGGCTCAACAAAGGCAAAATTAAAATAGCATTTACTTTGTCAAGCACAAAACCTAGAACAACTAGGGTTCACCTATGTGCACCAACAACCTATGCTAAGCAAGATAACCAACTATGTGATAGCAAGATATAGACTTCAAGCACAGAGGCTATCACAAAGTAAGTTGCATAAGTAAGAGCTCGGGTATAGAGATAACCGAGGCACGCAGAGACGATGATGTTTTACAGAGTTCCTCCCAACAATGGAGTACGTCTCGTTTGGGGAGGGGGTGGTTTCAAACCACCAATGCCACAAAAGGCCTCCCTTGTTCTCTGGTGAATCTCACCCCAATGGGATCGATCCACACTTCCACTATCGGTGCACTTGTCGGTGGCAATCCGGAACCTCTCACAAGATTTGGGCACTTCTCCATAATTAAATTGGAGGCTCCCAACAAACAAGCTTGGGGAAATATCCATAACTTAATTGGAGGCCCCAAGAAATCCACAAACCCGCAATACAACTAAACCATCTAGGGTTCCAAGAACCCAAGAGTAAAAAGCTTCTCACCTTTCACCTAATCGAATCCTCACCGAGAACTCAAACCAATGCACCAAATGCAATGGCAAGGACACAAGAAGTGCCCAAGTCCTTCTCTACCAAATTCCACCAAAGCTACCAAAACTTATGGGGGAATAAGAGAGGAAGAACAATGGAGGAAATCCACAAAAGACTCCAAGATCTAGATCCCAAGATGTTCCCCTCACTTAGATGAGAGATTTATTAGTGGGGTTGTAGATCTAGATCTCCTCTTTCAAATTCCTCAAGAATATGCAAGAATCATAGGAGAGATTGAGGGATAGAAAGCTCAAGAAGGTCAACAACGGAGGGGAAAACTTGCAAGAAAGGTTTGGGAACCATTGGGGAAGAAGTGCCCCTTAAACAGGTCCCTACAAATCCAACTGTTAGGCCTAGGAATCACCTAGTCCGGAGTTTTTGGACTGGGACCGGAGTCTCTGGTGTACCCTAGGCTAAACAGGGACAAACTGGGGGACATTCAGTACGTGGTCCGGAGATAGGCCGGAGATTTAGTCTGGAATCTCCGGTCTTACAAAAACTCGCAGAAAGACCAATACGAAAACAAACATAACTTTTGCATCCGGACTCTGATCTTGGGCTTGTTTTAAAGAGGACAATAAGCTCTAAAAACTCATACAGTAAACATCATAATACAGCAAGGAAGGATAGAACCAAATTACAAAAGGTTTGACCTCTCTCAAAAAGACGAACTAGTAAAACCTCCAACATCGGAAACACAATAGGGAATGCATATGAAATCTGTTTTTGATGAACTAGACATTGTTATGAATATTAACATAATCTATAAATCCTAACATGGGTAAAAAACAAATAATGGAAGGTTTTACCTATCTCCAAAAGACAAACTGGTAAAACCTCCAATATCGAAAACACAATAGAGAATGCATATGAAATCCATTTTCGATGAACTAGAGTTTGTTATGAATATTACCACAAAATCTAGAACCTTGATACGTCCCTTTTGCATCACTATTCTATTTCATAATTCACTGTTATTCATTGATATATTTCATATTAAGAGATGATACTTATGTTATTTCATCTATTTTTGCATGATTGATGACTTTTGGAGCATGCACCGCTGCAGTCAGGATTCTGATGGAAAAGGTGTTGTTTGGAGGAAAAATTCGCGAAGATCAGAAAATCCAGGAAAATACATGGAAAATCCTATTTTTCTAGAAGATGAAGGAAGCCAGAAGGAGGAGTGGAGATGGGCCATAGGGGGCACCACCACCCCCTGGCGCGGGCTACCCTGGGTCGTGCCACCAGGTGGTGTGGCTGCCTTGGCCCACCTCTAGCTCTCCCCTCTGGCATATATAATCCTCCCGAATCCCTAATACCGGAGGGCAACCATAGAAAGAATCCGCTGCCTCTGCGGGGCGGAAAACACCGAGAGAGAAAGATCTCTCCGGCAGACAGAATTCTGCCAGGGGAATTCCTTCCCAGAGAGGAGAGATCGTCGCCATCAACACCACCATCAAGCTATACTTCAACGGGATCATCATCACCATCATCACCACCATCATCTCCACCAGCACCCTCATCACGCTCTCCATATTTCTGTAACAATTGGGTTGAATCTTGCATAGTTCTTAGGGGAAACTTTCCCGGTGTTGATTACTCTTTGTACTTGATGCTATTGAGTGAACGATTGAATTATTTTTTATGTTTAAATTGTTATACATCATTATTCCATCTCTGATCATGATCCATATGATGTCTTGTGAGTAGTTTGTTTTGTTCTTGAGGACATGGGAGAAGTCATGTTGTTAGTAGTGGAGTTGTGTTGAGAAAGATTCAATAGTTTGATATTTAAGTTGTGGTGTAATTCTTCTAGTGGTGTCATGTGAATGTCGACTACATGACACTTCACCTATATGGGCATAGGGGAATGCATTGTGTATTTGGCTACTAATCGTAGGGGTTGTCGGAGTGACAGAAACTTGAACCCCCGTTAGGAAACCATTGCACAAGGGATGTTAGGGTCTTAGAGTTTAAAGCTGTGGTTAGGTTTCTACCTTAATTACTTTCTTCTACTTACGGATGTTTGCAAGGGGTATAATCACAAGTATGTATTAGTCCTAGGAAGGTCGGTACAATAGCACAGGTTCACCCACACAACACTTAGCAAGCTAAAGAAGATTAATCAACTATATGAAGCGAAAGCAGTTGACAATATTCCCATGTGTCCTCGAGAACGTTTGGCCATCTTAAGTAATACAACGGGCTTGTCCTTTGCTGAATAAAGGATTGGTCCACTTGCTGCATTTATTCCTACTGTCTTTTATTTACTCGTACTTCGTTTACTTGCTGTATCAAAAAACCCTAAAAATCCGTTTGCTAAGAATTTGTAGAGAATTCCTGATCCATACCACTAGCCAGCACCTTCTGCTCCTCGTTGGGTTCGACACTCTTACTTATCGAAAATACTTCGATACACCCCCTATACTTGTGGGTCATCAAGACTATTTTCTGGCGCCGTCGCCGGGGAGTGAAGCGCTAATGGAGAGTGGAACTGGTAAAGGAAACTTCTAATGTGAGTATTATTTACTTCTGTTAGTTGCTTTATTTTCGTTATGGATAATTCACTGAGTTTCTTATTTGGTAATGCTACTACCACTTCTAAGGTAGTAGATGAACCACCACCTGCTGAGAATGATGCTTTCAAAATACCTACAAGAATTATTGATCGTGTTATGGATAACTACTATGTTGGGGATGGAACAGTCCATCCCGGTGATCATTTGCTCTTTATACACGAATTATGCAGGTTGTTCAAGTGTGCAGGTATTACTACAGATCAAGTCAAGAAGAAGTTATTCTCATTATCACTGAAAGGAAGAGCTGAGGAATGGTATAAGCTACTGAAGAATGGTCAAGCTCTTGAATGGGAGGAAATAGTACCTCTCTTTTATTCGAAGTTGTGTCCTCCTAGTGAGATTCATAAGGATCGGAATCAAATATACAACTTTTGGCCTCTTGATGGAGAGAGTACAGCTCAAGCTTGGGGGAGATTGAAGTTACTAATGCTCAAATGTCCCATTCATGAGCTCCCCAACAATATTATTATCAATAACTTTTATGCAAGGCTCCCTCTACATGATAAGGATTTATTGGATGCTTCTTGTGCTGGATCATTCACTCGCATGGAAGAAGAAGCTAAATGGGATCTTCTAGACCGTATTCAAGACAATGCTGAAGCTTGGGAGAATGATGAAGGTATAAAGTCAGGTATAAATTATGATTATGAATGCATTGAATCTTTTATGGGAACTGATGACTTTCAAAATTTTAAAAATGCTTATGGTCTAGACTCTCAAGCTATTGCTTCTTATTTTAATGCTTTTGCTTCCTACATTGAAGTGCCTAAAAGAAGTGGAATAAGTATCATGAACCTTATAAAGATGTTGCTAAGAGTGTTCCTTCAAGAAATACTAAAGTTTATACTGCTAATCATGTCTTACCTGAACCTTACATTGAGAAAATCCCTTTCCCAGTTAAGATAAAGGAACATACTATGCTAGCTAGTATGTTTAATGAAAGTACAAATAAAGCTGTTGAACCTGATAAACAAATGGTTGATGAACCTATTATAGCAAATGTGAAAGACTTTGTCACTAAGTATGAAGATGAGGGACACACTATCCTTTGTAAGGATACCTCTAATATTATTTCACAAAGTAGTGTTATGAGAGCTAGTATTCCTGTGTTTTCTGTTAGAATAAGTGATCATTGTTACGATGGTCCTTGTGATAGTTATATTGTTAAGTTTATGCAGGATACTGAAAGTTACTATGAGAGAGGGAAAAGTGTTCTTATGCATCTCAATAATATCAAGTTTCCTCGTTTTATGCTGAAAGTTTTTATGTTGCACTTGTTTTGCCTTCCTATGCTAGTAGCCTCTGGTTTCAACAATTTGTTTGTTTACAAAATTCCTTTGCATAGGAAGTGGGTTAGACTTAAATGTGTGTATTTTTGCTTCTTAATGCTCTCTTTCACTTCAATTCATATTTTATGTGAGCATCTTTGAAATCATTATGCCCATCTTAATGGCTATAAAGAAAGAGCTTTTTGGGAGACAACCCAATTTATTTTTGCTTTCAGTATGTTTTTGTTTCTTTGAGTCTTGGAAGTTATTACTTCGGCAATAACCTCTCCTTATCCTTTTTGTTTGGTTTTTGTGTCAAGATCAACCTCTAATGAGAGAGAAGTAAGATTTGGGGAAGTTGCTGTCCCGAAACAGATTTTTGTGCTTCACCGTAAAACTTCGTGAGAGATCTCTGTATGTCGGATTGAGCTGTAATTTTTTGTGCTTCTGCCCCAAGTTGTTATTTAACTTTCTTTAGTTTTGCACTTTTTGATTTGAGCAACAGAAGATTTTCTAAAAAAATTGATCTTTACCTGCTGGTCTGTTTTGACAGATTTTGCCACTCTTGCATTTGCTTCTTTATTCGATTTCTTTTTTGAATTCTTTTGTGGTTTTCGGAAGGAATTGCTACAGTAGCTTATGTTTTGATGTTTTTCAGTTGAAGTTTGGACTCAAAAGGTTTTATCACTTCACTTATACTAATGTTGCTAATGAGAACTGTGTGAAGTTTTGTGTGAAAGAAGTTTCCAGGTAGTGGAGATAATGGTGTAATAAGGAAGTGAAAGGTTTCATGACTCAAGTAATAAGTGTATGAAGATGAATATATTGATGTTATTCACGTGGTGACTCCGGAAGAATCTACTAGATTACCAAATTCATAGACCTCCAGAGTCCGTTTTCAAATAGGTAACAGTTCTGGTAAGAAAAGTTCCGCGAAAGATCTGTCCAGTTATATTTTTGCAGTTTTTAGTTAATAAGGAAAGCTACGAAGTGAAAGAGGAAGGGAAACGGAGCCAGGATGGCTCACACCACCCTGTGGCACAGGCCCACCCCTGGCCGCGCCACCAGGTGGTGTGGCCACTACAGACCCCATCTCCAACCCGTTTTCTCCCAGTACCTTCCTTTTTACATGAAACTTCCAAATATATAATCCCCCGGATCTCCCAAGGTTCATATATCATGTTCTCTTCGTGTTTTCATTTCGATCTGTTTCTGCCAGGAACTATTCTTGAAAGTTTCGAAGCACAATGGTGTCCACCAAGGATAAAGGAAAGGAACCTATGGAGGAAGATATCCAAGACACCGGGTAGGAGAAGGAGATTAAGAGTGAAGGTGAAGAGGACACAAAGCAAGGCCAACATCCTCACACCGACACTACCATTGCAAGCATTGGAGTGTTGGCAAGATCTGGCAGGGTCAGGAGGACTGCACGGATGTTAACTAGAGGGAAAACTCTACGTCACTGTTTAGCTCCACGGTCACTTCCTCCATGCACCAAGAATCCTTTCCATACCCGTATCCATAAGCATCAACACCAGAATATGCCCAAGGAGAAATTACCCTCCAATTGGGACTTGCCTCATTCTAACCATGCAGGGAAAGAAGACTTCAAGGAGGAAGAGTGGGAAAAGAATCGCAAGAGCTGGGATCCACAATCTGACATGATCATGCACCGTATCGAGCACAACTCGGAGTTGATTCGTACTATCACCTTCGAGATTGAGGACTTGCGGAAACTGATCAAAGAGCTCATCGAGAGATTACCACCACCACCGAAGGAGTAATTCGTCATCAGGTTTGGCATCCCCTTGGTTTGTTTCAAACTTGAGGGAGTGTCGCGGTATCACATCACTATCTTCTATCTTTTACCTTTTTAGTAGAGTCATATCATGAATAGAGAAGTTATCATGTAGGATGGTTTGCATTATGGAAGTGTCCCCTCTCTCGTTAGATATGTATCCCTTAGTGTGATTTGTCGTTGTGGAATATTAATGAGAAGTTCTATCATTTACTCCTTTGCATATCTTATATTAGTTTCCAATTCGTGGTTATATGATTGATCTTGTTGTTAGTATTGGTATCACTTTGGGATCATTGAGTTAATTTAGTTGGTTTTGGCAAACCTGGCTCGGTCAGTAGCAACACTATTTTTGAGAGTTGAATGAAAAGATAAAAGTACTCTAAAGAAATATAATTTCATCATCTTTCTTTCTTGATTTGCTCAAAAGTTTAGTATTCTCTAGTTAAGATCTTTTGTGCTTCCAAGGAAGATTGCATGTTTGTTTTTTATCACTTGTATGTTTATTTGTTTCCTTCAACTCTTATACTTGCTACCCAGCCTTGCTAGCCAAAAACCTGTACTGAGAGGGAATACTTCTCGTGCATCCACTTCCTTAAACCAAAACCCATGCCATTTGTGTCCACCATACCTACCTATTAGCATTATTTATATTCCAAGTAAATTCATGTTTTTATATACTGTTGGGGGGATACCCCCGGGTAGGGTCACGCCGGGGTATAAAGGCCGAGTTAGCCGAGGTTCGGCAAGGCCAAAGCAGATGCTGGCCGGGTCACCTCAAGGCAGGCCGAGTCACGGGGTAATCCGGACCTGGGGGCGTTCGCCTAACTAGCCCTAATCCGACTTAAGCGGTGAGTCGGAAGCGTATGTCTAACCTTTATGCAGTAAAAGGGTGTGGCCGGATGAACCATCGTCCGGGTCACGGTAACCTTCTAGGAGAAGGAAGGAATCTTGCTGGTCAAAAGGAGCCCCGGTACGCACTGCCTAAGCGAAGCGAGCAAGGACCTGACCACCGGGGCGTGGCCGACAAGCGTGACGACGCCCGTGTCAGCTGACGAGCTAAAGCGTAGCTGACGAGGGGCGGGGCGTGGCTCACGTAGCTAAAGCATAGCTGACGAGGGGGAAAAAAGCACCCCGGTCGGTTTACCACTTTGGGAGGGGCATATTCTTAGGAATATGCCTCCACGTATGCCCTAGGCAGAAACCGAGCCTCCCCTATAAAAGGGGGGCTAGGGCTTCTGTAGAAGGGGTTGGTCTCTCTACGATGCAGTTTTGTGCTAGGGTTTCAGGTGTGATCTGTGGGTAAGAGTAAGAGAGCTCCTTCCTCATCTCGCCAATACAGCTCTAGGAGCACTTGTAACCTTGGAAGTAAATCAAAACAAGCTCTTGTGTGGAGAATCACTTCACTATCCCTCCCTGGATTCCCCTAGCGAGTATTAGTCCCCACCTTTAGCCTATACATGGCATGTGCCGTGACACCACCACGACAGTTGGCGCCCACCGTGGGGCTAGCGGCACTAGCAGGGGTCAAGATCCGGACGGGAAACTTCATCGCCACTGGAGAGTGCATCGTCTCCGGGCTCGTCCAGCGCTTTGAAGCGCGGGACTTCGTCAGCGACAACGCAGGCTGCTTCGGCACGCGCCCTCTCCCACGCAATGGCGTCTTCCTCAAGCTCGGCGCACACAAGGTCTACGTCGCAGTGGACGTGTTAGGCGTTCATCCGCGCCACGTTGTCGAAGCAGGCGAACCGCCCCTCACTGCGGCTCGCGGGGGACGTATCGCTCGTTACCCGGACCATGCAGAGGTAATGATGACAGCGCCGGGAGCGGTTACGAACAAGGATCCGGCGCCAGATCCGGAGGTGACACCCAAGGCACCAAGGAAAGGAAGGGGTCCTCCCCTAGAGAGGCCGGAGAACGTGCTGAGAGAGGCAATAGATAGCTTGGCAAACCCTGTAGTAGCAGCGATAGATCCGGCTCGCGCACAGGCCGAGCTGGAAGAAACTCGGCAGAAAATACTAGAGGGCGCAAAGAAAATAGCCGAGGCCCAGCGGTCGTTGAACATGACGCTGCGTGAGTACGCAAAGGCGAACAAAGTTGATGCTATAAAATTTAAAGGGAGGAATCTCATGAGCGAAATGAACAGAGAAGGTGATGTCGAAATCGAGGAATCAGAAAACTGTCTTTCCGTGGGGCTGCCGAGGTATAGTACACCGGCCAAGAACCTCAGAGCGGCGGATGCAGCTGCATCCGAGTTAGAGGGACTGACGGGTGAAGCCCGGCAAAGGCAGCAAAACCGGGTTAACGAGCTGGTTCAGATTGCGGACAGGCAAAACGAGGAACTGCTCAGGGCGAACCCGGAGAGAGCTGGGGCCTCCAAGATCGTCCATTCGGCGATGGATAACCCGGAAAAATCCGCTGGAGCTGCGTCGTCCCCTCATGGCGATCCAAGGAGAGAGGAGGTGGTAACCTCGGCCAGACGGAACAAACAGATTGTCCCGTATGACCCGACACAGGCGGGGAAAGAAAAAGAATTGCAGAAAAATGATGATCGACGGAGTGTGAGCCGAGGCGAAGCTGGCCGAGGTAACCGTGACCAAGGCAATGCCGGTCGGAGGAACGTTGTCAACGGCAATGCCGGGCAGCAAAACTCAGCAGGGGCAAGACAACCGCAGCAGCGGAACATACCGAGGCAAGAGCACAGTGCCGGCCGAGGTATGCAACAGAAAGGTGCGCCGCAGGAATGAAACCGGTATAACGACGGTGATTCGGAGATGGCAAATGCGGGATATCCAAGACCGGACTATCATGTGATAGGTTCGAGACTGGGAAGCAGGGATTTGATGCCGGACGATGCAAGGTTGAAACTGGATCGACTATATAGGTCGGAACAGATAGAATGTCAGGGTCCGCCGGGTCCAGCATGTTTTGGACCCCGGATCATGAAAGAGCCACCAGTCCCGAACTTTCAATTGCCCAGGGGGACCAAGACCTATGATGGTAGTACCAAGCCAGAGGATTGGCTGATAAACTATGCTACTGCTGTAAAAATTGCCACAGGCAACCTGAGATGGGCCGTACGATATGTACCCCAGATGTTGGAAGTCCCGGCAAGGGTGTGGTTGAACAATTTGCCACCAGGAAGCATCAACTGCTGGATTGATTTCGAGGAAATGTTCATCAGCAATTTTTCGAGTACGTATCAAAGGCCAAATAGGCCACAGACCCTAGCCATGTGTAAACAGCGACCCAACGAGACGGACCGGGAGTTCTTGACCCGGTGGTGTACCGTGAGAAATTCGTGTGAGGGCGTGATAGAATCACAGGCCATAGCATGGTTTGCACAGGGGTGCAGGTATGGAAGCGAGTTATGGATGAATTTGCAACAGAAAATGCCGGCAACATTGTCAGAGATGATCCGGATCGCAGATTCGTATGCATTGGGTGACCCGACCCAACCAAGGCTCGCCTCAAACGAGTCAAGCGACGAGTACTATCAGAGGGATGGATCCGGATCATCCCGGAGAAATGATTACAGAGGAAAAAGGAGAGATGATCGACCGGACCATCAGTACGGTTCGCATCAAGTAGCGGCCGTGAATCAAGATCAGCCCGGAGCAGGGGGTAGTCAGCGCTAGAAAACTGGAGGTCAATGGACCCCAAGGAACGATGGGAAGAAAACTTGGACACCGGAGCAAAAGAAGCAATGGCAAGAAAGGAAAGACCGTCCGAGGTATACTACGAGTCAATGTTGGATCAGCCGTGTAAATTTCACACGCCAAATCCAAACAACCCAGCGGGTCATACGACGAGGCAATGCGAGTGGATGCGCAAGATCGAGCAAGGTGGTTCGGGGAATGCTCAGGCACCCCGGAACGATCAGCCTCGGCAGGAGTTACCCCGGCAGCAACTGCTCTCCGAAGCGAACGCGCAACAGCCGATGTTGCCTCCCCCTCCGCCGAGGTATGATAACAATGAAAGAAGGGATGCAGTGCACCAAGTAGAAAATCAGCAGCAGCCGGATCAGAGGCACCCCGGAAATGAGGGGAGAAACGAGTATAGGGAGCATCACCAGAGCTACTGTGTATTTACCACAGAAGAAACTGATAGAAAAAGCTTGCAGCGTAGGCATATGGAGATGAATGCGGTAATGCCGGCAGTGACGAGGTACATGCCTTGGTCGGATCAGGAAATCACCTGGAGCATTAGGGATCATCCCAAGCTCATGCCGAGCCCTGGTTCGTATGCGTTGGTGCTAGATCCTACATTCATTGGGCCTAACATTAACGTGAGATTCTCAAAGGTACTGATCGACAACGGCAGTAGCATAAACATCATGTACGCGGACACAATGCGCTAGTTGGGTATCTCGGAGAACATGCTCCAAGCCACGAGGACAACTTTCCATGGCATTGTGCCCGGCATTTCTTGCGAGCCCATAGGCAAGGTCCGGGTCGACGTCTTGTTCGGCACGAGGGACAATTGCCGAACTGAAAATCTGGAGTTCGAAGTGGTGAACTTAGAAAGTGCGTATCATGCATTGCTCGGAAGGCCAGCGCTGAACAAATTCATGGCAAGCTGTCATATAAGCTATTTGAAAATGAAATTGCCCGGACCAAACGGAGTAATTACGATTGCTGGGGACTTCCGACGTTCCATGGAGTGTGCGTCGGCCGGATCAAACTTAGCCGAATCACTTGTGATCGCGCAGGAAAAAAGAAAAATTCAAGAGGTGGCGGCATTGGCTCAGTCCGCGCAGCAGTATATGCCGGCGCTAAGTAACCCCCATGGAACTGTCTCCTTCCAGGCCACGAAAGATACCAAGTAGGTTCTTGTTGATGACATGTTCCCAGAGCGCACCGTAACAATTGGTGCCGGGCTAAGTGATAAATAGGAAAGCGAGCTCGTCAGCTTCCTCCGTGAGAATCAGGATATTTTTGCTTGGTCCACACAGGACTTGCAAGGTGTTCTGAGGGAGTTGGCCGAGCACTCTTTAAGTGTGAGACCCGGAGCTAAGCCGGTGAAGCAACCTCTCCGCCGCTTCGCCGAAGATAGGAGAAAAGTCATTGGGGATGAGATAGCTCGGTTGCTAGCTGCAGGATTTATCATGGAAGTTCTTTACCCGGATTGGTTGTCTAATCCGGTGTTGGTGGAAAAGAAGAAAGATGATCCGAACGTGGTAGTGGTTTGGCGCATGTGTATCGACTACACGAACCTACAAGGCGTGTCCGAAAGATCCATTCCCGCTGCCAAGAATAGATCAGGTCATAGACTCAACTGCGGGATGTGAACTGTTGTCATTCATCGATGCGTACTCCGGTTTCCACCAGATACCTTTGAATCCGGATGATCAAATAAAGACTACGTTTATTACCCCGTATGGGGATTATTGCTATCGCACCATGCCGTTTGGTTTATGTAATGCAGGTGCAACGTACCAGAGATGTATGCAAAAATGTTTGCATGAACAAATAGGTCGAAATGTACAGGTATACGTGGATGATGTGGTTATCAAGACCAAGGAAAGCAAAACGCTCCTTGACGATATCAGGCAAACATTCGCAAACCTAAGGAGGTTCTGGATGAAACTTAATCCGGAAAAATACACCTTCGGTGTCCCGGCTTGAAAATTGCTCGGCTTTCTGGTTTCCAGCCGAGGTATCGAAGTTAATCCAACCAAGATCCGGGCCATCGAACGAATGGAACTGCCGAAGTGTCTTAACGATGTCTAGAAGTTTACAGGTTGCCTGGCCTCGTTAAGTCGGTTTGTATGTCGGTTAGGAGAAAAGGCATTGCCTCTCTATCAACTGATGAAAAAGTCGGATAAGTTCATTTGGATGCCGCAGGCGGATGAGGCCTTTACTCACCTAAATAAAATGTTAGCCACGGCGCCAGTGCTAGCCTCCCCACTATCAAAAGAGCCAATGTTGCTCTATATAGCCGCAACCAACCGAGTTGTAAGTGCAGTGATAGTGGTGGAGCGTGATGAGGAAGGAAAGTCAGTGCAAAGGTCGGTGTATTATTTGAGTGAAGTATTGTCAACCTCAAAGCAGAACTACCCACACTATCAAAAGGTGGCGTATGGCGTGTACATGGCCGCCAAGAAATTGAAGCATTACTTTGAAGAGCATCCCATCCGGGTCATATGTGAGGCCCCTATATCCGAGATAATGAGTAACAAGGATGCAAGCGGTAGAATTGCAAAATGGGCAATTGAGCTAGCTCCTTACGCTCCGCAGTATGACTGGAGAGAAGCCATAAAGTCTCAGGCTGTGGCAGACTTTTTCGTGGACTGGGCCGAGGTACAGTACGAACCACCACTTCCAGATCCGAACTATTGGCGGATGCATTTCGACGGATCAAAAACCAAAACCGGGCTAGGTGCCGGAGTCGTACTCACGTCGCCAAAGAAGGACCAGTTGAAATACGTGTTGCAGATCCACTTCACCGCATCAAATAATGTCGCTGAGTATGAAGCACTTGTGCATGGGCTCAAGGTAGCAAAGGAAATTGGTATACGTCGGATTATATGCTTTGGCGACTCGGATTTAGTGGTGCAGCAAGTTTCCGGAGTATGGGACGCTCTTGATCCAAACATGGCACTATACAGATTCCACGTGCAGAAGATTTCTGGTTACTTTGAGGGATGCGAATTTCATCACATACCCCGGGTGGAAAATGAGGCTGCCGACATGCTGTCGAAGCTCGGGTCAACCAGACAAACAATTCCACCGGGTGTAGCATTAGAGCACCTCAAGAAGCCATCCATCAGGCCATCCCCAGAATCCGAGTCCATCTACATCCCGGAGGACACAGAGTCCGGAGCAGCGCCCATGGACATTGACACGGGAAGTGGTGCGCTAAACCCGGGGACTGCTTCGCAAAACCCGGGGACTGCTTCACAAAACCCGGGGACTGCTCAGCGTAATCCGGTTGAAGTTATGTCGGTGGATCATATGGAGATAGACGAGGACGTGTTCCCCGTGCGGCAAATATCGGCTTGGGCACTGCCTATATTTCAATTCCTGAAAGATGGAACGTTACCCACTGAGGAGGTGTTGTCCAGGCAAACACAGAGGAGGTCTAAGGCTTACACGATCATCAATTCCGAATTATACAAAAGAAGTGTGACCAATGTCCTCCAGCGATGTGTTGACCCGGACGAAGGGCTTGAAATCATCCGAGATATACATCAGGGGGAGTGCGGGCATCACGCCTCATCCCGAGCCTTGGTAGCGAAAGCTTTTCGACACGGATTCTACTGGCCAAAAGCCTTAGAACAAGCAGAAGATCTGGTGAGAAAATGTAATGGTTGTCAGAGGTACGCCACAAAGACGCATATGCCAATGTCGGAACTCAAGACCATCCCAATCACTTGGCCATTTGCCGTATCGTGCCTGGATATGGTGGGCCCGTTCAAACCAGTAAGAGGAAACATGACTCACATTTTGGTGATGGTGGACAAGTTTACGAAGTGGATCGAGGTAAATCCTATAAGAAAATGTGATGGAGCTACGGCCGTAACTTTCCTCAAAGATATCATCTTGAGGTACGGTTATCCACACAGTATCATAACTGATAATGGCACAAATTTTGCGGAAGGAGCATTTGCTCGTTTCTGCCGAGATAAGAGGATCCGACTTGACGTAGCTTCGGTAGCCCACCCCGCATCGAACGGGCAAGTGGAAAGATCCAACGGATTAGTATTATCTGGGATAAAACCCCGGCTCATTGAGCCGCTGCAAAGATCAGCGGGGTGCTGGATAGAAGAACTACCAGCGGTACTGTGGAGTTTAAGAACAACTCCGAATCGATCAACAGGCTATACGCCGTTTTTTCTGGTATATGGGGCAGAAGTTGTATTACCAGCCGACATAGAGCATGATTCGCCTAGAGTCACCCAATACACAGAAGCCAAAGTGCAAGAAGCCCGGAAAAATGACGTTGATCTGCTAGAAGAAGCGAGAGAACTGGCACTGTCCAGATCCGCCATATATCAGCAAAATCTCCGACGCTATCATAGCCGGAAAGTGTGCCCCCGGGTCTTCTGGGAAGGTGATATGGTGCTCCGGTTGGTACAGCGTACTACTGGAATGCATAAACTATCCCCCCCATGGGAAGGGCCATTCATCGTGAGCAAAGCATTGCACAATGATTCTTATTATCTTATAGATGCAAAGCCACAGGAAAAGAACAAGGCGGACAGGTCCGGTGAGGAATCTAAACGTCCATGGAATGTAGCTCTCCTTCGTCCTTTCTACACTTAGCGAAGAAGTGTATGT
Organism: Avena eriantha; assembly: GCA_910589775.1. Classification (NCBI taxonomy): domain Eukaryota; kingdom Viridiplantae; phylum Streptophyta; class Magnoliopsida; order Poales; family Poaceae; genus Avena; species Avena eriantha. Next base: position 539,182,578 of record OU342742.1, read on the forward strand.
ATCCGGGTTATCTCATATGTCGGTATGTACGTCGGCAATGAGTTTATCAATAAAATGTTGGCACCTCGAGTAGTAACTCGGGGACTGCCTTAATAATATTTGTTGTCTTTTGTTATTTGTGCATCGGTGGAATAGGTTATTCTACTTAGCTCGGATTAGTAGTGTGTGAGCACCAAAAACCCAACTCTTCGAATTGCTGCTGTCCAACAAGAATTGGCTTCATGGCAAGCAAGAGAACAAGTTTAGAATTGCGTAGCACATGAAAAACGACTAAGGAAAAGAATTTATTCGAGCCGACGTTTATTTTCCAGACTAATCCCGTATATATTTTCGAGCTAAGTCTAAAAGTTTCCCAGTATTGTTAAGACAATTTTTTTGGCTCGGATTCGTAAGTTGTAAAACCAAATCAAGGTAGACACGACCCGAGCCAAAAGATTGAACGAACAAGAAAAAGAAACTTGGGGACTACGCCCACGTTAATCCGGCATAAGTACTCAGTAGAAAAATATCGCGTGTATTTGGAATACAATTCCACCCGGCATACCGGGGATCTCACGAATTTTCAAGTGTTTTTACTTAGGAGCAGCAAGACGGAGTTCGGCATCATCATCGCCCTCTTCGATATCTGAGGCTGTGTCCTCCTCCGATTCACCCGAGTCATCTTCAATGTTCTCAGCTTCCTCTTCGACTACGGCTTCCAGGAAGCTCGGACTCTCAGTCCATTCATGAATGGGGGCATATTAATTGAGGCTGTGGGCACAAGCCTGGCACCGAGCTACCCACTCCGGATCATCTGTCCATTTGGACCCGGTGCGCAGCCGTGTGAGGAGGCTGAGATCTATCTTTTCATACCACGTCAAAACGTGGTGAAGGACGGTATTGGCAGCAGCACGGCCAGCGGATTCTCGCCAGAGGTCGAGCTGGGTCTCAACTTCTGAAAGCTTTTCAGCGAGCTGCGTGATTCTCTCTGGAGTGTCATCGGCAAGCCAGAAGGCGTGGAAGATCCGGACTGAAACATCGACGAGGTCCCGGCCGTAGTTCTTGATAATTTCCACGCGAGATGACAGGCTGACCAACAAGTCCTCCATGTCAAAGGGAATGGGGTCACCCTCAGCAGCGACCGGAGTACCTCTCTCTCGGCGAAAATTGGCAACAGCAGCACGTTCAATGGCCGTACCCTCTGGAAAGTGGCCTGGGAAACAAGGCAAAGGACAAAGTTGAGAAAATAAAACATGAGACGTAACCCGGAGAAGTAAGGCGGACAAAGGAAAAGAAGTTACGAGAGATGTGACTGTGAATCTGGGTCAGCTCCTTGATGCAAGCATCACGCCTTTTCCGAAGCTGCTCGAGCTCAGCATTTGCCGACCCAAGTTTAACCTTGGCTTCCTGGAGGAGTTCGCGATCCTTAGCACTTTGGAGTTGGAGGCGCTTGCGTTCCTCGGTGAAGTCCTGGCCAACCCTTTTCAGCTCGGTTTGGTGATGCGCCTTCATTTTAGCCATTTTAGCTTTGAGCTTGGCTATGTCGTCATCTTTGGTCCGGAGGAGGGCGAGCTCATCATCTTTCTTCTTCAACTCGGCTTGATGCTGTCCTGCTTGTTCGAGAAAATGCAGCATCATGTCAGGCACATGCACACTTTCTTCAAGCAATGCTGAAACTGTGTGTTGGCCCGGCAGAGTCGAGGTATGAATATTTGCTGATCCAAGGAGGTAAAAGGATGAGAAGCACAGTAGGAACAGATAAGAAGGACGTACCCTTGATCTGGTCCAAGTTCTTTCGCATGATTTTGTTTTCAGCTTCCACCCCAGCTGCGGAAACCGAACAATCAGATTCATTCGGCAAATGAAGTGGAAGAAAAATGAGGAAAGGAGTGAGAAAGAAATTTACCCCTTTTCTCATACTCAGCGATGAGTGCAGCATGTTTCGTGCGAAGATTTTTATGTGTATCCAACAAGCACTGGAATTCGGCACTTCGGCAGTTGGTGGTCACCTAAAAAAGATACAGAAACTTAAGTCAGCCTAGTGCATATTCGAAGTGTACTAAAATCCGGGCCAAGTGGAACTTAACCCGGCTCTAGGTATGTGCATGTTCGAAGTGTACTAAAATTCGGGTCAAGTGGAACTTAACCCGGCTCTAGGTATGCGCATGTTTGAAGTGTACTAAAATCTGGGCCAAGTGGAACTTAGCCCGGCTCTAGGTATGTGCATGTTCGAAGTGTACTGAAACCCGGGCCAAGTGGAACTTAACCCGGCTCTAGGTATGTGCATGTTCGAAGTGTACTAAAACCTGGGCCAAGTGGAACTTAGAACGGCTCTAGGTATGTGCATGTTCGAAGTGTACTAAAATCCGGGCCAAGTGGAACTTAACCCGGCTCTAGGTGTGTGCATGTTCGAAGTGTACAAAATCCGGGCCAAGTGGAACTTAACCCGGCTCTAGGTGTGTGCATATTCGAACTGTACTAAAATCCGGGCCAAGTGGAACTTAACCTGGCTCTAGGTGTGTGCATGTTTGAAGTTATTATGGAGCTACGTTAGTTCTATAAAAGAGCATCCGGGCGAGTAACAAGTTACTCCCCCGGAGGCTCGGGGACTAATGGTTATTATCTACAATTTACGAAGGAGAAAAGGCGTACCTCCATCATCCGTCCAGCGAGGTTAATGCCCTTGGCGGCGGTATTCACTTGATCAGACTCCTGGATTACCTCGGCCTTGTTCCAGTTCATGACGAACTCCATCAGGCTTGGGGGGTACCGTTCGCCTGAGGGCATATGTGGTTCCTTCCTCTCCACGAAGGCAAGGGCCGAGCTAGTATGCAGAACCAACTGCTGAGACTCAGTTGGCTCGGCAGGCGCGTCCTTTGCCGCTGGTGTCTTCTTGGGGAGCATGGACTCAAGGGTACGTTGCCCAGGCTCGGCAGTGCTGGGCTTGGTAGCGTCTTGAGTCTTCTTACCCTTGGCTTGCTGGGAAGAAGAAGCCGTAGCAGCGGTTTTCCCCTGCCGAGGTTGGGAGGACTCGGAAGATGCAGAGGAACTGGGCGCTGCCACTTTCGTTGCTGGACTTGGTGCAGGCGCTGATGTTTTCGCTGCCGAGGTCGGTGCTGCTGACGAGGCTGGAGTTGGTGCTGTTTTGGCTGCTGGTACTGGAACAGATGCTGCGGTCGAAGTAGCTTTGGAGGTTGCTGGTTGTGGCGTCGCCGAGGTAGTGGCTGCCGTTGTTCTGGTTGGGCCAGTTTCCCCCGCCCCAGGTTGATCCGGAGCGGCCGCAGAGCTTTCCGGAATGGGGCTCAGCGGACGTGGCTCGTCGTCGCGACGAGGCGAGGGGCTGGCCCGGAGAGGTGATGAGATACTGGACCCGCTCTGAGGGACCTCCACCGGAGCCCTGTGAGATCAGGTAATGTCAGAAGGAAAGTTACGACGAGGTAAGGAAGAACGAGTTACAGAAGAAAGAAGGACTTACGCATCCAAGGTTTCGGCTGCTCTGGGTTTCTGAGCCCTTCGTACTGGGGCCTTCTTTCGCCTTTTAGCGGGCTCGAAAGGTCTAGAGGAAGAGCTTGCGGAGGCGCCGCGCTTTTTCTTCGGCGCCACCGGAACTGGCTCGCCTGTGGCGAGAGGAGGATCCTCGTGGATATGGCCACCGGCGTGAGCTGATGGCGGAAAAGAAAAAGAAAGGGGGACAGCCTCAAACGGTTCAATTATCTTTATATCCGAGTAATCCTCATCATCGGGCCAATCTCTGGCAGAAGAGAAGTTACCCGTGGGTCGTTTCGTGGCGTCAGTCATGGGGAGAAACATCTCTTGGTCCGGCTCCTCCACGTCCGAAGTCTCCCGGTCCGGTGCCCACTTGAGGGTCGGATCAGTGCCGTCCTCGAGCGTTTGCTGAAGGAATAGCTGAGGAAAAGAATAAACAGACGAATCAGAAATGCAACAATAATAGACAAGTAACTGGTCCGGGGTAAGTTTGCTACATGAAACTCACAAGGGGAGGAAGCCGGTCACGGCAGAAGTGCTCAATCCCCCAAGTCCAATCAGAGGAGAAATCCTTCTGAGTGGTGAAAAGAGCCTTAACCCGGCAGAAGATCTCCGTATTGTTTAGCTCGAAAGATGAAGTCCGGTTGGGATCACGGCCGTAGCTCATATGGCACACCTTGTGGGTGCGCTTCTGGAGAGGCGAGATTCGGTTGCGCACGAAAGTGATCATCGCATCCTCGTTGCGCAACCCGAGCTCCTTCAGCTCCGCGAACCTCTTGCTCACTTGGTTGGCCAGGGCTGTAGGTTTCTTCGGAACGGCGTCCCACAGATCCGGGTTCGGCGGACCCGGGGTATAGGGAAGCAATCGGATCAAATCTTTGGTGCCTGTGTTCCGGACATAAAAGAACGTCCGGGCCCAACCTTTGCAGGATTCTAGCCCTGTGACCCGAGGGAAAACAGAAAACCTCCGGGGTGAGATGGAGGCTGAACTGCGTGAGCTGCTTGTCCTCCGGGTCAGGGTGAATGTCGGGGATAACATTGCGGCGAAGGGCGAAAAACCGGATCCATAGCTCCTTTGTGGGCCATAATCCGGTGTAGCCCTCAATTGTAGAGACAAAAGCAGAGAGGGAAGTAATGGCATTGGCCGGAAGATGGTGCGGCTGGAGATGGTAGGTGCTGAGCCAATCATGGAAAAAATCACTCACCGGGAGTCCGAAGCCCCGCTGAAAATGAGACAGGAACACAACGAACTCCCCGGGGTTGGGCGAAGGAGCTAGCTCGGCGGAGGCGAGGCGAGCGGCGACGCCGGCAGGGAGGCGTCTGGTCCGGTAGAGCCAATCCAGATCATCCTGGCAGACCCCAGGAGCTGGCCCATGCGCCGCGGTCCCCAGCGGCGGCGTCCTTCTCCATCTCTTGCTCAGCAATGGCGAGCTCTTCTTCAGTCATCTGCTCCTCAAAGCCCTCGCTGGCGCTGGAGGCGGCGGGGGACAGCGGCTTGGATTGGCGAGGACCCGTAGTGGGAGATTGACGTCGCAGTGATGGAGACGGAGAAGCGCGGCGGCGACGCTGTTTGCTGGCAGTACTGGCGGTGGCGCAGTCGCGAGGAAGACGAAGGAGAGTAGCAGTAGGCAGAGGCGTGCGGAGGGGAAAAATCCTAAGGAACGCGCCCCTCCGCTATTTAACCCCCACGTAAGCAGCGAGTGGGATTGCACCCTGTGGACCGGCCACACGCTGTGGCCGTGTATTACCTGTCCGGACCAATCAGTAAGGAGCCACACGGAAGGCCTCAGGGCAGAAAGAATCCTGGGACGTGACGCACTGATGCGGTAAACGAGGGGGCAGGCGTGACGTGACCCGCGCACAGTGATGACTGACGATTACTGCGGCGATTACTGTACCGTCCCTTAAAATAAGACGACATAATGATTACCCTTCACATGGGTTAGCATATGAGAGAAGGAAGCAAGACCCGGATGGAACTGTGGTAACCCGGCCGGCAAGTGAAAACTTGAATTGTGCAAAGGGAACGTAAATCCATACAATCCGAGGTAAAGAGGTAACTTGGCAATAACGACCGGGCCACAAGATTGAACCTGGTGTGGCCTTAGCGGCCAAGGCAGCTAAGACCGCACCAGCTTCGGGGACTAATGTTGGGGGGATACCCCCGGGTAGGGTCACGCCGGGGTATAAAGGCCGAGTTAGCCGAGGTTCAGCAAGGCCAAAGCAGATGCTGGCCAGGTCACCTCAAGGCAGGCCGAGTCACGGGGTAATCCGGACCTGGGGGCGTTCGCCTAACTAGCCCTAATCCGACTTAAGCGGTGAGTCGGAAGCGTATGTCTAACCTTTATGCAGGAAAAGGGTGTGGCCGGATGAACCATCGTCCGGGTCACGGTAACCTTCTAGGAGAAGGAAGGAATCTTGCTGGTCAAAAGGAGCCCCGGTACGCACTGCCTGAGCGGAGCGAGCAAGGACTGGACCACCGGTACTTTGTACCTAGTTGATATCATGTTCTTTTGTCTATGGATGTTGCCGGTGTGAAATGAAAGGGGAGCTTGTAAGTCCATGGAGTGTGTGTTAGAGAAACGCCTGGGCCGCCGGTCTAATCCATGTTGTCATGGTGGAAACCTGCAGCGTAACCATAACGAGCATCTATGAAACATTCTTCTTATAAAAAAGAGATAGAGATTGAGAAAAAGAGAAAAAGAAAAAAGAGATATTATGAAAAGAGGAAAGAGAGAAAAAAGCACCATATTCCCATGGTAAATAAGAAGATTGCTGAGATGCTTGTTGTCTGCTTGCCTTGTCATTTTGATATGGGGATTCTTCCGTATCATCGGGCAAGGGGTACCTCGTTGGCGGTTCTCTATGATACACATGTGCTTACGATGACAAGAACTTACCGGTGACTAAACTTGAGTAGCATAAGTAGCGGCCCTCGTATTCAAGGGACATGAGATTCTCAACTTACAACTTGTCAATCATATCCTCATATTTGATCACTTTAACCTTAATCACCTAAAGATGCCTATGATAGGGGCAATGAGAGCTGAAAGCTAATAAGTATCATAATTTTTGGGAGCTCTTTATGAAACTTGAAATCCCTGCTTCCCTCTACGAAGGGCCTTTCTTTTTACCTTTTAGTTGAGTCAGTAAACCTATTCCCTTCTATCTCAGCAAGTATTTTGAGTTGTTGTGTTTCATTCATTTATATGATGATTTATTCAATCATGTTTCCTATGTTCCTTGTTTTGCACATTGCTCTTATCTTGGTGATTACTACTTTGAAAGCTATCTTTGAAAACCAGTTATTTGTGAACTCCGGCAAATTATCAACTATTCTTTGACCAAGAGCTAAGTTTCCCATTACCAAGTATGATTCACTTTATGTATCTTTATTGTGTTTCCTTTACTTATTGCAAGTTAAGTTATATAATAGTGAGTTGTCTTCTATTATGATCTATGTATTGATGAATGTGATGCTTCTTGTCCATATTATTTTATCGACTCTTCACTCCATAAACCTAAGGCCATGTTTATTGAGCTTAGTTTCGCTTGGGGACAAGCGAAGTCTAAGCTTGGGGGGAGTTGATACGTCCATTTTCCATCACTATTCTATGTCATAATTCACTGTTATTCATTGATATATTTCTTATTAGGAGATGATACTTATGTTATTTCATCTATTTTTGCATGATTGATGACTTTTGGAGCATGCACCGCTGCAGTCAGGATTCTGATGGAAAAGGTGTTGTTTGGAGGAAAAATTCATGAAGATCAGAAAATCCAGGAAAATATATGGAAAATCCTATTTTTCCAGAAGACGAAGGAAGCCAGAAGGAGGAGTGGAGATGGGCCATAGGGGGCCCACACCACCCCCTGGCGCGGGCTACCCTGGGTCGCGCCACCAGGTGGTGTGGCCTCCCTGGCCCACCTCTGGCTCTCCCCTCTGGCGTATATAATCATCCCGAAACCCTAATACCGGGGGGTGACCACAGAAAGATTCTTCCGCCTCTGCGGGGCGGAAAACACCGAGACAGAAAGATCTCTCCGGCAGACAAAATTCTGCCGGGGGAATTCCTTCCCGAAGAGGGGAGATCATCGCCATCAACACCACCATCAAGCTGGACTTCATCGGGATCATCATCACCATCATCACCACCATTATCTCCACCAGCACCCTCATCACCATCTCCATATTGCTGTAACAATTGGGTTGAATCCTGCATAGTTCTTAGGGGAAACTTTCCCGGTGTTGATTACACTTTGTAGTTGATGCTATTGAGTGAACCATTGAATTATTGTTTATGTTCAGATTGTTATACATCATTATTCCATCTCTGATCATGATCCATATGATGTCTTGTGAGTAGTTCGTTTTGTTCTTGAGGACATGGGAGAAGTCATGTTGTCAGTAGTGGAGTTGTGTTGAGAAAGATTCAATAGTTTGATATTTAAGTTGTGGTGTACTTCTTCTAGTGGTGTCATGTGAACGTCGACTACATGAGACTTCACCTATATGGGCCTAGGGGAATGCATTGTGTATTTGGCTACTAATCGTAGGGGTTGCCGGAGTGACAGAAACCTGAACCCCCGTTAGGAAACCATTGCACAAGGGAAGTGAGGGTCTTAGAGTTTAAAGTTGTGGTTAGGTTTCTACCTTAATTACTTTCTTGTACTTACGGATGTTTGCAAGGGGTATAATCACAGGTATGTATTAGTCCTAGGAAGGTCGGTACATTAGCACAGGTTCACCCACACAACACTTAGCAAGCTAAAGAAGATTAATCAACTATATGAAGCGAAAGCACTTGATAGTCTTCCCATGTGTCCTCTAGAACGTTTGGCCATCTTAAGTAATACAACCGGCTTGTCCTTTGCTGAATAAAGGATTGGGCCACTTGCTACATTTATTCCTACTGTCATTTATTTACTCGTACTTCATTTACTTGCTTTATCAAAAAACCCTAAAAATCTGTTTGCTAAGTATTTGTAGAGAATTCCTGATCCACACCACTAGCCAACACCTTCTGCTCCTCATTGGGTTCGACACTCTTACTTATCGAAAATACTGCGATACACCCCTTATACTTGTGGGTCATCAAACCTCACATGGATAAGATCCAAATAACAACCAAGAAAGTTGATGCCAAGTATGCAAAGGTTTGAGCTCTCTCCGAAGGATATGATCAAGTTACTCACTCTTGAGCCCTTTTGATAGTACGACTATGTATCCTATAAACCGGTGTCTCCAACTAACACCACGAGACCAGTAAGAAGGAAACCCTATCAAGAACATACATTTTCCTTGCGCATATTCCACTTGAGCTTGATGACGACGATCTTGTCTATCTCAAGATGGAACACCTTTCTTGACTGCGCTAGCTTGGTGAAGACTTGCAAACTATTCCCTCGTATTCCACTATGGTAGAGCTTCTCTTTTGGGCATATCTTCACATATCCATGAACACCATAGGATGGCAAGATTCAAGAAAATGATGTCTTCGATATGGCTCATCTTGAACTTGTACTTCATTTCTTCTTTCTTCATCATGTTGGTGTCTTGAAGGTACACAAGAGATATCACACCATCTTATTCTTCAAGACACACTTGCCATAGGATCAACTCTCACATGACCAATCTTTGGATCACTGTAACATCCCAAAAACCCTAATCAAGTTTATCAAATTCAAATCACCCAATTTATGGTTAACAAAAACTTGTATTAATAAAATGAATATGAAGGTATGTTAGTTTTGCATTAATGTGTGATTGATCAAAAATGCCATGCTTGATTGCTACAAATGATGTGAAATGGTTTAAAGGTGAATACTACATCATCTAGACCAATTACAAACAAAATCAAAATAAAAAGGAATCAAATATGAATAAATAAAGAAAATGGTCATTTTGAAATAAGTTAACCACTAGGCCACTTTGTGTGTTCCTAGAAGAAGAATTCTAACAGAAACATTTCTATTTCTTTTCACCCCTTGCTAGACCAAGTAAAACTATATCAAGGCCCACTTTACAAACTTACAAAAACATCTTTCAAATCAATTTAATGGACATTTGAAATTGAATCTAGTTCACATGTTAAGATCACACTTTTTCAAAAACCCATGAAACAAATTCCCCTTGACCTCTCCAAGGAAACATATATTCTCAAGCTTAAGATCAAACTACTCAAAAAAATTCATTCAAAAATTCCAAACTTCATTTCTTTCGGCCATTACAGCAAACACCTGGCCTGCACTAAACTAACTCTAGCCTAACTTCACTGTTTTCCACAGTAATTCTCGACCAATTGGTCCCCTTTTAACTCTCTGGTCTCCCCTGAGTCTAACCAAGCCCTAGACCAATCCCCCCTAAGCCGTTATGCACAGTGGAGCGCCGCCTGTTTTTGGTCATTGCCGGTCGACAGTGGGCAGAGCGCTAGAGGCAACGCCGCCCTCGCCCACGACGCTCACCAGACATGCCACACTCCACCGCCAACCCTTATCCAAGCCTCGACCCTAGCCGAGCCCTGGACCACCCTAGCTACGTGATGGCCCAAAATATATCGACCTCGTTGGGGAACCCCAAGAGGAAGGTATGATGAGCACAGCAGCAAGTTTTCCCTCAGTACGAAACCAAGGTTATCAATCCAGTAGGAGCAAGGAAACACCCCAAAGGTGTTGCTAGCTGAGCCTTGGCAGGGCGCACTACCGGTGCTAGTAGGAACGTGGAGACCTGCACAACACAACCACAGAACTTTGCCCCCAACTTGCGATGAGGTAGTCAATCTCACCGGTTTTGCTGAAAACAAAGGATTAAATGTATCGAATGGAAGGAAGTAATAGTTTGTAGAAAGTAAACACAAAGCAGTAAACAGTTGATTGTAGATTGCATGTAAAAGAAAGGACCGGGGTCCATAGTTCACTAGAGGTGGCTCTCTTTAAGATAGATAACATGTTGGGTGAACAAATTACAGCGGGGCAATTGACAAACATCGAGAAAGCATACAAGCATATACTACTCATCTTGACTCCTTTGAGACTTGATTTGGCATTACAACATTATACATAGACCGCCATCCAACTGCATCTATGACTAATAATCCACCTTCAGGTTATCATCCGAACCCCCTCTAGTATTAGGTTGCAAGCAACGGATAATTGCATTATGAATTGCATGTAATGTGAACAAGTTCTATGAACAAAGTATTGTTGTTTTCTCCCTAGTAGCAATAGCACATCTAGTACCTTAGATATTTCTGTCACTTCCCTAGATTACTAGAGGAATGAACCCACTATCGAGCATAAATACTAACTCTTGGAGTTGCTAGCATCTACTTGGCCAAGATAGCTACTAACAACGGAAAGCATGCAAGATCACAAATAACAAAGACATGATAGAATCAATAATCAATCTAAAATAGCATCTCAATATCCATCGGATCCCCGCAAACACAACATGCAGAATTACAAATAGATGATCTTGATCATGAACGGAGCTCACAAGATCTAAACATGATAGCACAAAGGAGAAGAACCAGCCATCTAGCTACTACATGGACCCGTAGTCCAGAGATGAACTACTCACGCATCACACCGGAGGCTTGCATGGTGATGAAGAAGGCCTCTAGGGTGAATTCCTCTCTCCGGCAGGGTACCGGGAAGAGCTTCAGATCCCTCCCGATCTAGGGATGGAGATGACGGCGACTACAAACTCTTTCGTGGAATTTTGATCGGGTACTTAGAGTTTCCATATCAGAGGAAATATATAGGCGGAAGGAGAGGCCGAGGGGGTAGCTTGGGTGGCCATACCACCCCCTGGCATGGGCTAGGCCTGGCCGCGCGGCTAGGTGGTGTGGCTAGGCCCTAGCCCCTCTCCATCTCATACACTGGCTCCAGGTGTCGCTCGGTAAAATAATGACTTTGGCTTTTGTCCCGTCCAATTCCGAGAATATTCATTTTCTGACTTTCCTGGAACCAAAAACAGCAGAAAACAGGCAGCTGGCACTGTGGCTCTTGTTAATAGGTTAGTCCAAGAAATCATATGAAAAGTACTCCAAAGTGTGGACAAAACATAAGAAAGTAGATAAAACCAAGCATGGAACATCAAAAATTATGGATACATTTGTAATGTATCACTACACCGCGCCCACCATCTCTGTACCATGTCTAGAGCGCGCCAGCTCGCTGCGCCTAACCAGCTCGCACAGACCATGCCTCGCCCTCTCCACGCACACTCACGCTCGCCATGATCACAGCAACCCCGCTGATAACCCCGTTTGCCGCCATGTGACCCGCAACTGCCGCACGCCGTCGCAAACACCTCTGTGTCCGTGCGGAGCGCCGCACGCTCCTGACCAAACCACACCACCCCATGCCTCGCCTTGACACCCGTAAGAACCGCCAGGGAACCGTGCACCGCCCACTAGCCTCTGGCACACCGATAGCCGCCTATAGCATCATCGCCAACGAGCTCGTGCCCACACCGTTCGGTCCCCTCGCCGCAGTATAAAAGGAGGCCACCCCTACCTCATTTCTCCACACCATTCCACTCACCACCTCTCACTGATCCTCCCCCACTTCTTCCCAGAGCAAGGCGAGCTCTTCCTTAGCGGAATTTGGCCGGAGCCTGCCGCTGCTAGAGGAGAAGGGCGTCGTTGATTTCGACCACCCCAAGCCCTGCCGTGAACGTGCCTCGACCCATCGTCGTCCACCACATCGATCACCCCCATCGTCGACCCTAGCTGGAGCCTAGGTGAGCCTAGCCAGACCCCCACTGCCATGTTAGGGTTGATTCCCCACCCAAGTAGTTCATCGTTGACGACGAATCCTAGCCGTTCATCTGTCTTCTAATCGCACGGCTCAGATTCGTAGATACCGCTTCGCATAGTTAGTCTCGCTGACGAGTGGAACCCCTCTGTCAGCAGCCAGCTGTGCTGTGTCGTGCAGTTGGGCCGGCCCGTTTAACTTCCCGCGCTGGCCTAGAAATTCAAATATTGGATTTTCCTTTTTAGTTTAAACTAGTTTCTATCCACATATTCAAAAATCAATTTAGAGAGTTTCACTGGACCAAATTACATGATTCAAATTTTGTTAGTAAGATTTAAATTATCTATCCAAGCCAGTTGGATTTTAATCATTTGGAGTTAGAGATAATCTTTAGTAAAAATACTAAGACAGAGACTTTTCCAACTTCAAACATTTTTCGAAAATCAACCATAATAGCTTTTGAGTTGATTCCAACTCTCAAAAATCGCATTTGACAATATCTATTTGAATATGTAAGAATATCTAGGTTTACATGCAGTGACATTGGACTAGTACCAAAAGAATGCTATTAGAGCATTTCTAGTCACTTTAAATCTATTAAATGATAATCTTAAACCTTATAAAATATGATCAACACTTTAAATCACATTCCCATGTATTAGAATATGTGGTGATGACATGTGTCAACATGATCCCATATTTTAATTGAAGAATATTAAATCTTAATTAATTTCAATGAGTAGAAATTACTTTTCTCAAATAAGATAAATAAAACCAGTTCTTTATTTCATGTGATGATTGTGATGATCTTAGATCATCAAGTGTGAGCCTTAGTGTGCTAAATAGAATTAGTTCAGTATTGTTTGGCGATTGTGTACCTCGTATTCATTTATAGATGATAGTACCGACCCAAGCTACGAGGAGGAGGAGTTCTACCCGGAAGTAGAAGAGGAAAACTTCAATCCCTACACCAATCAAGGCAAGCTATTATTGGTAAGCTAATACTTGCAAGCCATCACTAATTGCAGATAACCTAAGCAAGATGCATTAGGCATGCTTTGGTTATATACCTTTGATTTATACCCATCCCAAGTTTTAATTGCAAGCTTTACTTTTTATTTTATCAAAGTTCTTACTTTTAGTTAATGCTTTCTGAGGATTTTGGAAAAATAGTATAGATAGCATAAAGAGTATAAAACTAGGCCTATACTAGATGTCATTCTATGGCATGAGAATGAAGATTAGCACCCGTCATTAGTGAACACTCTTAACCTTAGTGGCTAGTGCTAAGCATAAAACTTGATCACTTTAGATGGGAATACTTGGTGAAAATGATTATGAAAACCTTGGAATGATGAGTCATTCTATTGAAATGTTTTGACATGTGTTGAGAAACACAAATGGTTTTGATGATGAAAATGTTGAGGCATGAGCCTTAGCCCTTTCATAATAACTGATGGTTGGGTTCAGATGCGATACCATTCCAATTTTACCGTAAAACCACAATGCCTGAATTGGGTAAGGTTTAGCCAGAAGTTTATATGCATTAGTATGGATTCCCTCATGGAAGAGGTTTGAGCTGAGGCTACCTCTTGATGATGTCCACCTATGTAGTGCCCAGGATGGCAGATGGCCATGGATGGGAGGCCAAGCTCATAGGGGAGGTGCCTATACTAGAGTGTGTAATTGAAAGGTTATGATTGATTATCTGCATACTAAGTATGATGATTCAGGGTTATCCCTGATGGATGTATCGAATTTTGTGGTGAAAGTGTACCACCTCTAAAGAGTGTCAAACTATTCGAATAGCCGCGTCCGCGGTCATGGACGGTTGGAGTGGCCATACTGTTCCGTTGTCAGATGTTTTCGAAATGGCTTGTGAAGTGAACTATGATTTTTACTTGACCACAACAGGGTTGTGAATATGAAAACTAGGTTCCCACTTAAGTGATTTAGACCATTTACTTAGTTTTATTTACTTCTAAACTCATTTTAGATAAATCTACCTTTTTGCAAATAAACCTAGAGCTTAAGATTCCTACTAGAACTACCTTACTTGTTAGTGATAGTTTGCGAGTACTTAAAGAGTACTCATGGCTTTGTCCCTGGATATTCCCGTGGCTAGACTATGAGGAGGACTACCAGGATGATGTACAGCAGGGGGTCTACGACAACTAGGATCATCTCCCATCGTCAGCATTGCCTGTGACCTTGAAGATGGAGCCCACTACTACGCTTATTATTCCGCTTCTTGTTTGTATTAAGACTGGATCATGAGATCCTCTATTTGCGTAAGACCTTATTATGGTTTGTAATGGATGATGTACTGTGATATCCAATCTGTTATGTCTCAGAAAAATGGTAATCTTGGGATTGCGATGTATGGCATAATAGGCATCTAGGATTAAAAATCCGGGTGTTGACAAGTTGGTATCAGAGCCATCCTGACCATAGGAGACCCTAGTTAGAATTGACGTCCGAACAAAAACTTAGTTTCGAAACAAAAGAAGTGAATATTTATGAAAACCTATTCCCACTCTTATCCTTGATTCTTTCAAAAAAAATCATGTGCCTCAAAAATTCTTACATTACTCCATAAAATTTGACACACTTGATCACCTCACTAACTTACTCATCCTAAATTCTTATAGATGGAAGTTTAGTATTGCAAGTTCTACCAGTTGGGCAATGGAGGCCAACTGATCTTCGAGAGGGACCTAGATGCACCGTCTGAGTACCTTAAGCGCCCGCATCCGGAATTCTTCGGTTCCCAACTCACCGATCACTCAGGGGGAGATCTACAATGGATGATAGTTGTAGATCTCAGAGGCAGAATGGAAGCACCTAGTTCTGAGAAGATCCAATTCACCTTGCGAGAGAACAACTGGCTAGATGGATTAACCAGGGCTATGCATGAAGCTCTTGCCCGTCTGTGTGGACAAAACATCAACTTGATCTAGGGAACTCGCTTTGCTCACTTCACAAGACGTGATTCTATGGGAATGCTATTGGAGATGCCAAGTCACCCGGAGTTGAAGCTCTAGATGGAAAATCTTTACTTCATGCTATATGATAGTCAGAAGGAATTGGACAATGCTCGAGCCTACGCCAACCACAACCTTGCCATTGCCGTCAAGAAGGATCAAACCATTGCCCTCCTAGCCAAGGATCGCCAATCACTTCATCGTCAGCACGAGAAGAAGGATCGCACCATCGATCGTCTTCGCAAGAAGGTGGCCGCTCTCGAGAAGACCATCCGTGAACAGGAAGTCCAGCTTGAAGCAAAGGAAGAGGAAGAAGGTGAAGATATCCAGGGAGATCTTCACTCGTACCTCAGTGATGACAACAACTACCTGGAGGATGATGCCATGGATTTCTACACTGATGATGATTCCAACTTCATTGATGATGAGTAGATGCACTTGATCACTACCGTACGAGTGAGTTGTAGTGGTCCCACTATATCATAGTTTCAAAAAATGGTTCTCAAAACCATCTGTTTTCCATTTGTTTGTGGTGTGTGTTGTACTGTGTGCTATGAATGAATGAATGAGTAGAAGAAGTTAGTTTGGAAAACCTGAGTCAAACTCAAAGTTTAAAGCTTTTGAAAACAAAACCATGAACCTTAGAACTTTCCCTCTTATCTCATTATCTATCTCAATCTTCAGATGACTTGTGGAAACCCCGGAGGAAGCAGCTCATCATAGGACCCGATGCTGCAGATTTTGCAGATGCTAGTTTCCGACCGTGAAGCTTGTAGAGCCAAACGCCAAGCCAACCTAGCCACTCTTCAACAGATCGCCTAGATGGCCCATAATAATCAAGGCCATGGAAATCAGGATCATCATGGATCCAAGCTTAAGAACCAATCCCCCCATCTTTAACAAATATGAGGATCCCTTAGATGCTGATGACTGGATGCAAACCATGGAGAACAATCTGGAAGTCGTAGGAGTTGAAGCCAATGAGAAGGTACTGTTTGCCAACCATTATCTGGCAGGAGATGCAAGAGCCTGGTGGAATAGCACCCGTACCATGAACGACAGACAGATGATGACTTGGGAAGCATTCAAGATCAAGTTCAGCTGCACCCATGTGCCACAAGGTTTAGTCACCAGAATAAGAGATGGATTCAGGGAACTGAAGCAAGGAAGGATGACGGTAGTTGAGTACCGTGAAAAATTTCTGTTCCTAGCTAGATATTCCCTTGATGAGATCAACACTGAAGCCAAGAAGAAGGAAAGGTTCATGAATGGATTGCATGATGAGATGCAGATTGTGTTAGTCAACATCCACTTTGGGGATCTAGAAGAGCTTGTGGACTCTGCCATCCAGATGGAAGGGAAGATAAACCAAGCCAATGACAACTGCAAGCGCAGGATGATGCACCAGACTGGGTCCCACAATGCCCAAAAATATCGCCCCCAACTCGTCTGCAGGATATGCCCCAAGAAACAATAGACCCCCAATGTATCGTCCAGGCTACCCCAATCGTAGCAGAGGAAACCTGAAGACCGGAGGAAACCACAACCACAACAACCCCGGCAACTCCAACAATTTCAACCGTGCAGCGCCCAAGTCCAAAAACAACAACAACAACAATACTGCCCCAAGGACTAGAAGCAATGTTGTGCCTGTTGCAGCCAAAGACAAGTCCTAGATTACTTGCTTTGAATGTGGAGTCAAGGGTCACTACTCCAATGAGTGCCCCAAGAATCTTGCAGCAGCCACCAATGTGAATGCCCCAGCCTAGCAGCAGCACCGTGTTCAGCTTGGAAGCAGGTTTCCCTAGGGAATTCGCTCAACCGCAATAGCCGTCTATTCCACATGAATGCTGAAGAAGCTCAAGAAGCGCCAGATGTCATGCTGGGTATGTTTTCTGTTAACTCAGTACTTGCAAGAGTGTTGTTTGATTCTGGAGCATCGCACTCGTTTGTTACAGAAGCATTTGCATGCACTAGTAATATTCAACCAACAAAATTGAAGCATGTTATGATAGGTCAAATACCTAGTTCAACCACCAAAGCTAGAAAATTTTGCAAGGTTGTACCTATCAGAATCCATGGGATAGATTTTTATGCCAATCTAATAGTACTTGGAACCAAAGGTTTGGAAGTAGTACTAGGAATGGATTGGATGTCGAAACATAAAGGATTGATCGACTGTGCCAAGAAAGCCATAACCATGACCAGTAGCTCTGGAGTATCAATAGAGCATGTATATGAAACCTTGCCTCGTCAGTTCAAATGCAACAAGAGTCTAGCCCAACCAACCATAGACCAAGTCAGAGTAGTCTGTGAATACCCCGACGTATTCCCAGATGAATTGCCCGGTATGCCCCCAGATCGGGATATCGAGTTCATCATTGAACTAATTCCTGGAACCGGGCCCATAACCTAGAGACCTTATAGTATGAACCCATCTGAATTAGTGGAGCTGAAGAAGCAACTTGATGCTATGCTGGAGAAAGGTCTGATTCAACCAAGCGCATCACCATGGAGATCGCCTGTTTTGTTTGTAGATAAGAAAGATGGAGGTAACCGTTTGTGTACGGATTACCAGAAGCTGAATGATGTCACCATCAACAACAAGTACCCACTGCCCAAGATTGAGGATCTGTTTGATCAGTTGACTGGTGCTAGAGTGTTCTCTAAGATTGATCTTAGAACTGATTATCATCAACTCAAGATTCATGTAATGGATATTCCAGAGACCGCCTTTACCACCAGATATGGATTGTATGAGTATACGGTCATATCTTTTGGATTAACCAATGCCCCCACTTATTTCATGACTCTCATGAATAATATTTTTATGAACTTCCTGGATAAGTTTGTTGTTGTTTTTATCGATGATATTCTAATCTATTCCAAGTCAGAAGAAGACCATGAGTTACATCTGAGAACCATCCTTGACACCCTTAGAGAGCATCGATTGTATGCCAAGTTTAACAAATGTGAGTTATGGTTGAAGGAAGTAGGATTCCTTGGACATATTGTGTCGGCAGGAGGAGTCGCTGTTGATCCCGCCAAGATCAAAGATGTTGAAGAATGGAAAGCCCCAACCACTCAAACCCAAGTCCATGCATTTCTTGGATTAGCGGGATATTACCGCAAGTTTGTTGAAGGATTTTCGAGCATCGCAAGACCGATGAACCAACTGTTGAAGAAAGATAAGAAGTTCGAATGGAAGGATAAATGTGAAGCAAGTTTTTAAGGACTCAAGAAGAGATTGATTTCAGCCCCAATTCTGATTATGCCAGATATCAAGAAGCCTTTTGTAGTGTATTGTGATGCATCCAAGATTGGTCTCAGATGTGTGTTGATGCAAGAAGGCAAAGTCATAGCATATTTGTCAAGACAACTAAAGCAGCATGAGCAAAACTACCCCACCATGATCTTGAACTAGCAGCTGTAGTTTTAGCCTTGAAGACAAGGCGTCATTACGTTATGGGTAATCACTATGAGATTTATTCATATCATAAGAGTTTGAAGTATATTTTCACTCAGAAGGAGCTGAATATGAGGCAAAGGAGATGGATAGAGTTAATCAAGGATTATGACCTTGACATTCACTATCACCCTGGCAAAGCCAATGTGGTAGCAGATGCTCTTAGCAGATTGCTGTGTAGGTTAAACACCATGATCAAAGAAGCCCAGCCAAGTTTGCATGAAGAGTTGGAGTAGTTTAGATAGACCTAGTTAGCCAAGGATTTTTAGCTAGCATTGAACTTCAACCCACGTTGATCAGTCAGATCAAGGAAGCGCAGAAAGGAAATGCAAGTATCGATGGAATCAAACGTCATATTGGTACAAGGAAGGTACATGGATTCACCGAAGATGAAGAAGGAGTTTTGTGGTACAAAGGACGTATCTGTGTGCCAGCAGATTCCGAGTTGAAGCAAGTTATCATGCAGGAAGCTCATGATACTCTTTATTCTATCCACACCGGAGGAACGAAGATGTATCAAGAATTGAAGGAGCAATTTTGGTGGCACAAGATGAAGAGAGAAATCGGAAGCTACATAGCTAAGTGTGATATCTGTCAATGAGTCAAAGAGGAACATCAGAGACCCGCAGGACTTTTGCAACCATTGCAGATTCCAGAATGGAAATGGGATTCTGTCGGAATGGATTTTATCACCGGATTGCCTACTTCTAGTAGGGGGAATGACTCTATTTGGGTCATAGTTGATAGACTGTCCAAGGTAGCCCATTTTATACCTGTCAAGACAATCTACCAAAGTTCAAAGCTAGCGGAGTTGTACATTGCTAGAATCATCAGTTTGCATGGTACCCCTAAGACCATAGTGTCGGATTGAGGAACCCAATTTACCTCAAGATTTTGGCAAAAAGTCCGAGAAGGATTAGGAACCAAGTTGAATTTCAGCACGGCTTATCACCCGCAAACCGATGGACAGACTAAAAGAGTCAACCAAATCTTAGAAGATATGTTGAGAGCTTGTGTTCTAGAGTATGGATAAAAATGGGAAGATTGTCTGCCTTTTGCAGAATTCTCATACAACAACAGTTATCAAGCTAGTTTGCAAATGGCCCCATTTCAATTTCTGTATGGAAGAAAATGTCGTACCCCCTTGAATTGGTCGCAAGTAGGAGAGAGTCAGATTTTTGGAGACGACATCCTACGGGAAGCCGAAGAGAAGGTTCACAAAGTCCGCGAGCACCTCAAGACCACCCAATCCAGATAAGAGTTATGCTGACAAGAGACGTCGAGACCTGACTTTCAATGTCGGAGATTTTGTGTATCTCAAAGTGTCATCTTTGAAAGGAATGCAGTGTTTTCAACTGAAAGGAAAGTTAGCCCCAGATATATTGGACCCTTCAAGATTTTGAATCGCCGAGGAGAAGTATCATATCAACTAGAACTGCTAGAGGAGATGTCAGCCATCCATGATGTGTTCCATATCTCGTTACTTCGCAAATGCTTAGAAGTTCTAGAGAAGACCGAAGTGTTCAAGAACATCGATCACAGAGCCATAGATATCAGCAAGGATGACGTATCGGGAAGTACCCATTTGTATTTTGTAATAAGCCTTCAGAACCACCAGGACCCGGAGTATCAAGTTTCTCAAGATCCAGTGGAGCAACCATACCGAAGAAGAAGCTACTTGGGAGCGAGAAGATTACATTAGGACTGAGTTTCCAAATCTCTTTAGTTCCTAGTTTTTCTTAAATCTCAGGACGAGATTTTGTTTAAGGAGGGAAGGTTTGTAACATACCAAAAACCCTAATCAAGTTTATCAAATTCATATCACCCAATTTAGGGTTAACAAAAACTTGTTTTAATAAAATGAATATGAAGGCATGTTAGTTTTGCATTAACGTGTGATTGATTGAAAATGCCATGCTTGATTGCTACAAATGATGTGAAATGGTTTAAAGGTGAATACTACATTATCTAGACCAATTACAAACAAATTCAAAAGAAAAAGGAATCAAATATGAATAAATAAAGCAAATGGTCATTTTGACAAAAGTTAACCACTAGGCCACTTTGTGTGTTCCTAGAAGAAGAATTCTAACAGAAACATTTCTATTTATTTTCACCCCTTGGTAGACCAAGTAAAAGTGTATCAAATCCCACTTTACAAACTTACAAAAACATCTTTCAAATCAATTTAATGGACAATTGAAAATTGAATCTAGATCACATGTTAAGATCACACTTTTTCAAAAACCCATGAAACCAATTCCCCTTGACCTCTCCAAGGAAACATATATTCTCATGCTTAAGATCAAACCACTCAAAAAAATCATTCAAAAATTCCAAACTTCATTTCTTTCGGCCATTACAACAAACAACTGGCCTGCACTAAACTAACTCTAGCCTAACTTCACTGTTTTCCATAGTAATTCTCGACCAATTGGTCCGCTTTTAACTCTCTGATCTCCCCTGAGTCTAACCAAGCCCCAGACCAATCCCCCCTAAGCCGTTATGCATAGTGGAGCGCTGCCCGTTTTTGGTCGTCGCCGGCCGACAGTGGGCAGAGCGCTAGAGGAAACGCCGCCCTTGCCCACGACGCGCACCAGACAAGCCGCACTCCACCGCCACCCCTTGTCCAAGCCTCGACCCTAGCCGAGCCCTGGACCACCCTAGCTACGCCGCGCCCACCATCTCTGTGCCATGTCCAGAGCACGCCAGCTCGCCGCGCTCGACCAGCTCGCACAGACCGTGCCTCGCCCTCTCCGTGCACGCTCACGCTCGCCATGATCACAGCAACCCCGCAGACAACCCCGTTTGCCGCCGCATGACCCGCAGCTGCCGCATGCCGTCGCAAACACCTCTGCATCCGCGTGAAGCGCCGCACGCTCCCAACCAAACCACACTGCCCCACGCCTCGCCTTGATGCCTGTAAGAACCGCCAGTGAACCACGCACCGCCCACTACACTCTGCCACGTTGATAGTCGCCTGTAGCATCATCACCGACGAGCTCGCGCCCGCACCGTTCGGTCCCCTCGCCGCAGTATAAAAGGAGGCCACCCATGCCTCATTTCTCCACACCATTCCACTCACCACCTCTCACTGATCCTCCCCCACTTCTTCCCGAAGCAAGGCAGGCTCTTCTTCGCTGGAATTTGGTCGGAGCACGCCGTTGCTGGAGGAGAAGGGCGCCATTGATTTCGACCACCCCAAGCCCTGCCGTGATTGCGCCTCGACCCGCCATCGTCTACCACGTCGATCGGCCCTGTCGCCAACCCTAGCTGGAGCCTAGGTGAGCCTAGCCAGACCCCCACCACCGCGTTAGGGTTGATTCGTCGCCGGAGTAGTTCGTCGTCGACGACGACTCCCATCCATTGATCTGTCTTCTAATCGCATGGCTCAGATTCGTTGATACCGCTTCGTGTAGTTAGTCTCACTAACGAGTGGACCCCCTTTGTCAGCAGCCCACTGTGATGTGCAGTGTAGTTGGGTCGGCCCGTTTAACTTCCCGCACTGGCCTGGAAATTCAAAAATTGAATTTTCCTTTTTAGTTTAAACTAGTTTCTTTCCACATATTCAAAAATCAATTCCGAGAGTTTCGCTGAACCAAATTGCATGATTCAAATTTTGTTAGAAAGATATTTAAATTATCTATCCAAGCCCGTTGGATTTAAATCATTTGGAGTTAGAGATAATATTTAGTAAAATACTAAGACCGAGACTTTTCCAACTTCAAACATTTTTCAAAAATCAACCATAATAGCTTTTGAGTTGATTCCAACTCTCAAAAATCACATTTGAAAATATCTATCTGAATATGTAAAAATATCTAGGTTTGCATGCAGTGACATTGGACTAGTACCAAAAGAATGCTATTAGAGCATTTCTAGTCACTTTAAATCTATTAAATGATAATCTTAAACCTTATAAAATATGATCAACACTTTAAATCACATTCCCATGTATTAGAATATATGGGGATGACATGTGTCAACATGATCCTATATTTTAATTGGAGAATATTAAATCTTAATTAATTTCAATGAGCAGAAATTACTTTTCTCAAATAAGATAAATAAAACTAGTTCTTTATTTCATGTGATGATTGTGATGATGCTAGATCATCAAGTGTGGGCCTTAGGATGCTAAATAGAATTAGTTAAGTATTGTTTGGTGATTGTGTACCCCGTATTCATTTATAGACGATAGTATTGACCCAAGCTAGAAGGAGGAGGAGTTCTACCAGGAAGAAGAAGAGGAAAACTTCAATCACTGCACCAATCAAGGCAAGCTATTATTGGCAAGCTAATACTTGCAAGCCATCACTAATTGCAAGATAACCTAAGCAAGATGCATTAGGCATGCTTTGGTTATATACCTTTGATTTATACCCATCCCAAGTTTTACTTGCAAGCTTTACTTTTCTTTATCAAAGTTCTTTACTTTTAGTTAATGCTTTGTGAGGATTTTGGAAAAATAGTATAGATAGCATAAAGAGTATAAAACTAGGCCTATACTAGATGTCATTCTATGGCATGATATTGAAGATTAGCACCCTTCATTAGTGAACACTCTTAACCTTAGTGGCTAGTGCTAAGCATAAAACTTGATCACTTTAGATGGGAATTACTTGGTGAAAATGGTTATGAAAACCTTGGAATGATGAGTCATTCTATTGAAATGTTCTGACATGTGTTGAGAAACACAAATGGTTTTGATGATGAAAATGTTGAGGCATGAGCCTTAGCCCTTTTATAAAAACTGATAGTTGGGTTCGGATGCGATACCATTCCAATTTTACCGTACAACCACAATACCTGAATTGGGTAAGGCTTAGCCGGAAGTTTATATGCATTAGTATGGGTTCCCTCGCGGAAGAGGTTTGAGCTGAGGCTACCTCTTGATGATGTCCACCTATGCAGTACCCAGGATGGCAGATGGCCATGGCTGGGAGGCCAAGCTCATAGGGGAGGTACCTATACTAGAGTGTGTAATTGAAAGGTTATAATTGATTATCCGCATACTAAGTATGATGATTCAGGGTTATCCCTGACGGATGTATCAAATTTTGTGGTGAAACTATACCACCTCTGAAGAGTGTCAAACTATTCGAATAGCCGCGTCCGCAGTAATGGATAGTTGGAGTGGCCATACTGTTCCATCGTCAGATGTTTTTAAAATGACTTGTGAAGTGAACTATGATTTTTACTTGACCACAACACGGTTGTGAATATGAAAACTAGGTTCCCACTTAAGTGATTTAGAACATTTACTTAGTTTTCTTTACTTCTAAACTAAATTTAGATAAATCTAGCTTTTTGCAAATAAAACTAGAGCTTAAGATTCCTACTAGAACTACCTTACGTGTTAGTGATAGTTTGCGAGTACTTAAAGAGTACTCATGGCTTTGTCCCTGGCTATTCCCGTGACCAGACTATGAGGAGGACTACCAGGATGATGGATAGCAGGAGGTCTACGACAACTAGGATCATCTCCCATCATCAGCATTGCCTGTGACCCTGAAGATGGAGCCCACTACTATGCTTATTATGCCGCTGCTTGTTTGTATTAAGACTGGATCATGAGATCCTCTATTTGTGTAAGACCTTATTATGGTTGTAATGCATGATGTACTGTTGGACCAAGATATCTCGAGCTTGTTGGGAACCCCAAGAGGAAGGTATGATGAGCACAGCAGCAAGTTTCCCTTAGTTATGAAACCAAGGTTTAATCAAACCAGTAGGAGCAAGGAAACACCTCAAAGGTGTTGCTAGCTGAACTTTGGCATGGCGCACTACCGGTGCCAGCAGCAACATGGAGACCTGCACAACACAACCATAGAACTTTGCCCCCAACTTACAGTGAGGTTGTCAATCTCACCAGTTTTGCTGAAAACAAAGGATTAAACATATTGTGTGGAAGAAAGTAATAGTTTGTAGAAAGTAAACAAAAAGCAGTAAACAGTTGATTGTAGATTGATGGTAAAAGAAAGGACCAGGGTCCATATTTCACTAGTGGTGGCTCTCCTGAAGATAGATGACATGTTGGGTGAACAAATTACAGCGGGGCAATTGACAAATATCGAGAAAGCAATATGCATATACTAGACATCTTGATTACTATGAGATTTGATTGGGCATTACAACATTATACATAGACCGTAATCCAACTGCATCTATGACTAATAATCCAACTTCAGGTTATCATCTGAACCCCGTCTAGTATTAAGTTGCAAACAACAGATAATTGCATTATGCATTGCGTGTAAAGTAAAAAATACGATTGTTCTGTGAACAAAGGATAGTTGTTTTCTCCCTAGTAGCAATAGCACATCTAGTACCTTAGAGATTTCTGTCACTTCCCCAGATTACTAGAGGCATGAACCCACTACCGAGCATAAATACTAACTCTTGGAGTTGCTAGCATCTACTTGGCCAAGATAGCTACTAACAACGGAAAGCATGCAAGATCACAAATAACAAAGACATGATAGAATCAATAATCAATCTGAAATAGCATCTCAATATCCATCGGATCCCGCAAACACAACATGTAGGAATTACAAATAGATGATCTTGATCATGAACGAAGCTCACAAGATCTAAACATGATAGCACAAAGGAGGAGAACCAGCCATCTAGCTACTACATGGACCCGTAGTCCAAATATGAACTACTCACGCATCACACCGAATGCTTGCATGGTGATGAAGAAGGCCTCCAGGGTGAATTCTCCCCTCCGGTAGGGTGCCGGGAAGAGCTTCAGATCCCTCCTGATCTAGGGATGGAGATGACGGCGGCTACAGACTCTTTCGTGGAATTTTGATTGGGTACTTAGGGTTTCTGTATCGGAGGCATCTTATAGGCGAAAGGGGGGCCGAGGGGGTGCTAGAGGCGGCCGGACCACCCCCTGGCACGGGCCAGGCTGGGCCGCATGGCCAGGTGTTGTGGCGGCCCCCTGGCCCCTCTCTGTCTCGTATTCTGTCTCCGGGGTGTCCCTCGGTGAAAAACTGACTTTGGCTTTTGTCCCGTCCAATTCTGAGAATATTCATTTTCTGACTTTCCTGGAACCAAAAACAACAGAAAACAGGCAGCTAGCACTGTGGCTCTTGGTAATAGGTTAGTCCAAGAAAGTGTATATAAAGTACTCCAAAGTTGGAACAAAACATAAGAAAGTAGATAAAACCAAGCATGGAACATCAAAAATTATGGATAAGTTAGCAACGTATCATGTACTGTGATATCCAATGTATTATGTCTCGCAAAAATGGTAATCTTGGGATTGCGATGTATGGCATGACAGGCATCTGGGATTAAAAATCCGGATGTTGACAATCACTCCTTGAACACCTTGGTCATCACTTGATATTCTTCAAGACACACTTGCCATAATAATTGTTTTGAATGCAAAGTGCATAAACATGGTATCCTTGCTCCCCCAAACTTACATAACAACACAAAGGTGTGAGAGATAAACATTCTTAACACCAATGAGTGCCATAATGTGCAAATGTAGAGGTCAAGCACTCAACATAAAACTTTAGGAGACACCACAAAATAAATAGGAGCACAAGGTGGACTCCAAAGCAAAAGGATATCAACTAGAGATTTAGCATAATCATGTGTATAAGTTTCTAGGGTAGACAACAATCACCAAGATATACATCCACAAAGAAACATGTACACACAAAATGTATACTCAAGAGTGAACAAGATATCCAAACAAAATTCATAGATAATGCCAATAAGATTTTTGCTAAAAAGCAAGGCCAAAGGCTCAAATTTATCTTATTGAACATCAATGACCTTAAAACACCAACAAATACATCAAAATTATCACAAGGGAACAAGAGATAGTTGGAATACATTAGGAAACGCAACATGTATCATAAAGAACAAATAATCCTTGCACATTCATCCATATTGCACATGAGAGAAATTGAGGAAATGATTGGCAATAGAATTGCTAGATTGGCATATGTGGGATTGGTGAATCATAAACATGATTTTTATACTCCCCAAAATATGTGTTCATCTCAATTTACTCATATAATAATAAGGATGATACAATAAAATCTTGCAAGAATCACAATAAAAGCAACTGAAGGAAATAATACCAAGATGCAACCACAAAGGTTGGATGCTAGAAAAGTATGCATGAGAGGGATACTTGTTACCGAGATACCATTGGTAGGATGTAGTAGATATGATTTTGTTGATCATCCTAGCTTGCCTCAAATTATCATTTAGTCACCACATCTTCTTACTATTGGTACAAGCATCCAATGTATCTCCAATGTACCTAAAACACATTCAAGTACACAATGGTCCCAAAACTCATTGGGTAAAAAGTAGTTAGATACACTACAATACATAGGACAAACTTCACAAAAACATGTGCATATTGATATGTAATTGAATTTCACGCACATATAAGCTAAAATAGGATTTGGTGGAGTTTCCCCTATATATTGGATCAAAGAAAGCAAGCATGCTATAACATATACATTTAGTAAATATGCATGCACAAGAATTTCAAGAACCAAAAAGGAGATACAATTGAACAACAACACCAAGTGGACTGAGATGGTACACATAAAGTGTGACATGACAAAAGGTGTACAAATTTTATCAAAGAACCAATTTAACACATGAAAGATCACAAGTTAAACAAATGAACTAGACAAAAACCAAAAGATCAAAAGATAGATAAAACACAAATGCTCGAGGATCTATCTCATTCTAGAAGGTCAAAACACGAAACAAGGAATGAGACAAAACCAACTCCCAAGAAAAAATACCAATTGGTTCCAACAAAAGAACCAAACTCTCAACACTTTTCAAGATGGCACAAAGTACCAAAGAAAAGATTTATCTTCCAAAGACATAAAACATGGTATGGATCAAAACATGTCATGAAGAAGCATAAAATGAGTGTTCTAAATAATATAGGAGAACTCCCTCGTGATTAGTGCATTATTTAAGGTTTTGCATTTGAATACAAAATGCACACACATGGGATCATCAACTCTACCTAATTCAAATAGACCACTAGACTATTTAAAGACAAAGAAAGATCCACAAGAGTCGAGGAAGACACGGGAGACAAAACACAACAAATTCTTGGCAATAGATAAGGCAAATAAAGCAAAAGCCAACGTGAACATGATCAAAAATATATACCACTTATTATAGTACTCATTATCCACGTACAAGGAATATGCAACTATTTCCAGGTGGTAGGTAACAAATATATCCATGATCATATTCACAACAAGAAATAACATGTCAAAAGATAAGAGTTAAATTCAAGACATGAAAGAGATCCTTGAGAGTTTCAACTAGTTAAACAATTATGCAAAGAAATGATTAGAATAACTAGAGGAAAAATTCTTGCCAACTTAGATATAAGAATTAATATACGATGAACCCGTACCAAGGAAGGATCTCACAAACAAGATCTAAAAGATGAGGAATAAAAGAATTAAACCAAACAAAACTTGTTTGAGCTCACGTGCCACATAGGAACTAGATAATGTCCAATATCAATTCTACGTAACACAACCTCAACTATCCCCATTTTCTCGGTTTGTAATATGCACAGAGTATATTACTCTCCCATAATGTGATAAAAGATTTCTTCTCACAAGAGGCAAATAAAATACAACTAGAGAACATTAACTGATATTATAGAATTTGAATTTCTCATGAGCATGGCATACCACGTAGAGACTAGATAATATTGAAATATCAATTCTAAGTGGTATGCCTAATGTACACACATTTAGGATTGTGAGGTGCCCCAAAGGACAACATACTCCCCCAAAATGGGATAGTCGATTAATCTCCCGCAAGAGCTAACTAAGATATAAACAAGATGCAATAGGTTCAAACACAGAACACATACATGGTGTGCAAGCCAACATACACAAGCTTGATTTCTCAAGTTAAGCAAGTAGGAAGCACAACATATACAAAACAAATGCAAGGTACAAAACTAACACATGCACAAGGGGCAAGTAACTTTCAATGTAAAAGAGTTGAGAACATGTTACTGCAAAGAGGAGCAACAGATATATGATAGAGATATGATAATATAAATGACTTGGCTTGAGAGAGTATAATTGAAGTCCCCTTAATTCTTCATGATGTAGCCAAATATCCAATGCCCTTCAACAAACACCTATTGATCAAGTTTTACCTTGATGGTCCCCATCCAAGTTAGGTCCTAAGAAGTTAGTCATAATAGGCTTGGAAACCCAAATGGTTCTCTTCTTGACACCACTTTGAGTACCAACATATTTGGGAAACACATTGCCAACCTCATCCTTCCTAAGAGAATAAACACCATCAATCATGATTGGGTCGGATGAGGAGTTACCAATAGTGCAAGAGGAAGAGGTGTAACCCTTCTCACGGCATAAGTATCAAGTTATTCTCTTCTCATTCTTGTCACTTGATTTCTCCACAATGGGAGAATTAGCTTGAATCTTCTTGGGAAGTGGCATTTCTCCAACTTGAGATTGGTCAGGACCATGAACTAGAGGCCGCTTCCCTTTTTTGTTCTCACCAAGAGGCTTCTTCTTCAAAGGCACAATCCAACATGGTGCCCTTCAAGTTTGCACTTGAAGCAAACAATCTTGGCTGAATTATTGACTTGTTCTTGGACCTTGTTATTGTTGCTCTTAGACTTATTCTTGATAGTGGACTTGTTCTTGACATTGGATTTTAATCCAAGCCCACTCTTGTCATTTGGGAATTTTTTCACACTCAAGATATTGTTGAGTGTGGCCCTCCCTTCATGACCCTTTTTCAAGTCCCTCTTCAAAGAAGTGACTTGAGCCTTGAGATCCTTGATTTCCTCTACATGGTTAGTGACAACACATACACTAGAGGAACTAGAAATTTCATTGCTAGAGCAACAAGGCAAAGAATGTAATTTATCACAAGATTTAGCAATAATGTGAGTGGATGAATTACAAGGACTAGCACATGGAGATATAGCATTATTAGTATATATTGTGCTAGTGACCACATGTGGCTCACAAGATGTTACATTTGTACAGCTAGCCTTATGAGCTAACTTTAGCCTATCATGGGATGTTAGAAGGTCCTCATTAGAGCTAGAGATCTTTTCATGACTTTCTTCAAATTTCTCATACTTGCTAGTTAGCAACTCAAGTTGAGCCCTTAGCTCAACATTCTCCTTCAAAATAGATGCTTCACAAGAAATAGAGTTAGTAGCACAAGCATCATAATTAATTGCAAGAGGTGAGGGCAACTTTTAAAGCTCTTTTTAGTAAGAAGCTTTAAGTTTCTTATGTGACTCAGTGATTTTGGTGAGCTCACCCTTGATGACCCTAGAGCTATTTTTTAGGTGCTCAAAATCCTCAAGGAGTTTAACATAAGCAACTTGAAGCTCATCATTTTTTACTTTTGATATCACTTGCCACCTCAAGATCTATATCATGAGATTCCTTCACTCTAGACATCTCTAGAGAAAAAGCTTCCTCAAGAGATTTCTTATTGGTTTGTTCCTTTTCAAGAGCTTCTCTTAGATTTGCAATTTTATTAGCATACTCACACTCAAGGCTACTCATTTTATCAATGGTGTTCTCATTCTCCTCAATTTTTGCTTCTAACTTATCAACATGTTATTTGCTCTTAATATAAAAGTCCAAGATTTCAACAAAGTTAGATCAAGCAATATTATTCTTAACAAGAGCATGATAAACAATCTCACCCTTTTCATATAAATCATTAGCATTAATCTCTTTTTCCTCATTATCCTCATCCCCATCATCAGAAGAGGTATTGGGTTCCAAAGTAGGAGTTACCTTTGAATCCCTAGCCATAAGGCATAGGTGGGAACCATGATATGATGATGATGAAGAATTAGTTGAAGCTCCATTCAAAATCGTGTCTTTACCAATAGAATCTTTGGTTTCCTCTACATTGTTAGACACACAACAACTAGAGGAAATAGAAGCATTTATATTATGGCAACAAGGCAAAGAGAGCATATCATCATGAGTATATTGAGGCAATTTATAGATGATATGCAAGGACTATCAACACTAGCATGTAAATCATATATAGTGCTAGATGTGTTTAAGTCCAAAGATGAAGCATTGCAATGAGATAGAGATGAAGGATCATCAAGAGTTAGCTTACTATCAACATTGCAATATTCATCACCACTCACCATATCATTACCTTGTGTCTTTCCACACTTTGGTGAAGTGGAAGAAGATGATAACTCATCACAGCCATAAGTGTAAGCAATACAGTCATCCTTAATAATGTTGGACACATCATATTTATCTTGAAGTTTTGTCCATAACTGATGAGCGCTCCAAAAAGGTATGATTGAAGAAGTAACTACATATCTAAAATCATTAACAAGCACATTAGAAGTTTGAGCATCGAGATATAAGTTTTTCTCATCCTCACAAGATAGATTCCGGAAATCCATTGGAGGAGAAAAACCTATATCTACAGTCTTCTCCAAATTTGGGTCAATGGCCCAAAAATGAATAAGCATACGAGACTTCCAAACATCATAATTTGTGCCATTGAATATGAAAATGTCATCATGCACTAATCCCCTATCCGACATCATTGTTCTCAAGGCGGTGAAGCCTAAAATGAGAGACCGGGCTCTGATACCAATTGGAAGTACAAGGATGTCGCCTAGAGGGGGGTGAATAGGCGGTTTAAAACTTTTACGAGAGGGGCTCAACAAAGGCAGAATTAAGCTAGTGTTTACATTATCAAGCACAAAACCTAGAACAACTAGGGTTCACCTATGTGCACCAACAACTTATGCTAAGAAAGACAAGCAACTACTCCCTCCGTTTCATAATATAGGATATTTTAGCTTTGTGAAGCAAATGTATCTAGACTTCTTTTACTATGTAGGTTCACTAAGGTTTGGAGTGAATCTACACACTAAAAGAAGTCTAGATACATTTTCTTCACAAACCTAAAACATCTTATATTTTGAAACGGAAGGAGTATGTGATAGCAAGATATAGACTTCAAGCACGAAGGTTATCACACAGTAAGTTGCATAAGTAAGAGCTCGGGTATAGAGATAACCGAGGCACACAGAGATGATGATGTTTTACCGAGTTCCTCCCAACAATGGAGTACGTATTGTTTGGAGAGAGGGTGGATTCAAACCACCAACACCATAAAAGGCTTCCCTTGTTCTCTGGTGAATCTCACCCCAACGGGATCGATCCACACTTCCACTATTGGTGCACTTGTCGGTGGTAATCCGGAACCTCTCACAAGATTGGGGCACTTCTCCAAAACTCAATTGGAGGCTCCCAACAAACAAGCTTGGGGAAATATCCACAACTTAATTGGAGGCCCCAAGAAATCCACAAACCCGCAATACAACTAAACCATCTAGGGTTCCAAGAACCCAAGAGTAAAAAGCTTCTCACCTTTCACCCAATCGAATCCTCACCGAGAACTCAAACCGATGCACCAAATGCAATCGCAAGAACACAAGAAGTGCTCAAGTCCTTCTCTACCAAATTCCACCAAAGCTACAAAATCTTATAGGGGAATAAGAGAGGAAGAACAATGGAGGAAATCCACAAAAGACTCCAAGATCTAGATCCCAAGATGTTCCCCTCACTTAGAGGAGAGATTGATTGGTGGGGATGTATATCTAGACCTCCTCTTTCAAATCCCTCAAGAATATGCAAGAATTATAGGAGGAATTGAGGGATAGAAAGCTCAAGAAGGTCAACAATGGAGGGGAAAACTTGCAAGAAAGTTTGGAGAACCATTAGGGAAGAAGGGCCCCTTAAATAGGTCCCTAGAAATCCAACCGTTAGGCCCAGGAATTGCCCGGTCCGGAGTCTCCGGACTGGGACCGGAGTCTCCGGACTGGGCCCGGAGTCTCTGGTGTTCCCAGGCCAAACGGGACAAATTGGGGGACATTAAGTACGTGGTCCGGAGATATGCCGGAGATTTAGTCTAGAATCTCCGGTCTTACAAAAACTGGCAGAAATATCAATACGAAAACAATCATAACTTTTGCATTCGGACTCTGATTTTGATGATCTTGGGCTAGTTTTAAAGAGGACAATAAGATCTAAAAGATATTTATAAAAACATAATAGTCTAGAAAGTGAGGATAGAACCAAATGACGAAAGGTTTGACCTCTCTCAAAAAGACGAACCGGTAAAACATCCAACATCGAAAACGCAATAGAGAATGCATATGAAATCCGTTTTCGATGAACTAGAGCTTGTTATGAATATTAACACAAGCTCTAAATCCTCACATTAGTAATAACCAAATAATATAAGGTTTTACCTATCTCTAAAAGATAAATGGGTAAAACCTCCAATATCGAAAACGCAATAGAGAATGCATATGAAATCCGTTTTCGATAAACTAGAGATTCTTATGAATATTACCACAAGCTGTAGAACCTCACATGGATAATATCCAAATAACAACCAATAAAGATGATGCCAAGTATGTAAAGGTTTGAGCTCTCTCCGAAGGATATTATCAAGTTATTCACTCGAGAGCCCCTCTTGATAGTATTGGCTATCTATCCTATAAACCGGTCTCTCCAACTAACACCACGAGACCGGTAAGAAGGAAACCATATCAAGAACATATCTTTGCCTTGTGCATATTCCACTTGAGCTTGATGAAGACGATCTTGTCTATCTGAATATGGAACACCTTTCTTGATTGTGCTAGCTTGGTGAAGACTTGCAAACTGTTCCCTCATATTCCACTATGGTAGAGCTTATCTTTTGGGCATATCTTCACATATCCATGAACACCATATGATGGCAAGCTTCAAGCAAATGACGTCTTCGAGATGGCTCATCTTGAACTTGTACTTCGTTTCTTCTTTCTTCATCATGTTGGTGTCTTGAAGGTACACAAGAGATATCACACCATCTTATTCTTCAAGACACACTTGCCATAGGCTCAACTCTCGCATGACCAATCTTTGGATCACTCCTTGAACACCTTGGTCATCACTTGATCTTCTTCACTTTCTTCTTCTCCCAACCTTGAAGCGAACATATGGTTCAAGCATTTCCTATGGACTAATCCTACAAGTAAAACTCAATGCAAACATAAGTCCATAAAGATTTTCATTAATTACCAAAATCACACATGGGGGCACACATGCACTTTCAGTATCCTTTTGAGAGAGCTCAAACATTTCCATACTTAGCATCATATTTCTTGGTTGTTGTCTAGATCTTATCCAAGTGAGGTTCTAGATCTTATCCAAGTGAGATTCTAGATCTTGTGTTAATATTCATAACAAGCTCTAGTTCATGAAAAACAGTTTTCCCCTCTATCTTATTGCGTTTTTGATCTTGCTGGTTTTCTAGCTTCACACCTTGGGAGATATCTCACATATATATACTTGGTATTTTCTCCCTTGGTGGTATCCAATATTTCCATTTTTGTTGGATGCTACTTTTTTGTATATTTCCAACAAAATTGGTTTCAACCTAATTGGAGTTTTCAAGTTCAAGTTATTGTGTTTTGCGTTTTGGAGGTTTTACCGATTCGTCTCTTTTAGAGAGGTCAAACCTTTCATTTTGTGGTTTTCTCTGCGTGATTCGACAATGATGTTTCTTTGCATGATATTGTAGTGCTTGTTGTCCTCTTAGAAACAATCCCAAGATCATCAAAATCAGAGTACGGATGCAAAAGTTATTGCCGTTTTCGTACTAAGTGTTCGGTGGTTCTAAAAATCCAGTAGTACCGGAATATAGTCCGATAGTACCGGGTTTGACATAGAGAAGTGCGTTTGGCGACCCGGGAATCCCAGGGACTCCGGTAGTACTGGGAAAAAGTCTGGTAATACCGGGATTTCCTATCAAAAAGTGTGTTTGGGTGACATGGGAACCTAGGGAATGTCCGGTAGGACCGGGAAAAGTCCGGTAGTACCGGCAATCACGTTTTTGGGATGCAATAGTTGGATTTTGGGGGGACCTATTTAAGGGGTCTTCTTCCCCAATGGTTCCTCATCCTTTTGAGCTCTTTGCCCCCTCCGTTGTTGATTCTCGTGAGCTTGATTTCTCCCTCTTCCTCCCATGATTCTTGCATCTCTTTGAGGGAAAGAAGAGAGGAGATCTGGATCTACAATCCCACCAATCCATCTCTCTACTAAGTGAGGGGAATATCTTGGGATCTAGATCTTGGAGACTTATGTGGTTTTTCTCTTGTGTTCTTTCTCTCTTATTCCCCCAATAGATTTTGTTGCTTTGGTGAACTTTGAGAGTGAAGGAATTGCCATTGCATTAGGTGCATCGGTTTGAGTTCTCCTCGGATGATTTGGTTGGTGAAATCAAGAAGCTTATTACTCTTGGGTTCTTGGAACCCTAGACGGTTGTGTGGCCTTTGTGGTGAGTTTTCGGGGACTCCAATTAAGTTGTGGATCTCTCCCCAAGTTAGTGGCCTTGGTGGTGATTATTGGGAACCTCCAATTAAGTTGTGGAGATTGCCCCAATCTTGTACGGGTTTGGTGACCATCCTCAGTTGTCCCATAGTGGATCGGATGCTTGTCGTGTGGCGGTTGCTCGGGAGAATAGGGTGAGGCCTCTTGTAATGTTGGTGGTCTTGGTATCACCCACCCCTCCAACGAGATGCACTCCCTTGTAAGAAGGAACTCGGTAAAACATCGTCGTCTTCGTGTATATCGGTTATCTCTATACCCAATCACTTTACTTATGCACTTTACGTTGTGACAGACTTCGTGCTTGAAGTAATCTATCTTGCTACCACCTTGTTATTTGTCTTGCTTACATAAGTTGTTGGTGCACATAGGTGGACATAGTATTCATAGATTTTGTTCTTCACAAAGGAAACGCTAATTTTATTCCGCCTTTATTAAGACTATCCCATAAAAGTTTTTAACCGCCTATTCACTCCCTCTTTTAGCCGCTATCTGTGCACTTTCAATAACTTATGTGTTACCTGGTGGGTAACTTACATAGTACAGCCTTGATAACTTACTGTTACGGGTGAATAACTTTTAGGACAAAAAAGTTGTCGAAACATATCAACATCGGATTTACTTTTGAAGATCTCGCCGTGACTAGTCCAATGATAAAAATGGTTCATAAATCAGATAAACGATTGAGCTACAAACCATTTTGAACTTTTAGATTTCATATTTAATCACGATGACATCATCTATTTTATCTTTTATGCTAAGCACTAAACTCACTTTTTATTTTTGACCATAACATATGCACGAGGGCGCCTAGGGCTTGCACGTGGCTGGTGCAAGTACCCGCCAGGATTTGCAATCCGAAGACCGAAGGTAGCACAGTCCTAAAATAGACATCGCAAATTTATTAAAATTTAGATAAATTTAGATAAATTTAGACATTTTTACTCATCCAAATTTTAACAAACATGCGACACCATTTTAAGATGGAGGGAGTATTATTTTTCGAAATAAAGAGATGTATTATTGTGCCACGGAGAATAATATTTTTGGTAAACCATACACGCGCTGACGCACATCGATGTCCATGTGCGTTATCACTCATCAGGTCTCTGCGTAACTGAGTCCACCAACGTCAAGCAAGTATCGTCCACGCGTCCACTAGTCCCGCCAACGTGACTTCCGACTCCCCGCCCTCGCCCATAGCCTTCTTCGCCTGCCGCATCGCCGCCTGCGTACGCTCCCGGATCACCCTCCCTCCATCAGAGTCCATCATCCACTTCACCTTCGCTGCCATCTCCCCGGCCTCCACCACCTCCTTGTCATACCCTTCCACTGCCATGGCTAGCCCAAGCTCCTTCTCAAGGAACACCTTGTTCATACGCTGCTCCGCGTACAGCGGCCACGCCAGCATCGGCACGCCCGCCATGACGGACTCCAGCACTGAGTTCCACCCACAGTGCGTCACGAACCCGCCCACCGCGTCGTGCATCAGCACGTCGCGCTGCGGCGCCCACGACTTGACCACCAGCCCCCTGTCCTTGGTCCGGTCCAGAAATCCCTCTGGGAGGAGGGCGTCGAGGTCCGGCTTCTCCGAAGGATTCTCGAACTTCTTCGCTGGGTCATCGTTGGGCGGGCTCTTTACGACCCATAGGAAACGCTGCCCGCTTGCCTCTAGCCCGAGCGCCACCTCCCTGATCTGCTTAGCGCTGAACCGGCCGAGGCTTCCGAAGCAGAGGAACACCACGCTGTCCTTGGGCTGCGTGTCCAGCCACGGGATGCACTCGTCGCCACGCTTCACGCCCACCTCCTCCGACTTTATCAGCGGCCCGATGCAGTAGACTCGAGGGATCGGGAGTTCAGCCGGTGTGCAGAGCCCGGCGGCGATGGCCTCGATGGCCCGCGGCTCGAGCGAGCGGAAGGTGTTGACGATGATGCCCTGGGAGCGGCACAGGTCGTTGCACACGTTCACGAATGCCATGTAGGCTGCGTCGGCACGGTCCATGATTGGCAGCATGGAGTGCGACGCCGGAAATGAGGGAATTCCAGGAACGTGCACGAGCTCCTCACCCATGTCCTGGAAGCTCGCAGTGGTCTGAGAGTGCAGGACCGGGAGATGCAAAAGGACAGCCAGGACCTCGGCGCCGGAGGTGAAGAAGAAGTAGAAGGGAATGCCAAGCTCCGATGCCACATCGCGGGCGACATGGCAGAAGAAATCGGCAATGAAAATGTCCGGCGATGTGCCGGCGAGGAAATCCTGCAGATGTGGGTTTGCCGCGCGGGCGACCTCGAAGTTTAACGTTTCGATGTGCCTGGATTCCACGTGTGGGAGCTTGACCTGCGGGAGACGATGGAAGGAGATGGAGGGGTTGGCGGCGGAGACCCCGGCGAGGAAGGGCCCTGTTGCGCTTGAGCCGGTGTTGTTCGGCAGATCGATGACGACAATGGTGACAGCGAGGCCGCGTGCGACGAAGATCTTACCGAGCTCGATCATGGAGACAATGTGGCCCATGCCCGGTGACGGGTAGAGCACCGCCAGCTTCCGGGGCACCGTGCTGATTGTGGCGACGCCCATCTTGCTCTTGGCAATGCTGTTTGTTTCAGTGTCGAGTAGAACGGGTGGGGTTGGAGATTCACGGCTATCCAATCGAGTATTTATAGAGAAAACTCTAGCCTTGTCTAGATTCAAATGCAGTGAGTATTATAAATTGGAGGGGGTAATTAGATTGAACTCTGGGTTTACCCAAAGTCAAACTTTTTAAATTGGAGGGAGTACTCCCTCCGTTCACAATTAGATTGGATTTTGGGTTTAGTCAAACCTTTTGAAGTTTGAAAAAATATTTAACAAAAAATAAAAATAACTACGATGTAAAATTTATAGTATTGGAATCTTCCTTAGTTTTATTTTTATAATATATGCATTTGGAATAATGAATGTCAATATATTTTCCTATATTTTTTGTAGTTGATAAACTTTGACTATGAAAAATTCTGGAACGCGAAGTAATAAAAAACGAAGGGAGTAGTAATTACCAAAAACATTGACAGATAATGTACTGTACGGTGATGTAGCCGTGGCAACCATGGCATGGTCAAGTGTGTGGAATTGGTCCAGCTGCGGCGATTTTTGAAGATTGTGCTTTCCAATGTCGTAGCTTTGCTCATGTACTTTTTGTCATTGTCCTAGGGAGGCCAATAAGGCAGCTCATTTGAAAGCGAGTAGAGTGGAGAGTTCCATGTCTGTCAAGTCACAGGAGGAAACCTCCCGATTTCCTTAACGCTGTAATCATGGATGATGTAAGCTTGTTTACAAATTAATAAAATCGTATGGCCTTCCCTCAAAAAGTGTGGAATGGTTGGACTCGCATCCTTCCAGATCACCGGCCGGAAAGCAAATGCATGGGCACAAAAGTTTCTTGCCTCTAGTTGACAGCTTGCAGAGGACAGTGAACCTGGACACTCGTCCGGCCACAATATCACAAGGACTTCCAACGACAAGGATGTCGCAACGTCATCGATGACAAATGGAACCATTTTGGGCCCCACCTGTCACTTGCTATACGTTCCACCAAAGCGAGCCCCTGATAATTGTAATAATTCCAAAATGTACATGAAGATCCGCTGCCCAATGGCGGTGATGTCATTGCTTGTGTATCAGTAGCAATTTCCTTGTCGTATAGTACTCGTGAAGATATATTACCTCCGTTCTAAGGCTTAAGGCATATAATTTTTTTGAAAAAATCAAACTATGTAAAGTTTGACCAAATTTTTAGAAAAAAAATTAATATTTACAATATGAAATATATACCTATGTATACATGAAATATATTTTCACGTGGTTTCTATATAATATCACAGTTTTTGATAGCAATTTCCTTGTCGTATAGTACGATATAGTATTCATGATTTTGTAAGATGCTAGGAGCAAGGACAATAGTATAGCCAGCTGCTGGCAATAAGCCAAGTGTCATGTCATCTATAGCCAGCGTAGAGCTAGCATGTACAATAATGAGCTACAAAAATATAGTACTACTTTAGCACTACATGGTCCCCATTTCACTCTCTCAAAGTGCCTAGGAGCACGTGCTAGAGCTGGCTCTTGCATGAGAGCCCACTCTTTTTCTCTCTCATTTTCTCTCTCTTCCAACTAGGCAATGATATTTTAATCCTTATACCCAGCTGTGTAGGACTTATTGTACTTGATCTAATTGATCGCTTTTGTCATGACGCACCGTGTAGATTTGCTAGCTACAGCCTACTATCACAGAATATACAATAGGCTTTACCGAAAACTTCAAATGGAGCTCGGGCTACAAGAAACCAGTTTTTTTTAGAAAAACAATATACGAATAACTTCATTTTTGCACTTCAAAAAATTCCAAAAAGTATATAAGTAAATATAGATGTCTAGGATGCAAATTTAAAGTTTCAAAGAATTATCTGGTCATATGTGGCCTACACAAAATAGAAAAATGTGAAGGACAAAGTAGAGTTTTTTGCCTTTTTTTTGATAAAAGGCAGCAGAAGATGCCTGACTTTAAATTAATAAAGCCAGAAGTTATATGTAGTAAACACAGCACGATCAGAGAGGTGAGGGCCAAAGGATCTGTCAACACACAAACTAGAAGTTTAAGGGTGGCCAAACCACCAACCACACACAAAAGACGAGACATCACTTGTATCGCTCATGTTCAACAATCAGCAAGCTAAGCTTAAACTGCGACATGAAGATTTCAGGTCCGAGGGGGAGAGTAGGTGTCACGATGAATCTTCCGCATTCCCTCCAACAACACGTCGAGTACATCCAGGTCCTTATGTTTACATAGAGGTCTCCACAACTGCAGGAAGATAGAGGATTTAAAAGCATAATCAGCTGGTTGGTTAGGGAACTTGTGCTCGATGGTAAACTTATTGCGGATATTCCACAAGGCCCAACATTGAGCAGCGAATAAGATCCAAACAAGACGTCTAGTTTTCACAGAAAGAGAGAGCAAAGTAGACATGAATTCAGCAAATGACGCTGCACTCCAACAGACGTCTAGGATAGATCTAACACAGCTCCACCAGGACTATGCCAACACACATTGGAAGAAGATATGGGATACAGTTTCTACTTCCCCACAAAGGCAACACTTTCCATCAGAGGGGCCCCGACGCTCAAGGATCAACTCGTTGACAGGTAACCTCCCTCTAGAGAGTTGCCACATGAACATTATAATATTTAGAGGAAGGCTGGCCTTCTAGATGGTTCTGTCTAAAGGATGACTAGTCCCTATGATGAGTTTTCTATACATTGAAGACACCGAGAAGGTTCTAGACAGTTCGAAGGCCTGGGAGAAGGATTCCACTTCCTCAGAGAGCTGAATCCTAGTCAGTTCCTAAGTAAGATCTTCCCACATGGACAATTCCTCCTGGCCAAATGTCCTTCTAAAAGCAATATTCCAGCCATCGGTACTGGGGGCTTGTGCCAGTACCAAGTTTGGCTCAAAACAAATATCGAATA
This sequence comes from Avena eriantha, assembly GCA_910589775.1. Lineage (NCBI taxonomy): Eukaryota > Viridiplantae > Streptophyta > Magnoliopsida > Poales > Poaceae > Avena > Avena eriantha. The sequence continues at coordinate 539,223,210 of OU342742.1, forward strand.
GTCTAGGAAATCTGTTGGCCAAGGGGGGCTCCCCATCCACCAGTCAGTCCAGAAATGAATTCTAAGACCATTCCCAAGGGCAAACCTCACTCCTAAGCGAAAGAGGTGCTTGATTCTATTCAGGTTTCTCCAAAATTGAGAGCCACCTTGGCTATGCACATTAAGGATGTTGGGGGCGTTATGATATTTAGCCATAAGCAGCCTGTACCAGAAATTTTGGCTCTCTTCGGGATTGTTCAATCTCCATATCCATTTGAGGATCAGGGAGACATTGAGGAGCCTAGATTTAATCACCCCAAGCCCCTTGGTCCTTAGGTCTACATAGGTCAGGATAGTTCACCTAGTGATATTTCCTCTTGTCACTCACCCCCTCCCAAAAGAATCTAGCAATATGTTTGTCAAATCCTGCATGGGTGCCATCAGCCGAAAGGAACAAGCCCATGCAGAAAATAGGGACACTAGAAAGGGAGGCGTTACCCAAAGTAAGCCTGGCAGCCGAGGACATGAAACGTCCTTTCTAAGGTTCAACTTTGTGACCCACCACATTAATGAGGCTGTCCGAAACTACCATAGTAAGGTTCTGGTTAGCCATAGGGAAGCTTAGATTGAAGAAAGGGAAGGTTCCCTCTATACAGTTAAGGAGCCTAGCTACCCTAGCTTGCTCACTCTACACCACTCCTAACACAAGAACCTCACTCTTGAGGAAGTTTATTTTTAGACCCAAGATGATTTCGAAACAAAGAAGTAAGAACTTCAAGTTGGCAAGACAAAGATTATCAAGCTCTAGAAGCAAGATCATGTCGTTGGCATATTACAGGTGGGAAATCCCTCTAGGGATTAGGTGAGAAACCACCCCACGGATGTGACCAACAAATGATGCCGCATCTAAGATAGCAGCAAGAGCATCAGACATGAAATCGAAGATAAGAGGGGATATAGGGTCACCTTGACGCACTTCCCTCTTGTTTCTAAAGAAAGGGCGAACATCCCCATTGATGTTAATCGTTGTTTGCCCCTATGACTAGTTGCATCAATCTGTGGACTAGTCATGAATTGAAGCCCTTTCAAATCAGGACCTCATGAAGAAAGGGCTAGCTTACTCGATCGTAAGATTTCTCGAAATCTAGCTTGAGAATGACGAGTTTTGACTTCTTGGTGACTAGTTCGTGAATGATTTCATGGAGCACTAAAGCTCCATCATGAATAAGGCGACCCTTGATGAATGTCGTTTGAGATAATGAAATAGTGTGGTGTGCTACCGCAGCCAATCCCGACGCTAGAGCGTCAGAAATTAGCTTGAAGAGAACGTCGATGGGTGGAAGAGTTTAATATCATCAGCCCCAGGAACTTTTGGAATCAGAGAGAGGATGCCAAAATTAAGATGAGAAACATCCACCTACCCAACATGAAATCATTAAGGATATTAATCACCAAAGATTTGAGCAAAGGCTAGAAAAACTTGAAGAAGGCTACAAGAAAACCATCAGGGCTAGGATCTGCACTAAGTCAAGTTCCTCAGGGGAAAAGGTCAGCGCAAGAACTTCATTTTCCCTTATTGGGAACACACATGAGAGGGAGAGAGAGAGAAGGTGAAGCCAATTGGATTGGATAAAGAATGGGAAGGGGTCTCCCTTCTTATATAGGGGAAAGGGGAGCACTCTTTCCCTCAAAGTCCCGGGGTGGGAATAAACAAAGGGGAGGAGGAGGGGCTTGGCTACCGATGGTGGGAGGACCCCACCCCCCGCTCGGCTTAGCCTAGGGCCGGCATGTGGTGGGGAGGGCCCCCACCCCGTGTGTCCCTAATAACCCCCAAGTGTAGGGGATCACCTAGTACAATTTGATAAGTATCTGAGTGTCAAACCCACTAGGAGCTGACGGTAAACTATCTATTCTCTAAAGCCCTATAACCCACTTATATGGCATTTTATGCAAAGCTAGGATCTAGAGTGTGTATGTGTGGTTGTTTTTACTATTAAGTAGAATGCGGTAAATTGTTGGAAGTAATTACTATGAATAAACTAGTGCAAGTAAAATAGATCTAGTGAAGTGGAGTGATGGCAAGTTTTCTCAAGGGAGTAATGTTTAGGAAAATTGTTGTTTCATTCATTTGGTTGTCACAATTAGTGTAATACATATTATAGCTAGATGCATCAGTACTAAACACAATAAAGCATAAAGAACTTGATGATTCCCAAGGCACTATAATCTAGAGCAACAATAGGATTAAATAAGGACATGTGTCTAGCAGGTGACACTCCCAACCATCACATCTAAATTATATGGATAAAGTCTATTGTTTCTTCTAGGTGGAGCCCTAAATCACGGAGTAGTCAAGTAAATGAACTACCACACACCCTAGTGATTGGTCCCTAAGCCAAGTTAATGTGCTAACAAAGGATTCACTAATACAAATATGTCTAACTACCACTTTAAGTTCTAAGGTCCCCAATATATTCCTCGTTAATTAACCATGAATTAATATATCATGCATATAAGACTTGGAACACGATTTCCGTTCAACTCCCTTTGTTCCTCCTCCTAACAACATGTAACAGTGATAACCTTATGCATCCTCCAACATATATGTGCACTCATATATTAGTACATAAGACCATCATAGAAGATAACAAACTTGCATGCAACCAAAACAAACTAGATCACAATTGCCATGAACAATCACTACTCAAACGTTAACATAGAGATACAATAGATCATGGGAAAGTAAAATATTGCCTCATACATCATGTTTCCCAAAAGATTACAGTAGTTATATGGAGGGGATCTTGCTATATATGGTGATGGAGATGTGCCTCTCCAAGGGGGAGAGGCGACGTTGGCGCCCTCCTATGGCGGCGACTGCGCCTGGGGAGCACCGTCGCTTTGCCTCCTTCCTTGAAGCTTCTTGGTGATGTAGATGAGCCCTCCCTATTGTAGATGGAGGCCAAGGGAGAGGCAAATTTGTGGCTTGTGGTGGCTGCCTCCAGAAATAGGATTTCCCCTCAATATATAGTGGTGGTGACTTCACCGGGGCCATCAGATCAAAACTCTTGGATCCAAGGGCTCTTGGGAAACTCTAGAACCTTCATGGTGACTCCTAGAAAGGTCCACAAGTCTCCAAATTTGTGGCTTGTGAAAGGGAAACGGACGTCGCCTAGAGGAGGGATGAATAAGCGTTTTAAAATTATTACGGTTTAGACTCTAATAAATGCGGAGTAATACTTAACGTTTAATTTATCAAGCCAAAACCTATATACACTAGGTTCACTAAGTGCACCAACAACCTATGCTAAGCAAGACAAGCAACAAGGTGATATCAAGATATAATACTTCAAGCACGATGGCTATCATAATGTAAATTGCATAAGTAAAGGGATCGGTTGAGAGATAACCGATGGACGCGGAGACGATGATTTGTTTCCCGAAGTTCACTTCAAAAGAAGGTACGTCTCCATTGGAGAGGTGCGGGGGCGCAATGTACTTCGAACGCCACAAGTGGCTCACCTCGAGGTGTGGTGGCTCAATGATCACACAACGCCACACAAGGCCTCACCCCAAGATGCGAAGGCACGCAACTCACTGACGCCACAAAAGGCTCACTCTATTCTCTCATGAGCTCGTCACAAAGGCCTACCCATGTTCCACTATGGGACACTTTGAAGGATATATGCCCTAGAGGCAAATAATAAATAGGTTTTTATTGTCATATCTCAATTAGTTCATAATAGTTTCATACTGTGCTATAACTGTATTAATACGAAACGTTAATACACGTGTGGTATGTAAACAAACCATGTCTCTAGTTACCTCTAGCGAACTAGTTCATTGGTCATGAGGATGATCTAGGGTTTCGAGATCATGGGCATTTATGCCAATTGACAATGAGGTCACATCATTATTTGAATGGTGTGATAGACAAACAACCCAACCAGTTGTATCTTAATGAGATCTAGTTACAAAGTTCACCATTAATGATAAAACTAAGGAAACCTCGCGACCTGTCCTTAGACTGTGAGATAATGCAAATCACCGTTCTAGAGGGAGCTTAGATGGTTATCAAGTATCACTCCGTGACTGGGTGATCGAAAAGGTGCTACTCAGGTTTCCCAAAGGAGCATGTAGAGGAGTACATATCAAGACCAGGATTTGCCCATCCATGTAACAGACAGATACATTAGTGGCCATCTCGGTGACGTTGCATTAACAAAGCTTGCAAGCGTGTGACTAGGTCACGGAATGCAACTACACGGAAATAAGAAAACAAGTTCATCGGTAACGAGATCGAACGAAGGTATGGAGATACGGTAGATCAAATCTCGGATGTACTAGGTATCAAGAGGCAAAGGGAATGGGAAACGACTGTTTACGGTTCAAACGACATTGCCATCATGGAATGCAAAGGGGTCAATATGGGCATCCCGGTCCCGCTATTGATCATTGATGGAGATCATGTCTGTGCAATTCCCGAGCCGTGGGGAAATACACTTAAGGGTACGATGAGCTAGAGATCCTCTGTAAGTTGGAATCACCATATGAAAGAGAAAAGGAAACCGAAAAAGTTTTGTGAGAGAACCGGAATCGTTCCGGGAAAGTTCCGAAGTCGTTCAGAGGAAATCGAAAGAAAACCGAAAGGTGTTTCGGATCAAATCGGATTTTGTAATATGTATTTACATATTAATTAATATAATTAATATTAAATATAATATTAAAATCTAATTTGAAGGGGTATTCCACTAATGGGCCAAACTTCCTAGGGAAAGGGCCCATTAGGGAAAACCGAAGGAGCCAAGGCCCAGGCGCCTCAAGGGGGCCAACCCGGCCAGCCTAGGGCTGTGCGCGGGGTGGGACCCACCCTAGGCCTGCTGGCCCATGAAGGCCCATGCGCCCCCCTCTCCCTTGTTTAGTCCCACATGGGAAACCCAAAGGGGAGGGCACACCCCCTCCCCCTATATAAAGGGGTGCCCATGGGTGGGAATAGACACACCAATATCTGGAGAAGTCCTTTGGTTTACTTTCTCCTTCCCTCTCTCTCTCTCTCATCTCTATTCATTGGTACGGTCCCAAGTAAGGATTGTCTGAGCATGAGACACCGCACCTGCAGCACGTCGTTGCGCTGCAGGGATTCCAAGCCGGAGATCTACTTCCGCACTCCTGGCAGGGATCAAGGAGTCGGAGGTCGTCATCGTACACCGTATGTGTACGAAACCACGAGGGGCCTCGCTAGAGGCACTTTGAATGTCGTGAGCTGGAGCTACTATACGATGAAGAAGGAACAAGGGGTGACCTGCGAGGAGCATCGTGACCTTGAGGTCGGCTACGGCTTCGACTACTTCAACCACGTTCCCCTCGGAACGTTAACCGCATGCGGTCTACAAGGGTATGTATTATATACGCTCCGACCATTACTGCATTACTACATAGATAGACCTTGGGCATTGGAAGGTTCCAACATAGGAATTTTTTTGTTTTCTACTGTGGAACCCTTCAGTGGTATTAGAGCCAGATCTATGCGTAGGAGTGTTGTACGGCCAGTACGCACATGTATTGTGTAGGCATTGATCCCTTAGTTGTTACCCTCTAACGTGTACTTGTTTATATCACGGTATTGTTTGATGAAGCGGCCCGGACCAACCTTACGCGTATTCGTACGCGAGATTGGTTCCACGCTCGACATACGGCTTGTTCCGTATAAGTGGCTAGCGGGTTTCTGTCTCTCATTCAATAGTTGATGTAGCATTTACAACGGAGGGCCCCGAAAGGGGTGTAGTGGAGACAACTGTTGGATCCATGTTGTGGTTGGAAAGTTCGTAGATTAGAAATGGTTCTATTGCGAAAGCCCTACCAACCACATAAAACATGCAAAAGATAAAGTAGAGGCGTCTAACTTTATTTTGCAGGAGGGCTTGTGTTATGATATGGTATTGGTCGTTACGAAGGTAAAGTAGTTTACTTTTATGTTACTAAGTTAAGTAGTAATATCCATCGTTCCGATGGACGACCGGGTGGTGGCGTTGTGGACTTGGCGTCAAACCAAGGGCAAGATGGAGATCATGCCGGAGCGCTCGATGGAGATCAAGGCGCAAGGAGAAGGACCATATCATATCACAAATTTACATGTGATGTTGATACCTGTTTTATATATTATTGTATGCTAGTATTAGATACTCAATGGTAGCAAATAAGATAATCCCTATATAATTCCAATGATAGTGTTCCCCTTGTGTGTGCACCACCAAGAAAGTTTGTCGTTATGAAGCCGGTCGTGACGATCAGGGGCTAGACATATCTACATTCACATACAGTGGGTGTAAGCCATGTTGCACAGCGAATACACACAAGTTAGATTTGGCGAGCCTAGCATGTGTAGACATGGCCTCGGAACAAAAGAGACCGAAAGGTCGAGCATGAGTCACATGGTTGATGTGATTGACATTAGAGAATGTCTACCTTTAATGCTGCACTGATGGCCGTGACGATCGTGGGAGGTGCAGAGGATTGGGATCATGTGATCACTAAAATCGTCTAGGGGATGACAATTTTAGTGGGAGCTCAATTAGGATTGAACTCATATTACGAACTTAGTCTAGATGTTTGTTTGCAAATATCTTAGTAGATCATGGCCTATCCCATTGAGGTCCTTTGCGACCATGGGAATATACTTCTTGATATGCAACTTAGCAAAAGGGTCCAACTTCATAAATTAATACCCACGCCTGAGGGATATCCTCGTAAAAGGTGATCTTCTCTTCTTGATACTATGACCATTAGGAGATAATCCGATAACTCCGCAATGTTTGTGTGTTCTCCGTAATCATCCAATAAGCCATTCTCCATTCAATGGAGAGTTGGATTACAATCTTGTATTCTGCAAGATTAGGCACATAAAGTATGAGCCGTTGGATGAGTTTTCTTCCATGATGGATAAAAAGGAGAATATTTGAAGAAACACTTAGCAATCTTACATTAGAGTTATGAACTCTCAAAAGGGCTTGATTGCAATGGAGGTCGTGAATGAAAAAAGAGTATATGTTAGATATACAAAGTTAAAAATGTAATTCTTGCAAAACTCGTTGCAGTTTATATAAGTATTGGATACTTGTCCCGTTTTGTGAAAACAGGATGGTCTGCTTGAGAATTGCATGAATTGAGGCAATGTGGCAAGATGACGACAAGCAAAATAGTTGATGGCCGACGTCACCCCTTTCCTCAAAGGTTTATCATTTGGATTAGTGGACTTGGATATAATTTGTAATCCTTGTTTGTGTGTCTTGCTTTTAGCAAGACGATTGTTCATATGAATAAGGTACAAGCTAGTTGTACTGTTCTTATGAATAATACCTTTATGGTCACATTACGATTATAAATGAGTTATTCTCATCACTATGTTAATCATAATAGTTTAAGCATTTATAAAGGATTAGAATGCTAAAATATATCCAAAGTTTAGTAATGACATGACACTATAGTTTAAGTCATTTTGGTCATTGCATGTTCTTCATTCTAAATGAAGATCGGGGTCCTAGCTGCTTTATCTAGAGACTTTGCAAAACCACGCCTCTTGGGTAGAATGACTAAAACTCCGCATTCTGGTAAAACAGTGATATGCGAAGAAATGTTGAACTTTATACATAATGATGTATTGTATTTTCAACAAGATAGTGGAAATCATTATTTATACTTAATGTTGAATCTTATACATAGAGATGTATCGTATTTTCAACAAATAGTGGACATCATTATTTCACACTTCATTGTGGATTTAAGTGAATATGAGCATTTGCTTAATGAAACTTAAGTTTGAAACTGTTTTGAATTGTTCAAAAGATTTCAAAATGAAGGAGGATATTGAATTAACAAGAATACAAAAGTCTCTTCGATTTGATCGACATGACTAAAGTATTTAAGTTAATTTTAGCATAAAAGGACTTGTGAAAGAGGTTTCACAAATTATGATAATAGGGCAAATTCAAAGTGTATTGAAATGTCTAAATATCATAATCATTATGTATTAGATACATAGGTTATAATATTATCTCTTATCGGGGTTATAGTTATCATTTAGAGTTAGAGATCGAAATGAGCGAACAATCGGTTGAAATACAAAGGAACATCTAAAGATTCGTGGAAACAACACCATAAGTGTTATGGAATGTTCGAGTTTCTGGAGATTTCGATAAGTCGAAATCGTGGCGAATAAACAAGTCTTTGTAGAGCATTCTTAGGAAGCTATGAATGCATCTTCCACAAAGGACAAACATGTTGTTGTCCAAAGTTGACGTGTCTTGATGAAGATATAGGTGAAAGAAAGTAAAAGATCAAAACAAGGTATTTGACCTTGCCTCCGAATTGTTGAGTGGCGCAGCGGAATTTGTTTCGTGAAACCGAACTCCACAAATAGAGGAGAAATGAATGATAATGATCATGAAAGTTTCAGCGAATACTTTTACTAAGAAAGTAGGATTCAACAATATATACTCTGCAAGTTCCTAGAAATATATTATTGATTCACTTGTCATGTTTATGAACAAGACATACCTACGAATTACAAAGAAGCGTGATGGACCTAAGTGCGAGAAATGACTAGGAGTCATAAAATCCTCTATTAAGTTACATTTAAGATTGCAAAGTAATATGTTACTTGATCTTATTAAGTAAAGTAGTTTACTTAATATTTATGAATGACTTCAAGGTCATAAGAAGGAAATGAAACTTAATGGAGACGTAAAGCTCGATTTGTCACACAGTATGCAAAAATTCAAGGAGTTGACTACAAATGTAGCGATGCTTGAGTCTATTGGATTTACACTAGCAATATATGGATATTGAAGTCTCGTAGCTAGAATTCTCAATTTGATGATGATCAAAAAAATTTGGAATGTCCAAGATTATCGAGAGGACCTACATTTGAGTGGGAGCTAATTAGCTTCGCCAAATCTTAATATGTAAGAGACATATTTTGAGTGGGAGCTAAGTAGCTTAGGTGAATCATAATATCTATCAGACATATTTTGAGTGGGAGCTAAGTGAAATCCCTGGATCTCAAATATAGATGCTATATTTGAGTGGGAGCGTGAAATCATTCTAGGATATGTGGACAACATATATGAATGATGTGATTGGTGTTAATAACATTTAAATAGATAAATTGGGATAAAGTTGAAGTTATTAAACAATGAGATCTATCGGGATAGATTGGTGAGTTTAATAAACATTGAATGTCGAATGCTTCTTGGACTTGATTTTGAAGATGTTTAGAATGTCCTAAGTAAGATTCTGAAGAAGTTCAGAATGGAACAAGGAAAATAAAGAGGTTCTTACTTGTATGAAGCATTGAGTTAGTCTTAGTATTGCAATGATGGTTAAAATGAAGAAAGAGATGTGTTACATCTCCTATGCCTCAGTCATAGGTTCTTCCATACAACCATATTGTATACTCGACATAATGTGGCCCAAAGTTCTGGTTGGAAGGACAAGCTCTTAACTGTAAGAACATGTCTTGAAGTGATTCTTGGGTTAATCACTGAACCAAAATTAAGTTTGTACTTAAATGGCAAGAAGCAAAGTAAGTGGCATAGTTGCATTTCATGCACTAGGATCTACATAGATATAGAAGTATAAAGGCTCCATCTGATGTGATGTATATTGTTATGGTGGGGCTAGTTTGCTTTTAACGTAGAATGATGTGTCCCAGGGCACAATGCCCATGAGAAAGCCCTCGAGGTTGATCTAAAGTCACTGTAGGCTCCTGGAAATCGTCCTCGTTCTGTTGCCATAACTGCCGTATATACACAAAGGATTGCAAAGTGTGTTTTGAAGTTTAGATGACAATAGTGAAAACGACCATCATTATAAACACTAGAAACAAAGTCTCACTTTATCGCCAAACGAATACTTCGACCCATTATGAGATAATGGTGTGAATGTCAAAGTTAGGAAGACATTAACGATTTGAAAAGACATAATGATCTGGTAAAACAGAACATGCACAGGACGTTTTCCATATGCATGCATGATCAATAAACACATATGTGATATGGTTTATGATGAGTAAATGCAAGCTAGAATATTTGTACTCTAGTGGAAGTGGGAGACTGAAGGAGATATGCCCTAGAGGCAAATAATAAATAGGTTTTTATTGTCATATCTCAATTAGTTCATAATAGTTTCATACTGTGCTATAACTGTATTAATACGAAACGTTAATACACGTGTGGTATGTAAACAAACTGTGTATCTAGTTACCTCTAGCGAACTAGTTCATTGGTCATGAGGATGATCTAGGGTTTCGAGATCATGGGAATTTATGCCAATTGAAAATGAGGTCACATCATTATTTGAATGGTGTGATAGACAAACAACCCAACCAGTTGTATCTTAATGAGATCTAGTTACAAGTTCACCATTAATGATAAAACTAAGAAAACCTCGCGACCCGTCCTTAGACTGTGAGATAATGCAAATCACCGTTCTAGAGGGAGCTTAGATGGTTATCAAGTATCACTCCGTGACTGGGTGATCGAAAAGGTGCTACTCAGGTTTCCCAAAGGAGCATGTAGAGGAGTACATATGAAGACCAGGATTTGCCCATCCATGTAACGGACAGATACATTAGTGGCCATATCGGTGACGTTGCATTAACGAAGCTTGCAAGCGTGTGACTGGATCACGGAATGCAACGACACGGAAACGAGAAAAAAAGTTCATCGGTAACGAGATCGAACGAAGGTATGGAGATACCGTAGATCAAATCTCGGATGAACTAGGTATCAAGAGGCAAAGGGAATGGGAAACGACTGTTTACGGTTCAAACGACATTGTCATCGTGGAATGCAAAGGGGTCAATATGGGCATCCCGGTCCCGCTATTGATCATTGATTGAGATCATGTATGTGCCATTCCTAAGCCATGGGGAAATACACTTAAGGGTACGATGAGCTAGAGATCCTTTGTAAGTTGGAATCACCATATGAAAGAGAAAAGGAAACCGGAAAAGTTCTGTGAGAGAACCGGAATCGTTCCGGGAAAGTTCTGAAGTCGTTCAGAGGAAATCGAAAGGGAACCGAAAGGTGTTTCGGGTCAAATCGGATTTTGTAATACGTATTTACATATTAATTAATGTAATTAATATTAAATATAATATTAAAATCTAATTTGAAGGGGTATTCCACTAATGGGCCAAACTTCCTAGGGAAAAAGGGCCCATTAGGGAAAACTGAAGGAGCCAAGGGCCAAGGCCCAGGCACCTCAAGGGGGCCCACCCGGCCAGCCTAGGGCTGTGCACGGGGTGGGGCCCACCCCAGGCCGGCTGGCCCATGAAGGCCCATGCGCCCCCCTCTCCCTTGTTTAGTCCCACATGGGAAACCCAAAGGGGAGGGCACACCCCCTCCCCCTATATAAAGGGGTGCCCATGGGTGGGAATAGACACACCAATATCTGGAGAAGTCCTTTGGTTGACTTTCTCCTTCCCTCTCTCTCTCTCTCGTCTCCATGCATTGGTACGGTCCCAAGTAAGGATTGTCCGAGCATGAGACACCGCACATGTAGCACGCCGTTGCGCTGCAGGGATTCCAAGCCGGAGATCTACTTCCGCACTCCCGGCAGGGATCAAGGAGTCGGAGGTCGTCATCGTACACCGTATGTGTACGAAACCACGAGGGGCCTCACTAGAGGCACCTGGAATGTCGTGAGCTAGAGCTGCTACACGATGAAGAAGGAGCAAGGGGTGAGCATCGCGACCTTGAGGTCAGCTACGACTTCGACTACTTCAACCACGTTCCCCTCGGAACGTTAACCGCATGCGGTCTACAAGGGTATGTATTCTATACGCTCCGACCGTTACTGGATTACTACATAGATAGATCTTGGGCATTAGGAGGTTCCAACGTAGGAAATTTTTTGTTTTCTGCTACGGAACCCTTCACACTTGAGGGCGGTCACCAAACCCATACAAGGCTTGGGGCAACCTCCACAACTCAATTGGAGGGCTCCTAAGAAACGCCACAAAGGCTCCACAATGGCACAAAAGGCCACCAAGCTTGGAGAATCTCCACAAATCAATTGGAGACCCCAAGAACACACCACAACTCCACACAACCGTCTAGGGTTCCAAGAACCCAAGAGAAACAAGTCAAAGGGCTTGAACTCGCCGAATCTCCGAGGAGAACTCAAACCTATGCACCAAATGCAAGAGGTAAGTCCTCTCTCAAATTCCACCAAAGCTACAAAAGCTATTGCGAAATAAGAGAGGAAGAACACAAGAGGAGAACACAAAACTCTCCAAGATCTAGATCCTAAGGATTCCTTCACAAAGAAGGGATTTGGTTTGGTGGGGGTTGTAGATCTAGATCTCCTCTCTCAAATCCCTCAAAAAGATGCAAGAATCATAGGAGGGGGAAGGGGAGAGGGCAAGCTCATCAAGGTCAACAATGGAGGAGAGAGAAAGCCAAAAGCCAAGAAAGAGCAAGTTCACCCCTGAAGGGGAAGGGGAGATCCTTTTAAAGGGCTCCCCAATCTGCCCGTTACTCATAGTTTTGTGCATGACCGGTAGTACCGGTGGGTGGCCGGATATATATGTGAGATATCTCCCAAGGTGTGGAGCCGGAAAAACCCGCAAGATCAAAAACGCAATAAGATATTCAAAGGAAATCCGTTTTTGAAGAACTAGAGCTTGTTATGATGATAACCACAAGCTCTAGATCCCCACATGGACAAGAACCAAATAACAACCAAGAAATATGATGCTATGTATGCAAAGGTTTGAGCTCTCTCCGAAAGATACGAACGAGTCACCCACTCGAGAGCCTCTCTTGATAGTATGGCTATCTATCCTAAACCCGGTCTCCCACCACTACAAGAGACCGATAAAATAGAAACTCTATCAAGATCATACCTTTGCCTTGGCCATCCCACTTGAGCTTGATGTAGATGATCTTGTCACCTTCAAGATGGAATACCTTTCTCGATTGCACTTGCTTAATGAATACTTGAGAAATTCTCCCCCATACTCCATGGGGAAGCCTCTTCTTCGAACTTGTCTTCATCATTCTATGATTGTCGAGGATGGCAAGCTTCAAACATGAGATCTTCTAGAGATGACGCATCTTGAGCTTGCACTTCAATTCTTGATGATGTCTTGAAGATAGTCATGAGGAACTCCATATTCTTCTTCTTCAAGGTATACTTGAACTTCTTCTTCTTCTGCTTGATTCCAATAGGCACAAAGCCCTTGGATATTGCTTCTTCTTTTCCAACCTTGAAACCAACACATGGTCCAAGCGATATCAATGGACAAACCTACAAGTGAAACTCAATTTACATATTAGTCCATAGGGATTGTCACTAATTACCAAAACCACGCATGGGGGCATACCTGCCCTTTCAGCTTGGCCGAATTGATCTCATATGACAATAGTTTGAGTCAACCACATCACCAACTTCGGAATCCTGAAACTGCTTCTATACCCTTTAGTAACCGGGGCCTTTATGAACTGTTAGAACTTCTTTTTGGACGATTTTTTACTCTAAACCATACGGCTTGAAATTACCCACAACTTTTATGTAGATCACTTTTTCATTTGACGTCAGTTTCAAGCTCTTACGAGTCCATCTTTGAAAACTATTCAGCAGGACAGATTTCAGGAAACTCCAAATACTGCCATATTGAGCGATTTTTTCTTCCATATTCATCTTTTTCCTACACAAAAAAGTGTAAAAAAAGAACTTGTGCACTTTTGCAACTATTAGTAGGTTATTCCCAATGAATATAATAAAGTTGCAAAATAATAAGCATTTTAGCATAATAAACTAAAAGGTTCATGTATGTATTTTACATGCATCAGTCCCCTCTTGCCCTCTTAGGCTCTTTCCTCCGGGAAGGCCCATTAGGTGGACTTTTGCTCCTTTTTAATAATTAAATACATATTAATTCATTCATTCATTTAATTAATAATAAATACATATTAATTCTACACTTTGAATCACCTTTCGAAGCCCTCTGAACATCCTTAGTGTTTTCTCAGAACGATTCTGATTCTCTCTCTTCTATTTCTCTTATGATCACGGATCAACCCTAAGCGTATATACCCTTAGGCGTGACACCCTTAATGTTCGGGAATGCTCAGGTATGATCAAGAACTCTCTCTGATCAATGACCAACAATGATGTCTAGAAACTCATGATGGCCCCTTTGCATTCCATGAATAATTGATCGCTTTTATGTTAAACGTTGAGTCCCATTCCCTTTGCACTATGATACCTGGTTTGTCCAAGATCTGATCTCTGGTATCAACATACCTAGTTTGATCTTGTTAACGACAAACACATTTATTCATTCCTATGATATAACATCCCCCTGACAGTCAAATACTTGCAAGCTCATTGATGTAATCTCACCAAGTAGGCCTAGAGTATCTATCCGTCACTTAGATAGGCAAATCCCGATCTTGATACATACGCCTGAACATATCCCTTTGGAATACCCAATACACACATTTATGATCACCCTATTATGGTGTGACGGTTGATGTGATCAAAGCAGCTGCGGGTGATAGTGATTAGACACGATCTCACAGTTAAAGGGTCGAGTTACTATACTTTACTAGATATTGCAACACTGAACTTTGTGACTGGATCACATTGCAATACTACGGTTGGGTGTGTGTCCATAACATCATTTATTCAATGAAGTGACCTCGTTGTCAGTTGACATGAATGTCCATGACCAGAAAACCTCGATCATCGTCTGTCCAACGAACTAGTCTTCTAGAGGATACTAGGAACTTAGTTTGTTCATATATCACACGTGTGTTAATGGTTCCACTTAATACTGTTATAGCATGTTACAAAAATATTATGAACATATGAGATATATCAATAAAAACAACTTTATAGTGACCTCTAGGGTATATCTCCTTCATATACATGCATTGCTTATATTATATTGATGCGCGGATATTTTCTCTTACCTCTTTGTTCATGGCCTTATCTTTCTTTGCCATGTCCTGCCTCCGCCTTGATATACACAATGATCATATAGATGCTAGGATAAACTGACGGGACACTTTGCGTGTCAAACTACCATGTATGTCGTGCTTACGAGTGAAGAACTTATAGAATTTCTACTTCGCATTCGTGTTAAAAAATGCTATCTACATATTTTATGTACACTTAGGTACGAAACTCATGTCCATACTTTTATTTTCAGAGTTACAGAGCTAATTATATCTAAACAAGCTGTACATAAGCGATCGATATCATCAACAAAACGCCTAAGAGCCACATCTCAGGGTTGCAAAGAGAAATCTAGTTCTTATTTACTCAACAAAATTTGTTATGTATATGTTGTTGGTCATGCGTGTCATCTTCGTGGGTCCTACGTTATTTGAGGCCCCATGTTTGGTCGGTGGGTGTCACTTAGTGGAGCTCGCATATCAGTAGAAAGTTTAAACCTAGTGCTACGTGGACACGTAAGCAAATGCTGACATGTAGGCACGACACATAGGAAAAATTGATGAGATGGCCTACTAGTTGTTTTAAGTCATCATGAAAGTAGTCATGATCATTTGAATTGATCGTAATCGGCTAAAAATAAGGCCCTAAACTATTGATGTCCGTCTATGTCTATTTCATGTAAGAAAATTATGACATTCTTAATAAAAAATTGTCGTATTTCTCGGGGTTTGGACCTTCCTAAATGGCTCATGACCATTTTGTGTGAAATGTTCATAGATCTTGGACCATTTCACCCTGGTCATTAAGAAAATGTCACACATTAACACATTTTTTGTAGTGTGCCATAGTCTTGTGAACGCCGTGATGGTATTATCCTTTCAGAACTTATTGTGAAGATAAAGACGTAACCAAGAAAAACTGAATTCTCTTGCTTGTGTATATATATATATATCTCATTTGTATAGCTAGCAATTGGATCTATGCGAAATACATGTGGTGTATCAAACGTACAATCAAATATAATTGAAATTTGATAGTGTATTTTGATGAAATCTTGCATGGGTGTGCTGGTACAGTTGGAACTGCATGCACTACCTAGCTTATTAAAGGAATAAACTCACACACTTATCAGTCAAAAGTGTGTGATGTTTTGACTAAAACAAACAGCTGAGTTAAATTAACAGTATGGATAAAGAACTAAACTGACATAATAAAATACAATGAATTGTTTTCGTTCCTGCAGGGATGCACACGATTCCAACAACATAAATCATGTGCGAAGTTGTAGTACTAACCTGATTTCAAAGCAGCTCATCCGCGTGCGATATTCGGCATTTCGCATACGGTTCCGTTAATCGTGTGAAATGTGAGAGCACATCGTCCACCCATGTATAGTGATGGTTCGAAAATTCGCATGTCATGGATCATTTCAGCCGTGTGTTAAGACATGTTTGTTTGTTTCTCTTAAGTTGTCTTAGCTGTCAAAACTTGGACATTTTCGCTTTGGTTTTCATGACGTAGAGCCTATATCTGACTTATTTATTGTACGGATATAGTATATGCTCTTAGCCGGTGTCGTAAAGATCCAACGGGTCAAACATCAACTGAGATTTCGCTCACACGTCGACGTGTGATCACCGGTTGCCAAACTATGGGACAAAAACACAACGGCTCACATGCTGACAATGTTTCCCTTCACATGTAGACTAAAATAGTTAGAAAATATGCCGGTCTTTTTTTTGGATAAAGTCAGAAAATATGATGGTTAAGAAAAAGCTATAGATTATCATAATCTACTAGATCATGTAGCCGCGCGTTGCCGCGTCCGTCCATTAGAAAAATGGATAGTTATAAAATGGTAAAATTCTATTTAAATTGTATTTGAGGTAAGCATTTGTATTGTAGTTTATGTTTATCCAATGTTGGTTTGGCTGTTGGACGTGATTTGTGTGCTTTGTGGTCTAGTAGAGAGTGTGTCAGTAGGCCCAAGTGGCGTCAACATAACTTGGTGTCCAACGTATGGACCGAGAATAGAAACGGGCAGCAACATCGGAGTAAGAATTCAAGTCTAGGAACTCACCTGGCAAACAGCCATTGGTAAAAATTCGACCAATAATAGGGATCCAAAGGAATGAGAGGATTTGAACAAGAACAAACGAAACCTGCAAATACGTTTATTTCTGCTTTAGAAAGTGTGACAATGTTATCTGAATAACTGGTGGGGTTCGTTGGAAAGAGAATTAGGGATCACCTAGCAAACAACCATTGGACCTGAAACTTGCTGCGGAGTGGACAAGAAATTGAGGCAAGATATTTCATAGCACAATAGAGGAACTATAGTAGCATACCATCATCATTTGCCGCTGTCAAATTGCCTAGGATTACTGCCATTAAGGATTCTAAAGAGCTACAAATTAACATGGTATTAAAGATGAATGACGAGCGGCACATCAGGTCGCCATGAATAGAGACGCGAGGGAGCGCATGCTCTCGCATCCGCACATGAGATGGATGCCTTGCTCCACCTTCCGGTTCCCGTTATTGAGTGTAGGCTGGGTCAGACACATCTCGCTTCGGCTGTATTGGCGGGCGTCTCCTTTTTTTCTTCTACCATTCGCTTCCAGTAGGCACAACAGCGACATCCCATGCATTGTACGACTGTGCAGTAAACCAAGCAATGGGCTGTAGCGTGAATTCCAGCCCAATTAACCAGAGATGGCTTATTTGATGTCCAGAAAAGCGTCCCTAAGGGATAATTCGGCCTATGCGGGATTGGAGGACCATCCGACGGCCAGAAAGATGCAGGTGGCACGATCTGACGGTCAAAAATGCTCAGTTCATGAGATGGCTCCTCTTTGACTCGGTTTTAATATCCCTAATCGCAAGACCGAAGACCGAACACAACCTGAGTTCTAATCCAGTCTACTATATGAACACCACGAATATATTTCTGAAGTTTACCGTGATTAGTTAGATGTTTTATAAGCGTGGTCATTAAGGGAGACCTAGCTATTTGTGTGTAATTTTGATGATCTGGTGATATGTGTATGTATGATGATTGAAGCAACGCGTAAAGTGGAAGATACCGAAATTAGAGAGCTCAAAATGTACTGTGGTAGTAGTAACACATCAACATCGTTGATTATTTCTCAAGACAGTGAAATCTTTTGGCCCGAACACCCCCCCGCACATAACCATATTTTCTGTTGGCGGTGTGGCGGTTTGTGACAGTGCACGTCAGGCTACATCTGCCCAAACCAAGCCCACCCACCTTATCTCGCCATGTCACGTCAAGCAAGTATCCATCCCTCGACCAGCCGTGCCAAAGTCACATCCGATTCCCCGCCCTCGCGCAGCGCCTCCTTGGCCTGCCGCATCGCCGCCAGCGTCCGCTCACGGAGCACCCTCCCGCCGTCAGAGTCCATCATCCAGCTCACCTTGGACGCCACTTGGTCGGCGTCGACCACATCCTTGTCGTACCCTTCCACCGCCACGGCCAGGCCCAGCTCCTTCTCTAGGAACACTCTGTTAATCCGTTGCTCGGCGTACAGTGGCCAGGCCACCATGGGCACACCGGCCATGACCGACTCTAAAATGGAGTTCCACCCGCAGTGCGTCACGAATCCACCCACCGCGTCGTGCGCCAGCACGTCACGCTGCGGCGCCCACGACTTGACGACGAGACCCCTGCCATTGGTCCGGTCCAGGAAGCCCTCCGGGAGGAGAGCGCCGAGGTCCGGCTCCGGCGTCTTCTGGAACTTCTTCGTCGGGTCGTCGCTGGGCGGGCTCCGCACGACCCACAGAAACCTCTTGCCGCTCGCCTCCAGGCCAATGGCTATCTCTCTGATCTGCTTCGCGCCGAACACGCCCAGGCTCCCGAAGCAGAGGAACACCACGCTGTCCTTGGGCTGCGAGTCCAGCCAGGCGAGGCACCCGTCGCCGTGCTTCACGCCCACCTCCTCCGACTTGATCAGCGGCCCGATGCTGTAGACTGGAGGCGTCGGGAGGCCCGGAGGCGTGCAGAGCCCGGCGCCGATCGCTTCGACGGCGCGCGGCTCGAGCGAGCGCGAGGTGTTGACGATGATGCCCTGGGAGCGGCACAGGTAAGGGGACACGCTCAGGAACCCTCTGTATGCCGCGTCGTCACGGTGCATGAGAGGCTTGAGCGCGTGCGATGCCGGAAACGAGGAGATTCCCGGTACGTGCACGAGCTCTTCGCCCATGTCCCGGAAGCTTGCCGTGGTCTGAGCGTGCAGGACCGGGAGATACAGGAAAACACAGAGAGCCTCGGCGCCAGACGTGAAGAAGCAGTACCCGGGGATGCCAAGCTCCGCGGCGACATCGAGGGCGACGCTGCAGAAGAAGTCCACCACGAGGACGGCAGGGGAGGCCGCGGCGAGGAAGTCACGGAGGTGGGGGTTGGAGACGCGGGCGACCTCGAAGGTTATCGCCTCGGGGTGGTCGGACTGGACGGGCGGGAGCTCGACCTGCGGGAAGCTGTGGAAGGTGATGGAGGGGTTGGCCGCGGTGACGCCAGCCAGGAAAGGGCCCCTCGCGCCGGTGTCTTCGAACGGCAGCTTCACGATGACGATGGTGACGGCGAGGCCGCGGGCAGCGAAGAGCTTGCCGAGCTCGATCATGGAGACAAGGTGGCCCATGCCGGGCGAGGGGTATAGCACCACCTGCTTGCGTGCCGTCCTGGTGGCTGCGTCGCCGTTCATCACGCCACCGGTACGCGCTTGTTGGGTTCTGGAGCGGCGCGGTGTCTGATTTGGAGTGTCGTGTGGAAGGAGTGGTGCGGGTGATGGAGGCGAGAATGGACCATTTTATAGAGGCGCAACGCGGCGCCATCAGTGGCCACTTGTTCTGCTAGCCTAGCCAGCAACCTCTATGTCCGGTGGGGGAAAGTGTGATGCACGGGAGCCATTTTTCAGCAGAAGAAAGTACGGCATGGTGCTCTCTCCTTAATTGTCGGATTCTCTCCGTATAACAGAGATGGCATGTCACACCACATTACTCCTGGCTCGATGTGGATGTGTGTACAATATTGCTGTATCTACAAGATCTGGCACCATGTTTTCCAGCGGTGTAAGCCGAGAGGGAGAAACTCATGTACAACTGTAGTCCTACCGCTATGTTGGCGTCAAGCTGAAGCTGAACTGAATGAGAACAAACATGTTGGTACACATTAGGTTTGACAATACTGCGGTATCTAGAGGATCTGGCATCACGTTTTCCAGCGGTGTGAATAATTCCGAGAGGGAGAAAAGCATGTCGGATTCTCCCAGGATATAGAATAACGGTTTTACTAATTCTTAGTCGTCTCTGAGAATTAGTTAAATCTCAGTCACTTTAATTACCGTTCGATTTTTTTGCCAAGATTCGTGCAGCTTGCTTGCCGTTTCGTGTTGTCTGTGAAGCCAAACGGGATATTCCACGCGGAGACTGCGCTGCTCCTCTTGTCGCGTGTACGTGGGCTGCTGGCAGGCTGCTTCCGCGTATAACGTGGGCTGCTGGCCTGATGTGAACGTTTTTATGTTTTTTTCCAAAGGATGGTTGCCTCTTATATAGAGTTTTGTTCCATGCCGCTCGGAACAATGCTTATGTGGGAATTGTTCATTCAGCCCTTTCTTTGCCTTTTTACTGTTGCACGTTGGTTTGTTAGCATTGTTTTTACTGTTGCACGTTGGTTTGTTAGCATTGTATTTTTTAGACTATTCCATCAGTTAAAAATGAAAGTATGCATGTCTTTTTCATATCTTCTATTTGTATGTCTTTTTCTTCGTGTTTTCATTTCTATCTACTTTTGTCTTTTTCCCCCTCATTTTCCTTTTCATATTTTCCTTTTTTACTGATACCTTTTATGTTTTCCTTTCATTTTATTTTTCTTCATTTTTCCTACTTTTTGCGATTCATATTACATTCTACGATTAAAGTTTTCCCCTAAAAAATGAAAAAAAAATCCTATTTTCCTACAAGAGTTTTTCATTAGCAAGTGGCTTAAAAATTGATTCTTTTCTGTTACAAGTATGTTGTAACTTAGAAAAGAGTGTTGCTGGCTGTTGGTATTTGTGCTATAATTCATGCTAGATGCGAGTTACAAGTAGATTACAAGTGGGACCTTTCAGTTACAGTTGTGTTGCAACTGAGATTATTCAGTTGCTCCGACTTTTTCTAGTTGCGAGTAGGTTGCAAGTGAGAAAAGATGGGAGTTGCAAGTAAGTTGCAAGTGAAGCTTTTTCAGTTGCAAGTAGGTTGCAAACGAGAAAATTTGTTCATGTTGTTGGATTTGCATCGTTCTTTCTGCTAGATGAGGGTTGCAAGTAGGTTGTAATTGACCAGTTCAGTTGCATGTGGATTGCAACTAGGATTTTCTCAGTTGCACACAAGTTAAACTAAGATTTTCTCTAGTTGCACATAGGGGTAATTACGATTTTTCGAGTTGTACATGGGCTGTAACGGGGATGTTTTGAGTTACATATAGGTTGGAACACGAGATTTTTTTAAAGTTGCACGTGAGTTGTAACTGAGATTTTTAGAGTTGTGCTTAGGAGATCGCAACTGAGATTTTTCTAGTTGCACGTGGGTCGCAACTGATTTTTTTAGTCGCACGTTTGTTGCAAACTAAGATTTACCCTAGTTGCACCTGGGTCGCAAATGAGATTTTTCTAGTCGCACATGGGGTCGTAAATAAGATTTTCTTTTAGTTGCATACGGGTCGCAATTGAGATTTTTCATGTCGCACAATGAGGTTGCAATTAAGATTTTCTTTAGCTGCACGCGGGTCGCAACTGAGATATTTCGAGACGAACATGGGATTGTAGCTCAGATTTTTTCCAGTTGCACGTGGGTCGCAACTGATATTTTTCGAGTCTCGCAGCTGAGATATTTCGAGACGAACATGGGATTGTAGCTTAGATTTTTTCCAGTTGCACGTTGGTCGCAACTGATATTTTTCGAGTTGCATGTAGGTTGTAACTAAGATTTTTCTAGTTACATTTAGGTAGTAGCTGAGATTTTTGAATTACACGTGGAGTTACGACTAAGAATTTTCTCTAGTTACACATGGGTAGTACTAAAATATTCTCAAGTTGGACGGGTGCAGCAACTGAGTGTCCCAGCTAGAAAAATTCTAGTTGCACGAAAAGATTGTTGATCCACAAAAATGCCACTGCCCTCACATAGTATTTCTCTCTTACTTTTATTTTATCTTTGTAGATTCCTTACGAAAAAGAAAATATGCTAAGCTGTTGATTGTCGTTGTTTTCCTGGCCTGGCCTGTTACTTGTTTGTGGGCCGATTGTATGGCTAGAAGCCCTAAGGTAGCCCGGAGACATACACAAGGCAGGAAAATCTTACGGAAACAAGACACGAGCAATGTTTGACCGGTAAAAAATAAGAAAACAAAAAGCGACGGACAATCAGCTGCTGACGTCAGGCATCGACTGAGATTGTCGACTGAGATCAAGGCATATAATAATGCGCGTCTATGGTTAATCGGGCCACGATTTTCCTTTTTGTAACACTTGGTCCGCTAGATGTTGCATTCGGTTAGATTGGGCTGAGGCCACTTTGGTATTCTGTTTGGTTGCCCACGTCTAGTTTTGGTCCAATTTTTATGAGTTGTTTGTTTGTATGAATTTGTGATTTATTTCTGTAACACCCAAAAACTTTAATCAAGGTTATCAAATCTTAATCATCCAAATTTAGGGTTAACAACAACTTTTATTAAGAAAAAGCATATGAATGCGTGCGTGTTTGCATTAGTATAGAATTGAGTGTATATGCCATGCTTGATTGATCTAAATGTTGTGAAATGGTTTAAAGGTGAATACTACATCATCTAGACCAATTACAAACAATTCTAAAGAGAAAGAAATCAAATATGAACAAATAAAGCAAATGGTCATTTTGACCAAAATCAACCAGTAGGCCACTTTAGGTGTTCCTAGAAGAGAATTTCTAACAGAAACATTTCCAACTCTTTTCACCCCTTGCTAGACCAAGTAAAGGTGTATAAAGGCCCACTTTACAAACTTACAAAAACATCTTTCAAATAAATTTAATAAACAGTTAAAAATTGAATCTGATTCATATATTAAGATCCCACTTTTTCAAAAACCTATCAAACCAATTCACCTTGACCTCTTTAAGCAAACATAGTTACTCAAGCTTAAGTTCAAACCACTCACCAAATTTGAATCAAAAATTCAAAAGTATCTTTCATGCGGCCATTCCATCAAACACCTGGTTAGCACAGATTAAGATTCTGCCTAACTTTGGTGTTTAAATAGTAATTAAACGACCAATTGATCTCTCCTTAACTCCCTTGTCCCCTCTGAGTCCAACAAGCACCCAGACCACCCTCCCTTCGCCGTGGAGCATAGTGGAGCGCCGCCCATTTGTGGTCGTCGCCGGCCGACCAAGGCCAGGTCGCTCCAGGCAGCCCCGCGCCCATCCAAGATGTCCAAGAGCATCGTCGCACCCTACCGCCACCTCCTGTCCATCCCACGATCGTAACCCGGCCGTGGACCACCCTAGTTGCGCCGCGCACCGCCTCTCTGCGCCATGTCCAGAGCGTGCCAGTGCGCCGTGCCTGACCAGCCCCGCCAGCTCGCGCCTTGCCCTCACTGCGCACGCGCATCCTCACCATGATCACGCTAACCTAGTAGACACCCCCGTTCGCTGCCCGTGACCCTTAGCTCCCGCGCGCCGTCGAGAACGCCGCCTGTCCCGCGCGGAGCGCTGCACGCGCCAGACCAAACTAGACCGCCCCGTGTCGTGCCCTTACTTCCGTGAGAATCGCCAGGGAGCACCGCACCGCCCTACACCCTCGCCCATGCCTCTAGCTTGCTGTACCGTCCTCGCCGGAGACGCCAACCCATCCCGCTCGGTCGCCTCGTCGGTGTATAAATAGAGGGCCTCTCCACCCCATTTTCTCCACACCACCTCACTCCCCACTCCTCACTGACCTTCCCCACTTCTCCCCGGAGCAAGGTGAGCACCACCAAGCCGGAATTGCACCGGAGTCCGCCACTGCTGGAGGAGAAGGGCGCCATCGATTCCGACCACCCCGAGCCTTGTCGTGACCGCGCCTCGGCTCGCCATCGTCTACCACGTCGTTCGCCCCCTTCGCCGAACCTAGCTAGAGCCCAAGTGAGTCCTGCGAGACCCCCACCGCCGCGCTAGGTCATTTTCCTCGGTGGAGCTGTTCGTCATCGACGATGACCCTCAGCCGTCGATTTTGCTTCTGATCGTAGGGCTCAGGTTAAACGATATCGCGTCGCGTAGTTAGTCTCGCTAACGAGTGGACCCCCTCTATCAGTCGCGTGTTGCGCTATGCTGTGCAGTTGGGCCGTCCCGTATAGCTTTCCCGCCCAGGCCTGGAAATTCAAATAATGATTTTTCTTTTTAGTTGAAATCCTATTTTGTCCACTTATTCAAAAATCAATTCAGAGAGTTTCACTTATCCAAATTGCATGATTCAAATTTTGCCAGAAAGGTAATTAAATTATCTATCCAAGCCCGTTGGATTTAAATCATTTGAAGTTAGAGATAATCTATAGTAAAAATAACAAGACGACTTTTGCAACTTTAAACATTTTTTAAAAATCAACCATAATAGCTTTTGAGTTGATTCCAGCTCTCAAAAATCACATTTGACAATATCAATCTGAATATGTAAAAATATATAGGATTGCACGCAGTGACATTGGACTAGTACCAAAAGAATACTATTAGGGTATTTCTAGTCACTTTAAATCTATTAAATGGTAATCTTAAACTTTATAAAATATGACCAACCCTTTTAAATCACATTCACATGTATTAGAATATGTGGTGATGACATGTGTCAACATGATCCCATATTTTAATTAGAGAATATTAAATCTTAATTAATTTCAATGAGTAGAAATTACTTTTCTCAAATAAGATAAATAAAACTAGTTTTTTTATTTCATGTGATGATTGTGATGATGCTAGATCATCAAGTGTGAGTCTTAGTGTGCTAAATAGACTAGTTAAGTATTATTTGGTGATTGTGTATCCCGTATTTATTTATAGGCGATAGTATCGACCAAGGATATGAGGAGGAGAAGTTCTACCCCGAAGAAGAGGAGGAAAACTTCAATCATTGCACCAATCAAGACAAGCCATCATTACCAGAAAGCTAGACCTTGCAAGTTAACACTTGCAAGTTTCTTAACCCAAGCAAGATGCATTAGGCATGCTTTGGTTATATACCATTCATTTATACCAATCCCAAGTTTTACTTGCAAGCTTTATTCTTTTACTTTACCAAAGTTCTAATTTTAGTTAATGCCTTGTGAGGATGTGGAAAGATAGTATAGATAGCATAAAGAGTATAAAACTAGGCCTATACTAGATGTCATTCTATGGCATGAGATTGAAGATTAGCACCCTTATTAGTGAACACTCTTAACTTAGTGGCTAGTGCTAAGCATAAAACTTGATCACTTTAGATGGGAATACTTGGTGAAAATGCTTATGAAAACCTTGGAATGATGAGAAATTCTATTGAAATATTTTGACATGTGTTGAGAAACACAAATGGATTTCATGATGAAAATGTTGAGGCATGAGCCTTAGCCCTTTATAAAAACTGATGGTTGTGTTCGGATGCGATACCATTCCAATTTTACCGTACAACCACAATACCTGAATTGGGTAAGGCTTAGACGAAAGTTTATATGCATTAGTATGGGTTCCCTCGCGGAGGAGGTTTGAGCTGAGGCTGCCTCGTGAGTGTGAATGTCCACCTATGCAGTGCCAAGGATGGCAGATGGCCATGGCTAGGAGGCCAAGCTCATAGGGGAGGTGCCTATACTAGAGTGTGTAATTGAAAGGTTATGATTGATTATCTGCATACTAA
Organism: Avena eriantha; assembly: GCA_910589775.1. Taxonomy (NCBI): domain Eukaryota; kingdom Viridiplantae; phylum Streptophyta; class Magnoliopsida; order Poales; family Poaceae; genus Avena; species Avena eriantha. The sequence goes on from OU342742.1 coordinate 539,249,050, forward strand.
GTATGATGATTCAGGGTTATCCCTGACGGATGTATCGAATTTTGTGGTGAAAGTGTACCACCTCTGCAGAGTGTCAAACTATTCAAATAGCTGCGTCCGCAGTCATGGACAGTTGGAGTGGCCATATTGTTTCTTCGTCAGATGTTTTCAAAATGACTTGTGAAGGGAACTATGATTTTGACTTGACCACAACAGGGTTGTGAATTTGAAAACTAGGTTCCCAACTTAAAGCGATTTAGAACATTTACTTAGTTTTCTTTACTTCTGAACTCAGTTTAGATAAATCTGCCTTTTTGCAAATAAACTTAGATCTTAGGATTCCCACTAGAACTACCTTACTTGTTAGTGATAGTTTGCGAGTACTTAAAGAGTACTCATGGCTTTGTCCCTGGCTATTCCCGTGGCCAGACTATGAGGAGGACTATCAGGAGGATGGACAACATGACGATTATGACAACTAGGATCATCTCCCATTGCCAGCATTGCCTGTGACACTGAAGATGGAGCCCACCGCTATGCTTACTATTCCGCTGCTTGTTTGTATTAAGACTGGATCATGAGATCCTTTATTTGTGTAAGACCTTATTATGGTTTGTAATGGATGAGGTACTATGATATCCAATTTGTTATGTCTCACAAAAATGGTAATCCTGGGATTGCGATGTATGGCATAACAGGCATCTGGGATTAAAAATCCGGGTGTTGACAAGTTGGTATCAGAGCCATCCTGACCATAGGAGACCCTAGTTAGAATAGACGTTCGAACAAAAACTTAGTTTCAAAACAAAAGAAGTAAGTATTTATGAAAACATATTCCCACTCTTATCCTTGATTCTTTCAAAAGAAATCATGTTCCTCAAAACTTCTTGCTTTCCTACATAAAAATTTGACACACTTTATCACCTCACTAACTTACTCATCCTAAATTCTTATAGATGGAAGTTCAGTATTGCAAGTTCTACCAGTTGGGAAACGGAGGCCAGCTGATCTTTGAGAGGGATATTGATGCACTAAGTGAGCACCTTGAGAGCCCGCATCCAGAATTCTTCGGAGCACAACTCAAAGATTACCCAGGAGGAGACCTGCAATGGCTGATAGTTGCAGATCTCAGAGGCAAGATGGAAGCACCCCTTTCTGAGAAGATTCAATTCACCGTGAGAGAGAACAACTAGCTAGATGGATTAGCCAGGGCTATGCATGAATCTCTCGCCCGTCTGTGTGGGCAAAACATCAACTTGATCCAGGGAACTCGCTTTGCACACTATGCAAGGCGTGATTCTATGGGAATGCCATTAGAGATGCCAAGTCACCCGGAGATGAAGCGCCAAGTGGAGAATCTTGACTTCCTGCTGTATGATAGGCAGAAGGAATTGGACAATGCTCGAGCCTACGCCAACCATAACCTTGCCATCACCGCCAAGAAGGACTAGACTCTCGCCATGCTCATCAAGGATCGCCAATCACTTCGTTGTCAACGCGAGAAGAAGGATCGCACCATCGCTCGTCTTCGCAAGAAGGTGGCCGACCTCAAGAAGACCATCCATGAACAATAAGTCTAGCTTGAAGCAAAGGAAGAGGAAGAAGGTGAAGACATCCAGGGAGATCTTCACTCGTACCTCAGTGATGACAACGACTACCTGGAGGATTGATAACCCACAAGTATAAGGGATCGTGTGTAGCCTTTTCGATAAGTAAGAGTATCGAACCCAACGAGGAGCTAAAGGTAGGATAAATGTTCTCCCAATTTCTATCAACCACTGATACAACTCTTCGCACACTAAACGTTTGCATTATCTAGGAAATAAAACTAGAGCAACAATACGAGTACTAGAGATAGCTTTGCATGATAATAAATAACAAAAAAGTAAAGCTAGTGGCTGCAGCAATAAAATACACTAAACTAACAGAACCATGAGTGTGGAATAGTGGTGGTAATTATGGTGTCTTTGTTCAAGTTTAAATAGTGAATAGATCGGATTCATTGTCTTCGATGTAGTTTTCTATGTGGGAGAGGCTAAATATACATGCGCTTCACTACTTGGAATTACATGTACTATATGATTGGATTGTTAGCAAACATCCGTAACTACTAACAATGCATTAAGGTTTTCCCAACCATAGCCTTAAGTTTAATGGTCCTCTTACTCCCATACGTGCAACGTTCCGGTTCGCGTGCTCAGGTTTCTGTCACTCCGGCAGAACCCGCCCTTCCTTTTACATATACTATAAACCATATGATGTTTAATCCATGCGCGCACAAATATAATGGACATCAAAGGACTGTACCATATCAACATACAAATCTAATGAACCAAAGACGTTCAACCATTCAATCTAAGAACAAAGAAACTACACAAACATGACATAGATCATAGGATTATAACTTATAGCATCAAATACCATGTTTACATAGGACGATACAAAGGTGTGTGGGAGGATGAACCACTGCATACTAGGAGGATTAGGTGATGGAGATAGCGGTGAAGATGATGAAGATGGTGAAGAGGGCGGCGGCGGTGCCGACGGCGGCACGGGGGACTCCTTCCCCGCCGCCGGTATCATGGGGGAGCACCGCCCCTTAGCCCCTTCCTTCATGGATTATTGGGAGCCCTTCCCCATGGAGATGGGATCCATGAGGGAGGCAAAAACGTGGCTTTGGCGGCTGCAAATTCGTGGGTGGAGGTACCCTGGGTGAATTAGGTTTTCTCCCTTTATATAGCTTCTCGGATTCCCATCACCCCATCTTAGGCTGTAGTAAATCGGGCCTAGCGGGTCTGTCCGGACTCGGAATATGCTAAATATTATGTCCAGAACGTTTGTCGCAAAAGTTCCAACAACTTTGTAGCTGAAGAGTTTTCTGTTTGACACCGGCTTCGACCCGAAACGTGACCATCTTCAAAAAGAGTTCTGAGACAGATTTCTGGAAAATCCCAATTTGACTCCAACAAGGTTTCCACTTGTATTCTTGGTAATTCCTACACATCAAAGTGTAAAACAAGAACATTGTGCACTTTTGCAACTATTAGTAGGTTAGTCCAAATAAATTATAAACTTTATACAAAAAGGAGTGTCAAAAGAATATTATTAGCATAAAACCATCAAAAATTGTAGATACGTTATGGACGTATCAACATCCCCAAACTTAGTTCCTGCTCGTCCTCGAGTAGGTAAACGATAAAAAAAATATAATTTTTGAGATGACATGCATACAACACAATCTTGATCATCATTATTGTAAAAGCGTTGATAGTTGGGATCAAGGTACTCTAAACATGAAAATGAAAGATAGAGTTCTAACAATAAGACATAGAAACTATGTTGTAACATAAAAAGGTACAAACAAAAGATCATGAATAACAATGCTTTAAAAGACGTTTGTTTGTTTCACATAAAAAAACATAATGAGAATGGTATTCAACTTGTCCCTCATAGTGTAGCAAAACATAAATGCATAGGACACCTTCAAAGTTCATAAGGGTGACTAGATACAAACAGTTTAAGAACAAGCAATATCAAAGTTATGCATCAATCAACAAGTTTTGGGACAATGCACATAGAACTAAGAATGGCCACTATCCTCTCTCAATATGTGTATAAAGATAGAAGATGGAGACTCAACATAAAAGTAAAAGAAAGTCCTTCATAGAAGGAAGCAGGGATTCAAGTCTCATAAAGAGCTTCCAAAAATTATGATACTTATTAGCTTTCAGCTCTTATTGCCCTATCATAAGCATCTTTAGGTGATTAAGGTTAAAGTGACACAACTAAGAGGATATGCTTGACAAGTTATAAGTTGAAATCTCATGCTCCTTACTTACGAGTACCGAACCTCATGCTACTCAATGATACGTTGCTAACGTATCTATAATTTTTGATGTTCCATGCTTGTTTTATATCTACTTATGTTTTGTACACACTTTGGAGTATTTTTATGCACTTTCTTGGACTAACCTATTAACAAGATTCCACAGTGCCAGTGGCCTGTTTTCTTCTGTTTTTGGTTCCAGAAAAGTCAGAAAATGAATATTCTCGGAATTCGACGGGACAAAAGCCAAAGTTGATATTTTACCGGAAGACTCACGGAGCCAGAAGACGAGACGGAGGGGGGCCAAAGGGCAGCCACACCACCCCTTGGCGCGGGCAGCCCTAGGCCGTGCTAGGGCATGGTGTGGGCCCCCTGGCCGGCCACCGACCTTGCCCCTTCGCCTATAAGAAGCCCCTAGGACGAAAACCCTAAATCGAACAGCCTCCAGCCACGAAAAGTTCCACAGCACCGCTGCCACCGAAAGGGAGATTCGGGGGACTGAAAGTCTCTGTTCTCGCACCCTGCCAGGACGGGGAAGTGCCCCCGGAGCCATCTCCATCGATCTGCACCACCATCTCCATCATCATTGCTGATTCCTATGATGATGAGGGAGTAGTTCTTCCTCGAGGCTAAGGGTTCTAACGGTAGCTATGTGTTCATCTCTCTCTCTATGCATGATCATATTGTGATCATGAGCTTTGTAATCAAGTAGATCTACCTTGCTACTCAAGTGCTTTAATATATCTCTGCTCTCCCCATGTGTGTGAAAGTGACAGCGTGCACACCATGGTGGCACTTAGGCTAGAGATTACAATTACTTGTTATGAGTTATATGTGGAGTTGGATATTTCTATGAAATTGTGGTGTTTGTTGGAACCATCTAGAGCTCAAGGTGACAGTGTGGGGTTATCTAGATGGGAAAAGCGAACTTCGAGGTGTGTTGTTATAGCCCTACCGTGGATTAGAGTTATCCAACCGGAGATTAGTTCAGAGTAGTATCATAAAGAGAAGATATTTATATGAGAGTGTTCACTAATGAAAGTATGATCCCTAGGCCTTGCTTCTAAGCATTGAAACACCGTTTGCAACTAGATCTGTTACATGTTTGCTTGCTGCCATCTTTATTTCAGTTTGCCTTTAGTCTCTTCCACGCCATCAAGCTATTTTCTAGCACCGTTGTCTTATATCTATACCACTTGTATTTCACTATCTCTTCGCCGAACTAGTGCACCTATACACCTGACAAGTGTATTGGGTGTGTTGGGGACACAAGAGACTTCTTGTATCTTGATTGCAGGGTTGCTTGAGAGGGGATACCTTTGACCACTTCCTCCCTGAGTTCGATAAACCTTGGGTAATCCACTTAAGGGAAACTTGCTGATGTTCTACAAACCTCTGCTCTTGGAGGCCCAACAACTGTCTTCAAGAATAGAAGTGCATAGACATCACTCAACTTCAGTCACAAGTAAGCTCTTGTCATTGTAAGTACATATGTATCATAGAGAACCGCCAACGGGGTACCCCTTACACATGATACATGAGCTATCCCATAATAAAAATGACAAGGCAAGCAGACAATGAGCATCTCAGCGATCTTTTTATTTGATATTTGCATAGGTTTTTATTGAGGATGCTTCATAGAGTGCTCATTATGGTTATGCTGCAAGTTTCTACCATGATTAGGCATGGCTTAGGCTAGCGGCCCAGGCGTTTCTCTAACACACATACAAAATCCATGACCTTACAAGTTCCCCTTTTATTTCACACCGCCGGGATCCATAAGCAAAAGAATCATGATATCAACGGAATAATAAGTGCAATGTTGAAAGCGTTCCCCATGATACATGGTTCTGCTAACTTCAACTTATAAAGCGCAAGCATATACACAACAAAGATGGACGCAATGGTTCAAGATTATTAAGTGCAAGAAAGTAAAGTGTGCCATCAAGTTCATGAGAGCTTTAATCACTAATTTTCACATAACAAGTTTAATTCAGATGGTAGATAAAAGCATGAATAAACATGGAATATCAAATGCTAATAGGTAGGTATGGTGGACTCTTTGGAATAACTTGGTTTTATTTGGAGTTGGATGCATGAGTGGAACTCATACTTGGTTATGGAGGCTAGCAAAAGACTGAGTGCAACAAACTAAGAGAGCAATAATGGCCATAATCATGCAAAGCGATAAAACATCATTAATTAAAGCATAAAATGGTATTACAATTCGAAAACTAAAGGATCATAAAGGCTATGGTGACTTGGGATAGTCTTAACATGGTGTGAGCATGCGCCAAGTCAACCCAAATAAAGCATCAAAGGAGAATACCACAATACTATGCTTTAATATGCTAAAACAACACATGATTCTTTCAAGGAACATTAAGCAATCTCAATTATTTGTAACATGTCATGCTACAGCAAAAATCACTAAGAATAAAGCCAAAACAATATCAAGCATGACATGACAAAGCATATGCCACAGTCAAAAACGAGCTCCTTTTGTACCACTTATAAGCATGAAGCTTACTACTCTTTTCCAATCACCAATCAACTTATTTAAAACCACACATGAATGCAGGGGTCCAACCAATTTTTTTAAGAAAACCAAAAGAAAACTAAAAACAAAAACAAAGAAGCTCCAAGAACAACACAACTATGCATGAAACAATAAAAATGAAGTGGTCGAAAGAACCTGAGATTTTTATTGATGAAGAAGGGGATGCCTTGGGCATCCCCAAGCTTTGACGCTTGTACTTCTTGCATATTTCTTGGGGTGACACGGGGTGGCATCCCCAAGATTGAGCTTTAGTCCATTCTTTATCTTATTACATTATTCTTTTCTTAACACCTGAAATTTTTTCCTTCATACAAAACTTCACATAATCTTCATTAGCAAAATTAGTGTACTCAAGATAATAAGTCTTTGGGTTCAATTTCAACACGAATAAAACTTCCATTAAAACACAAGCTACTGTAGAACTTCCCTTAAAAAGCTCAATTCCCCAAAGAGAACCCAAAAAGGAATCAACAAGAAGCAAATGCAAATAATGGCAGAAATCTGTCAAAACAAACCAGCAGATAGAAACCAATTTTTTCGAAGACCTTATGTTGCTCAAATGGAAAAGTGTTGAACTAACGAAAGTTGATAACAACCTGGAGCAGAAGCAGAAACAATTACAGCTCAGACCGACAGACATAGATTTTACATGAATTTTTATAGCGAAGCACAAAAATCTGTTTTGGGACAGCAACTTTCCCAAGCATTACTTCTCTCTCATTAGAGGTTACTCTTGGCACAAAAAGCAAATAAAAAGGATAAGGAGAGGTTGCTACAGAGGTAACAACTTACAAGACTCAAAGAAAACAAATGTAACTGGTGTTTGATGCTAAGACAAATAAATAAAAGACACAAACGCTCCAAATTTATTCAAGTTTCTATGTTGCTCAAAAAACAAAGTTTAAAGGTTTGCAAACCGAGGGGTTGTTGAAGAAACTTTTGGCCATTCTTCAATTTCTCTTTTTTGGTGTTCCTTATTCTCTGTGAAAAAACTTCAACACAAAAACTTTCCCATTCTTTCCTGCGGTTTTTAACTGAAAAGCTTCCACGGGAAGATTTGTTTTGGTTTCATAGGCATGAACACAAGTGTTCAAGGTCGACCCTCACTTAACCATTACTCATGTTTCCAATCACTTTCCTTTTTGAAAATGTTTTTAGGTAACAAGTACAATTTTTTTGTAATTCGCATTCCCTATCCATACTAACATAGAGAACAACTTAAAACTGAAAGTAAAAACTACTTAGGGATAAAACAAACAAGTGCACACAAGAATATTCACCCACACGCTATTGCTCCCCGACAATGGCGCCGGAAAAGGTCTTGATAACCCACAAGTATAGGGGATCGTGTGTAGCCTTTTCGATAAGTAAGAGTGTCGAACCCAACGAGGAGCTAAATATTGGATAAATGTTCTCTCAAGTTCTATCAACCACTGATACAACTCTACGCACACTAAACGTTTGCACTATCTAGGAAATAAAACTAGAGCAACAATACAAGTACTAGAGATAGCTTTGCATGATAATAAATAACAAGAAACTAAAACTAGTTGCTGCAGCAATAAAATACACTAAACTAACAGAACCATGAGTGTGGAATAGTGGTGGTAATTATGGTGGCTTTGTCTAAGTTTAAATAGCGAATAGATCGGGTTCATTATCTTCGATGCAGTTTTCTATGTGGGAGAGACAAACTATACATGCGCTTCACTACTTGGAATTACATGTACTATATGATTGAATTGTTAGCAAACATCCGTAACTACTAACAATGCATTAAGGTTTTCCCAACCATAGCCTTAAGTTTAATGGTCCTCTTACTCCCATACGTGCAATGTTCCGGTTCGTGTCCTCAGGTTTCTGTCACTCCGGCAGAACTCCCCCTTCCTTTTACACATACTACAAACCCTATGATGTTTAATCCATGTGCGCACAAATATAATGGACAACAAAGGACTGTGCCATATCAACATACAACTCTAATGAACCAAAGACGTTCAACCGTTCAATCTAAGAACAAAGAAACTACACAAACATGACATAGATCATAGGATTATAACTTATAGCATCAAATACCATGTTTATATACGACGGTACAGAGGTGTGTGGGAGGATGAACCACTGCATACTAGGAGTATTAGGTGATGGAGATGGCGGTGAAGATGGTGAAGAGGGCGGCGGCGACGCTGACGGCGGCGCGGGGGACTCCTTCCCCGCCGCCGATATCATGGGGGAGCACCGCCCCTTAGTCCCTTCCTTCATGGCTTATTGGGAGCCCTCCCCCATGGAGATGGGATCCATGGGGGAGGCAAAAACGTGGCTTTGGCGGCTACAAATTCGTGGATGGAGGTACCCTAGGGGAATTAGGTTTCCTCCCTTCATATAGCTTCTCGGATTCCCATCACCCCATCTTAGGCTGTAGTAAATCAGGCCTAACGGGCCCGTCCGGACTCGGAATCAGCTCAATTTTATGTCCAGAACGTTTTTTGTGAAATTTCCAACAACTTTGTAGTTGAAGAGTGTTCCGTTTGAGTGGTCTTCGAACCGAAACGTGACCATATTCAAAAAGAGTTCTGAGACAGATTTATGGAAAATCCCAATTTGACTCCAACAAGGTTTCCACTTGTATTCTTGGTAATTCTACACATCAAAGTGTAAAACAAGAACATTGTGCACTTTTGCAACTATTAGTAGGTTAGTTCAAATAAATTATAAACTTTATACAAAAAGGAGTGTCAAAATCATATTATTAGCATAAAACCATAAAAAATTGTAGATACGTTATGGACGTATCAATGATGATGCCATGGACTTCTACACCGATGATGATGATTCCGACTTCATTGATGATGAGTAGATGCACTTGATTAGTAATGAGTTGTATCGATCCCACTGTATCTTAGTTCACAGAATGGTTCTTAAAACCATCTGTTTTCCATTGTGTTGTGGTGTGTGTTGTATTGTGTGCTTGAATGAATGAATGAATGAGAAGTTGTTAGTTTGCAAAACCTGAGTCAAACTAAAAGTTGAAAAACCTTTTGAAAACAAAACCATGAACCTTAGAATTTCCCTCTTATCTCATTATCTACCTCAATCTTTAGATGACTCGTGGAAACCAAGGAGGAAGCAGCTCATCGCAGGACCCGATGTTGCAGATTCTACAGATGCTAGTTTACGACCGTGAAGCTAGTAGAGCAGAGTGCCAAGCCAATCTAGCCACCCTGCAACAGATAGCTCAGATGTCCCACAACAATCAAGACCATGGAAATCAGGATCATCATGGATCCAAGCTTAAGAACTTTCAGAATACCAATCCCCCTATCTTTAACAAATCTGAGGATCCCTTAGATGCTGATGACTGGCTGCAAACCATGGAGAATAACCTAGAGGTCGCAGGAGTTGACGCCAATGAGAAAGTACTGTTTGTCACCCATTATCTGGCAGGAGATGCAAGAACCTGGTGGAATAGCACCCGTACCATGAACAACGGTCAGTCATGACTTGGGAAGCTTTCAAGATCAAGTTTAGCCGCACCCATGTACTGCAAGGTTTAGTCACCAGAATGAGAGATGAGTTTAGAGAACTGAAGGAAGGAAGGATGATGGTAGTTGAATACCGTGACAAATTTCTGCCCCTAGCTAGATATGCCCCTGATGAGATCAACACTGAAGCCAAGACGAAAGAAAGATTCCTGAATGGATTGCATGATGAGATGCAGACTGTGTTAGTCAACATCCGTTTTGAAGACCTAGAAGAGCTAGTTGACTCCGCCATCCAGATGGAAGGGAAGATAAACCAAGCAAATGACAACCGCAAGTGCAGGATGATGCACCAGACTGGGTCCCACAATACACAGAAGTATCTCCCCAACCCGTCTACAGGATATGCCCCAAGAAACAATAGACTCCCGATGTCTCGTCCAAGTGATACATTGCAAATGTATCTATAATTTTTGATGTTCCATGCTTGGTTTTATCCACTTTCTTGTGTTTTGTTCCAACTTTGGAGTACTTTTCATATGATTTCTTGGACTAACCTATTAACAAGATCCATAGTGCCAGCTGCCTGTTTTCTACTGTTTTTGGTTCCAGGAAAGTCAGAAAATGAATATTCTCGGAATTGGACGGGACAAAAGCCAAAGTGTCTATTTTTCCGGATGTCATCAAGTGCCAGAATACGAGACGGAGAGGGGCCAGAGGGCGTCCACACCACCTGGCCGCGCGGCCAAGCCTGGCCGCGCCAGGGGGTGGTGTGGCCAGCCCAGGCACCCCCTCGGCCTCCCCTGCCGACTATAAAATGCCCTCGGGACGTAAACCCTAAGTACCCGATCAAAAATCTACGAAAGAGTCTGTAGCCGCCGTCATCTCCATCCCTAGATCGGGAGGGATCTGAAGCTCTTCCCGGCACCCTGCCGGAGAGGGGAATTCACCCCGGAGGCCTTCTTCATCACCATGCAAGCCTCCGATGTGATGCGTGAGTAGTTCATCCTTGGACTACGGATCCATGTAGTAGCTAGATGGCTGGTTCTCCTCCTTTGTGCTTTCATGTCAAGATCTTGTGAGCTCCGTTCATGATCAAGATCATCTATTTGTAATTATGCATGTTGTGTTTGCGGGGATCCGATGGATATTGAGATGCTATTTCATATTGATTATTGATTCTATCATGTCTTTGTTATTTGAGATCTTGCATGCTTTCCGTTGTTAGTAGCTATCTTGGCCAAGTAGATGCTAGCAACTCCAAGAGTTAGTATTTATGCTCGATAGTGGGTTCATGCCTCTGGTAATCTGGGGAAGTGACAGAAATCTCTAAGGTATTAGATGTGCTGTCGCTACTAGGGAGAAAACAACAATCCTTTGTTCATAGAACAATCATATTGTTTACTTTACACGCAGTTCGTAAAGCAATAATCTGTTGCTTGCAACTTAATACTAGAGGGGGTTCGGATGATAACCTGAAGGTGGATTATTAGTCATAGATGCAGTTGGATGGCGGTCTATGTATAATGTTGTAATGCCCAATCAAGTCTCAAGGGAGTCAAGATGATTAGTATATGCATGTATTGCTTTCTCGGTGTTTGTCAATTGGCCTGATGTCTACGCACTTCTATTCTTGTAGACAGTTGTTGGGCCTCCAAGTGCAGAGGTTTATAGAACAGCAGCAAGTTTCCCTTAAGTGGATTACCCAAGGTTTATCGAACTCAGGGACAAAGTGGTCAAAGGTATCCCCTCTCAAGCAACCCTGCAATCAAGATACAAGAAGTCTCTTGTGTCCCCAACACACCCAGTACACTTGTCAGGTGTATAGGTGCACTAGTTCGGTGAAGAGATAGTGAAATACAAGTGGTATAGATATTTATAAGTGGTAACGGTGATAGAAAATAACTTGATGGCGTGGAAAAGACTAAAAGCAAACTGAAATAAAGATGGAAGCAAGCAAACATGTAACAAATCTAATTGCAAACGGTGTATCAATGCTTAGAAACAAAGCCTAGGGATCATACTTTCACTAGTGAACACTCTCATATACATATATTCTCTTTATGATACTACTCTTAACTACTCTCCGGTTGGACACTCTAATCGATGGTAGGGCTATAACAACACACCTCAAAGTAAGCCTTTCCCATCTAGAAAACCCCACACAGTCACCTTGAGCTCTAGAAAGGTCCAACAAACACCACAATTTCATAAAGACATCCAACTCCAAATATAACTCATAACAAGTATTTGTAATCTCTAGCCTAAGTGCCACCATGGTGAGCACATTGTCACTTTCACACACATGGGGAGAGCAGAGATTCATTAAATCACTTGAGTAGCAGAATAGATCTATAGATTACAAGCTCATGATCGCAATAAGATCATGCATAGAGAGAGAGATGAACACATAGCTACCGGTAGAACCCTTAGCCTCGAGAGAGAACTACTCCCTCCTCATCATGGGAATCGGCAACGGTGATGGAGATGGTGGTGGAGATCGATGGAGATGGCTTCGGGGGCACTTCCTCGTCCCGGCAGGGTGCCAGAACAGAGACTTTCTGTCCCCCGAATCTCCCCTTCGGTGGCGGTGGCGCAGCGGAACTTTTCATGGATTTCTGATTGACGATCTAGGGTTTTGGTATCGGGAGGCTCTTATAGGCGAGAGGGGAGACCGAGGGGGTGCCAGGGGCCACCGCACCATGCCCTGTCGCGGCCTGGGGTGACCCACGCCTGGGGGGTGTGTGGCCAGGCCCTGGCCCTCCTCCGTCTCATATTTTGGCTCCGTGAGTCTTCCGGTAAAATAGGAACTTTGGCTTTTGTCCCGTCCAATTCCGAGAATATTCATTTTCTGACTTTCCTGGAACCAAAAATAGCAGAAAATAGGCAACTGGTACTGTGGCATCTTGTTAATAGGTTAGTCCAAGAAATCATATGAAAAGTACTCCAAAGTGTGGACAAAACATAAGAAAGTAGATAAAACCAAGCATGGAACATCAAAAATTATAGATACATTTGCAATGTATCAACATCCCCAAGCTTAACTCATGCTCGTCCTCGAGTAGGTAAGTGATAAAAAGAAAGAATAATTTTGAGGTGACATGCACCATCAAAGACTTGATCAAATTATTTGTAAAACATTCAAAGTTGGGATCATAGTACTTCAATCATAACATGAAAGACAAAGTTCTAGCAATAAGACAAAGAAACTATGATGCAACATGAAAAGGCACAAACAAAAGATTCATGAATAACAATGCTTTGTAAGACGTTTGTTTGTTTCACATAAAGAAAACATAGCATAATAGTATTCAGCTTGTCCCTCATAGAGTAGCAAATATAAATGCATAGGACAGCTTCAAAGTTCATAAGAGTGACTAGATACAAATAGTTTAAAACAAGCAATATCAAGTTATGCATCAATCAACAAGTCTTGGGACAATGCACATAGAACTAAGAATGGCCACTATGCTCTCAAAGTAGGTGCATAAAGATAGAAGGTGGAGACTCAATATAATGGTGGAAGAAAAGCCTTTTGTAAAAGGAAGTAGGGATTCAAGTCTCATAAAGAGCTTCCAAAAATTATGGTACTTATAGCTTTCAGCTCTCATTGCCCCTATCATAAGCATCTTGAAGTGATTAAGGTTAAAGTGAACAAACTATGGTGTACATGCTTGACGAAGTATAAGTCAGAAATCTCATGTCCCTTGTATACAAGGGCCGCTCCTCATGCTACTCAAGTTTAGTCACCGGTAAGTTCTTGTCATCATAAGTACATGTGTATCATAGAGAACCGCCAACGGGGTACCCCTTGCCCGATGATACGGAAGAATCCCCATATCAAAATGACAAGGCATGCAGACAACGAGCATCTCAGCAATCTTCTTATTTACCATGGGAATATGGTGCCTTTTTCTCTCTTTCCTCTTTTCATAATCTCTTTTTTTCTCTTTCTCTCTTTTTTCTCAATATAGGACTCTTTTTTTATAAGAATTCTTCATAGACAACTCATTATGGCTACGCTGCAGGTTTCCACCATGTCAGCATGGATTAAACCAGCGGCCCAGGCGTTTCTCTAACACATATACATAACTCCATGGACTTACAAGCTCCCGTTTCATTTCACAACGACGACATCCATAGACAAAAGATCATGATATCAACTTGGTACAAAGTACCAAGTGCAATGTTGAAAGCGTTCCCCATGACAACATGGTTCTGCTAATTCCCAACAAATAAGTGCAAGCATATACAACATAGATGACACGATAGTTCAAGTTTATTAAGGGCAAGTAAAGTAAAGTGTGCCATCAAGTTCGTGAGAGCTTTAATCACTAGTTTTCTCATAACAAGTTTAATTTGGAAGGTAAACAAAAGCATGAATTTACTTGGAATAGCATAAGCTAGTAGGTATGTATGGTGGAATCTTTGGAATAACTTGGTTTAGAGAGTTGGATGCATGAGTGGAACTCATACTTTGTTGTGGAGGCTAGCAAAAGACTGGGAGCGACAAACTAAGAGAGCAATAATGGCCATAATCATGCAGAGCGACAAAACATCATTGATCAAAGCATAAAGTGATACTAAAAGGTGAAAACTAAAGGATCATAAAGGCTATGGTGACTTGAGATAGTCATAAAATGGTGTGAGCATGTGCCAAGTCAACCCGAATAAAGCATCAAAGGATAATACCACTATACTATGCTTTAATATGCTAAAACAACGCATGATTCATCCAATGCACATTAAGCAATCTCAATTGTTTATAACAAGTCATGCTACAACAAAGAATACTAAGCATAAAGACAAAACAATATCAAGCATAGCATGACATAGCATAGGCCACAGTCAAAAACAAGATCTCTTTACCACTTAAGCATGAACTTTCCTACTCACTTCTATTCTTGTAGACAGTTGTTGGGCCTCCAAGTGTAGAGGTTTGTAGAACAAAAGCAAGTTTCCCTTAAGTGGATTACCCAAGGTTTATCGAACTCAGGGAGGAAGTGGTCAAAGGTATCCCCTCTCAAGAAACCCTGCAATCAAGATACAAGAATTCTCTTGTGTCCCCAACACACCCAATACACTTGTCAGGTGTATAGGTGCACTAGTTCGGTGAAGAGATAGTGAAATACAAGTGGTATAGATATTTCTAAGTGGTAACGGTGATAGAAAATAACTTGATGGTGTGGAAAAGACTAAAAGCAAACTGAAATAAAGATGGAAGCAAGCAAACATGTAACAGATCTAATTGCAAACGGTGTATCAATGCTTAGAAACAAGGCCTAGGGATCATACTTTCACTAGTGAACACTCTCATATAAATATATTCTCTTTGTGATACTACTCTTAACTACTCTCCGGTTGGACACTCTAATCGATGGTAGGGCTATAACAGCACACCTCAAAGTAAGCCTTTCCCATCTAGAAAACCCCACACTGTCACCTTGAGCTCTAGATAGGTCCAACAAACACCACAATTTCATAAAGACATCCAACTCCAAATATAAAGTATTTGTAATCTCTCGCCTAAGTGCCACCATGGTGAGCATGATGTCACTTTCACACACATGGGGAGAGCAGAGATTCATTAAAGCACTTGAGTAGCAGGATAGATCTATAGATTACAAGCTCATGATCTCAATAAGATCATGCATAGAGAGAGAGATGAACACATAGCTACCGGTAGAACCCTTAGCCTCGAGAGAGAACTACTCCCTCCTCATCATGGGAATCAGCAACGGTGATGGAGATGGTGGTGGAGATCGACGGAGATGGCTTCGGGCGCACTTCCCCGTCCCGGCAGGGTGCTAGAACAGAGACTTTCTGTCCCCCGAATCTCCCCTTCGGTGGCGGCGGCGCAGCGGTACTTTTCGTGGATTTCTGATTGACGATCTACGGTTTTGGTATCGGGAGGCTCTTATAGGCGAGAGGGGAGATCGAGGGGGTTCCAGGGGCCACCGCACCATGCCCTGTCGCGGTCTGGGGTGACCCGCGCCTGGGGGGTGTGTGGCCAGGCCCTGGCCCTCCTCCGTCTCGTATTCTGGCTCCGTGAGTCTTTCGGTAAAATAGGAACTTTGGCTTTTGTCCCGTCCAATTCCGAGAATATTCATTTTCCGACTTTCCTGGAACCAAAAATAGCAGAAAACAGGCAACTGACACTGTGGCATCTTTTTAATAGGTTAGTCCAAGAAATCATATGAAAAGTACTCCAAAGTGTGGACAAAACATAAGAAAGTAGATAAAACCAAGCATGGAACATCAAAAATTATAGATACATTTGCAATGTATCATGCCCCGCTGTAATTTGTTCACCCAGCATGTTATCTATCTTAAGGAGAGCCACCTCTAGTGAACTATGGATCCCGGTCCTTTTCTTTACATACAATCTACAATCTTTTACTGCTTTGTGTTTACTTTCTGCAAACTTTTACTTCTTTCCATTCGATACGTTTAATCCTTTGTTTTCCGCAAAACACGATGAGATTGACAACCTCATCGCAAGTTGGGGACAAAGTTCTGTGGTTGTGTTGTGCAGGTCTCCACGTTTCTACTAGCACCGGTAGTGCGCCCTGCCAAAGTGCAGCTAGTAACACCTTTGAGGTGTTTCCTTGCTCCTACTGGTTCGATTAAACCTTGGTTTCATAACTAAGGGAAACTTGCTGCTGTGCTCATCATACCTTTCTCTTGGGGTTCTCAACGAGCTCTACATCAACCATGCACCAGCAGTTTTCTGGGCGCCGTGCATTGAGCCATCAAGCGATTTTCTGGCGCCGTTGCCGGGGAGTCAAGGACATCTTCAGAAGGGGAGTCCCTCATAACCAATCTCTTTACTTTGTTGTTTTTGTTTTTCTTAGTTTTCTTTTTTGCTTTGTTTGCTTGTTTTGTTATTCAAAAACACAAAAAAATTAGTTTTACTTGTTTGCTTTCTTATTTGAAAAACACACAAAAATTAGTTCCTATCCTAAGTTGTCACTATGTCTAGCCTTGCTCCAGTCACTATGTCACCCGAGGAAATGATTTTCACTTTTAAAAAAGGAATTGAGGAAAGTTTTAAGGAAGCTTGGTCTAGAATCTCCGATCTACATGAAAAAACTGAGCCTAAAATGACTCAAAGCTTGTTCCTTAGCAGTTTTTACCTTGGGATTGCTCTTTGATATAGATATGCCTTACATGCTATTGTGGGAGGAGATTTCCTCCAATGTAGTGAGGATGATGCTATTAATGCTATAAAGAAATTGATCCTCACTTACAACATGCCTAGCCAAACTGATATTTCTTTTGCAAAAATATTTGCTAGGTTGAACACTCTTGAGGCTAGCACTACTAGCTTAGAAAGTTGCTATAATACGCTTAGGGAGCATCACAATTATGTTCCAATAAACTCTAAACTATCAAAGTGGTTCCCTACACTAAAGATTGAGATGAACACTGAAACTTTTCAAGCTCGTTGTGATATCATGTCTGAATTTTGTCTTATGCCCAAAGATATTTATAAATCTCAGAATACTTGGGGGCTCACTGAAGGAGAAAAAGAAATATCTGTTACTAATAATACTACCATTACCTCTTGGAATAGCTGAAGGAGTGTTTACAAAGATCCTTGGGAAAACAATTTCTATTGATTATCTTGTTATTGAATGTGCAGGAAAAGGACAAATTACACTTGGAAGGTCCCTATTAGAACTCCTTGGAGCAATAATAGATGTGGGAAAGGAAACCATGCACCTTTATTCTCCACCAAACAATCATATTTTCGCCTAGGTTAAGAATAAAAGTAAGAGAGGTGAGGGCAAGAAAGTTGGTTTTAATGCTTCTTCATTTGAGAACACTTGATTTTTTTCTTGCTTCTTATGCCTAACTTAAAGGCGTTAAAGAAAAGTACTTATTAAGAGATAACCCACAAGTTTTAGATGAGTTTTGGAAGTTATTACCTCTGTAATAACCTCTCCTTATCTTTTTTATTTGCTTTTTGTGCCAAGAGTAACCTCTAATGAGAGAGAAGTAATGATTGGAAAAGTTGCTGTCCCGAAACAGATTTTTGTGCTTCACTGTAAAAATTCGTGAGAGAGATCTGTACGTCGGATTGAGATGTAATTATTTTTGCTTCTGCCCCAGGTTGTTATCTAACTTTCGTTAGTTCAACACTTTTTTATTTTAGCAACAGAAGGTCTTCGAAAAAATTTGTCTTTACCTGCTAGTCTGTTTTGACAGATTTCTGCCATTTTCTGCATTTGCTTCTTGTTGGTTCCTTCTTGAGTTCTTTTGGGGAATTGAGATTTTTGAGGGAAGTACTACAGTAGCTAGTGTTCTAATGGAAGTTTATTTGGTGTTAGAACTGAGCCTTAAGACTTATTTATCTTGAGTTCACTAATGTTGCTAATAAAGATTGTGTGAAGTTTTGTATGAAGGAAAAATTTCAGGTGTATGGAAGGAATGAGTAATGAGATAAAGGATGGACTAAAGCTCAAGCTTGGGGATGCCACGCGTGTCACCCCAAGAAATATCCAAGAAGTACAAGCGTCAAAGCTTGGGGATGTGTCAACACCTAGATTTTTAATCCCAGATGCCCGTTATGCCATACCTCGCAATCCCAGGATTACCATTTTTGCGAGACATAACGGATCGGATATCACAGCTAATAAAGATTTGTGCGAAAGTCTGGGCCTTCTGGTCAGCAATGGCACGGTTCTGGTTGGCTAACTCTCTGGCATTGTCCAGTTCCTGCTGTCTGTCATGCAGCAAGAAGTCAAGATTTTCCACTTGATGCCTCAACTCTGGGTGACTTGGCATCTCCATCGGCATCCCCATGAAGTCACGTCTTGCATAGTGGGCAAAACGAGTTCCTTGGATCTTGTTGACGCTAAGAGCACATAGACGTGCGAGAGCTTCATGCATTGCCCTGGCTAATCCATCTAGCCAGTTGTTCTCTCTCACGGAGAACTGAATTCTCCCAGAAGTTGGTGCTTCAATGCTTCCTCTAAGATCTGCGGTGACTAGCCACTGTAGGTCTCCTCCTAGGGGTCCTGGAAGTTGAGCTCCAAGAAACTCCGGGTGCGGGCGTCCCAGTAACTCTGAATCCAGATCCCTCTCGAAGATCAGCTGACCTTCGTTTCCCAACTGGTAAAACTTGCTGAACAGAGTCTCCATCTACAAGAATTAAGGATGAGAAAGTTAGTGAAGTGATCAAGTGTGTCAAATTTTAAGTAGTAATGTAAGAATTTTGAGGAACATGAATTTTTTTGAGAAGGAAAGAATTCCCAAGGGTAAGAGAGGAGATAGTTTTTCGTAAATACTCACTTTGGTTTTGAAACTAAGTTTTTGTTTGAACGTCCATTCTAACTAGGGTCTCCTATGGTCAGGATGGCTCTGATACCAACTTGTCAACACCTGGATTTTTAATCCCAGATGCCCGTTATGCCATACCTCGCAATCCCAGGATTACCATTTTTGCGAGACATAACGGATTGGATATCACAGCACATCATCCATTACAAACCATACATAAGGTCTTACACAAATAAGGATCTCATGATCCAGTCTTAATACAACAAGCAGTGGAAATAAACGATAAGCGTAGTGGTGGGGTCCATCTTCAGGGGCACAGGCAATGCTGACGAAGGCAGATACTCCTAGTTATCATAGCCGTCCTGCTGGCCATCATCTTGATAGTCTCCTTCATAGTCTGGCCATGATAATAGCCAGGGACAAAAGCCATGAGTACTCTTTAAGTACTCGCAAACTACCACTAACAAGTATCATAGTTCTAAGTTAAAGTGCTAAATCTAAGTTTAACTATAAAGTTAAGTTTGAAACCTAAGCTGAGTTCTGAAGCAAAGAAAGATAAAATAAAGTTCTAGAATCACTTAAGTGGGGAAGCTAGTATCATAAACACAATCCTGTTGTGGTCAAGTCAAGATTCATCATTCATTTCAAGTTCTTTAGAAAACATCTGACAACGAAACAGTATGGCCATTCCAAGTGTCCATAACCGCGGACGCGGCTATTCGAATAGTTTGACACTCTGTAGAGGTGGCACACTTTCACCACAAGATTCGATACATCTGTCAGGGACAACCTTGAATCATCATACTTAGTATGTAGATAATCAAACATAACCTTCCCTTTACACACCCTAGTATAAGCACCTCTCCTATGAGCATGGTCTCCCAACCATGACCATCTGTCATCTTGGGCACTGCATAGGTGGACAACATTGAGAGGTAGCCTCAGCTCAAACCTCTCCCGCAAGGGAACTAATACTAATGCATATAAATTTCCAGCTAAGCCTTACCCAATTCAGGTAGTGTGGTTGTACGGTAAATATGGAATGGTATCGCATCCGAATCCAACCATCAGTTTTATAAAAGGGTTAAGGCTCATGCCTCAAAATTTGCATCATCATAAACCATTTGCGTTTCTCAACACATGTCAAAACATCTCAATAGAATGACTCATCATTCCAAGGTTTTCATAATTCATTTTCACCAAGTGTTCCCATCTAAAGTGACTCAAGTTTTTGATCTACTCTAAACTACTAAGTTAAGACTGTTCACTAAGGTGGAAAAGCTGAGTTCAATCTCATTGTAAAGACCCAAACCTGGCTTGGTTTGAATCCCTGTGATTACAGTGCTAGTCCCTGGATCGAATAGCTAGCACCCACAGTTTAAGATGTAATATCAAGATACAAAGGTCATATTACATCGCATGATCCAGAATATGAACGCTTTATTACATACTCATAGCCATAGGCTATCTTATTACAAGCAACAGAATACAAGTAAAGCATGGAGTCCTTCATCTTCATGTGCCACAGGCAAACATGTTGGGTGTAGACTCATAACTCCTATCATCAATCCTCACTCATCAATAGAATAACCTGCAACATGATAGGTTGCAGCCACAAAAGGGTCAATACTTTGAATGTATTGGCAAGTGTCACAAGTTGGTGAATATAAGTTGGACTATCACTACATGCATATTTGGCTAAGTAGATCTTAGGCTCATTTGCAGAAAGCAATATGGTTTTATCCTATGTTTGTAAAAATAGTTTTGATCTTTCAACAACTTTCTGAACTCCTTGGCAAACTCCAAGTGCTTCTACTCTCTTGTTGTCACCATCAAGTTTTACTTTGAGAAATTAGAATGTCGAGATCTTCCATAGCTTCAGGCCTTAGTTGCTCAGAGTTATCCATAACCGAGGACACAGCTAAGTACTTAGAATTTAATCTTCTACAGAAGTTGTACACTTTACCCACAAGACACAATCTCGTCTTGACGCCACCAGTGGCCGCTGGATTAGTACTCACCAAGATGGAGTACCGGCAGATCGAGAATGTGACAAAGTCTTTCCATAGAAGTCCTCCCAATACATAATGCCAGCACATCTACCAGGCACCAATGCAAGGATAAACCTCCAATGCATAATTCTAGTTAACCTGAAGAGGTACCAATGCATGGGTCTCCCACTATGTAATTGACTAGGCCAGAGCCCATTTGGCATGGGGCTGTACACGAAAGCCACTGTACGAGAAACATGTTCAATATCTAAGTTCCTGGGTGGTATTCTCCTAGTGCACACACGAAAGAGATAGCCATAGACATGGTTCCCTTCGTTGCCACCTTATTCTCAGCTGAGTATCCACACTCCACCCAGGTGATTCATTGAGTACTTGTTTTATTACATAAAACATATATTTTTCCAACACTTCATATAATCACAATATGGTATATTCCACCCTGAATCTATAGCAGGGCTAAGGATACTACAACTACAGTCTCTCCACTAAGGGATATATAAAGTATATCCTAAATAGGACATAACATAGCATAGTATCATAGTAGTCCTATCATGCATACTACAAAAATCCACTAAGTGTAATGAAAATAGTAGGACATGGATGATAGTGTCACTTGCCTTAGTATTTGGTGGTGTTGGTACACTCTTTGCAGTAACACACTTGACAATCCACACAATCTATCAAGAAGAAAAACCAAGACAAAACATGCACAAAATCAACACTAATGGCAATACAAAAATCATGCAAAATATGCAAGCATGCAAGATGGCAATTTTTATTGTACAAATTGTTATAACAAGTTTTTGAACACTACTAAGTGTTCTCTGAACAATTTACAATTGCAAGATTACAAATGCAACCATTTGTGCAATTGTAATAATTAGCAATAATTTCTAGCATTTGGAAAGGCTAGACTCACTAAATAATTCCCATGCTATTATGTATAGTTAACCAAATTTATATTTTGGTCTCACTAGACAGAGGGTTCAATTTGCAATCCATAGCAAGAAGATTCACCCAAAAATAATTTACAAAACAATTTTTATGGTTAAAATACTCCTAAAAAGGTTCTGCCTAAAACTTCTATTTTACAGAAGCTAAAGGGTGAAATAAGGCCTCTATAATAAAGGTCTTATTTTTCTGAATCCATAGACACTAAATTTGTATTTTTTTGATTTGTGGATCAAAAGTTATTGAATTTCTAAATTAAATACAAATTTTGCCTATTTTCTAATTTAAACAAATAGCCTGGGCGACGTGGCATGTTCTTATTTGCTGGTACCGGTTCGGGCGGATCGGCAACATGGGCCGTCAGATATTAAGTGACTACGGATGGATCTGATTAGCCCGTACCCTTTCGTTTAGTGATCTAATCCTATCCGCTAAAATCTGATCGAACGGCTCCTAATCACTTGGCTGGGACCGGCGGCGCTAGCGACGGTGCGCGGCGGCGGCACGTCAGGTGAGTGACGTTCCGGTGATTCTAGAGGGGTAGGGGAAACAGTGGTCTTACCGAGGGTTTGCGGTGGTCTCGGCGATCTGGTTGGTGGTCGCGATGGAGAGAGGGGAGCTCTGCTTCGCTCGGTATTCCTCACCGGAGTTGCGTCGACGGCGGAGGTCACGGCCACGAGATGGTGGCGTCGATCTGGTACTCGAGCAGACAAGTAAAAGGGTTAGGGGAATGCGCCTGGTTCTGCACTGTCTAGCAGTGGCCAAAAAGAAGCGGCGGGAACTAAGCCCTTACCGGAAAAACCGTCGGACGGTGGCGGCAGAGGGGGTTCGCCGGACTTGGTCTGAGTCGTCGACCTGGAGTAAGAGGGAGCGCGTGGCTTGGTTAATAAGTGTGTTAGGACATGGCGAAACAAATGGGACAGAGGGTAGGGCGCCGCGCGGCCTGGGTTCACCGAAATTGTCATCGGGATACCGTCGGTGAGCGGCGGTCTGAGCTCGAAATTTGGGGAGCCTGGGGGCTCTCCGGGGGTGGTGACTGGGGGAATTGATGAGGAGGGTTAAGGGGATTAAATAGAGGTAATCACCGAGTGATTTTACTACGAGAAATGGCTGGATTCAATTCGATTCGAAACGGCAGAGAAGGGGGGGGCTGTTCGTGGCCGGGGGGTTGAAGACGACGGGGTGGTGGTGACGTGGCGTGGGGTCGATCTGTCAGCGGGAGGGGGTAGTCAGTGGCGCGGTAAGAAAAACAGGGGAGAGGGTAAAAGCCGGGTGGGCTTAGTGGGCTGGGGGTTTGGGCCGATCTGCTGCTGCTGTTTTTTTATTCCTTCAGTTTTTCTTTTTCTTTTTTCTATTTTCTTAAATAACTTTTGATTTAATGAACCAATTTGAATCAAACAAATTTCTAAAAATTTGTAAAACTCAAATTAGGTTTTTAGGGCATTATAGAACACATCTACTTTCCAACTCAAATTTTCTAATCAAATTTATTCACTTTGGCTTTAATAGCCTAATATTGGCTTCCTTAATTCTATTCTAAAAATAATTCATATCTTTTTATCCATGGCTCCAAATTGGATGAAACCAATTTCTATTGTTTTATTTTTTTGCCCTTTATCTTTTTATCTCTCTTAGGAGTACTTTGGTTTAATATAAATATGGAGTATATCCATAGTATTGTGTTGTTCTTAGGGTTAACCAATAATTAGAGTTTTAGGGTTTGAGATAATTTTCACTTCTCTTAGGTTTTTAAAATGCAACCAAGTCAAGATGCTCATGCATGCTTCATGATTTGGGATTTTAAAACATGCACACCACTTCACAAACAAAATCATTTTGTTTGGCTTGGGTTTGGAGGCATTATATTTAAATTTTCCAAAAGTTTTTGTTCCTTCTGAATTTCAAAGAACTTGATACTTTGTTTTGTTTAAAATTTTCACATTTCAAAATTTGGAAAATTTTGGGATGTGACACTCATGCCATATAATGACATCTAAAGGGGTTGTAAATAGGTCAAGTTTTATTCTTTTTATGCTACCTTCAAAACAAGTAAAGAGCTTTGTGTAAACTAAGGGAGGTAAAACTTGTAAATAAGACTTGGGGTACTAATAGTCAAAGGGGTGTGATCAAAGCATGCCTAAGGCATCTTTGCTAAACCATCTAGTTGGATCCTAGCTTGCTAAGCACTAAACTTGCAAGTGTTAGCTTGCATTGTTAGTGGTGGCTTGCCTTGGTTGGTGTAGTGGTTGAAGTTTTCTTCTTCTTCTTCTTCTTGGTAGAACTCCTCCTCCTCGAAAGCTTGGTCGGTACTATCGTCTATAAAGACATACGGAGTACACAATCACCAAACAATACTAACTAGGCTAAATAGCATTCTAAGACATACATTTGATGATCTATTATCATCTCAAGCATCACAAGTTTAAATCACTAGTTTCATTCTTTTTAAACTAGAAAAGTAATTTCTACTCATTGAAAAATTAACTAAGATTTAATATTCACCACTTAAAATATGGGATCATGTTGACACATGTCATCACCACATATTCTAACATGTGGGAATGTGAATTAAAGGTTGGATCATAATTACTTTGGTTTAAGTTCATTATTTAATGATTTAAAGTGACTAGAAATGCCTATATAGCATTATTTTGGTACTAGTAAAAAGTCACTACATGTAAACTTTGATATTACTACATATTTAGGTAGATATGATGAAATGTGAATTTTGAGAGTTGGAAACAACTCAAAACCTATCTTAGTTGATTTTATAAAAATGTTGCAAGGTGTAAAAGCTTCTGTTTTGTTATTTTTACTAGGAGAGATCTATAACTCTAATTGAATTAAATCCAACAGGCTTGGATATATCATTTCAAAACCTTTCAAACAAAATTGGTTTCATGCAAAATGGATTTACAAAACTCCCAGAATTGAATTTTAAACTAGTGGACAGAAACTAGATTTAACTTAAAAAGAAAAATCCAATTTTGAATGGCTAGGCTAGCGCAGGAACGAACATGGGCCGGCCCAGTGGCGCTCCGCGGTGTGGGGCTCAGCTGACAGGGGGTCCCGCTGGTTAGTGGCTCTTAACACGCGAAACGGTACGCGCGTTGTGGGCCATAGGATTAGAAGTGGGATCTACGGCTGAGGTTCGTCGTCGACGACGAACAGGTCACCAGCGAGCTCGAACCCTAGCGGCTCGGTGGGGGTCTACCGGGGACGTACCAGGGCTCCAGCAACAACGGCAAGGCGGGCAAACGAACTGGAAGATGACGGCGAGGCGAGGCGTGGTTGCGGCGGAGCTTGGGGTGCCCTAAATCGCAGGCGCCCTTCTCCTCCTGCTGTGGCGGATCCGGCTCCAATTCTGGCGAGGCAGAGCTCGAGCGACATCGGCTAGAGGTGGGTCAGGTTCAGTGAGAGGTGGGGAGTGAGTGGGTGTGGAGCAAACAGGCTAGGGAGGCCGGCTTATATAGGCCCGACGGTGAGACCGAGCGGTGTGGGCAGGCGACTCCGGCGAGGGCGGCATAGGGGGCTAGCTGCATGGTTCGAGGTAGGGGACGGTGGCCTATCTCCTGGCGGTGCGCGGAGGCTTAAAGGCGCGGCAAGGCGAGCTCTGTGCTGGTCCACGCGCTCTAGGCGGCAGAGGTGGCGGGTTCGACGTCGAGCGGTGGCTGGGGTGCGTTGGGCGGCCAGCAGGGGTGTCTGGGGTGTTCCCTAGGTCATGGCGGAGCGGTAGGCGCGGGCTGCGGCCGAGGGGAAGTCTATGCACGTGGGGACAGAGTGTACTCTGCGGGCGGCGTCAGCATGGTCGACCAGCTCCGGGCGCGGCTGTTCCTGGCCGTTCTGCTCTCTGTCTCTGGGCTGGGGCTGGTTGGACGGTGGAGGTGGACCACTGGCGACGTGCTGGACAAGGTGAGAGAGGCTGGCGGCTGCTGTGGCACGATGTCTTCGGTGAGGGTGCTTAAGGTGCTCGGCCTTAATGGCCATGACCATTTGGTCGTGTGCACGGCTTGGCCGGGCTAGCAAAGGATAGGGTTTGCGCTAGGGGCACAAGGAGACAGGGTTAGGCCCAAATGGTGACCAAAATCACTCCTCAAAATAGTGTTTTGAATTTGGCCAGATTTGTGCCTGCAACCTGTTTGATGAAATGGCCGCAAGAAGCAAACTTTTGAATTTTGGTTTCAAATTTTTTGGGTAATCTACACTAGTGCTAGGTAGTCTCTGGGTGCAAGGGTTTTGAAAGTGGAGCTCAAATAGATGGTTTTTGAAATAGGGGTGATCTATGCATATGCATTGAATTCAATTTTCACCTGCCATTTAAAATAAGTAACATAATGTTTTTAGCAGATCAAAAGGTGGGCCTTGGTACCTCATTATGTGTACTAGCAAGGGGTGCAAAGATCATGAATTGTTTCTGTTAAAATGGCCAAGGGGTGAAATGAGTGCTAGGAACACTCAAATTAGTGTAGTGGATTAAAATGGCCAAAATGACCATTCCTCCTTTTTAATTGTTTTTTATTTGATTTTCTTTGGTAAAAGTTTGGGAAAGATGTAGATGATGTTTAAATCACCTAAGAAACATTGTACAACCAAAGAATCACAGAACCATGGCAATTCAAATCAATTTCTAATTTAAACGCACATACACATGAATGCTTTTATTTTTAATTTGGAAAAGTTTTTGTTAACCCTAAATTTTGATGATTTAGATCTTGATAAGCTTGGATTGATGTTTTGGGATGTTACAAACCTTCCCCCCCTAAACAAAATCTTGTCCCGAGATTTACAAGGAAAACTAGGGACTAAAGAGATCTGGGAACTCTGTCCTAATGTAATCTTCGCGCTCCCAAGTGGCTTCCTCCTCGGTATGGTTGCTCCACTGAATCTTGAGAAACTTGATGCTCCTAGTTCTGGTGGTCCTGTAGGCTTCTTCTAAGATACGGATGGGCACTTCCCGATAGGTCAGATCATTGTTGATTTCTACAGCTCTGTGGTTAATGTTCTTGAAAACTTCAGTCTTCTCGGGCACTTCCAAACATTTGCGGAGTAACTAGATATGGAACACACTGTGGATGGCTGACATCTCTTCAGGCAGTTCCAGTTGATACAATACTTCTCCTCGACGGTTCAGAATTTTGAAGGGCCCGATATATCTGGGGGCTAACTTTCCTTTCAGACTAAAGCGTTGAGTTCCCTTCAATGGTGAAACCTTGAGATATACAAAATCTCCGACATTGAAAGTCAGGTCTCTTCTTCTCTTGTCAGCATAACTCTTCTGTCTGGATTGGGCGGTCTTGAGGTGCTCACGGACTTTGTGAACTTTCTCTTCTGCTTGTCGGAGAATGTTGGGTCCAAAGATCTGACTCTCTCCTACTTGCGACCAATTCAAAGGGGTACGACACTTTCTTCCGTATAGGAATTCAAAGGGTGCCATCTGCAAACTAGCTTGATAACTGTTGTTATATGAGAATTCTGCGAAAGGCAGGCGGTTTTGCCATTTTGATCCGTATTCCAACACACAAGCTCTAAGCATATCCTCTAGGATCTGGTTGACTCTCTCAGTCTGTCCATCAGTTTGTGGGTGATACGCGGTGCTGAAGTTCAACTTGGTTCCTAATCCTTCCTGGACTTTCTGCCAAAATCTCGAGGTAAACTGGGTTCCTCGATCTGATACGATGGTCTTGGGGGTTCCATGCATACTAACAATCCTAGCAATGTATAGCTCTGCTAACGTTGCACTCTGGTAAGTTGTCTTGACAGGTATAAAGTGGGCTACCTTGGACAGTCTATCAACTATGACCCAGATTGAGTCATTTCCCCTACTAGAAGTAGGCAAGCTAGTGATAAAGTCCATTCTGACAGAATCCCATTTCCATTCCGGAATCTGCAGTGGTTGCAACAGTCCTGCAGGTCTCTGATGCTCTGCTTTGACTCTTTGACAGATGTCACACTTGGCGATGTAGCTTCCGATTTCCCTCTTCATTTTGTGCCAACAAAATTGCTTTTTCAAGTCCTGATACATCTTTGTTCCTCCGGGGTGGATAGAATAAAGAGTATCATGAGCTTCCTTCATGATAACTTCCTTCAGCTCCGAATCTGATGGTACACAGATACGTCCTTCGTACCACAGTACTCCTTCGTCTTCCGTGAATCCAGGTACCTTTCTTGTACCAATACGACATTTGATTCCGTCGATACTTTCATTCCTCTTCTGGGCTTCCTTGATTTGGCTAATCAAAGTGGGTTGAAGTTCCATGCTAGCTAAGAATCCTTTGCTAACTAATTCAGCCCTGAACTGCTCCAACTCTTCATACAAACTTGGCTGCTTCTCCTTGATCATGGTGTTAAGCCTACACGGCAATCTGCTAAGAGCATCTGCTACCACATTGGCTTTGCCCGGGTGATAGTGAATGTCAAGGTCATAATCCTTGATTAACTCTATCCATCTCCTTTGCCTCATATTCAGCTCCTTCTGAGTGAAGATATATTTTAAGCTCTTGTGATCTGAGTAAATCTCACAGCGATTACCCATCAGATAATGACGCCATGTCTTCAATGCTAGAACCACCGCTGCTAGCTCAAGATCATGGGTCAGATAGTTCTGCTCATGTTGCTTCAGTTGTCGATATAGGTATGCGATGACTTTGCCTTCTTGCATCAATACACATCCTAGACCAATCTTGGATGCGTCACAATACACATCAAACGGCTTCTTGATGTCTGGCATGACCAATATTGGGGCTGATATCAATCTCTTCTTCAGCTCCTGAAAACTGTCTTCACATTTGTCTATCCATTCAAACTTCTTGTCCTTCTTCAATAATTGGGTCATTGGTCGGGCTATGCTCAAGAATCCTTCTACGAACTTGCGGTAGTATTCTACGAACTTGCGGTAGTATCCCGCTAATCCGAGAAATGCACGGACTTGGGTTTGAGTGGTTGGGGCTTCCCATTCTTCGACATCTTTGATCTTGGCAGGGTCAACAGAGACTCCTCCGGCAGACACAATATGTCCTAGGAATCCTACTTCCTTCAGCCAAAACTCACACTTGCTGAACTTGGCATATAACTGATGCTTTCTCAGGGTTTCTAGGATGACTCTCAGATGGTGCTCATCCTCTTGTTCTGACTTGGAGTAGATAAGAATGTCGTCGATAAACACAACTACAAACTTATCTTGGAAATTCATAAAGATCTTATTCATGAGATTCATGAAATAAGCAGGGGCATTGGTTAATCCAAAATACATAATCGTATACTCGTATAAACCATAGCGAGTAGTAAAGGCAGTCTTCGGAATATCCGTTGCACAAATCTTAAGTTGGTGATAACCAGTCCTAAGATCAATCTTTGAGAATACCTGAGCTCCGGTCAACTGACCAAATAGATCCTATATCTTTGGCAAGGGGTACTTGTTATTGATAGTGACATCATTCAACTTTCTGTAATCTGTCCATAGACGGTTGCCTTCATCTTTCTTATCGACGAATAACACTGGTGATCTCCATGGCGAAGCGCTTGGTTGAATCAAGCCTTTCTCTAACATGGCATCCAACTGCTTCTTCAGTTCCACTAACTCTGAGGGGTTCATGCTATAAGGTCTCTGGGCTATGGGTCCGGTTCCGGGGATTAGTTCGATAATGAACTCAATACCCCTATCCATGGGCATACCTGGCAATTCATCTGGGAATACATCGGGGTATTCACAGACTACTCTGACTTGGTCTATGGTGGGCAGGGCTACACTCTTGTTGCACTTGAATTGACGGGGTAAGGTTTCAGAGATATGCTCTACTGTTACTCTAGAACTACTGGTCATGGTGATGGCTTTCTTAGCACATTCTATTAGTCCTTTATGCCTTGACATCCAGTCCATACCTAGTACTACTTCCAAACCTTCGGTTCCAAGTACAATTAGGTTGGCATAAAAATCTATCCCATGTATTCTGATAGGTACAGCTTTGCAAATTTTTCTAGCTTTGGTTGTTGAACCGGGGATTTGAACTATCATGACATGCTTCAGGTTGATTGGGTGAATCTTACTAGTGCATGCAAATTCTTCGGTGACAAATGAATGCGATGCTCCAGAATCAAACAATACTCTTGCTAAAACTGAGTTGACAGAAAACATACCCAGCACTACATCTGGCGCTTCCTGGGATTCTTCTGCGTTCATGTGGAAGAGACGGCCATTGTGGTTGTGAGGGTTCCCTGGAGAAAATCTCCTTCCTGGTTGAACACGACGCTGCTGCTGAGCTGGGGCATTCACATTGGCATTGGCTAGCATTGGCTGCAGTCTTCTTGGGACACTCATTGGAATAGTGACCCTTCACTCCACACTCGAAACAAGTGATCTGGGACTTGTCCTTGACTGCTACAGGCACAGCATTGCTGCCAGTTCTAGGTGCAGTGTTGTTGTTGTTGCTGTTGTTGTTGTTGTGGTTCTTGGGAGGTGCACGGTTGAAATTGTTGGCATTACCGGAGTGGTGATTATTTCCTCCGGGCTTCACATTGCCTCCGCTACGGTTGGGGTAGCTTGGGCGAGACGTTGGGGGTCGGTTGTTCCTTGGTGCATATCCTGGTGAAGGGTTGGGACGGTAGTTCTGGTGACTACTAGATCCAGACTACTACATCATACGACGCTTGCGGTTGTCGTTTGCCTGGTTAATCTTCCCTTCCATCTGAATGGCAGAGTCGACTAGCTCTTCGAGATCCTGGAAACGGATGTTGACGAGGACAGTCTGCATCTCATCATGCAGTCCGTTCAAGAATCTCTCCTTCTTCTTGGACTCCGTGTTGATCTCATCAGGTGCATATCTGGCAAGTGACAGGAATCTGTCACGGTACTCCACCACAGTCATTCTTCCTTGCTTCAATTCGCGGAATTCATCTCTCATTCTGTTGACTAGACCTTGCGGCACGTGGGTGTGGCTGAACTTGACTTTGAATGCTTCCCATGTCATCACTTGACCATGGTTCATATTGCGGATGCTATTCCACCAAGCTCTTGCATCACCTACCAGGTAGTGGGTGGCGAAGAGAACTTTCTCATTTTCATCAACTCTCGCAACTTCTAAGTTGTTTTCCATGGTCTGTAACCAGTCATCAGCATCTAATGGGTTTTCAGAAGTGCTAAAGATTGGGGGATTGGTATTCTGGAAGTTCTTCAGCTTGGATCCTTGATGATCCTGATTTCAATGCCCTTGGTTGTTGAGAGCCATCTTGGCGATCTTCTGCAATGTTGCTAAGTTGGCTTGGCGCTCCGCACTGCTTGCTTCGCGGTCTGTGATAAGATTCTGCAAGATCTGCAGCATTGGGTCTTGTGACGAGCTGCTCCCTTCTTGGTTTCCACGAGTCATCTGAAGATTGAGATGGATATAGGGGTAAGAGGGAAATTCTAAGGTTCGTGGTTTTGGTTTTCAGAGCTAAAACTTTTGAGTTAGACTCAGGATTTTCAACTAACTTCATTTTCATTCATGCAAGTAAGCACATGATACCACACACACCACAACAATCAAAGGGAAAACAGATGGTTTGAAGAACCATTCTGCAAGCTACGATATAGTGAGATCGATAGATCTCATGCTACGACAGTGCTCTAGTGCATCTACTCATCATCGATGAAGTCGGAGTCCTCATCATCAGTGTAGAAGTCCACATCATCCTCCTCCAGAAAGTCATCATTGTTGCTGAGGTAAGAATCCATGTCTCCTTGGATGTATTCACCCTCATCTTCTTCTTCCTTGGCTGCAAGCTGAGCTTCCTGCTCCTTGATGGTCTTCTCAAGGTCGGCCACCTTCTTGCAAAGACGGGCGATGGTGCGATCCTTCTTGGCATGCTGGCGGCGAAGAGACTGGCGGTCTTGGACAAGCAGTGCGAATGTCTGGGCCTTCTGGTCAGCAATGGCACGGTTCTGGTTGGCTAACTCTCTAGCATTGTCTAGTTCCTGCTGTCTGTCATGCAGCAAGAAGTCAAGATTCTCCACTTGACGCCTCAACTCTGGGTGACTTGGCATCTCCATCGGCATCCCCATGAAGTCACGTCTTGCATAGTGGGCAAAACGAGTTCCTTGGATCTTGTTGACGCTAAGGGCGCATAGACGTGCAAGAGCTTCATGCATTGCCCTGGCTAATCCATCTAGCCAGTTGTTCTCTCTCACGGAGAACTGAATTCTCCCAGAAGTTGGTGTTTCAATGCTTCCTCTAAGATCTGCGGTGACTAGCCACTGTAGGTCTCCTCCTGGGGATCCTGGAAGTTGAGCTCCAAGAAACTCCGGGTGCGGGCGTCCCAGTAACTCTGATAGTGAATCCAGATCCCTCTCGAAGATCAGCTGACCTTCGTTTCCCAACTGGTAAAACTTGCTGAACAGAGTCTCCATCTACAAGAATTAAGGATGAGAAAGTTAGTGAAGTGATCAAGTGTGTCAAATTTTAAGTAGTAATGTAAGAATTTTGAGGAACATGAATTTTTTTGAGAAGGAAAGAATTCCCAAGGGTAAGAGAGGAGATAGTTTTTCGTAAATACTCACTTTGGTTTTGAAACTAAGTTTTTGTTTGAACGTCCATTCTAACTAGGGTCTCCTATGGTCAGGATGGCTCTGATACCAACTTGTCAACACCCGGATTTTTAATCCCAGATGCCCGTTATGCCATACCTCGCAATCTCAGGATTACCATTTTTGTGAGACATAACGGATTGGATATCATAGCACATCATCCATTACAAACCATACATAAGGTCTTACACAAATAAGGATCTCATGATCCAGTCTTAATACAACAAGCAACGGAAATAAACGATAAGCATAGCGGTGGGGTCCATCATCAGTGGCACATGCAATGCTAACGAAGGCAGATACTCCTAGTTATCATAGCTGTCCTGCTGGCCATCATCTTGATAGTCTCCTTCATAGTCTGGCCATGATAATAGCCAGGGACAAAAGCCATGAGTACTCTTTAAGTACTCGCAAACTACCACTAACAAGTATCATAGTTCTAAGTTAAAGTGCTAAATCTAAGTTTAACTATAAAGTTAAGTTTGAAACCTAAGCTGAGTTCTGAAGCAAAGAAAGATAAAATAAAGTTCTAGAATCACTTAAGTGGGGAAGCTAGTATCATAAACACAACCCTGTTGTGGTCAAGTCAAGATTCATCATTCATTTCAAGTTCTTTAGAAAACATCTGACAACGAAACAGTATGGCCATTCCAACTGTCCATAACCGCGGACACGGCTATTCGAATAGTTTGACACTCTACAGAGGTGGTACACTTTCACCACAAGATTCGATACATCTGTCAGGGACAACCCTGAATCATCATACTTAGTATACAGATAATCAAACATAACCTTCCCTTTACACACCCTAGTATAAGCACCTCTCCTATGAGCATGGCCTCCCAACCATGAACATATGTCATCTTGGGCACTGCATAGGTGGACAACATTGAGAGGTAGCCTCAGCTCAAACCTCTCCCGCGAGGGAACTAATACTAATGCATATAAATTTCCAGCTAAGCCTTACCCAATTCAGGTAGTGTGGTTGTACGGTAAATTTGGAATGGTATCGCATCCGAATCCAACCATCAGTTTTATAAAAGGGTTAAGGCTCATGTCTCAAAATTTTCATCATCATAAACCATTTGTGTTTCTGAACACATGTCAAAACATCTCAATAGAACGACTCATCATTCCAAGGTTTTCATAATTCATTTTCACCAAGTGTTCCCATCTAAAGTGACTCAAGTTTTTGATCTACTCTAAACTACTAAGTTAAGACTGTTCACTAAGGTGGAAAAGATGAGTTCAATCTCATGCCATAGAATGACATCTAAAGGGCTTCTAAATAGGTCAAGTTTTATACTTTTTATGCTACCTTCAAAACAAGTAAAGAGCTTTGTGTAAACTAAGGGAGGTAAAACTTGTAAATAAGACTTGGGGTACTAATAGTCAAAGGGGTGTGATCAAAGCATGCCTAAGGCATCTTTGCTAAACCATCTAGTTGGATCCTAGCTTTCTAAGCACTAAACTTGCAAGTCTTAGCTTGCATTGTTAATGGTGGCTTGCCTTGGTTGGTGCAGTGGTTGAAGTTTTCTTCTTCTTCTTCTTCTTCTTCTTCTTCTTCTTCTTCTTCTTCTTCTTCTTGGTAGAACTCCTCCTCCTCGAAAGCTTGGTCGGTACTATCATCTATAAAGACATACATAGTACACAATCACCAAACAATACTTAACTAGGCTAAATAGCATTCTAAGACACACATTTGATGATATATTATCATCACAAGCATCACATGTTTAAATCACTAGTTTCATTCTTTTTAAACTAGAAAAGTAATTTCTACTCATTGAAAAATTAACTAAGATTTAATATTCACCACTTAAAATATGGGATCATGTTGACACATGTCATGACCACATATTCTAACATGTGGGAATGTGAATTAAAGGTTGGATCATAATTACTTTGGTTTAAGTTCATTATTTAATGATTTAAAGTGACTAGAAATGCCTATATAGCATTATTTTGGTACTAGTCCAAAGTCACTGCATGTAAACTTTGATATTACTACATAGTTAGGTAGATATGATGAAATGTGAAATTTGAGAGTTGGAAACAACTCAAAACCTATCTTAGTTGATTTTATAAAAATGTTGCAAGGTGTAAAAGCTTCTGTTTTGTTATTTTTACTAGGAGAGATCTATAACTCTAATTGAATTAAATCCAATGGGCTTGGATAGATCATTTCAAAACCTTTCAGAAAAAATTGGTTTCATGCAAAATGGATTTATAAAACTCCCAGAATTGAATTTTAAACTAGTGGACAGAAACTAGATTTAACTTAAAAAGAAAAATCCAATTTTGAATGGCTGGGCTAGCGCGGGAACGAACATGGGCCGACCCAGTGGCGCTCCGCGGCACGGGGCTTAGCTGACAGGGGGTCCCGCTGGTCAGTGGCTCTTAACATGCGAAACGGTACGCGTGCTGTGGGCCGTAGGATTAGAAGTGGGATCTACGGCTGAGGTTCGTCGTCGATGACGAACGGGTCCCCGACGAGCTCGACCCTAGCGGCTCGGTGAGGGTCTACCGGGGACGTACCAGGGCTCCAGCGACGACAGCGAGGCGAGCAAACAAACTGGAAGACGACGGCGAGGCGAGGCGTGGTTGCGGTGGAGCTTGGGGTGCCCTAAATCGCAGGCGCCCTTCTTCTCCTGCTACGGCGGCTCCGGCTCCAATTCCGGCGAGGCAGAGCTCGAGCGGCGTCGGCTAGAGGTGGGTGAGGTTTAGTGAGAGGTGGGGAGTGAGTGGGTGTGGAGAAAAGAGGCTGGGGAGGCCGGCTTATATAGGCCCGACGGTGAGACCGAGCGGTAGGGCAGGCGACTCCGTCGAGGGCGGCATAGGGGGCTAGCGGCGTGGCTCGAGGTAGGGGATGGTGGCCTGTCTCCTGGTGGTGCGCGGAGGCTTAAAGGCGCGGCAAGGCAAGCTCTGTGCTGGTCGGGAGCGTCACGCGCTCTGGGCGGCAGAGGCGGCGGGTTCGACGGCGAGCGTTGGCTAGGGTGCGTTGGGCGGCCAGCAGGGGTGTCTGGGGTGTTCCCTAGGTCATGGTGGAGCGGTAGGCGCGGGCTGCGGCCGAGGGGTGGTCTGTGCGCGCGGGGACAGAGCGTGCTCTGCGGGCGGTGTCGGCATGGTCGACCAGCTCTAGGCGCGGTGGTTCCTGGCCGTTCTGCTCTCTGTCTCTTGGCTGGGGCTGGTTGGACGGTGGAGGTGGACCACGAGCGCCGTGCTGGACAAGGTGAGAGAGGCTGGCGGCTGCTGTGGCACGATGTCGCCGGTGAGGGTGCTCAAGGTGCTCGGCCTTAATGGCCATGACCATTTGGTCGTGTGCACAGGGCTTGGCCGGGCTAGCAAAGGGTAGGGTTTGCACTAGGGGACAAGGAGACAGGGTTAGGCCCAAATGGTGACCAAAATCACTCCTCAAAATAGTGTTTTGAATTTGGCTAGATTTGTGCCTGCAACCTGTTTGATGAAATGGCCGCAAGAAGCAAACTTTTGAATTTTGGTTTCAAATTTTTTGGGTGATCTACACTAGTGCTAGGTAGTCTCTGGGTGCAAGGTTTTTGAAAGTGGAGCTCAAATAGATGGTTTTTAAAATAGGGGTGATCTATGCATATGCATTGAATTCAATTTTCACCTGCCATTTAAAATAAGTAACATAATGTTTTTAGCAGATCAAAAGGTTGGCCTTGGTACCTCATTATGTGTACTAGCAAGGGGTGCAAAGATCATGAATTGTTTCTGTTAAGAAATGAGTGCTAGGAACACTCAAAGTAGTGTAGTGGATTAAAATGGCCAAAATGACCATTCCTCCTTTTAATTGTTTTTTATTTGATTTTCTTTGGTAAAAGTTTGGGAAAGATGTAGATGATGTTTAAATCACCTAATAAACATTTTACAACCAAATAATCATAGAACCATGGCAATTCAAATCAATTCCTAATTTAAATGCACATACACATGAATGCTTTTATTTATAATTTGGAAAAGTTTTTGTTAACCCTAAATTTTGATGATTTAGATCTTTATAAGCTTGGATTGAAGTTTTGGGATGTTACAGGATGCCCAAGGCATCCCCTTCTTCATCAATAAAAATCCCAGGTTTCTTCCAAACGCTTCATTTTTATTGTTTCATGCATAGTTGTGTTTTTCTTGGAGCATCTTATTTTCGTTTTCGTTTTGGTTTTTTGTTTGATTTTGTTTGCTTAGTTTTATGAATAAATTGGTTGGACTCCCTCTTTCATACATTGGTTTGCAAATAGTTTGGTTTGGTTTGGAAAAGAGTAGGAAAGTCTGTGCTTATGTGGTAAAAAGAGCTTGTTTTTGACTGTGGCCTATGCTTTGTCATGCCATGCTTGATATTATTTTGGATTTATGCTTAGTATTATTTGATGTAGCATGACTTGTGATAAACAATTGAGATTTCTTAATGTGCCTTGGATGAATCATGCGTTGTTTTAGCATATTAAAGCATAGTATAGTGGTATTCTCCTTTGATGCTTTATTTGGGTTGACTTGGCACATGCTCACACCATGTTATGACTATCTCAAGTCACCATAGCCTTTATGATCCTTTAGTTTTCAACTTGTAGTATCACTTTATGCTTTGATCAATGATGTTTTGTCGCTCTGCATGATTATGGCCATTATTGCTCTCTTAGTTTGTCGCTCCCAGTCTTTTGCTAGCCTCCACAACAAAGTATGAGTTCCACTCATGCATCCAACTCCTTAAACCAAGTTATTCCAAAGAGTCCACCATATCTACCTACTAGCTTATGCTATTCCAAGTATATTCATGCTTTTGTTTACCTTCCAAATTAAACTTGTTATGAGAAAACTAGTGATTAAATCTCTCACGAACTTGATGGCACACTTTAATTTACTTGCCTCTAATAAAATTGAACCATTGGGTCCTTCTTTCTTGTGTATATGCTTTCTCTTTATAAGTTGAAATTAGCAGAACCATGTTTCATGGGGAACGCTTTCAACATTGCACTTGTACTTTGTGCCCCGTTGATATCATGTTCTTTTGCTTACGGATCCCGGCGGTTTGAAATAAAAGTGGAACTTGTAAGATCATGGAGTTTGTATGTGTGTTAGAGAAACGCCTGGGCCGCTAGCCTAAGCCATGCCTAATCATGGTGGAAGCTTGCAGCATCACTATAATGAGCACTCTATGAAGCATCCTCAATAAAACCTATGCAAATAGCAAATAAAAAGATCGCTAAGATGCTTATTGTCTGCTTGCCTTGTCATTTTGATTATGGGAAAGCTCCCATATCATGCACAAGGGGTACCCCGTTGGCGGTTCTTAATGATACACACATACTTACAATGACAAGAGCTTACTCGTGACTGAAGCATGAGGATCGGTCTTCGTAAGTAAGGGGCATGCGATTTCGGTTTATAACTTGTCAAGCATATCCTCTTAGTTGTGTCACTTTAACCTTAATCACTTCAAGATGCTTATGATAGGGGCAACGAGAGCTGAAAGCTATAAGTACCATAATTTTTGGAAGCTCTTTATGAGACTTGAATCCCTACTTCCTTTTACAAAGGCCTTTCTTCCACCATTATATTGAGTCTCCACCTTCTATCTTTATGCACCTACTTTGAGAGCATAGTGGCCATTCTTAGTTCTATGTGCATTGTCCCAAGACTAGTTGATTGATGCATACTTTGATATTACTTGTTTTAAACTATTGTATCTAGTCACTCTTATGAACTTTGAAGGTGTCCTATGCATTTATATTTGCTACTCTATTGAGGGACAAGCTGAATACTATTATGCTATGTTTTCTTTATGTGAAACAAACAAACGTCTTGCAAAGCATTGTTATTCATGAATCTTTTGTTTGTGCCTTTTCATGTTGCATCATACTTTCTTTGCTTATTGCTAGAACTTTGTCTTTCATGTTATGATTGAAGTACTATGATCCCAGCTTTGAATGTTTTTAAAATACTTTGATCAAGTCTTTGATGGTGCATATCACCTCAAAAATTATTCTTTCTTTTTATCACTTACCTACTCGAGGACGAGCAGGAGTTAAGCTTGGGGATGTTGATACATTGCAAATGTATCTATAATTTTTGATGTTCCATGCTTGGTTTTATCCACTTTCTTGTGTTTTGCTCCAACTTTGGAGTACTTTTCATATGATTTCTTGGACTAACCTATTAACAAGAACCACAGTGCCAGCTGCCTGTTTTCTGCTGTTTTTGGTTCTAGGAAAGTTAGAAAATGAATATTCTCGGAATTGGACGGGACAAAAGCCAAAGTGCCTATTTTTCCGGATGTCATCAAGTGCCAGAATAGGAGATGGAGAGGGGCCAGAGGGCGGCCACACCACCAAGCCGCGCGGCCAGGCCTGGCCCGCGCCAGGGGGTGGTGTGGCCAGCCCAGGCACCCCCTCGGCCTCCCCTTCCGACCATAAGATGCTCTCGGGACGTAAACCCTAAGTACCCGATCAAAAATCCATGAAAGAGTCTATAGCCGCCGTCATCTCCATCCCTAGACCGAGAGGGATCTAAAGTTCTTCCTGGCACCCTGCCGGAGAGGGGAATTCACCCTGGAGGCCTTCTTCATCACCATGCAAGCCTCCGGTGTGATGCGTGAGTAGTTCATCCTTGGACTACGGATCCATGTAGTAGCTAGATGGCTGGTTCTCCTCCTTTGTGCTTTCATGTCTAGATCTTGTGAGCTCCGTTCATGATCAAGATCATCTATTTGTAATTCTGCATGTTGTGTTTGTGGGGATCCCATGGATATTGAGATGCTATTTCAGATTGATTATTGATTCTATCATGTCTTTGTTATTTGAGATCTTGCATGCTTTCCGTTGTTAGTAGCTATCTTGGCCAAGTAGATGCTAGCAACTCCAAGAGTTAGTATTTATGCTCGATAGTGGGTTCATGCCTCTGGTAATCTGGGGAAGTGACAGAAATCTCTAAGGTACTAGATGTGCTGTTGCTACTAGGGAGAAAACAACAATACTTTGTTCATAGAACAATCGTATTGTTTACTTTACATGCAGTTCGTAAAGCAATAATCTGTTGCTTGCAACTTAATACTGGAGGGGGTTCGGATGATAACCTGAAGGTGGATTATTAGTCATAGATGCAGTTGGATGGCGGTCTATGTATAATGTTGTAATGCCCAATCAAGTCTCAAGGGAGTCAAGATGATTATTATATGCATGTATTGCTTTCTCGGTGTTTGTCAATTGCCCCGCTGTAATTTGTTCACCCAGCATGTTATCTATCTTAATTAGAGCCACCTCTAGTGAACTATGGATCCCGGTCCTTTTCTTTACATACAATCTACAATCTTTTACTGCTTTGTGTTTACTTTCTGCAAACTTTTACTTCTTTCCATTCGATACGTTTAATCCTTTGTTTTCCACAAAACACGGTGAGATTGACAACCTCATCGCAAGTTGGGGACAAAGTTCTGTGGTTGTGTTGTGCAGGTCTCCACGTTGCTACTAGCACCGGTAGTGCGCCCTGCCAAAGCCCAGCTTGTAACACCTTTGAGGTGTTTCCTTGCTCCTACTGGTTCGATTAAACCTTGGTTTCATAACTGAGAGAAACTTGCTGCTGTGCTCATCATACCTTCCTCTTGGGGTTCCCAACGAGCTCTACATCAACCA
This sequence comes from Avena eriantha, assembly GCA_910589775.1. Classification (NCBI taxonomy): domain Eukaryota; kingdom Viridiplantae; phylum Streptophyta; class Magnoliopsida; order Poales; family Poaceae; genus Avena; species Avena eriantha. The sequence continues at coordinate 539,289,340 of OU342742.1, forward strand.
CGCACCAGCACTTTTCTGGGCGCCGTGCATTGAGCCATCACCAAGCTACCCCAATCGCAGCGGAGGAAACTTGAAGTCTAGAGGAAACAACAACAACAACCCCGGCAACTCCAACAACTTCAACCGTGCACCGCCCAAGTCCAACAACAATAACAACAATACTGCCCCAAGGACTAGAAGCAATGTCGTGCCTATTGCAGCCAAAGACAAGTCCTAGATTACTTGCTTTGAATGTGGAGTCAAGGGTCACTACTCCAATGAGTGCCCCAAGAAGCTTGCAACCACCACCAATGTGAATGCCCCAGCTCAGCAGCAACGCCGTGTTCAGCCTGGAAGAAGATTTGCCCCAGGGAACTCTCTCACCCGCAACGACCGTTTGTTCCATATGAATGCTGAAGAAGCTCAGGAAGCGCCCGATGTCGTGCTGGGTATGTTTTCTTTTAACTCAATACTTGCAAGAGTGTTGTTTGATTCTGGAGCATCGCACTCATTTGTTACAGAAGAATTTGCATGCACTAGTAAGATTCAACCAACAAAGTTGAAGCATGTTATGATAGTTCAAATACCTGGTTCAACCACCAAAGCTAGAAAAAATTGCAAGGCTGTACCTGTCAGAATCCATGGGATAGAATTTTATGCCAATCTAATAGTACTGGGATCTAAAGGTTTGGAAGTAGTACTAGGAATGGATTGGATGTCGAAACATAAAGGATTGATCGACTGTGCCAAGAAAGCCATAACCATGACCAGTAGCTCTGGAGTATTAGTAGAGCATGTATCTGAAACCTTGCTCCGTCAGTTCAAATGCAACAAGAGTCTAGCCCAACCCACCATAGACCAAGTTAGAGTAGTCTGTGAATACCCTGATCTATTCCCAGATGAATTTCCCAGTATGCCCCTAGATCGGGATATCGAGTTCATTATTGAACTAATTCCTGGAACTAGACCCATAGCTCATAGACCTTATAGTATGAACCCATCAGAATTAGTGGAGCTGAAGAAGCAACTTGATGCTATGCTGGAGAAAGGTCTGATTCAACCAAGCGCATCGCCATGGAGATCGCCCGTTCTGTTTGTTGATAAGAAAGATGGAGGTAACCGTTTGTGCATGAATTACCAGAAGATGAATGATGTCACCATCAAGAACAAGTGTCCACTACCGAAGATAGAGGACCTGTTTGATAAGTTGACTGGTGCCAGGGTGTTTTCTAAGATTGATCTTAGAACTGGTTATCACCAACTCAAGATTCGTGCAACGGATATTCCAAAGACCGCCTTTACCACCAGATATGGATTGTATGAGTATACGGTCATGTATTTTGGATTAACCAATGCCCCTGCTTATTTCATGAATCTCATGAATAAGATTTTTATGAACTTTCTGGATAAGTTTGTCATTGTTTTTATCGACGCTATTCTGATCTATTCCAAGTCAGAAGAATACCATGAGCTACACCTGAGAACCATCCTTAAAACCCTTAGAGAGCATCAGTTGTATGCCAAATTTAGCAAATATGAGTTCTAGCTGAAAGAAGTAGGATTCCTCAGACATATTGTGTCGGCATGAGGAGTCCCTGTTGATCCTGCCAAGATTAAAGATGTTGAAGAATGGGAAGCCCCAACCACTCAAACTCAAGTCTGCACATTTCTCGGATTAGCGGGATATTACCGCAAGTTCGTTGAAGGATTTTCAAGAATTGCAAAACCGATGAACCAATTGTCGAAGAAAGACAAGAAGTTTGAATGGACAGTTAATGTGAAGCAAGTTTTCAAGAGCTCAAGAAGAGATTGATTTCAGCCCCAATCCTGATTATGCCAGATATCAAGAAGCCCTTTGATGTGTGTTGTGATACATCCAAGATTGGTCTCGGATGTGTGTTGATGCAAGAAGGCAAAGTCATAGCATATTTGTCAAGACAACTGAAGCAGCATGAGCAGAACTACCCCACCCATGATCTTGAACTAGAATCTGTAGTTTTAGCAATGAAGACATGGCGTCATTACCTTATGGGTAACCGTTGTGAGATTTATTCGGATCACAAGAGTCTGAAGTATATTTTCACCTAGAAGGAGCTGAATATGAGGCAAAGGAGATGGATAGAGTTAAGCAAGGATTATGACCTTGACATTCACTATCACCCCGACAAAGCCAATGTGGTAGCGGATGCTCTTAGCAGATTGCCATGTAGATTAAACACCATGATCAAAGAAGCCCAGCCAAGTTTGCATGAGGAGTTGGAGTAGTTTAGAACTGAGATAGTTAGCAAAGGATTTTTAGCTAGCATTGAACTTCAACCCACTTTGATTTTCCAGATCAAGGAGGCGCAGAAAGGAAATGCAAGTATCGATGGAATCAAGCGTCGTATCAGTACATGCAAGGTACCTGGATTCACCGAAGATGAAGAAGGAGTTTTGTGGTACAAAGGACGTATCTGTGTGCCAGAAGATTCGGAGTTGAAGCAAGTTATCATGCAGGAAGCTCATGATACTCTTTATTCTATCCACCCCGGAGGAACAAAGATGTATCAAGATTTGAAGAAGCAATTTTGGTGGCACGAGATGAAGAGAGAAATCGGAAGCTACATAGCCAAGTGTGATATCTGTCAATGAGTCAAAGTGGAACATCAGAGACCCGCAGGACTTTTGCAACCATTGCAGATTCTGGAATGGAAATGGGATTCCATCAGAATGGACTTTATCACCGGTTTGCCTACATCTAGTAGGGGAAATGACTCTATCTGGGTCATAGTTGACAGACTGTCCAAGGTAGCCCATTTCATACCTGTCAAGGCAACCTACCAGAGTTCGAAACTAGCAGAACTGTACATCACTAGAATTTTCAGTTTGCATGGAACCCCAGAGACCATAGTGTCGGATCGAGGAACCCAATTTACCTCAAGATTTTGGCAGAAAGTCCAAGAAGGATTGGGAACCAAGTTGAATTTCAGCACCACTTATCACTCGCGGACCGATGGACAGAATGAAAGAGTCAACCAAATCTTAGAAGATATGTTGAGAGCTTGTGTTCTAGAGTATGGATCAAAATGGGAAGATTGTCTGCCTTTCGCAGAATTCTCATACAATAACAGTTATCAAGCCAGTTTGCAAATGGCCCCATTTGAGTTCTTATTTGGAAGGAAGTGTCGTACCCCTTTGAATTGGTCGCAAGTAGGAGAGAGTCAGATTTTCGAACCCAACATCCTACGAGAAGCCGAAGAGAAGGTTCACAAAGTCCGTGAGCACCTCAAGACCGCCCAATCCAGACAGAAGAGTTATGCTGACAAGAGACGTAGAGACCTGACCTTCAATGTCGGAGATTTTGTGTATCTCAAAGTTTTGCCCTTGAAAGGAATGCAGCATTTTTAGCTAAAAGGCAAGTTAGCCCCCAGATATATTGGACCCTTCAAGATTCTGAATCGCCGAGGAGAAGTATCTTATCAAGTAGAACTGCCAGAGGAGATGTCATCCATCCATAATGTGTTCCATATCTCATTACTTCGCAAATGCCTAGAAGTTCTGGAGAATACCGAAGTGTTCAAGAACATCGATCACCGAGCCATTGATTTCAACAAGGATCTGACATATCGTGAAGTGCCCATCTATATTTTGGAAGAAGCCTTCATAACCACCAGAACCCGAAGTATCAAGTTTCTTAAGATCCAATGGAGCAACCATACCGAATAAGAAGCTACTTGGGAGCGAGAAGATTACATTAGAACTGAGTTTCCAGATCTCTTTAGTTCCTAGTTTTTCTTAAATCTTAGGACGAGATTTTGTTTAAGGAGGGAAGGTTTGTAACACCCAAAACTTTAATCAAGGTTATCAAGTCCTAATCACCCAAATTTAGGGTTCACAAAAACTTTTATTAAGAAAAGGCATATGAATTCATGTGTGTTTGCATTAGTATGGAATGGAGTGTATATGCCATGCTTGATTGATCTAAATGTTGTGAAATGGTTTAAGGTGAATGCCACATCATCTAGACCAATTACAAACAATTCCAAAGAGAAAGAAATCAAATATGAACAAATAAAGCAAATGGTCATTTTGACCAAGATCAACCACTAGGCCACTTTAGGTGTTCCTAGAAGAGTATTTCTAACAGAAACATTTCCAACTCTTTTCACCCCTTGCTAGACCAAGTAAAGGTGTATCAAGGCCCACTTTACAAACTTACAAAAACATCTTTCAAATAAATTTAATGGACAGTTGAAAATTGAATCTGATTCATATGTTAAGATCCCACTTTTTCAAAAACCTATCAAATCAATTCACCTTGACCTCTCCAAGAAAACATAGTTACTCAAGCTTAAGTTCAAACCACTCACCAAATTTGAATCAAAAATTCAAAAGTATCTTTCATGCGGTCATTTCATCAAACACCTGGTTAGCACAGATTAAGCTTCTGCCTAACTTCACTATTTGAACAGTAATTAAACGACCAATTGATCTCCCCTTAACTCCCCTGCCCCCTCTGAGTCCAACCAGCACGCAGACCAACCCCCCCTTCGCCGTGGAGCGCCGCCCATTTGTGGTCGTCGCTGGCCGACCAAGGCCAGCTCGCTCTAGACAGCCCCGCGCCCATTCAGATGTCTAGGAGCATCGCCGCACCCTACTGCCACCCCTATCCAGCCCACGATTGCAACCCGGCCGTGGACCACCCTAGTCGCACCGCGCACCGCCTATCTGCGCCATGTCCAGAGCCCGCCAGTGCGCCGTGCCCGACCAGCCCCTCCAGCTCGCGCCTTGCCCTCACCGCGCATGTGCAGCCTCACCATGATCATGCCAACCCAGCAGACACCCCCGTTCGCCGCTGCGTGACCCGTAGCTCCCGCGCACCATCGAGAACGCCGTCTGTCCCACGCGGAGCACCGCATGCACTAGACCAAACTAGACCACCCCGTGCCACGCCCTTACTTCCATGAGAACCGCCAGGGAGCACCGCACCATCCTACACCCTTGCCCATGCCTTTAGCTCCCTGTACCGTCCTCACCGGAGACGCTAACCCATCCCGCTCGGTCGCCTCATCGGTGTATAAATAGAGGGCCTCTCCATCCCATTTTCTCCACACCACCTCACTCCCCACTCCTTACTGACCTTCCCCACTTCTCCCTGGAGCAAGGCGAGCACCACTACGCAGGAATTGCACCGGAGTCTGCCGCCACTGGAGGAGAAGGGCGCCATCGATTCCGACCACCCCGAGCCCTACCGCCATCATCTACCATGTTGTTTGCCCCCTTCGCCGACCCTAGCTAGAGCCCCGGTGAGTCCCGTGAGACTCCCACCGCCTCGCTAGGTCATTTTCCATGCTGGAACTGTTCGCTATCGACGATGACCCTTAGCCATCAATTTTGCTTCTAATCGTAGGGCTCAGGTTAAACGATACCACTTCGCGTAGTTAGTCTCGTTGACGAGTGGACCCCCTCTATCAGTCGTGCGCTGTGATGTGTTGTGCAGTTGGGCCGGCCTGTTTAGCTTTCCCGCCCATGCCTATAAATTCAAATAATGATTTTCCATTTTAGTTGAAATCTTATTTTGTCCACTTATTCAAAAATTAATTCAGAGAGTTTCACTTCACGAAATCGCATGATTCAAAGTTTTCCAGAAAGGTAATTAAATTATCTATCCAAGCCCGTTGGATTTAAATCATTTGGAGTTAGAGATAATCTATAGTAAAAATAATAAGAAAGAGACTTTTGCAACTTCAAACATTTTTAAAAAATCAACCATAATAGATTTTGAGTTGATTCCAACTCTCAGAAATCACATTTGACAATATCTATCTGAATATGTAAAAATATCTAGGATTGCATGTAGTGAAATTGGACTAGTACCAAAAGAATACTATTAGGGTATTTCTAGTCACTTTAAATCTATTAAATGGTAATCTCAAACTTTATAAAATATGACCAACCCTTTTAAATCACATTCCCATGTTTTAGAATATGTGGTGATGACATGTGTCAACATGATCCCATATTTTAATTGGAGAATATTAAATCTTAATTAATTTCAATGAGTAGAAATTACTTTTCTCAAATAAGATAAATAAAACTAGTTCTTTATTTCATGTGATGATTGTGATGATGCTAGATCATCAAGTGTGAGCCTTAATGTGCTAAATATACTAGTTAAGTATTGTTTGTTGATTGTGTATCCCGTATTTATTTATAAACGATAGTACCGACCAAGGATACGAGGAGGAGGAGTTCTACCCCGAAGAAGAGGAGGAAAACTTCAATCATTGCACCAATCAAGACAAGCCATCATTACTAGAAAGCTAGACCTTGCAAGCTAACACTTGCAAGTTTCTTAACCCAAGCAAGATGCATTAGGCATGCTTTGGTTATATACCTTTGATTTATACCAATCCCAAGTTTTACTTGCAAGCTTTATTCTTTTACTTTACCAAAGTTCTACTTTTAGTTAATGCCTTGTGAGGATGTGGAAAGAGTATAAAACTAGACCTATACTAGATGTCATTCTATGGCATGAGATTGAAGATTAGCACCCTCATTAGTGAACACTCTTAACTTAGTGGCTAGTGCTAAGCGTAAAACTTGATCTCTTTAGATGGGAATACTTGGTGAAAATGCTTATGAAAACCTTGGAATGATGAGTCATTCTATTGAAATGTTTTGACATGTGTTGAGAAACACAAATGGATTTGATGATGAAAATGTTGAGGCATGAGCCTTAACCCTTTATAAAAACTGATGGTTGGGTCCGGATGCGATACCATTCCAATTTTACTATACAACCACAATACCTGAATTGGGTAAGGCTTAGCCAGAAGTTTATATGCATTAGTATGGGTTCCCTCGCGGAAGAGGTTTGAGCTGAGGCTACCTCATGAGTGTGAATGTCCACCTATGGAGTGCCCAGGATGGCAGATGGCCATGGCTGGGAGGCCAGGCTCATAGGAGAGGTGCCTATACTAGAGTGTGTAATTGAAAGGTTATGATTGATTATCCGCATACTAAGTATGATGATTTAGGGTTATCCCTGATGGATGTATCAAATTTTGTGGTGAAAGTTTACCACCTCTGCAGAGTGTCAAACTATTCAAATAGCCACGTCCACAGTCATGGACAGTTGGAGTGGCCATACTGTTCCATCGTCAGATGTTTTCAAAATGACTTGTGAAGGGAACTATGATTTTGACTTGACCACAACAGGGTTTTGAATATGAAAACTAGGTTCCCAACTTAAAGTGATTTAGAACATTTACTTAGTTTTCTTTACTTCTGAACTCAGTTTAGATAAATCTAGCTTTTTGCAAATAAACTTAGAGCTTAGGATTCCTACTAGAACTACCTTACTTGTTAGTGATAGTTTGCGAGTACTTAAAGAGTACTCATGGCTTTGTCCCTGGCTATTCCCATGGCCAGACTATAAGGAGGACTATCAGGACGATGGACAACAGGACGGCTATGACAACTAGGATCATCTCCCATCGTCAACATTGCCTGTGACACTAAAGATGGAGCCCACTGCTACGCTTACTATTCTACTTCTTGTTTGTATTAAGATGGATCATGAGATCCTTTATTTGTGTAAGACCTTTTTATGGTTTGTAATGGATGATGTACCGTGATATCCAATCTATTATGTCTCGCAAAAATTGTAATCCTGGGATTGCGATGTATGGCATAACAGGCATCTAGGATTAAAAATCCGGGTGTTAGACAATTTCCCCTAGGTTATTTGGTTGTGTGTTTTGCATGTAATTACCTGGGTTAGGTTACCTATTTTAAATTAGGGATCTTACCATCATATTTCAGCCATCACACATCAGAGCAGAACATACACTACGATACACATAACCTTCTTACTTATCAGGTTCTAGAACATCTGCACGCCACAATCAAGGGTTCTTACTAATAGACCTGATCAAAAGCAGCATCACCAGGGGTATCCCATGTCTATGAACCACCAATGGTTTAAACCATATCAAAATCCATCACTGTTCACCAACAGAGTACTACTACTACTTACATATCTTAACATGTGATCACATAAGGTCAGGCCGCTATCTAGTCGTGGTCAGAGCAGATGTACTAGCTGGCGCTAGAGGAGATGTCATTGTCGATCAGCATCTTCAGGACGAAGGCCTGAAGCTTGAGCTCGATGACATCTCCCCGCTTCAGCTCGTGCCTATAGGATATCTCTGGCCAATTCTTCTTCAACACCACCTAGCCGCCGAAGTAGTCGACATGCACCCATTCATTGCACCAGCGATAGGCACACACCCGCACGACGTGGGGAGAGGAATCCTGATCCAAACCCTGAGACCCTTCTGGAGTGCCGGCGGAATGACAAACATGTGCAAGTCATCCCCATCTAGTTGGATGATGCATCGACAAGGAACCAGTGCCCTGGTGTAGTGACCCTGCTTTGGCTGACAAACATGCATGTTTTGAGGCTGGAGCGTGGCCTCCTCCTGCCGGTCACATTTGCTTCAACACCTGAGCACAACGGTTCGTCGAGAGCATGTCTCGATACCCTGATGGTGGAAACTATCCCCTCCCTACCATCTCATAATCCAACTTCACAACCTTGTTAGTTCGTACAGAAGGACGTAATAGGTTTATCACGACGACATTGTACAAATACTAGGAAGATTAGTACAATGCCAACTACAAGTAAAGTGCATTCCCAATTTTACAATTCCTAGTTTACCAAGTACTAGCAAGAAATAATACTACATAGTACAATCCCCAATTTGGGAATGCACAAGTACAATTTCCCACTGCCAAAATGTGAAAGTATTCCTAAATTAGCAATGGAAAAATCCCCAAATCATTAATTAACCAAAAATACATAATGTACATTCAATTGATTTGAATGCGAGTCCAACCTAATGCCGAAATCTAAGAAACTGCTAACTTGCTCGAGTAAAAATAATAATTGCTAATAAATTTGAACCTAGCACATTGGATTTGATCAATAAGAGTATAAAGCAAACCCTAGATGCAAATTGAATCTATGAGGTAAAAGTACTTACTGAAGGGGTTCGTAGCAGAAAATAAAAAAATCTTAGCTAATGCAATAATAATTGTCAGGATCTATCTAGAAGTAATATTGGAATGGAGAGAGTTTTGGTAATATGCCCTTGTAGAACGAAAGCGTTTAACTTTCCGTAGGGAACGTGGATAATGTAGTCGTACTTGTAGCCGACCTCAAGGTCACAAAGCTCCTCACAAGTCATCCCAGATCCATGCACGATAGTCCAGGTGCCACAAGTGGCAGCACCCCCGTGGTCTCGCACACGTTTGATGCTTGACGACAACCTCCGTTCCCCCTGGTCCAGCTAGGATGTGGAAGTAGATCTTCTGGTCGGAATCTCCGCAACACAACGGGGCGCTGTAGTGTCTCTTATGCGCGTAACCCTTACTTGGAGCCGTAGTTGCAAGAGAGAAGAGAGAGTCTCTAAGGAAATTACCTTGGAGAATATTGTGTGTCCTTTCCCTCCTATAGAGACCTTCTTATATAGGGAAAAAGAGGGCACCTATTCTATTAAATTCCCAGGGTGGGACTAAAGGGAGGAGGGATGTGGCGCCAAGGGTAGGGAGGGCTAGCCAAGTGGGCCTTGCCCATGCGCCATGGCCCATAGCCGGCAGCGGCTTGACCCTTGGGAGGCTCACCCACTTTTGCCTTTTTCCCTCCAGGAATAAGCCATTAGGGAAGTTGCCCATACAAATTTAATTTTAAATATTATTTTATTATTAATTAAAATTGATATAAAATACATATTATTAAATCCCTTTTAATCTGAAACACCTATCAGTTCACTACAAATTCCTTTGGATCCTCCTGAACGATTCCGGTTCTCGCACGGAACACTTCCGACTTTCTTTTCTCTTTCTTCTTATGATTCTGATAAATCCAAAACGATCTCCAAGCGTCACCGAACCCTTAAGTGGGTTACCCTATGGTTCGGGAACATCACAAACATGATCGAGACACCTCTCATATCAGTGATCATTAGCGAGACTAGGATGCCCATAATGACCTTGTGGATTCCATGATTTCAATGTCGTTTGAACCATAAACGTTGAGTCTAGTTCCTTTTGTTACTTAGATACTTGAATTGTCTGAGATATGATAATTGGTATTACTATGCCTTTTTCAATCTCGTTACTGACAAGTGTTGCATTACTCATTCTCATGATATTCCATCCTCGTGATGTAATCACATGTTGCAACATTATGGATGTAATTTTACCAAGTGGTCCTAGTGTATCTTCCCGTCACGCGGGAGAACAAATCCCAATCTTGATGCATACACCTCAACATATTGAAAGGAATATGCCCGAGTGGCAATAATAAAGTGGTTACTATATTATTCCATGTTTATGCTAAATGTTTATTTCTCATACTATAATTGTGTTAACCGGAAACATTAATACATATGTGTTTAATAAACAAAGAAAAGGTTCCTATTGATGCCTCTCATTAAACTAGCTTGTTGATTAACAGATGATCAAGGTTTCCTAATCATGACAATGGATGTTGTTAATAACAATGTCAAAACATTGATTGAATGACGTTATGAACATACTCCTAAAGTATAGTAACATGATCATGCCATTATGTTTACACTACTATAACATCATTCCAAGTAACTCTAATCCTTAGACCACACTACAAAAAAAGTTTCCTTCCGCAACGACTTGGTCCGACAGTCGTCGTAGAAGGCGCGTCTTACGCGACGAAATTCTCAGCTTGCCCATGGCCAACGGAGAACTTTTTTTTACGGTTTCGCGGCCCTCTACTACGACGGATCTGCTAAAAACATGGAGGAAGCTCGGCCAGTGTGTGGCAGAAGCAAGATTTTTGTTTTCTCGCGCGATGTTGACTCGCCGAAGTATTTTGAGGTGTGTGGGTCCCAGACATCAGTGTCTCTAGCAGACCATACTTTTTGGTCACGCCTCCCTGATTTGAACTCGAGAAACGTTGCTCGAGGCATCTGCCGTTTAGTCAGGCTGCTAGGTCTCATATGTTAGCCTCTCGTTAGAAGGATCATGTGTATGATGGAATTTTTTTCTTTTGCTCGCGCTACCCTGTTCCGAAGTTGATAGTGCTGCTCAATGCATCTACCGTTTAATCAACCTCCCGGGACCCACATGTCATCCTCTCATTAGAAGAAACGTGTGTATGATGGAATTTTTTCCTTCGCAGGCGCTACCCCGTTCCAAAGTTGATAGCGCTGCTCGACGCATCTACCATTTAACCAACCTCCTGAGCAACGCATGCCATCTTCTTATTAGAGGAAACATGTGTATGATAGATTGTTTTCCTTCACTCGCGCTACCCTGTTCCGAACTTGATAGCAATGTTTGATGCACCTACCGTTTAATCATGCTGCTGGGCCCCACATATCATCCTCTCATTAGAAGAAACGTGTGTATGATGGATTTTCTACCCTTTGTCGCACCTTCGTGTTCTGAACTTGATAGCGTTGCTCGCTGCTTTGGCTGTTTATACAGCTTGGTGGGCCCGACATGTCAGCATCCTTTATGCAGGAAACGTGTGCATGCTAGCATTTTTTTCTTCTCTCACGCCTCCCCGTTTGGAACTTGGCAACGTTGCTCGATACAACACCTCTATAATGTCTCCCTGCTAGGTCCACATGTCAGCCGCCTATGTAGAGGAAATGTGTGTATGTTGGATATTTTTTTGGTCGTGTCCGCTGGTTTGACCTTGGTAACGTTGTTCCATGCGGCATGCATGTATGGTCTTGCTGCTGGGGCCCACATGTCAGCCTCTCTCGACAGGAAACGTGTCGATCTTGCTCTTCTTTTTTCTGGTCATGACTGTTGTACAAGTACTTTTTAAACGCGCTCATTAAACTTGATCTCTTGTATGGTAAGGTTGATGGGCGCTAGCTGCAGGCAGGTTGGTCGGCCATGTCAGCCTCTCAGTACAAAAATATTGCTACAAATAACCTGCATGCCTTGCCACTACACAAGAAAATTATTATGCTTTTATAAAACGTAAAAAATGTATACTAACATCGTATATAACTTATTTATTTTTCTTCTTAAAAATTGTGTGTCCATCTGCTACGCGTAATTGCTAGCAGCTCAACTAAAAAATATTAAGTATAAATAATGTAGTAGGTAGTACTTAAAAACATGGATAGGCGGAGATTTTTTTAGGGGTGGGTGGACGGTGCCCAAAAAAGGCCGAATTGAAAAAAAATGGACCAAGTAGGGACTTATGGGCTATTTTTCATGAGCTCTCGCCCAATCTAACTGGACTATTTGCACGGTTGAATGACTCAAAACATGGCCGAGTTAGAAGGTCTTGGGCTATAATGAGGCCGGATGGGCTAATTTCTTGGGCTCGATAGTTAAAATCCCAAGTTACGTGCTAGGGCTCGGCAGGATTCGAAACAATGCCGTCAACAAGGGAAAAAAGGTATAAAATATGAGAGCTTAGATCCTAGGCGCTTGAGAACTTGTTATGTTAAGGAGTTAACGTCACCCTACTAATTGTGCTAATACTCAGTTGTAACCTAGTAGTTGCAACTCATTGAATTCCCAGTTACAAGCTGTTGCAACAAATGTATAACCCTCATGTTGCACCAATCATGAGGTAAATCCAATGGCGAGATAGGTGCACTTGAGAACTGGCAAATCCGATAAAATATTCACAGATATTTCTGTGAAAATTGTGGACAAATACCCCGCGCCCGCCAAAACTTTCCGTCGAGACCCCAAACTTTCCTAAGCCTGCCGTCAATCGAGCGACCAGCCCTCGTCTCTTCAAATTTTGTGCTATTCTTATGGGATATGCACTGGATGAGAACCAGGCCGCAAACTTCTCCACGCCTTAAAAAAACTTCTCAACGCATTTCTACCAACAGTGCCAGCCTACCACCATTGGTCGAGCCGTTCTTCACAAGACGCACCGGTCGGGGCGATCCCCATGCTTCGCCTGCTAGATTTAGACACTAGACATTCTTCTTGGCTTTGGTTTGTTCTCCAGCTCTCCTAGAAATAGTTAAAGCCTGTGACCATCTAGATTTAGAAGGTGCTTGCAGATTTGGGTAGGTACGTTCTTTAGGTAAATCTAAAGTAAAGCTCTGGACAGAAGAGTTCGAAAACATCTTTAAAAGGACTTAGCAGACATCCTGTGCAAGCTTTTGACCTGATATATTCCCCATCCTTCTTTGATACGATGGAGCATTTGGCTGTTGATGTACCTGACGAGGAAGTACTTAGAGGTACAATACAGTATAGATGTATGTACCTTATAGAACGTTAACTTCGCATTAGCAAGGAGCAGGAAGATATCCGTAGACAGTTTGATAAGTGAGTGTTATGCAAAGATATCTTCACATATAAAACTATAGAAAAGTTGGATATATTCAGATGTCTGACTTGGCTATGTTTTGTAGGGTCTTCACAGAAATAAAAGTACCAGCAAATTTCGTTCCACCAATAAAAAGACAAGATGGACTAAGATCTAAGGATCATGTAAGACGCTCAAATTGCGCTGTGAATTGTCTATGAATTGTCCAGAAGGGGTAACCTCTTGTCTATTTTGTAACGCTAGATTTTGGAGCTTGAATTTGTGGCCCTTATGTGTGGTCTTGATAAGAGTATAACAACAGCTTCAGCTTGCATTTCCAATGTTGTCTGCCATAGCGCTGATGTACCTTCTGTGGAGACTAACGCAGTTGGAGGTTGTCCTGATGAACCTGCACTGGATTGCGTTTAGATTCAAAATCCTCCACTTGACATTGTCGGCCCAAGGAAAAGAAGGTTGTTGATCTGGTAATAACGCCTTCTGTAGAACAAGATGTCGGAGGTGATGATTTCCTATGACAATCCCTAGCATTCTATGACTTGTACGAGTAGTTATCGTAGTTTAGTTGAATTGCATGTCCCTCTCTATCAATGAAAATGGCATATCGTTTGCCTTGTTTCAAAAATAAATAAATATTTGCATGTCTCCTTGTGTTAGTCGATGCAAAGAAGATACTGTTTTCTATTCAAGTCATGTGAACAAATATGTTTGTATGTAGAGACATAAATGCAGATTGGGTGACAAAATCAGCATAAAATTGCCAGATCAATAACACGAGAATATTGGCATTGCAAGAAAAGGAACAAAACCATCTTTTCACCGTGCTTGTGAAAAGGAGATCAGCCAGGAACCACACCTGCAAGTGGCAGAGGCCAATTCTCGTGCAGCTCAGCTAGCATTGGTTTATCATTGATAATACTCAAGCATCAGAATATTATGATTACATACTAGGAGTAGTTCCAATTCCAGACTATAGTTCAACAGGAAAAAGTGTAAGAAATGCGTAAGGTAGCTCCATAATACAGGTTCTAGAGAAAAGCATACAAATCATAAGAAAGAAAGCTCCGCATCATAGTTTACCACCTTCAGGTGCAACAGTTTCTATAGATTGTAAACCCAAATCACCACCTCCTTCAGGTGGCACGATAATTTCGGGAGCTGGATGAGCAGCACCAACAGCAGCGCTAGCACAGGTAGCATGAGTCTCCACAATAGGTGAACTATCGAGCACCACAATGTCCTGTGAAGGCTCTTCACTGCCAGCTCCAGCCACACAAGTCTCCGCGGATAGTAAAACCAATCCACCACCTCCATCATCTTGCACGACGATGGCAGGTGCAGGCTCATCAGCACCAACTGCAGTTGCAACTGTATCAGTCTCCACAGAAGGTAAACAAGGAGGCATCTTAGGTGTAGCAATCTGAGATCCATTTTGTACTCCGTCATCAGGAAACTAAGAGTCTTCTTCAACTTTGTGCTTCTGCGGTTACAAGATAAACAGAGATTACAGCGAAAGCATCTACGTGGAACGACAAGAACATATGTCATTCTATTGATTTACCTTGTCATTTGGGATAGCAGAAGTCACATGATTGGAACCTATTTCATCGAGAATCCTCTTTTTCGCTCCTTCCCCTATCTCCTTCTGCAGCAAGTTTTAATATTGATTACATGATGTTGATTGACAAATATATGCAAATGTTAAAAAGTTTGCGCTGTCGAACTACCAACTTCGAACGGATCCCCATTGTTCTTAGTTATGGGATCTAGCCCAGAAAACAAGCTTCTATGCAATCCTAGTGCGGTGATCCAGCATACCACTGCATGATGTAGTACACTATAGTCGTTGACATAACACCAATGAAACATTGTTCACTAGAATTACATCCCTCAGAGTGGTACAATAGAAACACAGCAGGTCCAAGACATGACTATAGATTACAACTCGACTCTTCACAAAAGATCCAGAGAACACTCTAGGTTAAAGAGAGAGAAAGAACTTCTTACAAAGAAGAACCAGAAATAATAACTCATAACTATCTAGTAACTAAGACTAGTATCTAAACTATTTGGCTTGCCATTGCTGCTATTGCAATGCTCTACATAAATAGGTTTTATGGCTAGAGAATCTACTCCTATCTAAACTAACACTTTATCTTCACTTCAGCTGATGTATATGTTGACTTCATTGACTTTATTGAAGGACTGGAGTTATCGATGATGGTTTCTTGAGAAGAAATTGATGTTGACATCGTCTTCAACAGCTTCGAACCTAGCAAGGGTTAAGAAGGTACGGTTACGTACGAGCGTACTTAGCAAGTTCACTAAAAAGGAGTGTATGATGCACTATGTCTACAACCACAGACCAGAGGTCATAGGCAATGCAGGTTTTCGTAAACATTTCTTCAAAGGTTGCTTTTATTTTGAAAACTATGTCCGACAGCCTTCATAGGTTGACCAGAACCTTCATGGGGTTCCTTTCCTGCCGCGTTCGTAGCTCCTTCCCGGAACAGGGAGTAACATGTCACAGTTCTTACACTCTGTAGAGGTGCGTTACTTTACCCATGAGATCAACTCCTTGTTGCACAACCGGGCGATCTTTCCCGTCCACAATTCCTTGATGTGGGGCCAGTAGGTGATCCAAGCCAATCACTGCCCTCTCTGTGATCCCATATATCTGCACGATCCTCCGGGCCAAGCTCCATCTCCGTTAAGCCCCCAATTTAGGGCAAGTTATAACCCTGATGAGTTCCCGAAGACTCTATGAGCTGGTGATGCCCCTAGCAAGATCCATAAAGGTCTGACTATACCTCCGGCAGCCACTCATGGATAATCTAGACACCAAAATCGTGGGGCCTAAGGGTGCCCACCCATATGCTGGATCCACACAAGGAATCACAACGTCACGATAAGGTCATCTTGCCTCCATATGAAAGGAAGAATATACAACTGACTTCTCCGTCCCATTCCAAATCTCATGGTTAATGCGTAATATATAGCGCTAGAATCACTGGCGACATTGGTTGTTAAGTCCTAGATATTATGTTCCTTTACCACTGGAACTGTATCAATAGATTATTACCACTTGGTAAATAATCCATAATCATATTATTATGAAAATAGTATTTTTTGTCCTTTTTGAAATGCAGGTGATGACACAATTGAGTTACAAGCATAGAAAATAATTAAAGGACATGAGCATGTTGTGAACTTGCCTTTTGTGATTGCAAGATTATGCACTCATGGTCTTCAAGATACTAGAAGATCCAAATTATGTAAACAACATCATTGGTCTGGTAAGGACTAATGTTTAAAGAAGAAAGATGCAGTTATGCATAAGTAATGTAATGCAGTTTGGAAAACCCTGAAGTAATACCCAAATATGGTGAATGAGTTTAACTTAGGTGATTTCTTTAACATTTAGTTTGTCTATATGTTCACTTTACAAGCCAATATACATATACAAGGAATTTAAGACTAACATGTATGATACAAAGTAAATATAACAACACATGCTTAGAGTTATTTGATATTATGTATCTATTATGGAAGTCCATGTTTTAGGTTGATAAGAGTTGAAGAACTTATTAGGAGACTGTTGTCTGAAGTGGCAAAACGAATAACTTTTGAAGACAAAATTTCTTTGTTAAGGTTTAAACAATCTTTGTGGTGAATCACGTGTGACCGATATTGTTTGCACCTATTCAATAAGTGTGGGTTTGAGATGCCTTATGATTTAATTTGGAACAGACAAAAGTTAACTATAAAAACATATTTAGACCTTATATATTGTGTTTATAGTTTGGTGGACCAAGGTTAACTTTGAAACATGAATAGACTTGGGTGTGATGTGTTTAAACTATTCTTAGGTTATTAGGATTATGGTAGGTATGATCAAGAGTGTGAGATCATTCACTCTCAATTTAAGTGAATGATAAGTTTAAATATAATTTCTTATTATGAATATAATTTATCTTATTAAGGAAATTAAATTTAGATAATTTTAAATAATCTATTAAAGTTTGAAATTACGTTTAAAAATGGTTAAAAGTTAAATATCATTCACTTTTATTATAAGTGAATGATGTTTAAAGTTTACTCAAAATTGTTGGTTTAATTTGGAGTTATGGTTTTAAAAGGTTCTCCTTTAAGTTATTATCTTACTTTTAAAGTTTATCCAAGTTATGACTTTGGAACTAGTACTTGAATATCAGAGAGTTCAGGTTTAGTACCAAATTGTGATTATTTCTTATTTAAGAAATCTTTCTAAAGAATTTATAAAGTGGTATTTATAAAACAAATAATAATTTATTTACTTTAAAATCTTGAAAACTTATGGGATATTATATTTGGTATTATTCTAATAAACTATATTTATTCTAGATCTTAATAATGATTTTTATGTATTTTTAAGTATTAGTCTTATTTTTATAAAATTCCAGAAAGGATTAAATGTCCTTGACTATTTGTTCCAAGTTTTATTTGTAAAAAAAATTAAAATTGGTATTTTTATAAAATAGTTGATTTATTTTCATATGCAAAAATGTTTTTATTCATTTTTAGGAATTTTCCTTAATTTATGATATTTCAATTAGGATTTAATAGTGTTAACATTTATTTGCATTTTACTTAGCTTAAATAAGTAAATTTGTATTTTTCTTAGGCATATATCATTTTTACGATCATTTTGATATATGATATATATTTTTAGGATTTTTATATATTTTTCTAAGGTGAAAACAATCTCAGGGGTATTTTTTGGAAATTTTACATTTGGTTTATTTTTTATTTTTCAATATTTATTTTTCTCTTTCTTACAAAACTACTTTTGACCCGTGGGCTGGTTAAGCCCAACATGGCCTAGTTGGGCCTAGGGTCAAACCCCACCCCAGCCCAATCCATCTCCTCTCTCATCTCACACGCACACCACGCTACACGCACGACTTCTCTCTCTCTCTCGCACCCCTTCTCCAGGGAGGTCGCCGCCGCCAGTGCTACTCCGGTCGGTCGTCGGCCGACTCCGGCCCAGCCAAGTTGAACATCAGTTGCCCTGTGATGTGCTCTACACCACCCCCCAATTCGATTTGCTCAACATCGCCTTACGAGCACATCTCCAATATCGGAACGCTCGCCAGTGTCTAGGTCGCCAGCGTGGCTTTGGCTTCCGCACCTCTGGCCATGCTTTCTATGTCGAACACGACCTCGTCTGACTCCTCTTGAGCTCCAGGTCCAACTCCTTGATGCCTACGACACAGTAGGCGGCTCAGCTAGCCTACTTGCTGCTTAAAGTTGAATTGCAAACATGTTTGCATAATAGTGGTGGATGTGGAGATCTGGCTAGTGATGCATAGGCTGAGGCACTATTGGGTAATAAGAAGAGATATTTATTTTGGGTGACTTTCATTCTCTATGATGAGATTTCATAGCATATCTATGCAACCTGAGAGAAATCTCTCCTTCTAATCCTCCTAGACCATCTCTAGTTGAAGGGTAGTTGGATTAGGATGGATTTGTAACATAGCCATTATTTTCCTTGATCCTGATGGTGCAATTCAATAAGAACAGATGCTGCATGATCTAGCTTATATCCCTCATGAATTTCTACCTGTTGTTGGTGGCATGTTGGAGATCTGGATCTATGCCAACTTGCTCTTCTGTCTTGGTTACTCCCCTCCTTGACAAGCTTGATTTTCTCCTGCTCCATTTCTCTTGCTACTGGCTTGCTCCTCCTGGTGGTGCTTGCCTACTCCTCCTTGAGCTGCTGCCACTTCTGGTCCAGCTCCCATTACTATATTCTAAACCACCTCCTTCTCCTTGCTGATTACCTGAGATCTTACTCTAGATGATCTTGGTGAGGAACTGCAAGAACATATGTGTTCTTGGTGGTGAACTAGTGGTGTGATGAATATGGATGAGTTGGGGTGTTCTAGGTTTGCCTATAGCTGTTGTGCTACGGCTGGGCTTCCTATTTATTCCCCCTTATTGTGGTGACAACACATAGAGTGCATGTATGACTAAGCTGCTTGTATGCTGCTGGTCCAGGAAACCTCCCCTTGTCCAGGTTTCATCTGTGGGATATTTTTGCTAGGGATGTGCTCGGCTGGTTTCGTATTATCTCATCTTGACCTTTATTTTTAGTTGCCAAGTGGAATATTAACTCTATGCTAATGATGCTCAAGACTGAAGCCTAAATTTGATAAGAACAGATCCTATGTGGCCCCTTTAACCCATACTTAGCATAGCAACACTATGCCAGACTGAGAGTAGCATTAATCTAAACAATTCCCTTTATTTTATTCTTTAACTTTTGTTTTGTTATCTTTTGTGTTGTTTTGCAGGGATGAAGAGTCGGAAAAATAAAGAAAAGATTTAGAAGATGAAGAAATTGAAGATGAATTTAGTTTTCAGTTTTAATTTCTTCTTTTGTAATTTACTTATTCATTTGTAAAAGACATTGTGATATATATATTGTTTTGTAATAAAGAATTATTTTAGTTATTTCATTTATGTAATTACTTTTTATATTTATTTGTTTACTGTAATTTACTTTCATTATTTTATTGTAAAAGAACAATAATACTATATGTTTATATATAATAATAAATATTATTCCTTTCCATGATTAAGTCTTATATATTATGTATAGATCAGAAGAAGTCTTGAACCACCGGCAGATGCAATTGTTGATGATACTAGTCAATACACATGGTGTCTCAGGCAATGCAATTGCTGATGATACTACTATTATTCACTATGGTCGCACCGTTCACACCTATCCTTTTGGGGGATTGAGTGCATGGTGTTCTCGATGGACACAAGCCAGTTAACTGCAGCTAACCGATGGAAAAGGGTTACTGACCTTAGATCATATTCTCTTTTCCTTGGCGTGAACTATCCGATTATCATTGAAGTAGGCGATGCAAATGATCCGCTAGGACATCTGACGAGAAGGAACCGTGTTTACACATCACACCAAGAAATTGGCTACGAGTACATGCCGCGTCCTGAAATTGGCCGCTTCAGTCTAAATGGTGACGTAGCTGTTGGTTTCCACACCAACACTCGCTGGACATGGTCGGAGACTCCATTTTGGTTCATCCCAAACTTCTCAAATGCCTTGGAGTGGAACGAGCCTGTTCAAGGATAGCTCATTTGGTCTCAGACTTCTGTTGAACTCTTTCTTTTGGTTGCTTTTTAGCTGATGTACGAGTACTGAGCATTTAGTTTCTTACTCGGTCTGGCTTGTAAAATACTTTGTACGACCAAAAACCCCTTTTGTACTCTTGGTAGTTTCTCCTTCCCCACATGCGACTACTACTAGTAAACTAGAGTAGTAAAATAGTACTACTAGTAGTACTATTTATCTGCTAATACACCATTACAGTCTTGATCATCAGCCGTAATTTAAGATCATTTTTTCCTATCGATGCAAATCCAAAAAGATACATGGATGGACTGTCCAACCTTCATCAGGAACCGCGGCGGCACCCTGAGGTACGTCCTGAGCTTGTCGGACGGGAAGTTGGCCGGCGACGAGCTGCTCGTCAGGTCGATTACCGCATTAAGGCTCTCGACCATCGACAAGTCCACCGACCCCAACGGGCCAAGCGCACACGGTTTCACCATGTACGCAGCCACAATCACCTATCCTTCCTAATGCACACCAAGGACACGACGGCGGCCGGGCCGAGTGTGCTGATGGTTAGGCCGAACAAGGCACCGTCATGCCCACAGAGGAAGCGCGTGAACACTCTCGTGCTTGTTGGTGGCGGAGTCGGGATGAGGCAAAAGAAGGCGTTGCCGTAGATGGCCCTGGTTACTATGACCCTGTGGGCCTCCTGCATGTGGGGAAGGAGCCCTGCAGGCGGAATAAATGCAGGAGCACGGGCCGTGCGAGCACGCGATCTTGTGCTCGTCGAGCTTGTCGAAGGTGACCAAGCTAAAGAAGTCATCGTAGGGGTACTCAATCATCGCCTTAGACTGGACGGTGTCCATAGCAGCCGACTCACGATCGAATCCGCCGACGTGGTACACGAACTTGTGGGAGTGGTTACAAAGGGAAGATCGGCTCGCCGACGTAGTGCCCGCCGGCCAGAAACCAGGGTTGGGTGGGTATACTGAAGAGTATACTGATTGAGTTTTATACTGTACTGGTATGATTGTACAGGAATACGCTAGGCATCAGCGCACCAGCGGCGGCTGCACTTGGTCATTTTTTTCTTAGACAGTGTCCACACGCTGTACATGCTTCGTCAAAACAAAAAGGCTGCAGAAAGTTGACATGTGAGTAATAAAGCAAGTGTCACGTTGTACTGTACCAGACATTATAGTACATACAGAGGGAGAGACTGAGGCAAGAATATCCAGGTGAGTGAGAGGCAAGAAGATCTACTCATGGAGAGAGACGAAAAGCCTGCAGCCTACTGCAGGGTGTGCAGTGCTGCAGGGGAGAGACCAAGGACTACATGCATCTATTCGCCACCAACCTGTAATTAACTTTTTTGGTTTTATCAAATTTAAATGGCCTTAATACTCCCAGACAGAGGGTGTACTAGTAATACTAGTAGTACTACATCTTAGAACAACTAGTACTACATTTATTAGTGATACTTTTTTTGAGAAATTATAATTAGTAGTAGTACTTAGATATGTGAAAAACCAATCCAAGTTACTACTCCAATAGAGAGTACGATCACTTTGTTTTATGGGTTCTTAATTGTTTACTATACGTACTAGTAGTAAAAGCTAGAATGTAGATTATTTCAGAACAAATTTTGGCTCTACAATATCTAGCATACGTGTAAACCTCAAAATACACTTCATTGCTTAGTTTCAGGGATCTTGTGCTAAATGCATGGACTTGGATGTATTTTCATTTTTATGAGGTCCTTGATATAACTTGTACTTCCATCGACCGTGTGTTAACTAATAAAGCACCTCGCTCCTACAGGACCTACCACAATTAAAAAATAATTACACTGGATTATCAGACAAAGTGGAACATGGTTTCTTATAATGCCAAAGTTTTTAAAAATAGGATGTTTCAAGCTTCCCAACTAACTTTGCACACTTTAGTGATTTTTTGCCGATTTAACGAAATTAGGTCAAACAATTGCTACACAAGTAAGGGCAATTGATTTCCATTGAATTAAATGTATTTTTAGAGGTAGATGGGTGATGTAGTAAACAATGTCGTCGGTGTTACTTTCCAACTATCGTGAAACAACATTTTATTCTCAATTTTTCGAGTGATGATGAGATTGTTCTTTTACGTAAAGAAACTCCAAAGAATATGGATATGAATACCACAAGACAAGTTTTTAGACATAAAGAGTGGACCAACATGTTGTACTGACGATACCCATGTTTTATGAGCTTTCAAACTTCCAAGCTAACTCCGCCAACTTGAATGACTTTATGCCAATTATTTATCGAATTTAGGTCAAATTTGAACTGTAAGTAAATTGTAGGTTGCTTTGATAGTTTTATGAAAGAGTGGACCAACATGTTGTACTGACAATACCTATTCAGGGGACAGTTAATATATCATAAACCACCGAGAGTTTTGACGACACGTTCAACTTCATGCTAAGATTTTGCATCTTGACAGTTTAACAAAAATAGGTCAAACTTGAGCTACAAGTAAGCGCAAAAGATCGCTCTTGAATTAAATGTTTGTCGGTATTTGAATGACTTTATGTCGATTTATGGAAATTAGGTCAAATTTGAAACTACAAGTAAATTGTAGGTTGCTTTGAAAGTGTTCTACGAAAAAGCTTTTGGGGGCACCCATCGAGGGGTCACAATCAATATGTCAGAAACCACCGAGAGTTTTGATGATAGTTTCAACTTCTTGCTAAGATTTTGCATCCTGACTATTTAACGAAATTAGGTCAAACTTGAGCTACAAGCAAGTAAGCGTGGTACATTTCTCTTGAATTAAATGTCTTGTCAAGGGTAGATGGGTGCATCTTCTTATAGTAAACAATGCTATCAGTGTGAGTTTCCAACTATCGGGAAACAACATTCTCAATTTTTCGAGTGATATCGAGATTATTCTCTCCTATAAAGGAAGTCCAAAGAATAAGGATATGAATGCCACAAGCCAAGTTTTCACACATATATAGTGGACCAACATATTGTACTTATGATTTCCCGTGTTTTATGAGTTCTCAAGCTTCCTATAACTTATCGCTCTACCCACTTGAATGACTTTATATGTCGATTAATCAAAATTAGGTCAAATTTGATCTATACTACAAGTTTTGTAGGTTGCTCTGAAAGTTATAGGAAAAAGCTTTTGGAGGTACCCATCGGGGGGTCACAATCAATATATGAGAAACAAGTGAGAGTTTTGACAAGTGCTTTGACTTTATGCTAAGATTTTGCATCATGACACTATATAACGAAATTGTGTCAAACTTGAGCTACAAAGTAAACGCGATAGATTGCTCTTGAAATATATGACTTTTCAGAGGTAGATGGGTGCATTTTCTTGTAGTAAATAGTGTCGTCGATGTGATTTTCCAACTATCAGGAAAGAACATTCAATTATCAATTTTTCGAGTGCTGACGAGCGAGGTTGTTCTTTTCCGTAAAGAAATGTCTGAAGAATATTGGATCTGAATGCCAGAAGCCAAGTTTACCGACATATATAGTGGACCAACATGGTGTACCAACGATTCCCATGTTTTATGAGTTTTCAAACTTCCTAGCTAACTCTACCGATTTGACTGAATGACTTTATGTCGATTTATCAAAATTTGGTCAAATTTGAAACTTCAAGTACATTATAGGTTTCTTTGGAAGTTTTATAAAAAACTTTTGGAGGTACCCATCGACGGGTCACAATTAATATATCATAAAACACCGAGAGTTTTGACGATAGGTTCAACTTCTTGCTAAGATTTTGCATCTTGACAATCTAACGAAATTAGGTCAAACCTGAGCTACAAGTAATTAAGCGTGATAGATTGCTCTTGAAATTAAATGTATTTTCAGAGGTAGATCGGTGCATCTTGTTGTAGTAAACAATGTCGTCAATGTGAGTTTCCAACTATCAGGAAAGAACATTCAATTCTACATTTTCCAAGTGAAGACGAGCGAGGTTGTCTTTTTCATAAGAAGTCCGGAGAATATTGGATGTGAATGCCACGCCAAGTTTACAGACATATATAGTGGTCAAACATGTTGTACCAATGATTCCCATGTTTTATTTATGAGTTTTTAAACTTCCTAGCTAACTCTGCCCATTTGAATGAATGACTATATGTCGATTTATCGAAATTAGGTCAAATTTGAAACTACAAGTAAATTGTAGTTGGCTTTGCAAGTTTTAAGAAAAATCTTTTGGAGGTACCCATCGAGGGGTCACAATTAATATATCTGAGAACAACGAGAGTTTTGACGATAGATTCAACTTCTTGCTAAGATTTTCCATCTTGACAATTTAATGAAATTAGGTCAAACTTGAGCTACAAGTAAGCGCGATAGATAACTCTTGAATTAAATGTCATTTCAGAGGTTGATTGGTGCATTTTCTAGTAGTAAGCAGTTCCGTGGGTGTGAGTGTCCAACTACCAGGAAAGAACATTCAATTCTACGTTTCCCGAGTGAAGACGAACAAGGTTAGTTGTTCTTTTCCGTAAAAAGAAGTCCAAAGAATATTGGATGTGGATGCCACGAGCCAAGTTGACAGACATATATATATATAGTGGATCGACAACATGTTGTACTTGTGATTACCATGTTTTATTGGTTTTGAAGCTTCCTAGCTAACCCCGCACATTTGAATGACTTTATGTCGATATCTCGGAATTAGGTCAAATTTGAAACTGCAAGTAAATTGTAGGTTTTGCTTTGATAGATTTACAAAAAAACTTTTGGACGTACCCATCGAGGGTTCAAAATTAATATACCAGAAACCAGCGAGAGTTTCGACGATAGGTTCAACTTCTTGCTAAGACTTTGCATATTGATAATTTAACGAAATTAGGTCAAACTTGAGTTGGCTATAAGTAAATGCCATAGATGGCTCTTGAATTAAATGTCTTTTCACAGGTAGATTATTGGTGCATCTTCTTGTAGTAAATAGTATTGTCGGTGTGAGTTTCCAACTATCAAGAAAGAACATTCAATTCTACATTTTCTGAGTGAAGAATACGAGCGAGGTTGTTCTTTTTCCTAAAGAAAAGTCCGAAGAATATTGGATCTGAATGCCACAAGCCCAGTTTACATACATATATATTGGACCAACATGTCGGACCAACGATTCCCATGTTTTATGACTTTTCAAACTTCCCAGCTAACTCTGCCCATTAGAATGACTTTATGTCGATTTATCGAAATTAGGTCAAATTTGAAACTACAAGTACTAGTAAATTGCATGTGTCCTACACGTGAGACTCAGATAATAGACATCTGGCATAACATCACTATATAAAATTATACTAGATAAAGAGGAAAAAATATAATAGGTAAAATTTGAACTACTACAAGTAAACTGTGTAGGTTGCTTTGAAAGTTTTACGGAAAAGCTCTTAGAGTTACCCATCGGAGGGGGGGTCAATTAATATACTATCAGAAACCAAAAGAGAGTTCTAACGACAGGTTCATCTTCTTGCTAAGATTTTGCGTCTTGACAATTTAATGAAATTAGGTCAAACTTGAGCTACAACTAAGTGCGATAGATTACTCTTGAATTTAATGAAATTAGGTCAAACTTGAACTACAAGTAATAAATTGTAGGTTGCTTTGAAAGTTTTATGAAAAAAGCTTTTGAAGGTACCCATCGAGCGGTTAATTAATATATCAGAAACCACAGAGAGTTTTGACGAGTGGTTCGACTTCTAGCTTAGATTTTGCATCATGAAAATTTTGAACACCTATTGAAAACGATCACAAGAAATAGGGAGAGAGGGGAAATGATTTTCTATTCTCTATGGGCAACCCACAAGCTTGAGGTGCACCTTAGGCTTAAAGATAACTTTATTTTTTCCACTATGTATAAGGTGAACCTTA
Source organism: Avena eriantha (assembly GCA_910589775.1). NCBI lineage: Eukaryota > Viridiplantae > Streptophyta > Magnoliopsida > Poales > Poaceae > Avena > Avena eriantha. The sequence continues at coordinate 539,315,681 of OU342742.1, forward strand.
GCGGATGCCACATAGTAGGCCATATTAAGGTGTGCTTTTTTACACAATGCGGGAGTAGTATATTTATTTGCTTAGACATATGGTCACCTTTGTCCATGCACTGTACATGCTGAGAGAATAAAACATTAGCAGGGGAAGAGGGCAGCAGCGAAGACAAGTTGAAGGCGGTTCCATGTCAGAGCAAAGTTATGATGGGTTTCTAACACGAGGTACTCCTACGGCCTTACAGTGTACTACACTATGCTAGTACTAGTAAATTTCAGGACCTATGCACGCAAAACAAATTGTGTGTTTTCTCTCTCCTTTGCTGCCTCTTACCATCCATCCTCCCTCTCTCCTACCCTTTCCCCTCATGCACCGGCCCGACTGATCTCTCCCTCGTCCACAGCATGGTGCTGCGCACGTGTGCCTTGGTACGGCCGCTCTATGTCTCTGGCGTGTTCGGTAGCCGCGTTGGTGTGGAGTAGGGACGAGGAGTACATAGAAAGGAAACCACTTTGGTCCTTGGCGTCAAAAAAATTCAAACTTTTCCGGTTTTCGAAATTTTCACTTGCTTCCCAAACACCGGGAGGGAAGGTTACTCAAAAGAACGACCATTCGCAGTACTTCATATCTTATCTTTATCTTGTCTTATCTCTTACAATACCATACCATACCACTGTATTATAGGGGTTCCGTGTATGAAAACAATAAATTTTACCCTACGCCCCTGAACCCCTGAAGCTGCCAGGACCTATCTATTAGTAATACAGTAACAGGAGGGGCTTTTCGTGAACTTACCCTTGAATACCGAAAAGCGTTGTCAACGCTCAGGAGAGCGTGGTTTATGTAGACGAGCCGAAGCCGACCTCAAGGTCGTGATGAAGTCCTTGCGCTCCTTATAGCTCCAACGACTTGAGTGTCTCAAGTGCGACACCTCGCGGGGAGTTACACACGTCTGGTGCCTGACGATGACTCCCGCTTCCCCGATCCAGCAGCAGTTGCGGAAGTAAAGCTCCCGGATCCGAATCCCGCAGCGTGACGGCACTCCGCGGTGAAGATGTCTCTCGCTCGCGCAGTCCAGACTTGGGACCACGGTCACGAGAGAGAGGGGGAGAGAGAAAATATCAACTAGAGGTCCTCCCAAAAGTGGGGAGACCTTTATTGATTATTGGTGTATTTTTCTAGGCCAAATACCCCACAATATATAGGTGGAGGGGAGGTACTACCTCCCTCAAAGTCCCGGGGTGGGACTAAAGGAGAGGAGGGGATGGGGAGGCCGCTGGCCAGCCCCTAGTGGGCCCCATGCAGGGGGCTAGACCTAGCTGGCCAGCCCCCTTGCCCCTTCTCCCTCTCTCCTTTCCCTAATAGGCCCTATCCCTCCGGAAATTGGCCCATTAAACCATTTTGACCTTTAATTGATTTTCTCTTTATTAAATAATTATGAATAAATGATTAAATCAATATTTAACATTCATTCACATATTATTCAACCTCCGTGGTCATGGAACACCTTCCACCTCCACTCCGGACATCCTCCGGACTTACCGAAACCCTTCCGGTTTTCTCCCTCCTTTTCTTCGGTGATTCTACCGATCCTATAAACACCCTCTATGCATCATCAAGCCCTTAAGTGTGATACCCCTATGGTTCGGGAACACTCCAGACATGGTCGGGACATTCCCACACCAATGATCGACAGAGGGACCTGGATGGCCATGTGACCCCTGTGTGTTCCACGAAGATCTTTCGTCGTTTGAACTGGGACAATCGTGTATTATTCCCTTTGTCTCTCGATACTTGCATTGCCTGAGATCTGATCAATGACATCACCATGTCGTGTTCAATCTCGTTACTGAACAATGCTACTTGACTCGTTCCGACAAGTGATATCCCCTGTGATCAAATCACACGTTGCGCAGCTATTGGATATAACTTCTCCGAGTGGTCCCTTGAGTATCTTCCCGTCACATGGACGGACAAATCCCGCTCTTGACATATATTGCCTCTACGGTTTCCTCCGAGTACCTGAACACACCTTTATAACCACTATATTACCAGATGGCATTTGATGCTATCTAAGCACCCTCGGGAGACAGTGCTTGATATAGTCTCACGGTCTAAGGAATAGTCTACGAGGATCCATTTGTAATCATCGTAACTTGAACTTCATGACATGATTGGGTCACGATGTTTAGGTTGGGTATTGGTTCATCATCTCATTCTCCGAATGATATGACCTCATTTCCAACTGGCATAAATGCCACATGATCAGGAAACTTGATCATCTTGTTGACCAATGAACCAGTGACTAGAGTTTCATTGGGAACCCCTGGTTTGTTTGTATACCACACATGTATTGATGTTTCCACTCAAACTTAATCATAAACTATATGAAATATGATAATAGTCCTTACTACTATTTGTCTCTAGGGCAAATTTCCAACAGTCTCCCACTTGCACTAGAGTACAAATACACTAGTTGCATCTGTTCTCAATTCTTGGCACCATATAACCGGTACCTAGAACATGCTTGCTCATGGAAGAGGTTGAGTCTTGGGTCTGTACTTTATAGTCCCAAATCCTTTGCAACTTACTAATGTCACTTTGATTGACATTAATACTTTATCACCACATGATAGCATCTGTGTTAATGCATCGTTGCTATGGCAGCAGAACGAGGCCTGATTACAGGAGCCTACAGTGACGTTAGATCAACCTCGAGTGCTTTCTCATGGGCACTGTGCCCTGGGACACATCATTCTACGTTAAAAGCGAACTAGCCCCACCATAACATTATACAACACTTTCGATGGTACCCTTATCTATTATTATAAATGTATTCATCGAAACACTAGTGCACTCTGTGCAACTTTCAATGTCTTTGTTCACCTCGCTTCCTACTTGACTTTAATTGGTATCTACAAGAGTTTCCAACATATTCCCTTATAACATAACCCTTTATGATTTAAGATATGTCATCCTTTATGGATTTGGAAAACATGTCTATAGTTCTCTACTAGATACTATGGACAAACTAGCTCAACGTTCTGTGATTCAAACTTAATCACTTTCAAACATTCCTTAATTGGATCACATATTATGCTAAGTTATCATCATGGTTTTCTAAGAAAGAACCTATGTCTCAACATAGTGGATGATGATCATCCTTTTCCTTTCTTTTAACCATTGATGTTTAACTTAATACTATTCCTAATTCGAGTTATAAAGGATCAGTTCCTTAATTAACTTCTATGCTGAAACACTTTTCAGAATCCCTTAAGGAATACTTCATAATATTATAATACACCTATTATCAACTTCTACACCTTATAAATCATTATTTATAAGTATTTGCGCCTTTATTCTTAACACCCTTAAGAATTGCTCCTATAAGCTCCCACTCAAAATATGTTCCTACATATTTGAATTTGAGACTTATATTGCTCCCACTTAAAAATATGTCAATCACATATTGTTTCAGGAAGACTTTCATAGCTCTCACTCAATTTTATGAAAATTGCATATCCTCCCACTATTTTGAACAATTTCAAATCCTTTGATCAAATATCAAACTTGGAGTTTTACTATGAGATAGTACTTTACTAGTTTTAAATCCACTAGACATTTAGCACACATGAATCAAATTCATCTGAATTTATCCAATACTTGATAAATTGTGCTTTTGTCATTTACCGCTTTTCCTACTATGGCTTTGTATCCATTTGGGAAAATTAAGTAATTCCTTTTTCCTTGTGAGATTTAGCAACAAATTGCTTTCTAATCTCAAGGGAATTTTGCTTTTAGGATTTCTTATAATTCTATTTTACCATTATTTCCTTAGTAGTTCGTAGGTATGTCATATTCCAAGAATCATGACAAATGATTCTCAAATGTCTCCATACAAGATATGGACTACATTTTGAATCCTACTTCATGTAGTGAAAAAACAAAAGTGGGGAAAAACACAATGATCAATATCGTTGTTTCTTTCCTTCTGTGCAGAGAATTGTTCAGGAACATTGTCTGTTGCGCTTCTCAACACTCTGATGCAGGGTTTTGAATCCTCATCGTGTTTTACACTATTTTCCGTTTGCTCCATAATTGAGAAACATCAATAGAAGTGAGCTTTCTCAAGAATGCACCAAAATGCAAGCAATACGATTTTTGCTTTCCTTTTGGTTTCAGCTATGGATTTCGTATTCAGAGTTTCCAATGAATACTCTACAAGGACTTGTTCGCTATTGTTTTGGTTATATCGAATAACCCCAAAACTTTCACGAATTCAAATGGTTCACTACATTCTAATTGAGTGCTAACTATTTCTAACTAATGGTCTCTACACTACAACGATTTATTTGGTGCCTTCTATTCAACCCCTTTGATATCCAATATCATATTGTGACGCTTTGTATTTTGACGTTTCAAAACACTTTGCATTCCACAATTACTTTTATGCCATTCTTATAAATTTGAATTTCATTACTATTGATCAAATCATAGTAATTTGATTCTCTTTTATATTTAAACCCATTGTTGATGAAACATTTTGATCAAATCAAATAGTTTCATATTCATGTTTCCTTTGGTAAACTACTTTACACATTTAAACAATCAATTAATGATAATTACCATTTTTCGTTAAAACCCAATACATCGAATATGTATTTACTTTTAACAATTCATTAAACACTTTGTATTCAAGTAATACTCGATGTTCAAGTTATTTTCCCGAACTTAGGCATGATTTATATGTGATAAGAAATCGAATAACTTTCACATATTATCACATAACTTTGGATTTAAACAATGGTTTTTCATTCACTAATGAACATATCATTAAGTTGGGTATTTTAAACAAGGCATTTTAATGTTTTACAAATGTTCATGCATTATCAATTAGTTTCAAACAATAAGGATAATTCACACATAATCAAAGAAGATATGAACATGAATAGAAATCATTCATAAAAGCAGAACAATTGTTTGTTACAAACTCATATGAATAACCGTCTCACGAAGTGTGAGACATACTAAAGAAGTTCACAATCTTTTGATTACAAAAATCATCCTAAGACTAAATGATAAATGTCGAGGGAGAGTGTCGTCGGCCATCATCATCATGCTCGCCATCAACACGCAACGTCACCTCCTCTCCAGCAAGCACCTCTCATGCAGAAGCACCTGTTTTCATCAAAACAGAACAAGTATCAGATATACTTAACACTGCAATGTGTTTGCAAGATTATAACATTTATAAAACTGTATATCAAATATATACCTTTGTCATCGATGACCTCTCCGGTGATTGGTTCAACCTTTACGTTCCTGAAACATAATATGAACTCATGGAAATCCAATGCTTCCGTATCACCACTCATGATGCTACTCCGGACATGTCCTTCATAGCTAGGAGGTAACGACCGAAGCAATACGTCTATCGCAAATGGATCAGCCATCTAGTAATCCAGGAAGTGAACCAGTCTTGTATGTGCATCCAACATGCGCTTGATACATTGCAAATGTATCTATAATTTTTGATGTTCCATGCTTGGCTTTATCTACTTTCTTGTGTTTTGTTCCAACTTTGGAGTACTTTTCATATGATTTCTTGGACTAACCTATTAACAAGATGCCACAGTGCCAGTTGCCTGTTTTCTGCTGTTTTTGGTTCTAGGAAGTAAAAAATGAATATTCTCGGAATTGGATGGGACAAAAGCCAAAGTTACTATTTTCTCGGAAGACTCACGGAGCCAGAAGGAGAGTCGGAGAGGGGCCACAAGGTGGGCACCCCCCCCTTGGCCCAGCCCAGCCTAGGCTGCGCCAGGGCATGGTGTGGGCCCCCTGGCTGGCCACCGACCTTGCCGCCTTCGCCTATAAGAGCCTCCCGATGCATAAACCCTAAATAGTCAATCAGAAATCCACGAAAAGTTCCACAGCACCGCCGCCACCGAAGGGGAGATTCAGGGGACAGAAAGTCTCTGTTCCAGCACCCTGCCGGGACGGAGAAGTGCCCCCGAAGCCATCTCCATCGATCTCCACCGCCATCTCCATCACCATTGCTGATTCCCATGATGAGGAGGGAGTAGTTCTCTCTTGAGGCTAAGGGTTCTACCAGTAGCTATGTGTTCATCTCTCTCTATGCATGATCTTATTGAGATCATGAGCTTGTAATCTATAGATCGACCTTGCTACTCAAGTGCTTTAATAGATCTTTGCTCTCCCCATGTGTGTGAAAGTGACAGCATGCACACCATGGTGACACTTAGGCTAGAGATTACAAATACTTGTTATGAGTTATATTTGGAGTTGGATGTCTTAACAAAATTGTGGTGTTTGTTGGACTCATCTAGTACTCAAGGTGACAGTGTGGGGTTTTCTAGATGGGAAAGGCTTACTTTGAGGTGTGCTGTTATAGCCCTACCATGGATTAGAGTGTCCAACCGAAGAGTAGTTCAGCGTAGTATCATAAAGAAGAATATATTTATATGAGAGTGTTCGCTAGTGAAAGTATGATCCCTAGGCCTTGTTTCTAAGCATTGAAACACCTTTTGCTACTAGATCTGTTACATGTTTGCTTGCTTCTATCTTTATTTCAGTTTTACTTTAGTCTTTTCCATGCCATCAAGCTATTTTCTATCACCGTTACCACTTATAATTATCTATACCACTTGTATTTCACTATCTCTTCACCGAACTAGTGCACCTATACACCTGACAAGTGTATTGAGTGTGTTGGGGACACAAGAGACTTCTTGGATCTTGATTGCAGGGTTGCTTGAGAGGGGATACCTTTGACCACTTCCTCCCTGAGTTCGATAAACCTTGGGTGATCCACTTAAGGGAAAATTTGATTTTGTTCTACAAACCTCTACACTTGGAGGCCCAACATTTGTCTACAAGAAGAGAAGTGTGTAGCTCCGTTGCCGGGGAGGTAAGGTAAAAGGTACTCACATCCTCCGGTGTGAGTGCTCGAAGTTATTTCCTTTAGATTCTGCAATTTTGTCTTTTTGTTTCTTGTTTTCACTAGTTAGGCTTAATGGAAAACAACAACAAAATTAGAGAGTTTTTTAGTATTTTTCCTAAGATAGAACTTGAATTGTCTAAAAAGAAAATTAAAAAGCCCATGGAACTTTCTTTGCATGCTAATAGCAATGTTATTAGTATGAATCTTTTGAACACCTTTGTTACTAATGCTATGGAAACATCTAAGCTTGGGGAAGTTAGTTTTTATGAAAATGATCTTTTTAGTTCCCCAGTTTAAAAGAAGAAAGTTTGCTCTGATGATACTTTATCTCCCATATGTGGTAATTCTAATGATACTTGTGATATTTTAAATCCACATACTGAAAGCATCCCTTTTAAAATACCTATAAAAATTGTTGAACGTGTTATGAACAACTCTTATTTTGGAGATGGAACTGTCCATCCTGGTGATCATTTACTCTTTATACATGAATTATGCGGGTTGTTCAAGTGTGCAGGTATTTCAATGAACCAAGTTAGAGGATGCTATTCTCTTTTTCACTTAAGGGCAAAGCAAGGGAGTGGTATGAGCTACTAGATTATCCTCATCATTTGGAGTGGAAGGAACTTGAATCTCTCTTTTACTCTAAATTTTATCCTCCTCATGAAATTCATAAAGATAGGAATTATATTTATAATTTTCATCCACATGATGGAGAAAGTATTGCCCAAGCATGGGGGAGATTGAAGTCACTAATGCTCAAATGTCCCATTCATGAGCTCCCTAGGAATATTGTTATTAATAATTTCTATGCAAGGCTTTCAGGACATTACAAGGACTATCTAGATACTTGTTTAGAGGGATCCTTCACAAGTAAGGAGGTCAAAGCTAAGTGGGATCTTCTTGAAACAATTCAAAGCAATACCGAAGATTGGGATAACAACAAAGGAACAGAACCAGGTATAAACTATGAGTATGATTGCATTAAGTCTTTTGCTGAAACTATTGATTTTCAAGAGCTTAGTGCTAAATATGGTCTTGATCCTCAAATTCTTGTTGATTGTTATAGAACCTTTCCTTCTCATATTAATGCTCCTAAAGAAAAATGGGACATGTATCATGAGCCTTATAAAGACACTTGCATGGAAAATGAAATTGTTATTAATGATAGCAATAAACATGCTCAAACCTCTGAAAGTACTACTTCTTATAAGCATGTAAATTTTTGTGGAATACATAGACCTTGTGAGAATAATCAAATTTAAGAAGAATATTGTATTACCCACGGGAATGAAAAAAACTAGAACGTGGTATAGGGCTCTAAATGATCTTGGTAAAAAAGTTCGTGCCCTCTATCCTTTTATTTGTGAACTTTGATTTGAAGTGGGTCATTTCAATTTTCAATGCTCATGCCATAATAATAGCCCTTCTAATCCAATGAGTACTGCAAGTTTGTATTGTGATGACATGATCACTCCTAATCAGCATGATGAACTTACATTATTTTTGGGGTGTGAAGAGTTTTCAAGAAAAACCTCTTTGGTAGATATGGGTGCTTTTGATATGAATAGTGTCATGCATGCTTGTCATCTTTATTGTGTTGATAATTGTCACACAAATACTTACATACAAAATATTATAAAATATGATATCTTACCAAAATATGATAGGACTAATATGTGTTTTGATCTTATTAATGAAAAGAAGGAATCCTCCAAAGTTTCTTCTATTGTCTCTAACAATGAAACAGGGTATATGGAGAAGCTTCCTTTCAAGCCTCTCCCTCCTAAAGAGAAGAAGATAAAGAAGAAAAGGAGGAGTAAAAGGAGGGAGGAAACGGTATTTTCCCCTAAGCATGTAGATCCTATTATAGTTTTTGATGAGTCTGAACTCGATGATGTTCCTATGCATGTTACCTATAGTAGTGATCATGATTGGGAAAATCACACTTCTTTTGATATTGAAAATCTCTTTGGTACCAATTCTGAAAATGATGATATTAATAATTGTTGTACTATTAGTGCTATCCATGATCCTTTCAATGATGATATGTTTACAAATGAACACACTTTGGAAGATAATTATTCTATTGCTTATGATGATACTACACCTCCAATATATGATGATTGCAATGATGAATATGATATTTTCAGTCCACCTACTATTGAGGAAGAAATTAATTATGATTACAATATGCCTCCTATATTTGATGATTATGGTGATGAGAATAATAATGATAGCTACTTTGTTGAATTTGCTCCCACTACAATTAATAAGAATGACTATGTTTATGTGGGGAGTATTAATTATTTTATGCATGTGGCTCATGATAAGAATGTTTTATGTGATAGTTATATTGTTAATTTTATTCATGTTGCTACTGAAAGTTATTATGAGAGAGGGAAACATGGTCTTATGTATCTCAATAATATTAAGTTTCCCCTCTTTATGTTGAAAGTCTTGAAGTTGCACTCGTTTTCCTTTACTATGGTTGCTTTGTGCTTTCATGACTTGTTTCTTTACAAGATTCCTATGCATAGGAAGTGGGTTAGACTTAAATGTTCTCTGAATTTTCTTCTTGATGCTCTCTTTTACTTCAATTCATATTTCTTATGTGAGCATCTTCTCAAACTATCATGCCTAACTTAAAGGCGTTAAAGAAAAATACTTATTAGGAGATAACCCAAAAGTTTTAGTTGAGTCTTGGAAGTTATTGCTTCAGTAATGACCACTCCTTATCCTTTTTATATCTTTTTGTGCCAAGAGTAACCTCTAATGAGAGAGAAGTAATGATTGGGAAAGTTGCTGTCCCGAAACAGATTCATGTGCTTCACCATAAACATTCGTGTAAAATCTCTGCACGTCCTTTTGAGGCGTGAATTTTTGTGCTTCTGCCCCAGGTGGTTAGATCAACACTTTTTGTTTTGAGCAACAGAAGGTCTTCGAAAAAAATCATCTTTACCTGTTGGTCTGTTTTCACAGATTTCTATCATTTTCGGCATTTGCTTCTTGTTGGTTCCTTTTTGAGTTCTTTTGGGGATTTGAGCTTTTTGAGGGAAGTGCTACAGTAGCTAGTGTTCTAATGGAAGTTTATTTGGTGTTGGAACTGAACCTTAAGACTTATTTATCTTGCGTGCACTAATGTTGCTAATAAAGATTGTGTGAAGTTTTGTATGAAGGAAAAATTTCAGGTGTATGGAAGGAATGAGTAATGAGATGAAGGATGGACTAAAGCTCAAGCTTGGGTATTCCACACGTGTCACCCCAAGAAATATCCAAGAAGTACAAGCGTCAAAGCTTGGGGATGCCCAAGGCATCCCCTTCTTCATCAATAAAAAATCCCATGTTTCTTCCAAACGCTTCATTTTTATTGTTTCATGCACAATTATGTTGTTCTTGGAGCGTCTTCTTTTTCGTTTTCGTTTTGGTTTTTTGTTTGCTTGGTTTTCTTAGTTTTCTAAATAAATTGGTTGGACCCTGACGAGGGTTTAACTCATCAATGCCCATTGTTATGGACTTCGATTTTGGAGAAGGAGGGAGCACTGGAGACATCTATCGGCTAGCAAACAAGCACACAGGGGACAAAGGATTTACCCAGGTTTAGGCCTCGTAGAGGTCCCTACTCCTGCTTGTCTGCTCGTGGAATTATCGAAGGAGTCGAAAGTTACAATGGTGCGCAGATGCAATCTAGCGAGGGTTGTGGAAGCTAGGGTTGCGTGTGTCCTCCTCGCCGCCCCCTCCTAGCCTTTATATAGATAGCCTAGGTCTCGGGTAGCAGGTCGAGTCGGTTACAAGTTAGGGTTTTTCCCCTTCAAACTTTCTATCTTTAACTTCTTGTTCTTCAAGCAATCGAGAGTCCGTAGGCCACTTGAGTCCCTTGTTTGGGCCTTGGGGACACCGTGGGCCTGTACGTATTTGGACCGTATATACCAAGCTCGAGTACCTGTAGGGTATACCCATGTCAGTAGCCCCCGAGTGCCCAGTAGAATCGCAGATTCGAGTGGGGACTTTTTGAAGTCTTCGAGTGCCTGAACGAGTGCATTTCGACTGCTTTTATTTGTGTCATAGGGATTGTTGATATACGTGCCTGATATAACCGAAGTATAGGTATCAGTTAACCACCTTAGGGTGAAACAATGTAATCTACTCGAACTCGAGTCCCTGGTCTCTAATCAAGAAAAGTGCTGGTGTAATTCGACTCAAGCCGCGGAGGTCTTATAGGAGTCGAATTCTAGTTATATGGGTGTGAGCACTCGATGCGTCCGTCAAGGCATGTTCATCGTACCTGTAGGCACGGATATATTTCTGGTAGTGCGCATCTAATGTGTTGCCATGCCTTATTCAGGTCTTACCTTCACGCTATAAGCACGACATCCGAATTTTATCATCGCGGAGACGATTCGGGTGACCCAGGAGACGCAATCTCTTTGTAGGGAAAAAATTATGAGGCGGTGTTGCCATAAGATTCGAGTGTGGATGTTATCAACGCACAGTATTTTGTATAAATAATCATAGGGTGCGCGACCAGCGATCCCTATGGGAGTAGCCCCCGAGTGCCTGGTTGAGTCGAAGACTCAGGCAGGGACTAAATAACTTTTGCGACTGCTGTCGTCTTTTGGTTGCTTGTTTCAGTCGAATTTTTCTGGCGCTCCCTATGGGAGTAACCCATGTCCATAATCGATTCGTATTTCAAATGGTTTGGGTTTGCTTCTGATTGTCCATGTTCCTGCAAAAAGAAAAAGAAAGTCGTAGGGTGCGCGGCCAGCGCTCCCTATGGGAGTAGCCCCCGAGTGCTTGGTGGAGTCGAAGACTCCAGCAAGGACTAAAGTAGTTGAATTTTTCCACTGCATAGCTTTGATGTCGTCAGTGCTGACGCTTGTATGACCTTAGTTGCCCATGTGAGCGAGTTTGATGGGACGTGACGAGCAGCGGGTCCCACTTCCTGACTTTGATTTGACTAGGCGTGCGTAATCTTTATTTTAACTACGCCTCCTCGATTTCCGTGCATAATGGGAGTAGTGGAGGGACGGTTCGTGCTTCCCCTTCTCCACGTGTCCAACGCGATGTGTGCCACACGTCCGGTAGGGTTTTTCTAAGCCATTGGATTGCATCTTCTAGGGGTTAAGTAGCGCCGCTGCGATGGTAATTTTCCCATCTGTTCTCATTCATCCTTGCTGCCATCGCCGTTGCTATTGCTCTCTTCTTCCTTGCGCTCTTTCTTGCTGCGGCGCTGGACCAGCTCCATATCTTCCCAGCTACTTCCTCCGTTCTCACTGCCGTCGTGCAATGGGGAAGAAGAAGTGTTGGGGATATACTTTCCGGGTATCCTCACAGTTCCTCACTGACCAGGGTGGCCCACTTCGGGTTAGAGCTTTGCTTCACGGGTGGCCCAGTCAGGAGAGAAGACGGAGTCCAATCCGGCTACGGGAAGGCCCAAAATACTTACCGACTTAGGCCCATAATGTTACTTGTAGTTCAAGATGTACTATGTAACCAACTCTTAGTCGTAGCCGGATTGATCTCTCCTGTAAACCCTAGGCCAGATATCTATATAAGCCGTCCTAGGGAGAGCCATTAGGGCGAACACCTTACAACACAATAGTCTACAATCTCAACTCGCACAGGCGAAACCCTTGTAACCCATATTCTGGCTCTGCCGTATTACTGGATTGCTAGCAGGAATAGGATTCGTCCAAAGCTGGCGGATTCGAACCTGGGTAAACTTGTGTGCTCACCGTCCCGGAATACCGTACGTCTCACACCCCTCTCTTCTGCACGCCTCAAGGACCCCCTCATGGCGTACTTGTCCTCAATCTGACGACAGTTGGCGCCCACCGTAGGGCAAGTGAGCTTCGGAACTGCGTTCCGAGCGGAATCTGCAAGAATAGGAATCGGCGAGACCTTCGCCGTTGGTCGCATCCTCTACGCCAGCGACATCCCTCTCATCGTTCTCGACGAGACTTGGATTCCGGCTAGGGAGGCCGTGACTGCCTATACAATCATGTCTTTTGGCGAGATCGATGTTTACATCAGTTTCGCTGAACCTGCCCAACCCACCCCAGCGGTGATGATAGAGGCAGAAGAATCTCCTGGGTCCCCTTTGTCCGCAGAGGCGGCAGAGTTCCGGATCTCAGAAAACCCTAATCCCACCCAGCCCGCACCAGTTGCGGAGATAGTGGAGAAATCCGAGCCTGAAGAAGACCTCACGGTACAAGTCGAATCTGGAGTGGATCTCCTTGGAGAAGCCGGATCCCAGATCAACCCACCAGTGGAAGTCGAAATCCAGGAGGAGCATAGCAACGACACTGATTTCGGCTCTGACGATGCCGGGACAGACATGCCTTTCCTCAGGTACACACTAAGACGTATGATACGGCAGGGCGCTAGCGCAGATGCAATCCTCAAAACCATTAAAAGTTTTGACATGGCTGATCGCGAAAGCCGCAGGTACCTCAGGAAGCACACGTCTCACTTCGTCGGATATGTTGGATCCAGATCCGGCTCTGCCGATGCTGGAGAAAACACCGACTCGGTCCTGGAGGCAATTGGAACAAACACCGACGTTCCCGCATCCTCGGATGAATCTATGATGTCGGCAGATTTCCGTAAGTTCTCCGCGGAATATGAAGAGGAGTACAGCTCCAAAGCTACAGAAGAGGGAGAAGCCATGGATGAAGGATCCGGGGAACACTCTCCCAAAGCGCAGGATGACATGGACGTCGGAGATAATCCCGAAGTCCAGATGTCCGAAAGTACCGATCAGAGCTTGACTCCGGGAAACGGACCCAAAGCCATTTTTTCTACCGGCGCTGCCAAGAAGGCAAAGCAGAAGAACAAGAAGAACAAGACCCCGACAAAATACCCCCTCACAGAGGAGGTAATCGCCGAGGAATACGAAGAAGACTTGGATGGAGCACTTATCCTAGATGAGCCGAAAAAAGAAGCATTGGTGGATGGACACGTGATCACTAAAGGTGCGCGTAAACTCATCGATGCTGCTTTAACTACACCTATCCCTACAGTTGTAGAACTTACTGTAGATGATCTGGACGAAAGGGCCCAGGCCCTAGAAGCGCGTCGTCAACAAATCCTTGATGAAGCCAAAAACATCGAGGTGGAGATGAAGCGCATGTCAAACAAGGAGTACATGTCCTGTCTACATCAGAAGACACGGAAGCGTCACATAGATGACAACCAATTCCCACGTGTCTGTGCCGTCCTTTTCGGAGTGAGATGGGGAAGCCACGGATGGATAGCAACGGAGATTGGGTATACCCAACACCAGTGCAAAATACCGTGGCAGCTCGTGAAATTCTATTAGCTAATCCAGGGCCAGAGGAGATACGCTTGGGTATCAAGCTACTCAACAAGGGACTGGAGCAGCAGAAGGTCGCCCTTTCCGGAAGTCAAAAACTGGTCTCGGATTCTGACCAATGTCGCATAGATCCGGCATGGGCTGATATAAGATCCCATTACGTTCGGGTGCAGTACCATCACCCCGAACGCAGGGAAGACAATTATTCAAGAACTGGATCGTCGGGATAGCATCGCAGAGCTACACATAACTGGAGCAATGTCCCTCCAGTAGCCGAGAAAGACACAATCGCTGCACTGAATCCGAGGAATCCTCCCCGACGAGAATTCAATGATCAAAAGGGAGAAGATAAGGAGAAACGCCGGGAGGAGGATCGTCAGAGAATGCCACCTCCTAGACATGAGAGCCGTCCGACTGAGCCTCACCATGGTGGGAACGACGGACGAAGGAACGACAGAAACCACGCTAGAACAAGACGGCAGGGGGCTCGTCATAGTCAAGAACCTCCCCGGAACCAGAATAATGACACTCCGGACGGAGGCCGGCGATCAGCCGGAACCTATCCAGCTGCACCACCCTCTCCACCACACAATTATCACAACGGACCCCAAGGAGGTCAAGGAGGACGACATGGCGGAGGAGGTGGTGGTAGAAGCCGAAGTCCGGCTCCAGGGCACCGCAGCCGCAGCCGAAATTCGGGACGATCTCTATCCCCGAACGACACAAGGCATAGGATCAACTCCAACATAGAGGCTTGGCACTATGAAAATGATGACGTGTACGTGGGCGCAAAGTGCTTCGGACCATGCATCAGAGCTACAAAATTCCCGGAAGGATTTGCTATCTCAAGACATATCCAAGCCTACGACGGCATTGCTCGGCCAGACACCTGGTTACAAGATTTCTTCCAAGCTTGTTGCATCGCTAAAGGCGGAAATAGCCTGGTCGCAACCCGATATCTCCCACTTATGTTGCGGAAGACGGCACGATCATGGCTCAATGAACTTCCGGCAAACACCATCCACAACTGGTATGACCTGCAAAGTGCGTTCTTTCGGAATTTTGAAGGCACATATCGGAGGCCCTGTACGGTTGGAGACCTACAGCGTTGCACCTAGAAAGCCAGAGAAACTTGCCGGGATTATCTCGGACAATGGATCGACACAAAGAACTCCTGGGAAGGAGTAAACGATCAAACTGCGATTGAAGCTTTCATCGCAGGTCTCCCAATTGGTTTACTGCGCCATCGCTTGAAGTGTGACAAGGTTACTGATCTGGGAGAGATGATAGAGAGAGCGAGCAAGTATGCAGATGCTGACGACGATGCAGAGGGATTACTCAATGTCCTAGCTATGCCTCAGTCGGCAAAACAACCAAAGCAACAAGCTTAGAAGCGCAAAAATACCTCGGAAGAAAAACCCGACGCGGAGACAGTAGTGGTCACTACTGTTTCCGGGTCTTGAGGATGAGGAGGACGTGGCGGAGGCCGTGGGCATGGCCGTGGGACATCAAGGGTCCAAGGCAGAGGAGAGCAACAACCAGGCAAAACCTACACTTGGGCCGACATTGCCAATAACCCATGTGTGCATCACTTAGACGCCAATAGGGGCTCGTCCTACACCAACGCTGAATGTCGTTTTAATGACGACATCAAGAGAGATGATACCGCGGGCTACAAAGCTAAGCGGAAGAAAGGGAAGAAAAACCCCGAAAAAGACAAGGAGACCAAGGAAGATTCTGACATGGAGAAGTTGATGCTTCAAATCCCAAGACGGAAGGGAAGAAGACTTTTCCCACCAAGAAGGACACTTATGTCACCTTCCTCGGATCTCAACCAGCAAAGGTCAAGAAAGCAGTTCTCCACGAGCTCAATGCAACAGTTCCGGCTGTCCCTCAGTATCTAGACTGGTCGGAAGTGGCAATCATGTTTGACCGTGTTGATCATCCGCCTAAACTACACAGGCTAGGAAAATACGCCTTAATCGTCAATCCACTTATTGACGGTTATGGTTTCTCCAAGACCCTCATGGATGGTGGTAGCAGGATCAATATTCTCTATGTTGAAACGCTACGCCGGATGAAGATCTCGGAAACACAGCTAAACCATATCTCTGTGATCTTTCACGGAGTTATCCCAGGAACACAAGCTAATTCCCTAGGAGAGATCACTTTGGATGTTACTTTTGGAACTCCAAAGAATTATCGGACGGAGGCACTTTCCTTCGAAGTAGTCCCGTTCAAGAGCACATACCACGCTATATTCGGACGTCCGGCTGACTGGGCTTTTATGGATCGCCCATGTTACATTTACAATATGATGAAAATTCCAGGTCCCTACGGCGTGATCACCATCAGGGGAGACCCAAAGAAGGCGCGAGAGTGCGAAGATGGAAATGCCGCCTTTGCCGAAGTCGTGTTGCACGCCCAGGAGTACCAGGAGATCAAGAAGAGCATAGATCCATCTGAGATGCCCGCAACGAATAAGGAGGTCACAAAGCCAAATCCGGAGTTCAAAGCATCAGAAGAGACGAAGATGACGCCATTGAAGGATGATGACCCCTCCAAGGTGACCCAGATAGGCGTAGGCCTAAGTAGCGCATAGGAAAGCGCGCTCGTCAAGTTCCTCCAAGCAAATCAAGATATCTTCGCATGGCAGCCATCTGACATGACCGGAGTACCTAGGGAACTTGCCGAGCACTCTCTAAATGTAAACCCGAACGCTAAACCCGTCAAACAGTCCTTACAATGGTTTGGCGATGAAAAGCGTAAGGTAATAGCTAAGGAACTAGCGCGGCTCGAGCTAGCCGGATTCATAGAAGAGGTCATCCATACTGATTGGTCGGCCAACCCTGTAATGGTCCCTAAAAAGGACACCACTGATTTAAGGATGTGTGTTGATTATACTGCCTTGAACAAGGCTTGTCCAAAAGATCCGTTCGCTCTGCCTAGAATTGATCAAGTTATCGATTCTACAGCAGGCTCGAAACTCCTCTGTTTTCTCGACGCATATTCTGGTTATCACCAAATCCGGATTAAGGAATCTGACAAAGTCAAGACTTCATTCATAACCCCCTTCGGAACCTTTTGTTTTGTTACGATGCCCTTTGGGCTGAAGAATGCAGGAGCTACGTACCAGCGCACGATGCAGCGTTGCCTCCATGATCAACTCGGACCCAATGTACATGCATACGTGGATAATATCGCGGTCATGTCCAAAAAGAAGGAAACGTTGATTTCCAACTTGGAGGAGACGTCGCCAATCTATGAAAATACAACATCATGCCTAACCCGAAGAAATGCTTCTTTGGAATACCAGCCAGAAAATTGTTAGGTTTCATCATGTCTCAAAGAGGCATAGAGGTGAACCACGACAAGATCAAGGCTATTCTCAATATTTCTAGGACAACTCGCCTGAAGGGCGTACAAAGATTAACTGGTTGCATTACTGCGGTCAGTCGATTTGTAAGCCGGCTTGGTGAAAGAGCCGCACCATTATACAAACTCCTAAAGAAGACCAAGGATTTTTTCTGGACTGACGAAGCTGAAGCTACACTACAAGACCTGAAGAAAGTACTCTCATCTGCTCCTATCCTTGCAGCGCCGGAACCTCAGGAACCGATGTTGCTCTACATTGCTGCGACAAATAAGTTTGTTAGTATCATTATGGTAGTGGAGAGACCAGAAGAAAATAAGGAACACCTGGTGCAGCGTCCGACGTACTTTGTCAGCGAGGTCCTGACAGAATCGAAACAGCGGTATCCGCACTATCAAAAGTTGGCTTACGGTGTTTTTCTAGCATCTCGTAAGTTACAACACTATTTTCAGGAGCATCCAATTACCATGGTGAGCAAAGCTCACATGAGAGATATAATCAACAATAGCGATGCCACAGGATGCGTCGCCAAATGGGGCATAGAGCTTGCAGCTTTCGATATTGAGTACAAAGCCCGGACAGCAATCGAATCCTAGATCCTTGCTGACTTTGTCGCTGATTGGACAGAGACCAAGGAGAACATGGTCCTCCCTGAGTCGGAATATTGGACCCACTTTTTCGATGGGTCTAAGGCTCGAGGGGGCTCGGGGGCTGGCGTGGTGCTCAAATCACCCCAAGGAGATAAACTTTTATACGTGTTGCAGATCCACTTCATCGCGACAAACAACATTGCCGAGTATGAAGCACTGCTGCATGGAATTCGAATTGCTATGGATATTGGCATCCGAAGTTTGATGTGTTACGGAGATTCGGATCTTGTTGCTCAACAAGTCTCGGATATTTGTAATGCAAATAAACACATGGCAGCATATAAAGTTGTCGTGGATGATCTATCTAAATCGTTCGAGGGGTTTTAAGTTCAACACATACCTCGAGCAGAAAATGAGGAAGCAGATGCACTATCTCGCGTAGGCTCTGCGCTGAAAGAGGTCCCGGATGGCGCATTTTTAGAGCACCTCAAAGTTCCCTCGATAAAGGGAGTAGATGAGGAATATCCGACCAAATCCGACTCACCTTTGATAGCAGTTCTGGCTGTAATCCCCAGCTGGACTCAACCCTACCTCGATTATTTGGTAGATGGCAAATTACCCGAAGACGAGGTACTGAGCCGACAGATTATCCGACGAGCAAAAGCCTCTACTATTGTTAAAGGTGAGCTCCATAAACGGAGTGTTTCTGGGGTTTTTCAGCGCTGTGTATCTCCGGAAGAAGGAGTGGAAATCTTAAGGGAAATCCACGAAGGCGAGTGTGGTCACCACGCTGTAGCCAAATCTTTAGTGGCAAAAGCTTTTCGACATGGATTTTTCTGGCTTACAGCTCAGGCAGATGCCGAACGATTAGTCAAGACATGCAAAGGCTGGCAAAAGTACGCCAAGCAAGCTCATGTTTCGGCTGATCAGCTGCGAAAAATACCTATAACATGGCCCTTTGTGGTCTGGGGGCTTGATATGGTAGGACCTTTTAAACGAACCCCAAGTGGATTCACTCACCTCTTACTGATGGTGGACAAATTCACAAAGTGGATCGAGGCTAAACCTGTCACTAGTTGTGATGGAGAAACAGCCAAAAGATTTGTCGAGGATGTTATAATCCGGTATGGTTATCCGCATAGTATTATCACGGACAACGGGAGTAACTTTTCCATGGGAGAATTGGCTGAATTCTGCGATGAGCAAAATATCCGGCTTGACATTGCGTTAGTCGCACATCCACATGCTAACGGACAAGTCGAAAGAGCAAATGGTTTAATTCTACAAGGCTTGAAACCAAGAATCGAAGCACCACTACGACGTGCTGCGGGGGCTTGGGCAGAGGAATTACCCTCTGTAATTTGGAGTTTACGAACAACTCCGAACAGGTCAACAGGATACACACCTTTCTTCTTGGTCTATGGCGCAGAAGCAGTTCTTCCTAGCGATTTAATGCATACTTATCCTAGAGTGGCCGCGTATATCGAAGAGGATGCCGAGATTTCTCGAAAAAAGGATCTCGACTTAGTCGAAGAAGTTCGCGTCGTTGCTGAAATGAGATCTACAGCCTATCAGCAGAAGTTACGCAAGTATCACAGCCAGAGAGTCCGAACTAGATCTTTCAATAAAGGTGATTTGGTTCTCCGGCTTGTGCAACAAAGAAAGCACAAACTTTCCCCAGTATGGGAAGGGCCCTTTTTAGTTAGTCGAGTATTGCACAATTTATCGTACTACTTAACTGACATGAGGCCAGTCAAAGAAAGACCTGCTACTAAGAAGAGAAAGAGAGCTGGAGGCAGTACAAATCCGGATGAGTTAGACAGACCATGGAATATTGCTCAGCTACGTCCCTTTTATTCTTTGTTTATCCTTCTTTGTAATCATATATATGTACATGTTCTGTGAGAAATAAAAGTCTTGGTTGCCTCAAGTTTTTTCTGAGAAGTTTTTACCATCTTATTTCCTAATGATCATGTCATAGTCGAAAATCCCAGAATGCTTGAAAGTACTTTATGCTCATGTTCGTTCTGGTTTAGATTTCCGATTCTAAAACTGCTACCTTCGGGTATAACTCTAAAAATTCTACTCTTTACTTTGGTTATTTGTCCGATTGTTGGATGCGGGTATTTTCCGAGTAGTGAATTGTTGGTACTGGAAGCCGGCTTTGTTTCCGAGTTTAAACTAGTTTAGCAATTGAGCTCCGTTGCTCGGCAAAGTTTCCAGCTGAAGGTTTAGCTGGCTCACGAAAGGGACGAGGCAGAAAGCCAGATAAACGATAAGTAGAGATGGAAAATTTCAAGTGCTTATGTGAACATTTCAGGCACGCAAAAATTTCAAAAGCCAAAAAGTGCTGAATAGATTAAAAGCTTAGCACTAGCAAAAGTCAATAGTACTTAATATTTACAAACGCATCATGTTATTTCACAGAATAATAGATAAGTTTGTGGTCTATGATGTAGGAGGAGATGAAGGAGCTGTCGGCTCGCTGGTTACTCTGCCTTGATATCGTGCTGAGATGTCCGGATCCGAGGTGGTCCGTTCATCGTCGGAAACTTCTTCGGCTTCTTCTGGAGGAGGTGGCGGAGTAGCTACGCGAGTGAAGAAGGGGATCTCGTAGCTGGTCAAATCAACTACGTGGCACCCATATCCAGCGTAGGAGTGCATGATGGCTTGAAGGTCTTGCTCCTGGCCATCTTCGTCTACCTTGCAGTACCCTCTGGTCACTTGCCATATCTCCAGGTTTCAATGGTGGCTCATGACCATGGTGAGAGCGTTCTGCGCAATAGTCCGTGTGTAGGACATGTTCTAGTCCCGAACAAGCTGCGGCATCTCCTTGGCCTTCTCCCGCACCTGAAAATCCGACATGCTTGGCATGTCCGAAATCCTAAGGGACTCGCCAATGTTCTCAAGGGACTGGCGGTAGTCATGAAGAAGATCACCGACTTAGGTAAGCCGGTGGGTGCGGGGCTCGGACGAGGAAGAGTCCATCTAGTTCAGAGGACCTATACAAAAAACAAGTTAAGAAAAAAAACTGACAATGATAGAAGTCGAAGAAAAGATAAGTCAGAGAGGGGAAACATACCAAGAATGACGTCGTCAATCTTGGCCTTCGCCTCCCGGAGACTCTGGAGTTCAGCCCGGAGTGCCTGGGAGATGTCCTTCTCTCTGCCAAGCTCATTCTTGAGGTCCGAGATAACTTTATCTTGAGCAGCAATCTTGCGATCGCGCTCTTCAGTGGCCATGGAGGAGGATTTCAGGACTTGAGCAATGCTCGTTTCATGATCCACCTTGAGCTTATCCAGCTCTTGGCGAAGTCCTTTTTTCTCCACCACTAGGGTCTTGAGGTTCTCGGCCTCTTCAATCATAGCGATGGATTGTTTCACCAACGCTGTAAGTCAAAAAGAACAACAGTTCAGAAAAATTCGACATTGAAAAAGCAAAAGACAAGGTTTGAATCTCGAAATGTTTACCTTCGGCTTCATCCTTGGCTACCTTGAGCTCAGCATTTTTAAACCGGAGAGCTTTAATCTCTCTCCGCTTATCACAGACATTAGATAATAATTCCTGGTTATAGGAACATACTTTTGTTGGAGATATGCCCAAGAAGCAATAATAAAGTGGTTATTATTATATCTTTATGTTTATGATAAATGTTTACATCCCATGCTATAATTGTATTATTAGGAAACACTAATACATGTGTGTTTTGTAAACATAAGAGAGTCCCTAGTAAGCCTCTTGTTGAACTAGCTTGTTGATTAATTGATGATCATGGTTTCCTGATCATGGACATTAGGATGTGATTAATAACAAGGTTATATCATTAGGAGAATGATGTGATGGACACACACCCATAGTAAGCGTATCATAAGATCAAGTCATTAAGTTCGTATTGCTGTAAGCTTTCAAATACATAGTAACCTAAATCCTTCGACCATGAGGTTATGTTAATCACCATCACCGGATGGATACTTTGATGACATCAAACACCGCTTCGTAACTGGGTGGTCATAAAGGTGTCATTGGGTATTCTAAAAGTATGTGTTGAAGCGCATGGACCAAGATTGGGATTTGTCCATCCATATGACGGATAGATATGCTCTGGGCCCTCTCGGTGGAATGTCATCTAGTTAGCTTGCAAGCATGTGACTGGGTCACAAGGGATGACATATCACGGAATGAGTAAAGAGTACTTATCAGTAACGAGGTAGAACTAGGTATGGAGATGCTGACGATCAAACCTCGGATAAGTATAGTATTGCGTGACAAAAGGAATTGGTTTTGTATGTAAATGGTTCAATCGATCACGAAGTCATCGTTGAGTATGTGGGAGCCATTATGGATCTCCAGGTCCCGCTGATGGTTATTGATGGGAGATGTGTCTCTGTCATGTCTACATATTCACGAACCCTAGGGTGACACACTTAAGGTTCGAAGTTGTTTTAAGTAGATATGGAATGTGTGTTGGAGACCGAATGTTGTTCGGAGTCTCGGAATGGATCCGGGACATCACGAGGAGATCCGGAATGGTCCGGAGAATAAGATTCATATATTGGGGATCATTTTCTAAGTTAGGAAATGTTCCGGAGTGTTTGTATGGAGATTCTAGAAGGTTTCGGAATGTTCTGGAAGGTTCTAGAGGATTTCTTGGAGTTTGCTTGAAAACCAAGAAAGGGTCAAAGGAAACCTAGTGGGGCAAGACACGGATTCGTGGGGGAGGAGGACTCCTCCCCCCTTCCCACCGCCGGCCATAGGAGGGGAGTCCTACTAGGACTCCCCCTCCCCAGGCGCGCCTCCTCCCCTTAAATAGAAGGGCAGGGGCGCCCCCTCTTGGCCCTCTCCCATAACACCCAATCTCTACCGCCTCTCTCCTCCACCTTTCTTCTACACAGACATAGGCGAAGCCCTGCAGAATTCTCTACTCCACCACCACCACCACGCCGTCGTGCTGCTGGGATTCCGTGGAGAAGATCTACTACCTCCGCTGCTCGCTGGAACGGGGAGAGGAAGGTCTGCTTTGACTCCGCACGTGTGACCGACTGCGGAAGCGCTGCCAAATCGCGGCGCCAGAAGGATCGTCCACTTGACCGACTGCGGAAGCGCTGCTGGAACGCGACGCCGGAAGGATCGTCCACACAATCTTGAGATCGGCAAGTGATCGACTACATCAACCACGAGATCTAATCTCGTTAACGCTTTCAGATCTACGAGGGTTAGTTCCTTTCTATCTCGTTGCACATGTCTAATAGATTAGATCTTGGATTTTATCTAGATGAGATCTGGGTTTTGTTCGTTCTTGCGGTAGAAATTTTTTGTTTTCCATGCTACGAACCCATCAACTTTCTGTAATTCAGAATACCCAAAGTTAGAAAGCTACTTAAGACTCGAGCTAATATTTTTTGCTAAATATCAGCACGAGCCTTGGGGGCTACACTAGTTCATTCTTTGGCATCCTAATGAAGCATAAACTCGGATTCTATATCCTACTTCATGCTTGGGGGCTAGAGGATATGATATAACATAATGTAAAAACAAGAGTTGGAATTCCAACTTACATATTGCTCGCGGGTGAGTTTGTCTAAACCCGCATTCACTTCAGCTGCCACCTTCTCGGCGAGGGTAAGCTCGCCAGTCCTGATCCTCTCGTCGCAAAGGAGGACTTGAGCGAGAAGGTCAGAGAACTTGACGTCCTCTGCTTCTTGCGCTTCCTCCTCGGGGGATAGATGGCTTTTGTCCAGGACTTGCCTGGCCAGCCGCTGGATTTCCTCTGCAGATTTCCAGGATAGGCCAAACTTGGCAAGTCTCGGATTGCTGAGGAGGTTTTCATCGAAGACTTCAGCCGAGGGATCATTACCCAAAGAGGGTTCACCCTTATCTCGAGCTGACGCACCCATGGTGACGTCACTTTGTGACCCAAGGATCACAGGCTCTGTTGGAGGAGCCGGATCTTCTGCGACCACCAGAGAAGGAATGATCGTCGGAGTTGCAGAAGGTGGAGGGGCAGGAGTTGGAGGAGCCACGGTAGGAGAAGCTATGGTGAGCTTCGTCTGTCGCAGGGGCTTCGCAGGAATCCCTTTCCCCTTACCCTTGATGAGAGGCTTTGCTCTGAGAATGTAGTAAAGTCGGAAATATTACATCTCAGAAAGAAATTCGAGAAAGGTACAAAGGCGGAAATTGTGAATGAAAGTGACCTCTTCACAACAGGCACTTCCTTTGTGCCAACAGCCACTGTCGGAGCTTTGCGCTTCTTGAGCGCAAGGTCCAGCAATGCGACCACTTCAGTCTCCTGAGAAAACTCAGGAGGATATCCTTTGAGTGGAGCAAGCTCCGACTCGGGGAGGTCAGCAAGCTGAAAACAAGAAAGCATATCAGCACTGTAGTATATAACTTAGAGATTGGAACACATAAAAGGTGTATTGATGGAAGCTTACCGGCACCACGGGGTTTTCCGTTGTGTACATATCCAGAGAAATCTCCGGAATCCTCCTCTCGATCCGCTCCTTGATCAGCCACTTGATCTGGCTGATGTAGCCTTGAGTGGTGTAGGATTTGGGGCTGATGCGGAGGGAGTCTTTTTTGGAAGACGTGATGGAGTGCATCAGTCTATCCCTGTGGTACTGAAGTGGCTGGATCCGACGTGAGACCCAGCATTGGACCAAGTCGGATCCCTTCAGACCCATGTGTTTGATCAGATATTCGATCCGCCTCTTAGCGAGGATCAGATCATCGGTGAGAGCCGGAGCAGCCTCGTCCCAGGAAGGCTAGGTCGTGGCAGCTCCATCGACAAAAGCCAGCAAAGCAGTAGCTTTGCCGGGAGCCGGAATATCCCTATGATAGAAGAAAGTGGCTGGCCATTGTTTGACCGAGTCACTGGCAGAAATTTTGGGATATTCCCGGTCACATCTAAGTGAAAAGCTAATAGTGCTAGTGATGTAAGGAACACCGGCAGTGATGGAATTTCTCTGGACATGAAACTAATACCGGAAGACAAGCAAACTCGGTCTAATGCCGAGAAAGCCCTCGCAAAGCGCAACATATGCGCTCATTTCTAGAAGAGAATTGGGAGGAAGATTGTGGAGTTGAACTCCATAGTGATCTATAACCTCGGAGAAGAACTCCGAGGGAGGAAAAGACAGACCTCGGTCCAGATGGGTGCCGAAGTGGACACGCTCGCCCTCACGCGGGTTGGGGACGGTTTCACCGGAGCCGGTCCGCCAGTCGCCGGCGGTGAGAAGCCCCTCCTTCTCCACGTTCTTGAGGCCATCCTCGTCAAGGGCGCAGGGGATCCAGATTCCTCGGAAGCTCTCCTTCTTCGCAGCTGCTTCCGCCGACGCCGCCACCGCTGCCCCCGGCAAGCCAGAGGAAGAAGATGATGAAGCCATTTTTCTACGGTGAGAAAGTGACCTAAAAGGGGCGGCGCTAGGAGCTCTGTGGGGGGAGGGTAAGGAGGCTCTGAGCGCGCAGGGGGATTGGGAGGAAAGGAACGGCAAAGGACTGGTGGAAAGGAGAAGAAGAAATCCGAACCCCTTATATCCACCTACCTGCGCCAAGATTCGTGCAAAAGCTACAGTGTAACCGCCACGCGTCGTGGAAAGAACTGGGAAGGACCCACGCGATGATTGCGTCTCCTCGATCTCCACGCTCGCATTGAAACGGCACCTCGGTTCCACGAACCGCTGACCTACCAACGGTCGTGCTGACGGCACGTCTGTCAGATGACGTGACTTGACCATGCTTGTGTCAGGTGGCGTAGAAACCAAGTTCCGGCTTAGTTTAAAATCGAGCTGGAAAATCCGAGTAACTAATTGATAGGTCCGACTTATTTTTAAGACCTGGATCGTATTTTTTGTGAAGTTTCAGGAACCCTTCAAGATTCTGCAAGCCGAAGATCAAGCTAGACGATGATAAAATCCGACTTTGGATCTTGGAGGCCTCCGGGGGCTGCTGTTGGGGATATACTTTCCGGGTATCCTCACAGTTCCTCACTAATCAGGGTGGCCCACTTCGGGTTAGAGCTTTGCTTCACGGGCGGCCCAGTCAGGAGAGAAGACGGAGTCCAATCCGGCTACGAGAAGGCCCAGAAGACTTACCGACTTAGGCCCATAATGTTACTTGTAGTTCAAGATGTACTCTGTAACCAACTCTTAGTTGTAGCCGGATTGATCTCTCCTGTAAACCCTAGGCCGGATATCTATATAAGCCGTCCTAGGGAGAGCCTTTAGGGCGAACACCTTACAACACAATAGTCTACAATCTCAACTCGCACAGGCGAAACCCTTGTAACCCATATTCCGGCTCTGCCGTGTTACTAGATTGCTAGCAGGAGTAGGATTCGTCCAAAGCTGGTGGATTCGAACCTGGGTAAACTTGTGTGCTCACCGTCCCGGAATATTGTACGTCTCACACCCCTCTCTTCCGCACGCCTCGAGGACCCCCTCATGGCGTACTTGTCCTCAATCCGACGACAAGAAGGGAGGCGCTGTTGTTGATTCCGCGGCCACCGTTGCCGCGGCAAAGAAGAAGGGTGGCTCCGCTGCTGCGGCCACCAGCACCGCCGCCGGCGGGAAGAAGAAGGTTGCGGGCACCCGCGTGACAAATGGTGCATGGCATCCTTCCATCATCAAGGTGTCGGATCTCCGTCTTCTTCGCCAAGACGGAGTTATCTCCGCAGCAGTCACCGATACGTGTGTCCCCAGCAGTGAGACCATTCCTGCTCCTCCCGCTGGTTTTCGAGTGATGTTTCTTGCATTCGTCATTCGCGGTCTTTCCCTGCCTCTCCACCCCTTTCTTAGGGGTCTTCTTTGTTTCTACAGGCTCCAGCTCCATCAGCTGTCCCCAAATTCGATCCTCCACATCACCTGCTTCATCACTCTTTGCGAGTGCTAGCTCAGAATCGAGCCACACTTTGGTCTTTTCAAGCGCATATTTAAATTGAAGCATCAGTCCGCATCTGGCTCTTTACTTTATGACGTAGGTGGTTGCGGAATCCACGTCGACCCATCCGCCACCTACTTCGACATCAAGCTCACCAAGTCCGTCCAGGGATGGAGGGACAAATGGTTCTATGTCCGCGATCAGAAGTCCAAAGATGAGCACTTTTGACTCACGCCCTTCGATCCCGTGACTCCCTGTAAGAAGATGCGTTCCTGGAAGAACGTAGTTATGCCTGGAGAACTCGCGGAGACAGACGTGCTGTATCAACGCATCTGCGACCTCGAGAGTCGCATAGGCGCAGAAGAGGGAGGCTACGCCCTTATCCGAACCTGGCTGCGCTGTCGCGTCCAACCCCTTCGAGCTAGAGTTCATCCCATGTTTCAGTGGGCTGGCACTGATGATGCCACTCGCGTGTCTACCGATGGCATGTCCGCGAGTGAGGTGGATAAGAGGGTTCGACTGGTCACGAAGTACACTGGCAAGGATGTGCTTCCCAATGAGCCAGTTGTTCCTCCTTTTGATGCTTCGAATCCTCCTCCTGAGGTACAGTTGTGCTACGCAGTAGCTTATTTTCTCGATTGCTTTTCTGTTGCTTACTTGATTTTTGCTGATTTTTGTTGTCTGTATGCAGGATTGGGCGGTGTCGCCTTGTATGCCTCCTCTTCCTGAGGGGGTTATTCCTCGAGAAGCTTTGGAAGAGGATGAGTCTGAGTCGACTGTCCCTTCTAATGTGGAGGAAGAAGCCCCCGAGTCCGAGAGTCCGAACAGTCGCAAGCGTTCGCGCAACGAGGATTCTGACGCGTCGTCTCCTTCGACTCCAGAACGTATGGTCGTTGGCGCGGAGTCGCCAATTCCTGCCGTCCCTGTGAGGGCTGTGGCACCGTCTTCTCGCAAGAAGATGCGATTGCCTAAGGAGTCTTCGTCGGAGTCGGCGGAGGCCACGTTTGATCTTGACAAGTTTGACTGGTAAGTTTTCGAGTTCATTTGCTCTTCTCTGTTTTCTTCTTGTTGACTTGCCATGGGAGTTTGCCTTTTCTCAAGGTGAGTTTTGTCTTGTAGTCAAGAGGTGTTGTCATCTTCTGGCGACGTCGAATTTTGGAAGGAATCTGGAGTCGCGACCTCAATGGCCAAGAAAGAGGTCGAGCGCGTCTCCTTCCCCTCCAGTGGTGGCCCACTCCGGGCACAACTCTTCCAGCTCTCCTCACGCAGGGGAGCATCAAATGATTGCCCGGATGACGGCACAGCAAACATCTTCGGAGTCATTGGAGGACCATGTAAATGTAGTTGTTTCCCTCCCTTGTAGTGTTGCCGTCGATGTTATCTATTGCCTCTGATGGTTCTTTGTTGTACGATAGCTCCTTGTGAAGGAAGCCACGCACTTGGCAGAACAAGTGATGGTGATGGGCCGCTAGCATGCGATGCTGGAGATGCGTCACCGTGTGGTTGAAAGTGAGTGTTCTACACTTATTCTTTTTGTCTTCTCCTTTTAGTATAGTCGACTGATAGTCAACTTTTGTTTGTCGTGTAGCTGAGCATAATGCTCTATTGTGTGACGCCGCCACCTTGGAGAAGACACTGGCCGCGGCTATGAAGGGTCGCGACGAGGCAATCGCAGCGCGTGACGAGGCACAGAAGCGTGAAGATGATCTACGTGCTCCCTTTGCGGCCAGGGAAAAGCTGTTCGAAGAACAACTGTTCTCAGTCGCCAAGGCTCTCTTAGGTACCTTTGCTTGTGGATATTGTTGTCCTTCTCTGCATCCAGTGTTTTTGCTGGTGGCGTTGAAGTTTTGATCCATGTGTGGGTTCATGTGCAGATGCTGGAGATTTGAGCTTTGACCCACAGGCCCTTTTTCGTGATGACGCTCTGGCAGGTGCGGTGTCCGCAGTCGAGGACCGTAGCACCGCCGTCCAAGATATACTTTCCAAGGCCAAGGTCACCCTCAGTCGCCTCCGAGAGGAGTTGATGCCAAAGGCAGAGCTGGTCGATAATATGGACGAGCTGGTGGAGTCACTCGCCAGGGGTGTGCCTACCACCTACAAGAACTCCCTCCGCGCGGCTGGCGCGACCATGTCACTCGCCATGGTGCTGGCCCACGGAGTCGAGATCGATCCCTCCGCGGTGTCGAAGGCGATGCCTGTTGGCGCAGATGGTCAGCAGGTAGTCTTCGCTCCTTTCGTGACTGCCTGTGGCAAATATGGGCATCACTTGATAAATACTGTCGCGAAGTACTCGGAGGAGCTCCAACTGCCAGGAAGGCGATGAAGGCTTTGGCCTCAGGGGCCGGCAGAAAGTCAGTGGCGTCTGACACTGCCACGGACTTGATGAAGCCCCCAAAGTCGTCGAAGTCGAAGAAGCCAGCTGCTCCGTAGTTAGCTTTTGTAATAGTTGATTAATTGTCCTTTTGTTTAAGAACATGCCTGCTGGCGAGTGTGTCTGTTGATACTTATGCCGGTCTTGAATGCATCTGACCCTTTTTTCTTTGTGTTGATTTGGTCGTCTTATTTGCTTCTATCTTGACTTGTGGTAGGGTACATCAAGTGATCCTATGAGGAGAAACTAGGACTCACCGACTCTTGATGATACTGTGGAACCACCGCGCTCCAGGGTAGAGGAGCTGTCTTTGCTTTCCCGACTTTGTGATCGTGTGAAGCAGCTGGAGCGTGAGTTGCCTGTGCTCCACGGTAGTGCGGACGTGTGGAAGTCGAAGGCGGAAAAAGCCGCCGCCCGAGAGCAATATCTGCTTGGTGAGGTGACGCAGCTGGGCGGTAGCGCGCGTCATCCGCAGGAGGAGAAGGATAGGATTGCCATTCGCCTGCATGATCTCACTCAGGAGCAACTTCAAGAGTGGATACTTCTGGGTAGATCATGATCGACTGCGCTGGCGACCCTGCAGGATCATGCATCGAGGGTGCTTCTCTTTCTGAAAAAGTCGTAGTCGTGCTTGAAGAACATTTATCGGGCGATGTTCCCGCTGGACGACACTCCATCAAGCCTGCTGGCTCTTCTTGCCAAATTTCAAGATCTGTCCACGGTTCGTGAGTGCGTGAGGCAGCAGTTGGTGGCTGGTGCCAAGGCTTCCCTCTCGATGGTGCGATTGCACAGGCCTGACGTGGATATTGCTGCCATTGCCTTTGGGCCACCCGCGCCACCAGCAGGATCTGCCTGGAATATGGTACCGCACTATCAGGCGATGGACCGTCCAGCAGAGGAGATCGTCGACTTCTTCGAGGAACAAACCAACGTTCTTCTATTGCAAGAGTAGCCAAATTTGTATCCTGCACATAAGTGTACTTGTGTTGTAAAGTTCGTATAGATGTTGTAGATAATTTATTGTCGAATGTGTATAAAGAGCTTTGTTAGGATGAGGTGCGTTGCACTATGCGAGTCCTTTTCGTTAGCCTGGCCATCTTTTGCCTCAGTCCCTTGTCAACCTGTCAGGTGCGTTGCAGCTGGGTTGATTTTGTGTTAAGGGGTTCGATTGATGTGCCAGCTACTCAGGATATCGTGTTTTTTGTTCGAAGAACAGATGTATGTAGGGTGGCGCAGCCCCCGAGTATAAAAATTGACAAAGTGAAGGAGAACACGGAGTTTTGGGGCACTTAGCTTTTATTTATCCGAAGAACAGTGCGAGGTACAATGTGCGGCTAAGTAGCCTTGGCTGAGTAGCCTTATTTGCGATGTAAAAGTAAAAAACGACTATGGGTAGAAGCGTCGCAGTTGTGCGACGTTCCAAGGGTTGGAGTATGCGACTCCTGTCTCTAAATCTTGAAGGCGATAGGCGCCACCTGGGATTACTTCTGTAATCACGTACGGTCCTTCCTAGTGGGACTCGAGCTTGAGATGCCCCTGCTGCTTCAGTCGCAGGACCAGGTCACCTTCGACGAAGGATCTGGGGTGAAGCCTTCTACTGTGGTAGTTGCGCAGGTTCTGCTGGTAGATCGTTGATCTTTCCGCGGTGATTTCCCTTGCTTCGTCAAGGAGGTCGACGGAATCTTCGAGTGCGAGGGATGACTCTTGTTCGCTGTAAGCAACCACGCGTGGTGCCTTGTACCGTACCTCAGCTGGTAGCACTGCCTCTGCTCCGTGCACCATAAAAATGGCGTGTAGCCTGTGGCGCTGTTTGGAGTTGTACATAGGCTCCAGAGTACAGATTATTGTTCGTTCGACCAGCAACCCGCAGCTTGTTCGAGTGGCCGAAGGAGTCGCTTCTTGATGCCGTTGCAGACGAGCCCGTTTGCCTTTTCCACCTGACCGTTGGTCCGTGGATGCGCTACTGAGGTGTAGCTGATGTTGATCCCTAGGTTCTCGCAGAATTCTTGGAACTCCTTGGATGTGAAGTTCGTCCCGTTGTCGGTGATGATGCTGTGTGGCACCCCAAAGCGGTAGACGATGGACTCAAAGAATTTGACTGTGCTGTGCGCGGATTGGTTGGTTACTGGCATGGCCTCAATCCACTTGGTGAATTTGTCGACTGCGACCAAGAGGTAGACGTAGCCTCCTTGCGAGGACCTTGGAAGCTTGCCGACCATGTCAAGCCCCCATTGCACGAAGGGCCAGGCCAATGGGATTGGCCGTAGCTCTGCGCCGGGTGCGTGCGGCTTGTCCGCGAATCGCTGGCAAGCGTTGCATTTTTGGAGGATGTCCTTGGCGTCGCGCATGGCCGTAGGCTAGTAGAATCTAGCTCGTAGAGCTTTGGCAACGAGGACACGACTGCCAGCGTGGTGCCCGCAGGTCCCTTCATGGATGTCGAGGAGAACTGCTCTTCCATCGGCCATGGAGACGCATCGTTGTAGCACTCCTGTGATGCTGCGTTTATACGGTTCACCGTTGATAACGGCGAATGCCTTGGAGCGCCGCACAATGTGCCGTGCATCTGTCGGGTCGTCCGGTAGTCTCTTGCTAAGAAGGTACGTAATGTACGGCTGTGTCCAAGATTGCTCGATCATCATGACGCTCATTGGTCCCTCGAGTCCTGTGTCCAGCTCCAAGTCACCGAGTGCCATTGGCTCATTGGGTGGCGTAGCCCCCGAGTCCGTTGTTGCGCTTGTTTTCTTCTGTGGGGCCTTTGGCTTGATGGAGCGCTCGCATATGCGCTCGAGAAATACCCCAGGTGGTCTGGGGGCGCAGGTGGAGCCTATGTTGGCGAGTGCGTCCGCCTCTTCGTTGCTTTCGCGACCTACGTGTCGCAGCTCGCAACCATCAATGTCTCCCTCGAGTGTATCATAGAGGTCACGATACGCGATCATGTTGTCATTCAGTGCGTCGCACTCATGCATTGTTTGGTTGACGACCAACTTGGAGTCGCCATATATGATGAGCCTCTTGGTGCCACAAGCTTTTGCCATCCGCATCCCGTGCAACAGGGCCTCATATTCAGCCTCGTTGTTTGAGGCTGTGAACTGCATTCGCGGGATATACTTCAGCTTGTCCCCTTGAGGTGACGTCAGTATGACACCTGCGCCTGCTCCGTCTTTCCGCTTGGACCCATCGAAGTACATTGTCCAGAGGTAGGACATATTTGGCTTGTCCGGGAGTTGGTTCTCCATCCAGTGCACGAGGAAGTCAGGGAGAACTTGCGACTTGATTGCGTCGCGCTTTTCGTACGTGATGTCTCGTGGAGACAGTTCTATTCCCCAAAGCGCGACTCGCCCCGTGGCGTAGGGGTTATTGAGGATATGTCCCAACGGGGCGTCACTGACTACCACTGGGTGTTCCTAGAAGTAGTAGCGTAGTCACCGGGCGGTCATAAAGACGCCGTACGCCAGCTTCTGGTAGTGCGGGTACTGCTGTTTTGTTGGCATGAGGACCTCGCTGAGGTAGTATACTGGGCGTTGTACGCCGTGGACCTTGTTTTCCTCGCTCGCTCGACGACGAGCACTGTGCTGACCACCTGATTGGTGGCGGGGATGTACAACAACAGTGGTTCCCTTTCTCGTGGACTCACCAGCACTGGCGAAGTGGATAGCAGGCGCTTGAGATCTTCGAATGCTTCTTGCGCTTCGTTGGTCCACTCGAATTTTTTAGCTTTGCGGAGGAGCTGGTAGAAGGGCAGCGCCTTTTCACCCATCCGACTGATAAATCGACTGAGGGCCACGATTCGTCCGGCTAGTTGCTGGACGCCTCTTATGTTCTTCGGCTTCTCCATGGCCAGTATGGCTTTTATCTTCTTCGGGTTCGCCTCGATTCCCCTCGCGGAGATGAGATACCCAAGTAGCTGCCCAGATGGTACGCCGAAGGCGCACTTGTTCGGATTGAGCTTGATCTGGTAGCGGTCGAGGTTGGCGAAGGTTTCGTGCAAATCGTCGATTAGAGAGGCTTCCTCCTTGGTCTTGATTACTATGTCGTCGACATAGACTTGGATGTTGCGACCTAGTTGTTCCTTGAGGCAAGCCTGCATGCACCGCTGGTAGGTGGCTCCCGCATTTTTTAGCCCGAAGGGCATTGTGTTGTAGCAGAACACACCAAAGGGCGTTGTAAATGATGTTTTCTCTTGATCTTCCTCCTTCATTCGAATTTGATTATAGCCTGAGTAGGCGTCGAGGAAGCAGAGACGCTCGCATCCCGCGTTGGAGTCGATGATCTGGTCGATCCGTGGCAGCGGGAAGTGATCCTTTGGGCAGTGCTTGTTCAGAGAAGTGAAGTCCACGCACATCCGCAGGATATCCGTGTCCTTTTTTGGTACCAGGACCGTATTGGCGAGCCAAGTGCTTTCCTTGATCTCGCGTATGAACTTGGGCTCAAGGAGTCTGTTGATCTCCATTCCGACTGCCTGCGCTCGTGGCTCAGATAGTCGCCTGATTGTTTGCTTGACTAGCCTTGCGTCGGGGTTAACATTGAGTGCGTGCTCGGCGAATTCCCTGGGAACTCCTGGCATGTCCGCAGGACAACAGACAAAAATTTCCCAGTGCTCACGGAGGAATTCGACGAGCGTGAGTTCCTATGTGGGACTCAAATTGTTGGTGATGAGGGCCGTTTTGGCGGGATCCAATGGATGGACCTGCAATTTTTTTGTGTGAACAGATGAGTCGAAGGAGAGATCAGGTGAGCTTGGCCTGCTCAGGGGAGGCAGACTGTTGTCTGTCGTCTCTTTCAATCTCGCGAGTTCTTCCTGCATGCCGAAGGACTGGGAGATTCTGTTGAATTCCCTGTCGCAACTGTCAGATTGCTCAAAGCTCCCATTGATCGTGATGACGCCGTTGGGACCTGGCATTTTCATCTGCAGGTAGGCGTAGTGGGGTACTGCCATGAACCTAGCAAACGTGACGCGCCCGAGGATGCAGTGGTACTGTGAGGGCCAGTCGACGACCTCGAAGTCGATGCGCTCGCGCTGGAAGTTCTTCGGCGTGCCGAAGATGACGTCGAGGTTGATTTTGCCCAGGGGGTATACGCCTTTCCCTGGGACGATGCCATGGAACGTTGTGTCCGATGCCTCCAGGCAGGTTAGAGGGATCCTCATCGCTCGCAAGGTACTCTCGAATATGAGGTTGATGCCGCTTCCGCCGTCCATGAAGACGCGACTCATGTCGAAGCCTCCAATTTGCGCCTCGAGTACGAGGGGGCAATGACCTAGATGAGGTATCTGAGGCGGGTGGTCGTGTTTGTCGAAGGTGATGCACGGCTCACTCCCACTGAGGTACTCAGTGGTGGATGGTGGTGAGTGCGTGGCCAAGTTGACTTGGCGAGTGATGGCCTGCTACACCCTGTTGGAGGGGCGTCCTTTTTGGATCATCATGGCACCCATGGCCCGTGGGTACGGTTCTCCTCCGTGGCGCTGGTCCGGTGCGGCTCCGTTCGGGGGTGGCCCAGGTGGTGGTGGTGGTGCGACGTGTGCCACGGCACCTGGAGCGGCTCCGTAGCCTCTTTCGACTGCATTGCGGTTCATCCGAACCAATCCCTCGTGTAGCTTGACGAACTCACGACAGTCTTTGAGGAGGTGGCTGGACTTTCTCTTGCCGTCTTGCTTGTCGATGTAGAAGGGTACCGTGCATGGCCCGGACAGTTTGTCCTCGATGGAGGTCACCGGTGCCTCATCGCGAGTGCGGTGTTGCCATACTTGCGTGGTTTTCCCGGAGTCGCGGTATCCGCCACTACGGTATCTGCTGTTGCGGTTATTGTCGCATCTATCAGCGTAGCCGGCTGCGACCATGTTGACGTCGTCGCGATCGTCGTAGATGCGCATGCGACGCTTGCCTCAGCGGTCGCATCTGCGTTCGAGTTCCGCCTCCTCGTCGAAGTGAGCGCAATTCTTCACCGAATCTTCTCCATCGGCCCACCCATTCGCGATCTCCATCAGGTGGTCGATGGTCTGGGGCTTTGAGCGGCCCAGCTCCTCCCTGAGCTCTAGGCGGCGGACGCCACCGTTGAACGCATCAATCGCGCGGTCTTCCGAGATGTTCTCCGCGGAGTTCTTGATGATGGACCACCTTTGGATGTAGGAGCGCAGCGATTAACCAGATCTTTGCTGGCAGCATCTCAGCTCTTCGATTGATGCGGGCCGCTTGTACGTGCCCTTAAAGTTGCGCACGAAGCTATAAATCAGCTCATCCCAACTTCGAATGGATCCGCGTGGGAGGTTATTGAGCCATGCTCGGGCGGCGCCCTGCAGCTGTAGCTGCAAGCATTGCATGGCAGTGCTTCGACTGCCTCCGTGGAGTGTGACGGAGGAGATGTGATCCTCCAGCCAGATCTTGGGGTCCTGTAGACCGTCAAATTTCGGGTTCTCCGACGAGAGTTTAAACCCTTTAGGCATTCGTTTCTGCCTGATGGATCTGCTGAAGCATTTGGCACCGCAGAGCTCCCCATCTTCCTCTTCCGTGTTAGTCGACCAAGCACGTCATGCCCTTGACTTGTCGGTCTTGCGCTGCGTGAGGTCGCCGCGCGCATCGTAGTCACGATCATGTCGCCGTGAGCGGCGGCGCTGAAACAGGTTGTGACTGTCGTTGCTGGATGAGGGTGAGGAGTGGCGCTTTGCCCTTTTTTGGGTCTGGTGTTGGCTCCTTGTCGAGGGTGGCCTCGATTAATTCCAAGCCCGCGATCGTAGATCGGTGCATGGCAGTTCGAGGATCTCCATCTGGTGGCTGGTTATTGAGGAGGTACATGGTGGCTGCCGTCACCGCAGCCTGCGGCGTCCTGGGGACCACGTTGCCCCTCGTGTCGACTGTCATAGAGCCGAAGTCAAGGACTTCCACGGCTTCTATGCGCTCTTGCTTGGTAAGATGAGCCATCCGCGATTGCCTCTTCTTGGCGAGGTACTCGTTGCCCCTTGAGGAGGATCCTCCGTAGGAGGAGAGACCAGCGCGACGAAGGCTCGATTCGTCCGCTACCTTTTTACGCGCCTCAAGTTGCGCGATTGTTTGCAGTTGGCGCTTGAATTGTTCCTTCAGGAGCCAGTGATAGCCCATCAGCAGTTCCTGTGGGGACCCAAAGGGTAGAGGTGTGCCCTGTAGGGCTTCGGAGCAGCGATCCCACTCTTGCTCGTTGAGCTTGATTACGACACGCTCGCCGGTTTGCTCATTGATTATGCTGGGAGGTTCGACTGCTCCTCCACTGTTGACGGGAGCGCGGTTGTCG
Organism: Avena eriantha; assembly: GCA_910589775.1. Classification (NCBI taxonomy): domain Eukaryota; kingdom Viridiplantae; phylum Streptophyta; class Magnoliopsida; order Poales; family Poaceae; genus Avena; species Avena eriantha. The sequence continues at coordinate 539,352,410 of OU342742.1, forward strand.
CCATTACTGCCGTTGCCACCGTTGCCGGCGTTGGGTGGATCGGTGCCGTTACCGGTGTTACCACCGTTGTCGCGATTGGCGGAGGTGTCGCCCGCGTTGATGATGAAGCACATGAAGTGATTGTGGAAGCTGTTGCTTCCACAACTTTCAGATCCGGAACCGTAGGTTCCATCTTCAGTGGCCAGATCGCTCAGATCGGAATCGCGACTGCTGTCGCTGATCGTATTCTCGACTGCCACCGGAGCGTTGAGCTCGCTGAGGGTGCCGATCGATGGAGGGAACCACGATGCCGGGGCAATCGCCGGTGCTGTCGGCTGATCAGGCATGCGAAGCATGCCCATCTGACCAACTTGGAAGCGGAAGCTCCCAATCGCCAGGCTGATTCCGTCGCCCGCGAACTCGAAGGCCGGGCGGGTGGCGACCGTGTGGACGGTGAAGTCAAAGGCGCCGAAGAGCTGGCGAATCTCCGCTGTTGCGGAGTTGTAGATCGCAGTTGATGGGGCTGAAGAAGCCGCAACATCAGCACTCCCAATTCCCACAGACGGTGCCAATTGACGAGGGTTTAACTCATCAATGCCCATTGTTATGGACTTCGATTTTGGAGAAGGAGGGAGCGCTGGAGACATCTATCGGCTAGCAAACAAGCACACAGGGGACAAAGGATTTACCCAGGTTCAGGCCTCGTAGAGGTCCCTACTCCTGCTTGTCTCATGGAATTATCGAAGGAGTCGAAAGTTACAATGGTGCGCAGATGCAATCTGGCGAGGGTTGTGGAAACTAGGGTTGCGTGTGTTCTCCTCGCCGCCCCTCCTAGCATTTATATAGATAGGCTAGGTCTTGGGTAGCAGGGCGAGTCGGTTACAAGTTAGGGTTTTTCCCCTTCAAACTTTCTATCTTTAACTTCTTCTTGTTCTTCAAGCAATCGAGAGTCTGTAGGCCACTTGAGTCCCTTGTTTGGGCCTTGGCGACACCGTGGGCCTGTACACATTTGGACCGTATATACCAAGCTCGAGTACCTGTAGGGTATACCCATGTCAGACCCCCTCTTTCATACATTGGTTTTCAAATAGTTTGGTTTGGATTGGAAAAGAGTAGGAAAGTTCATGCTTATGTGGTAAAAAGAGCTTTTTTGACAGTGGCCTATGCTTTGTCATGCCATGCTTGATATTGTTTTGGCTTTATTCTTAGTATTCTTTGTTGTAGCATGACTCGTTATAAACAATTGAGATTTCTTAATGTGCCTTGGATGAATCATGCGTTGTTTTAGCATATTAAAAGCATAGTATAGTGGTATTCTCCTTTGATGCTTTATTTGGGTTGACTTGGCGCATGCTCACACCATGTTATAACTATCCCAAGTCACCATAGCCTTGATGATCCTTTAGTTTTCAACTTGTAGTATCACTTTATGCTTTGATCAATGATGTTTTGTCGCTCTGCATGATTATGGCCATTATTGCTCTCTTAGTTTGTCGCTCCCAGTCTTTTGCTAGCCTCCACAACCAAGTATGAGTTCCACTCATGCATCCAACTCCCTAAACCAAGTTATTCCAAAGAGTCCACCATACCTACCTATTAGCTTATGCTATTCCAAGTATATTCATGCTTTTGTTTACCTTCCAAATTAAACTTGTTATGAGAAAACTAGTGATTAAAGCTCTCACAAACTTGATGGCACACTTTACTTTTCTTGCCCTTAATAAACTTGAACTATTGTGTCGTCTATGTTGTATATGCTTGCACTTATTTGTTGGGAATTAGCAGAACCATGCTTTCATGGGGAACGCTTTCAACATTGCACTTGGTACTTGTACCTAGTTGATAGCATGCTCTTTTGTATATGGATGTCGTCGGTGTGAAATGAAAGGGGAGCTTGTAAGTCCATGGAGTTATGAATATGTGTTAGAGAAACACCTGGGCCGCTGGTCTAATCCATGCTGACATGGTGGAAACCTGCAGCGTAACCATAATGAGCTGTCTATGAAGCATTCTTCTGATAAAAAAAGAGTCCTATATTGAAGAAAAAAAGAGAAAAAGAGATATTATGAAAAGAGGAAAGAGATAAAAAAAAGCACCATATTCCCATGGTAAATAAGAAGATTGCTGAGATGCTCGTTGTCTGCTTGCCTTGTCATTTTGATATGGGGATTCTTCCGTATCATCGGGCAAGGGGTACCCCGTTGGCGGTTCTCTATGATACACATGTACTTACAATGACAAGAACTTACCGGTGACTCAACTTGAGTAGCATGAGGAGCGACCCTCGTATACAAGGGACATGAGATTTCGGACTTATACTTCGTCAAGCATGTACACCATAGTTTGTTCACTTTAATCTTAATCACTTCAAGATGCTTATGATAGGGGCAATGAGAGCTGAAAGCTATTAAGTACCATAATTTTTGGAAGGTCTTTATGAAACTTGAATCCCTACTTCCTTTTATAAAGGGCTTTCTTCCACTTATACATATTGAGTCTCCACCTTCTATCTTTATGCACTTACTTTGAGAGCATAGTGGCTATTCTTAGTTATATGTGCATTGTCCCAAGACTTATTTATTGATGCATAGCTTTGATATTGCTTGTTTTAAACTATTTGTATCTAGTCACTCTTATGAACTTTGAAGGTGTCCTATGCATTTATGTTTGCTACTCTATGAGGGAAAGCTGAATGCTACTATGCTATGTTTTCTTTATCTGAAACAAACAAACATCTTGCAAAGCATTGTTATTCATGAATCTTTTGTTTGTGCCTTTTCATGTTGCAACATAGTTTCTTTGTCTTATTGCTAGAACTTTGTCTTTCATGTTATGATTGAAGTACTATGATCCCAGCTTTGAATGTTTTACAAATACTTTGATCAAGTTTATGATGGTGCATGTCACCTCAAAAATTATTCTTTCTTTTTATCACTTACCTACTCGAGGACGAGCAGGAGTTAAGCTTGGGGATGTTGATACATTGCAAATGTATCTATAATTTTTATGTTCCATGCTTGGTTTTATCTACTTTCTTGTGTTTTGTTCCAACTTTGGAGTACTTTTCATATGATTTCTTGGACTAACCTATTAACAAGATGCCACAGTGCCAGTTGCCTGTTTTCTGCTGTTTTTTGGTTCCAGGAAGTCAGAAAATGAATATTCTCGGAATTGGACGGGACAAAAGCCAAAGTTACTATTTTCCCGGAAGACTCACGGAGCCAGAATGAGAGTCGGAGAGGGCCACAGGGTGGCCACACCCCCTTGGCGTGGGCAGTCTAGGCCACGCCAGGGCATGGTGTGGGCCCCCTAGCTAGCCACTGACCTTGCCTCCTTCTCCTATAAGAGCCTCCCGATGCATAAACCCTAAATATTCAATCAGAAATCCACGAAAAGTTCCGCAGCGCCGCCGCCACCAAAGGGGAGATTTGGGGGATAGAAAGTCTTTGTTCCAGCACCCTGCCGGGACGGGGAAGTGCCCCCGGAGCCATCTCTATTGATCTCCACTACCATCTCCATCACCATTGCTGATTCCCATGATGAGGAGGGAGTAGTTCTCTCTCGAGGCTAAGGGTTCTACCGGTAGCTATGTGTTCATCTCTCTCTCTCTATGCATGATCTTATTGAGATCATGAGCTTGTAATTTATAGATCTACCTTGCTACTCAAGTGCTTTAATAGATTGCTGCTCTCCCACGTGTGTGAAAGTGACAACGTGCAGACCATGGTGGCACTTAGGCTAGAGATTACAAATACTTGTTATGAGTTATATTTGGAGTTGGATGTCTTTATGAAATTGTGGTGTTTGTTGGACTCATCTAGTACTCAAGGTGACAGTGTGGAGTTTTCTAGATGGGAAAGGCTTACTTTGAGGTGTGCTGTTATAGCCCTACCATGGATTAGAGTGTCCAACCGGAGAGTAGTTCAGCGTAGTATCATAAAGAAGAATATATTTATACGAGAGTGTTCACTAGTGAAAGTATGATCCCTAGGCCTTGTTTCTAAGCTTTGAAACACCTTTTGCTACTAGATCTGTTACATGTTTGCTTGCTTCTATCTTTATTTCAGTTTTACTTTAGTCTTTTCCACGCCATCAAGCTATTTTCTATCACCGTTACCACTTATAATTATCTATACCACTTGTATTTCACTATCTCTTCGCTGAACTAGTGCACCTATACACCTGACAAGTGTATTGGGTGTGTTGGGGACACAAGAGACTTCTTGTATCTTGATTGCAGGGTCGCTCGAGAGGGGATACCTTTGACCACTTCCTCCCTGAGTTCGATAAACCTTGGGTGATCCACTTAAGGGAAAATTTGCTGCTATTCTACAAACCTCTACACTTGGAGGCCCAACAACTATCTACAAGAATAGAAGTGCGTAGACATCAGTGCTCCAAGTGACTCTTCAGACATGTATGCTTCTCCATCTGTATGGAAAGGAACTCTCCAAGTAGCTCGTGCTTCCACATGCGTACATGGCCTATGAACTCTGATCTCAGCTGATCCACCATCGAATATGGATCAAGATCACCCATGAGCGGATGTAGTTCATCTACCATCCCATAACGCATTTTTATCTGAATGTAGGTGGACATCTCTTGACGATAGTAGCGTTCTGCCAGCTCTTCTGGGGTCTCATAGTAGTCTGGCTCAGTCAAATCCATCATGCGGCGTATGTAGTATACCACATGATTCCTAGTAAGGAGATCATTCAGGCGCACAAGCCAGCTAGGGAAGTTGGATCCATCAAGTCTAAGTTTCTCACCCTTTACCCAATCCTCAATGACAAAGTAAGCTTCACGGTGAGCCATCGACATTTATAATTGCAAAAGGAATTTAGACTAAGTTTATAATTAAATGAGTTAATAATAACTCCACTCAGAAACACCCATCCCAAAAGGGTTCCTAGTGATAACACGACCCCTATCAGCCACATCTCCCCCGATCGTCACGGCCATCAATGTGGGTTCAAGGGTGCACGCTAAATGTCGGTCACATCATTCATGTGACTCGTACTCGATCTTTCGACCATCCGTGTTCCGAGGCCACGCTTCTCTAGCGTGCTAGGCTCGCGAACTCAACCTTAGTGTATTCGCTATGCAACATGGCTTACACCCACTGTATGCGAACGTAGATATGTCTGACACCCAGGCCTGTAACCCTGGATCGCCTCATACCGAAGAACTTTCTTGGTGGCGCACACTAAGGGGGAACACAATCATTGGTAATTTTAACAGGGATCATCTTATTAGGCTACCATTGAGTATCTAATACTAGCACACAATAAGACATACAAACAATAACATTGAATGTAAATGCTATGTGATATGGTCCTTCACGTCGTGATCTCCATCCGCCGTCACTGGGTTCCGGCGCTAGGGTTCCGGCGCCATAGACACCAGGGTACTGGTGTCATTCCGGCATGGTAGTTCGTCACCTCTGTGACTATCTACTACTACGTAACAAAAGGTAATCACTTTACCTTTGCCACAACCATATCACAAAGCAACGCCCCCTGCAAAACAAAGTTAGACGCCTCTACTTTATCTTTGCATGTTTTACGTGGCTGAATAGGCTTTCGCACAAGAACCATTCTTACCTACGAACTTTCAGCACAACGCTGATCAAGTAGTTGTCTATACTACACCCCTTTCGGGGCCCTCCGTTGCAATTGGCATACCAACTAATGCGAGACAGAGAAACACCCCCCTAAGCCACTTTATACGGTGCAAGTCGTATGTCAAGCGTGGACCAGTCTCGCGAATGAACACGTAAAGTCGGTTGGGGGCCGCTTCATCAAGCATTACTGCGGTATACACAAGTACATGTGGGAGGGTAACAACTAAAATATCAACGCCCACATGCTACATCTCGTGTGTTCTACCCGTACTAGCATTACTACACATAGATCTAGCTCTGATACCACTGTAGGGGTTCCGCGTATGAAAACAATAAATTTTACCCTACGCCCCGGAACCCCTGAAGCTGCCAGGACCTATCTATTAGTAATACAGTAACGGGAGGGGCTTTTCGCGAACTTACCCTTGAAAACCGAAAAGCGTTGTCAACGCTCAGGAGAGCGTGGTTGATGTAGACGAGCCGAAGCCGACCTCAAGGTCGTGGTGAAGTCCTTGCGCTCCTTCTGGCTCCAACAACTTGAGTGCCTCAAGTGCGACACCTCGCGGGGAGTTACACACGTCTGGTACCTGACGATGACTCCCGCTTCCCCGATCCAGCAGCAGTTGCGGAAGTAGAGCTCCCGGATCCAAATCCCGCAGCGCGACGGCGCTCCGCGGTGAAGATGTCTCTCGCTCGCGCAGTCTAGACTTGGGACCACGGTCACGAGAGAGAGAGAGGGGGAGAGAGAAAATATCAACTAGAGGTCCTCCCAAAAGTGGGGAGACCTTTATTGATTATTGGTGTATTTTTCTAGGCCAAATACCCCACTATATATAGGGTGAGGGGAGGTACTACCTCCCTCAAAGTCCCGGGGTGGGACTAAAGGAGAGGAGGGGGTGGGGAGGCCGCCGGCCAGCCCCCTTACCCCTTCTCCCTCTCTCCTTTCCCTAATGGGCCCTCTCCCTCCGGAAATTGGCCCATTAAGCCTTTTTGACCTTTAATTGATTTTCTCTTTATTAAATAATTATGAGTAAATGATTGAATAAATATTTAACATTCATTCACATATTATTCCACCTTCGTGGTCATGGAACACCTTCCACCTCCACTCCGGACATCCTCCGGACTTACCGAAACCCTTCCGGTTTTCTCCCTCCTTTTCTTCGGTGATTCTACCGATCCTATAAAAACTCTCTATGCATCATCAATACCTTAAGCGTGATACCCGAATGGTTCGGGAACACTCTAGACATGGTCGGGACATTCCCGCACCAATGATCGATAGAGGGACCTGGATGGCCATGTGACCCCTGTGTGTTCCACGAAGATCTTTCGTCGTTTGAAGCGAGACAGTCGTGTCTTATTCCCTTTGTCTCTCGATACTTGCATTGCCTGAGATCTGATCAATGACATCACCATGGCGTGTTCAATATCGTTACTGAACAATGCTACTTGACTCGTTCCGACAAGTGATATCCCCTGTGATCAAATCACACGCTACGCAGCTATTGGATATAACTTCTCCGAGTGGGCCCTTGAGTATCTTCCTATCACATGGACGGACAAATCCCGCACTTGACATATATTGCCTCTACGGTTTCCTCCGAGTACCTGAACACACCTTTATAACCACCGTATTACCAGATGGCGTTTGATGCTATCTAAGCACTCTCGGGAGACAGTGATTGATATAGTCTCACGGTCTAAGGAATAGTCTACGAGGATCCATTTCTAATCATCATAACTTGAACTTTGTGACATGATCGGGTCACGATGTTTAGGTTTGGTATTGGTTCATCATCTCATTCTCCGAATGAGATGACCTCTTTCCAACTAGCATAAATGCCACATGATAAGGAAACTTGATCATCTTGTTGACCAATGAACCAGTGACTAGAGTTTCACTGGAAACCCCTGGTTTGTTTGTATATCACACGTGTATTGATGTTTCCACTCAATACAATTATAGCATGATATAAAACTTAATCATAAACTATATGAAATATGATAATAGTCCTTACTACTATTTGTCTCTAGGGCATATTTCCAACATGTATAGTGTACGGATAACTTCGAACATTGACCGTTGGATCAAGATTGGAAAATCCAAACATTTCTAACCATTGGATCTTCTTTTCCATTCTTAGCATCTACAAAAATTCTACTGACAGTCTTTAGCACGATGAATGCTAGTATGCGCAAACCTCAAAACACACACTTCATTGCTCAGTTTCAGGGTCCGTGTGCTAAATGCATGGACTTGGGTGCAATTTTCATTTTTATGAGGTCCTTGATGTAACTTGTACTTCCACCGACCGTGTTAATTCTCAAGCACCTCGCTCATAAGAGACCTACCACAGTTAAAAGAAAATGCAACCGCCCCAATTATCAAACAAACTGGACCAGAGTTTCTTATACGTAATACCCAAGTTTTTAGTACTAGGATTTTTCAAGCTTCCTAGCTAACTTCGCACACTTTAGTGACTACTTGTCGATTAACAAAATTAGGTCAAACTTGAGCTACAAGTAAGCGCGATAGATTGCTCTTGAATTAAATGTATTTTCGGAGGTAGATGGGTACATCTTCTTGTAGTAAACAATGTTGTCAGTGTGAGTTTCCAACTATCAGGAAATAAAATTCTCAGTTTTCTAAGTGATGACAAGATGGTTCTTTTCTGTAAAGGAAGCTCGAAGAATATGGATCTCAATGCCATAAGCCAAGCTTCTAGACATATTAAGTGGACCAACATGTTTTACTTACAATTCCCATATGTTTTTTGAGTTTTCAAACTCCCTAGCTAATTAACTCCGCCTACTTGAATGACTACATGTCAATTTATTGAAATTGGGTCAAACTTGAACTATAACTAAATTGTAGGTTGCTCTGAAAGTTTCACAAAAAAGCTTTTGGAGGTACCATACCGACCGAGGGTGTCACAATCAATATATGAGAAACAACCGAGAGTTTTGACAACAGGTTTGACTTCTTGCTAAGATTTTGCATCGCATGACACTATTTAACGAAATTGGGTCAAACTTGAGCTACAAGTAAGCGCGATAGATTGCTGTTGAAATATATGACTTTTAGAGAGGTAGATGGGTGCATTTTCTTGTAGTAAACAGTGCCGTCAGTACGGTGTGATTTTCGAACTATATCAGGAAAAGAAGATTCAATTATTCTCAATTTTCTGAGTGATGACGAGCGAGGTTGTTCTTTTCCGTAAAGAGATGTCTGAAGAATAATATTAGATATGAATGCTAGAAGCCAAGTTTCCTGACATATATAGTGGACCAACATGTTGTACCAACGATTCTTAGGTTTTATTTATGAGTTTTCAAACTTCCTAGCTAACTCTGCCCATTTGACCCGATGACTTTATGTCGATTTATCGAAATTAGGTCAAATTTGAAACTACAAATAAATTGTAGGTTACTTTGAGAGTTTTACGAAAAATCTTTTGGAGGTACCCATCGAGGGGTCACAATTAATATATCATAAAACACCAAGAGTTTTGACGATATGTTCAACTTCTAACTAAGATTTTGCATCTTGAAAATTTAACGAAATTAGGTCAAACTTGAGCTACAAGTAAGCGCGATAGATTGCTCTTGAATTAAATGTATATTCAGAGGTAGATCGATGCACCTTGTTGTAGTAAACAATGCTGTCAGTGTGGGTTTCCAATTATCAGGAAATAACATTCAATTCTACATTTTTCGAGTGAAGACGAGCGAGGCTAGTTGTTATTTTATGTAAAGAGAAGTCCAAAGAATATTGGATGTGGATGCCACAAGCCAAGTTGATAGACATATATAGTCGATCGACAACATGTTGTACTTGCGATTCCCATGTTTTATGAGCTTTCAAACTTCCTAGCTAACTCTTCCCATTTTAATGACTTTAAGTCGATTTATCGCAATTAGGTCAAATTTGAAACTACAAGTAAATTGTAGGTTTTGCTTTGTAATTTTTACGAAAAATCTTTTAATTTGGAGGTACCCATCGAGGGGTCAAAATTAATATATCTGAAAACAATGAGAGTTTTAACGATAGGTTCGACTTCTTGCTAAGATTTTGCATCTTGACAATTTAATGAAATTAGGTCAAACATGAGCTACAAGTAAGCGTGATAGATAGCTCTTAAATTAAATGTCATTTCAGAGGTTGATGGGTGCATTTTCTAGTAGTAAGCAGTGTCGTGGGTATGAGTGTCCAACTACCAAGAAAGAACATTGAATTCTATGTTTTTCGAGTGAAGACGAATGAGGTTAGTTGTTCTTTTCTGTAAAGAGAAGTCCAAAGAATATTGGATGTGGATGCCATGAGCCAAGTTGACAGACATATATATATATATAGTGGATCAACAACATGTTGTACTTACGATTCCCATGTTTTCAGGGTTTTGAAGCTTCCTAGCTAACCCCGCACATTTGAATAACTTTATGTCTATATCTCGAAATTAGGTCAAATTTGAAACTACAAGTAATTTGTAGATTTTTCTTTGATAGATTTACGAAAAAGCTTTTGGACGTACCCATCAAGGGTTCAAAATTAATATACCAGAAACCAGTGAGAGTTTCAACGGTAGGTTCAACTTCTTGCTAAGACTTTGCATATTGATAATTTAACGAAATTAGGTCAAACTTGAGCTAGCTACAAGTAAACGCCATAGATTGCTCTTGAATTAAATGTCTTTTCACAGGTAGATCATCGGTGCATCTTCTTGTAGTAAACAATGTTGTCAATGTGAGTTTCCAACTATCAAGAAAGAACATTCAATTCTACATTTTCTGAGTGAAAAATACGAGTGAGGATGTTCTTTTTCCTAAAGAAAAGTCTGAAGAATATTGGATCTGAATGCCACAAACTGTAACATCCCAAAATTTTAATCCAAGTGATCAAGATCAAAACTACCCAATTTAGGGTTAACAAAAACGTTTTCCATTTAAAATATTTAAGCATGCATATGAGTGTTGCATTTAAATAGGAGTTGTTTTGAAATTCCATGATTGTGTATTCTAATGGTTGTAAAATGGTTCTATGATGAATGTCACATCATCTAGATCATTCCCAAGCAAAAACCAAAGAAAAAGAAATCAAAAAGAATTAAATAAAGGAAATGGTCACTTTCGCCATTTTAATCACCTAGCCCACTTTGGGTGTTCCTAGCACTCAAATTCCAACAGAATAAATTGTGGATCTTTGCACCCCTTGCTAGTACAAGTAGTGATGTACCAACGCCCACTTTGTGATCTCCCAAAAACATTCAAACTCTAATTTTAAATGACATTTGAAAATGGAATCTAGTTAATATGTATAGATCACCCTATTTCAAAAACCATCCAAATGAATTCCATTTGAAAAATCCTAGAAAAGATGTTTAAGCATGTCACAAACCACTCCACCAAAAATCTATGAAAAATTCAAAAGTTTTCTTCATGTGGCCATTTAATCAAACACTTGGCATGCACTGATCACACTCTAGATTAGATTCACTGTTTCTGCAGGGTTTTGCCACCCATTTGCACCCCATTTACTCCCTCTGTCCCTCCTAGCTCTAACCAGGCCGAAACTAACCCATCCCCTAGTCCCTAGCACCAGTACCACGCCACCCCGAGGCCATGCTCGCTGGCCAACCTAGCCAACGCTACAGAAGACCACCAGCCCATCTCCGCCACTCCAGGAAGGCAGGCGCCACCTCACCGCCATCCACGGTCCACCCCCCGACCACTCCCACGCCCTGGACCACCGAGGACAAGCCTGGCACTATCCTCTCTACACTGCGCCAGAGCACGCCAAAGTGCCATCACCGCCATCACGCCACACGCCATGCCTCGATACCAGACCGCACGCGCCGCTCCTCCTTGACCACCTCAACCCGCCAGACACGCCCTTGAACCGCCGCTCGACCCACACTCACCAGGAACCGCGTTGAGCACCGCCCCTGTCTCCCAGAGCGCGCGACTCTCCCGACCATTAGCCACCGCCCCTAGCATCATCATCACCGACGAGCTCGTCGTCGCCCTCTCGGTCCCCTCCTCGAGCCTATATAAGGAGGCCTTACCCAGCCTCAATTGCCACACCATTCAACTACACTCTCACCACTAGTACTTCCCCACCTCTCGCTGGAGCAGCTCGAGCAGCCAGTCGCCGGAATTGAGCCGGAGACAGCCGCAGCAGAGGAGGAGATGCTGCCGTCGATTTCGTCCACCCAGCCTCTACCGTGACTTTGCATGAGCTCGTTGCCGTCTCCTCGTTCGTTTGCCTGCCTCGCCGCACTCGCTAGAGCCCTGGTACGCCCTCACCACACGCCCACCGAGCCGCTAGGGTTCAGTCTCGCTGGTGACGAGTCCGTCGTCGACGACGACCGTGGGCCGTTGATCTAGTTCTAATCGTGCGGTCCATATCGCCCCGTACCGCTTTGCGTGAGATGTACCACTACAAGGTGGATCCCTCCTGTCAGCTATCCTCTGTGCTGTGGAGTGAATCTGGGCCAGGCCAATTAGTTTCCCACGCTGGCCCTGTGATTCAAATTAGGATTTTTCTTTTTATACTTAGACTTAGTTCTGTCCCTTAGTTTGAAAATCAATTTAGCGAGTTTTAGAAATCCAAATTGAATGATTCCAATTTTGTTGGAAAGCTAATGAAAATATCTATCCATGCCCGTTGGATTTAAATCATTTAGAGTTAGATATCGCTCCTAGTAAACATAACAAGATAGAAGCTTTTGCACATCCAAACATTTTTTTAAAATCAACCATAATAGCTTTTGAGTTGATTCCAACTCTCTAAAATCAAATTTCACGATACCTATCTGAATATGTAATAATATTAAGGTTTGCATGCAGTGACTTTGGACTAGTACCAAAATAATGCTATATAGGCATTTCTAGTCACTTTAAATCATTAATTATTAAACTCAAACTTATTAAAATGTGATCCAACATTTAAATCACCTTCTCATATATTAGAATATGTGGTGATGACATGTCTCCATATGATCCTATATTTTAATTGGAGAATATTAAATCTTAGTTAATTTCAATGAGTAGAAATTACTTTTCTCAAACAAAATAAATGAAACTATTTCATTAAACCTTGTGATGTTTGTGATGATACTAGATCATCAAATGTGTGCCTTAGTGTGCTAAGTAGACTAGTTAAGTATTGTTTGGTGATTGTGTATTCCGTATGTATTTATAGACAATAGTATCGACCAAGTCTACGAGGAAGAGGAGTTCTACCAAGAGGAGGAGGAAGAGAACTTCAACCACTACACCAACCAAGGCAAGCTAACACTTGCAAGTATTATACCTAGCAAGCTATTATTGGAAAGCTAACGCTTGCAAGCTAGATAATCTAAGAAAATGCATTTTGCATGCTTTGGTTATACCCTTTGACTTATACCTATTCCAAGTTTTAATTACAAGCTTTACTTTCTTTTACTTTACCAAAGTCCTTTACCTTGTTTATAGGTAGCATAAAGAGTATAAAACTTGGCCTATCTAGTTATACTTAGATGTCATTCCATGGCATGAGATTGATCTTAGCATCCCACCTTAGTGAACACTCTTAACTTAGTAGTTTAGAGCTAAACCAAAACTTGATCACTTTAGATGGGAATACTTGGTGAAAATGACTTGTGAAAACCTTGGAATGATGAGCCATTCTATTGAGATGTTTTGACATGTGTTGAGAAACACAAATGGTTTATGATAATGATGAAAATGTTGAGGCATGAGCCTTATCCCTATTACAAAAACTGATGGTTGGGTTCGGATGCGATACCATTCCAATATTACCGTACAACCACAATACCTAAATTGGGTAAAGTTAGCCAGAAGTTTATATGCATTAGTATTAGTTCCCTCGTGGGAGAGGTTTGAGTTGAGGCTACCTCTCAATGTTGTCCACCTATGCAGTGCCCAGGATGACAGATGGTCATGGCTGGGAGGCCATACTCATAGGAGAGGTGCTTATACTAGAGTGTGTAAAGGAAAGGTTATGTTTGATTATGTACATACTAAGTATGATGATTCGGGGTTATCCCTAATGATGTATCGAATTTTGTGGTGAAAGTGTACCACCCCTGCAGAGTGTCAAACTATTCGAATAGCTGCGTCCATGGTTATGGACAGTTGGAGTGGCCATACTGTTCCGTTGTCAGATGTTTTCAAAATGACTTATGAAATGAATTATGACATGACTTGACCACAACATGGTTGTGACTATGACACTAAGTTCCCACTTAGGTGATTATAAACTTTATTTTATCTTTCTTTGTTTCTGAACTCATCTTAGGTTTCAAACTTAACTTTACAAATAAACTTAGAACTTAGAATTCCTACTAGAACTACATTACCTGTTAGTGATAGTTTGCGAGTACTTAAAGAGTACTCATGGCTTTGTCCCTGGCTATTCCTTTGGCCAGACTATGAGGAGGACTACCCTGAAGGAGGACAGCAGGATGGCTATGACAACTAGGATCATCTCCCATCGTCAGCATTGCCTGTGACACTGAAGATGGAGCCCACCGCTACGCTATTTATTCCGCTACTTGTTTGTACTAAGACTGGATCATGAGATCCTTTATTTGTGTAAGACCTTATTATGGTTTGTAATGGATGATGTACTGTGATATCCAATCTGTTATGTCTCGCAAAAATGGTAATCATGGGATTGCGATGTATGGCATAACAAGCATCTGGGATTAAAAATCCGGGTGTTGACACAAACCATGTGCGAGGTGATTTTTTTCTAACCAGGTGATTTTTTCTACCTTCTCTAAATGACCTCAAATTTCATATAGCTGATCTTCTATACAAAGATTGATAGATTGTTTCGTTTTTACATTTTTCGAACATTTTTATTTCCCTTTATAATACCCAATTGATTTTCAGGTCAAAACCTTGAAAAACAGCATCATGTATGGCATCATTTTCACCCTAAATTTCAAATTTTGTGAAACTTTCCCTTTTAGATATTCCTTGTTGTTATAGGTATGGCATCATGTATGCCAAACTTGGTTAGGTCTCACTGAAACCAGCTTTTGTAACAAGTTAGGTTTTTCGACCTTCTCAAAAGGGATTTTTTCTACCTTCTCTAAATGACCTCAAAAATCATACAGACGATCTTCTATACAAAGATAGGCAGATAGTTTCATTTTTACATTTTTTTGAACTTTTATTTCCCTTTATAATACCCATTTGATTTTCAGGTCAAAACCTCGAAAGTTAACATAAGTAGATGGTGAACCCTCCCAAACTTCAAATACAGAGATAGATAGATTGTTTTGTTTATCATTTTTACCGTGAATAGTAATGGCTACAAGAAATCAGTGATGGTTTATCATTTTTTGCGTGAAAAGTAATGGCTACAACAAATCGGTGATGGTTTATCATTTTTTGCGTGAAAATTAAGGGCTACAAGAAATGGGTGATGGTTTATCATTTTTTGCGTGAAAAGTAATGGCTACAACAAATCGGTGATGGTTTATCATTTTTTGCGTGAAAATTAATGGCTACAACAAATCGGTGATGGTTTATCATTTTTTGCGTGAAAATTAATGGCTACAACAAATCGGTGATGGTTTATCATTTTTTGCGTGAAAAGTAATGGCTACAACAAATCGGTGATGGTTTATCATTTTTTGCGTGAAAAGTAATGCCTAAAAGAGTTTACAATTTTTAGCGCGTGAAAAATAATACAGAAAACCGCCCTTTAGCATACTTAGAGGGTGGAAGCTAACCGCCGACAGAGAGAGAGGGGTTATCCTGCCCGTCAGATCATACGATCAACGGTCGGCGGGCACGATCCGCGTGACATGGGCTAGACCAATCAAGGCAATGTTGCACGTCTGCGAGAATTTGTGAAGGGAGAGGGCAAAACTGAGTAGTATCAAGAAACCAAGGGCACCTGAGTAGTAAACAGACTAAGGGATTCAAATATGAGATTTAAAAAATGGAAAATGCATGTTTTGTACAATGAAACCCATCTTGGCCTACCTCAAACTATTTGCAATACAAATATACATGAGTGTGAGAATTGTGGCCTCATTTAGACAAAGTATGTTTTGGGGAAAGCTGTTTTGGGAAGGGCTTATTGTGGAAAACCATGCACCTTCATAGCTACTAGGTGATTTGAGAAGTGGCAATTTGTGGTAAAACTTGATTTATCTATGACTTATCTATGATTTGAGAAGTGGCAATTTGTGGTAAAGACTCCATGAGTAAGTGCCACTCTTTTTCGGAATTTTTTACACATTAAATGACTCATTTAACTAGTTAATCCCATTTGTTGACTCTCTGTTGACCAGCCACCTGAGGGTAAAACTAAGCATATTGCACTAGCCAGTATTAGCACTCAAGGGGAAAACTGAGCACACAAAAAATGCTAGTATAAGACTCGAGGGTATACCTGAGTATATCTAAATTTCCAGGGTTAGACTCGAGGACGCGTGTTGCGGTGCAGAAATGGAAGACGTGCAATTGTTGACGCGTAGACGTGGGTCACGGTGCAGAAGTCGAAGACGTGCAATCGTGGACGCGTGTCACGTTGCAGAAGTCCAAGACGTGCAGACGTGCAACGGTGGACGCGTAGGACGCGGGTCGCATTAACCACCCCTCGCCTTTATAGACGCCTCCTCCCACTATCTCTGTCACTCTCACTCGCTTACGCAACGCCGCCTCTCTCACGTCCCATCATCTTCTCCAACGCAAAAAACCCTCTCCCTCTCCCTCTCCTCTGCCGGCGAGATGGACAAGGAGAATGCCAATCCGATCGTCCATGACGCCGTCGGCTCCAAGCATGACGCCTCCCTCTTCGACGCCGTCCCCTCAACGGCCGTCGCCGCCGCCACCGCCGATGCATCAGAGGCTGCTGCCGCCGATGGCGGTCAGATCCCGCCGGGATGGGACCCCTACGAGGAGGTGTCATACGTCTCGCCCCCGAACCCCTACGACACCTCCATGGAGGACCCATGGAACGAGGTAACTACGGTTTGCTTCCTTTTTGTTCCCCATTCCTTTTTGAACCCTATTTTTGCTGGTGTAGATGGATATGTAGATGGATGAGTATTGGGTTAATATTTGCACCGATTTTATTCCATTTTGTTTTGATCCCTTCTTGATTTCGTTTAAGATTTGGGGTTCGTCCATTCGGTTGTGCATGAGCTTTGGTTCGCTAACACCATCCCTGTAGATATATAATCATGTCCACTCTAACTGAGGCTGCCTCTGTTTTTCCTAACTTTGTTATCATGCACGTTAGTCATCGTTGCAACTCATTCACTCATAGTTTCCATTTGATATGGATCAGGTGTCTGGCAGCGACGTCGGTAGCGACGACGAGCACCATGACACCAAGACTCGCCAGGTGCTGCGGAGGCTGTAGGTCGGCCCATACATCTCCTACTTCGCCAAGGGTGTCTACAGGTGCCCCTTCTGCACTAGGAGACTCGGCGGCACTGACTTCAACTACCTCCTCATGCATGCCGAGAACATCGGCAACACCTTTCCCAAGGTCAGCACGACGGTGAACGCCTACTCCTTCCGTGCCAAGCACAAGGCGCTCGGCTTCTAGCGGGTGGAGATCTCCGCCGGGCGCATGCCTCCGCTCAAGCCCAAGGCTCCCAAGGGGAGCAACAAGTGGAGACAGAGGCAGATGGGGTAGGCGGAGTCCTGGACGTGTGCTGCTGCTGCATCCTATTTTGTTGTTAGCTAGGGATCCCTTGTTGTTATG
The DNA here is from genome assembly GCA_910589775.1 of Avena eriantha. NCBI lineage: Eukaryota > Viridiplantae > Streptophyta > Magnoliopsida > Poales > Poaceae > Avena > Avena eriantha. The sequence continues at coordinate 539,369,752 of OU342742.1, forward strand.
TTGTTAGTATGATGGTGCTGTGAAGAACCTCAAACCTGTTACTATGTTTGGCTGCTATATGCATCTTATTATCTAGGGAGGGATCCCTATTATCTATCCCTATTCTACTATATGACTGTGTGAATTTATCGTACATTACCCTGTAGATTTGCTTCTAGATTTAACTACATACATATGGACCAAATGGAGTACTAGATTTGCTGCCATATTGGGCAAACAACGAGGGCCAAAAGGCACAAATAATTGAAGAAATACAGAAATGCAAGCTTCTCTAGATTTGATACTAATTAGGTGAAAAAAGACAGAGAGAAGGAGGGGGAAAAGGTACTCTTAAAAGGGAAAATGCCAATTTGGGCCGAGAGAGACAAAACCTAGCTCCTGCTCACGTGTAACCAAACGCGGTCTCGTCCTGTCCCACGCGGTCCCTTTCTACCAGCCCCACGCGACGCGGCCCCACACGACGTGGCCCCACACGTCAGCACGGAACGGTCAACTAAACGGGAATCCTGCCGTCTGAGCTCCTTCTGCGGGTTTCAAACAAGGACTGGGGAAAACTGAGGAAAAACTAAGGAGCTGGGGAAAACTGAGTACAACTAAGGACCCGAGGGCACGGAAATACAAAACCCATTTAATTATCCCAAAATCTAAGAAGAAAATGTGTGCTCCCTGGTGTGAGTAGTCGGAAGGTAGAACTTGAAGAGGTTATTGAACCTTCTCTTCATGAAATGGTGAGTGGTGCAGCACAGGAAATTGTTTTGGAGTTGACTTCACCTGATGAAGAGAGAGCTAATGATAAGGATCATGAAACTCCGAAAGAGGATACTGCCGAACCTAGCAGGTCAAACAGGACACGTGCAGCTCCTGAACTGTACGGCAATCCTATTATGAATTCCATGATTGATAAAATAGATGACCCTGCGACGTATGAAGAAGCGATGATGAGCCCTGATTCCAACAAATGGCTAGAAGCCATGAAATCCGAGATGGAATCCATGTAGGAAAACCAGGTTTGGACCTTGGTAGACTTACCTCACGATCGAAAGGCCGTTGAGAATAAATGGATTTTCAAAATAAAAACTGATGTTGATGGTAATGTGACGATCTATAAAGCTCGACTTGTCGCAAAGGGGTTTCGACAAATTCAAGGAGTTGACTACGATGAGACATTCTCTCCCATAGTGATGCTAAAGTCGGTTAGGATTATGTTAGCAATTGCTGCATATTTCAATTATGAAATATGGCAGATGGATGTCAAAACTGCGTTGCTCAATGGTAATATTGAAGAAGAGTTGTATATGATACAACCTAAGGATTTTGTCAATCCTAAGGATGCTGATAAGGTATGCAAGCTTCAGCGATCCATCTATGGATTGTAGCAAGCATCTTGGAGTTAGAATCTCCGCTTTGATGAGGTGATCAAAGAGTTTGGATTTGTCCAAACTTATGGAGAGGCTTGTATTTACAAGAAAGTGAGTGGGAGCAATGTGGCATTTCTGATATTATATGTGGATGACATATTATTGATTGGAAAGGATATAGATCTTTTAAACAGTGTTAAAAGTTATCTAAACAACAAATTTTCGATGAAGGACCTTGGTGAAGCTTCATATATATTAGGCATACCTTGATAAGATACCTTGATAAGATATTAAAGATACCTTGATAGAGATAGATCAAGACGCCTAATTGGGCTATTGCATAGTACATACCTTGATAAGATATTAAAGAAGTGTAATATGGACGGAAGTAAGAAGGAGTTCTTACCTATGTTGCAAGGCAAGACATTGAGTAAGACTCAAAGTCCGGCTACGACGGAAGAAAGAGAGATAATGGATAAGACCCCCTATGCCTCAGCCATAGGCTCTATAATGTACGCCATGCTATGTACAAGACCGGATGTGGCACATGCTATTAGTTTGACTAGTAGGTAACAATCTAATCCAGGTTCGGAACACTGGATAGCGGTCAAGAATATCCTTAAGTACTTGAGATATGTTTCTTATATACGGAGGTGAAGAAGAGCTAGTCGCTAAGTGTTATGTCGATGCTAGCTTTGACACCGATCCGGATGACTCTAAGTCTCAATCCGGATATGTATTTCTCTTGAACGGAGCAACAGTTAGTTGGAGGAGTTCCAAACAACCTGTGGTGGCTGGATCAACGACGGAGGCAAAATATGTTGCTGCTTCAGAAGCGGCGCAGGAAGCGGTTTGGATGAAGGAGTTCATAACAGAACTAGATGTGGTTCCTAGTGCATTGGACCCAGTGGTGATCTATTGTGACAACAATGGAGCCATAGCCAACGCCAAGGAACCAAGGTCTCACAAGAATTCCAAGCATATTAAGCGTCGGTTTCACTCCATCCGCGAGCATGTCAAGGATGGAGATATAAAGATTTGTAAAGTACACACGGACCTAAATGTAGCAGATCCATTGACTACAGTTCTCCCTAGGGCAAAACATGATCAACACCAGAACTCCATGGGTGTTAGATTTATCACTATGTAAACAAGATTATTGTCTCTAGTGCAAGTGGAAGGCTGAAGGAAATATGCCCTGAGAGGCAATAATAAAGTTGTTATTATGTATTCCTTGTATGTGATAGATGTTTATTTTGCATGCTATAATTGTATTGATAGGAAACGTCAATACATGTGTGTTTAATAAACAAAAAGGGTTCCTAGTTATGCCTCTCTTATAAACTAGCTCGTTGATTAACAAGATGATCAAAGTTTCTTGATCATGGACATTGGATGTTGTTAATAACAAGGTCACAGCATTTGTGAAATGATGTGATGAACATTCATCCGGAGTATAGCATTACGATCAAAGTCATTATGTTTATATTGCTATAACATCATACGAAGTAATCTTAGTCCTTAGACCATGAGATCATGTTAATTGCTAACACCGGAAGAGTATCTTGATAACATCAAACGTCACACCGTAACAGGGTGACTATAAAGGTGAGTTCAGTGCTATGAAGGTGTTATGTTGAGGCTCATGGATCAAGAGTGGAATTTGTCAATCCCGATGACAGATAGATATACTCTTGGCCCTCTCGGTGATATCACATTAAGATAGCTTGCAAGCAAGTGATGTGATCACTAAAATGTTATATCACGGGAACGAGAAAAGAGTGCATGTCGGTAACAAGATCAAACCAGGTATGGATACCGATGATAGAATCTTGGACATGTATTATATCATGAGATAAAGGGATTAAATTACTAGCGTTAAAGGTTCTCACGATCACAGAAGTCATCGTAGAATGTGCAGGAGTCAGTATGGATATCCAGGTCCCTCTTCTGATTATTGATCTGAGAGGAGTCTCAATCATGTCTGCATTATTCGCGAACCGTAGGGTGACACACTTAAGGGTTTCTAGACACCATTTAGGAGCACATATGTTTCAGACGAAAGAATTGCAAAGCGCATGAATTGTTTCGATAGAAACCGGAATTGTTTCGGGTGAAATTGCAGAAAGTGGTTATGCATGTGATATTGAAATGTTCCAAGGGGTTTTATGTGAATGTTTGTTAATTAAAGTAATTAACAAAATTCGGAATAAAATAAATAAAAGAGTTTTATTAATTGAGAGTTGCATTAAATTTGGTGGACATTTAATGCATGTGAGTGGAATTTTGGGTGGAGCTTGAATTGATGTGAGTGGAGCTTCCACCACATGAATGAGGAAGAGGTGGGGGCACCCCCTTGGCTGCCGGCCATGGTAGGGGAGGAGACCCCCTCTCCTATAAAAAGCCCCCTCTCCTCCCTCACAAAGCACACCTCCTCGTGAAGGATCTCTCCCCCCTCTAGATATTCCTCCATGGTCTCGGATTAGCGAGATACATGTTCCTAGTGGCCTTGCGTCTGGAAGGAGTTGCTGCTTCCGCTGATTCACTGGAGCGAGGAGGTGGATGTTGTCCGGTGGCTTGAACGTGTGTGTGAGGACGGATGCGCTGCTGATTTGCGGCGCTCGGACTTCCACATGATCTTGAGATCGGCAAGCGTATGACTACATCATCCACGAGTTCCAACTCGTTAACAAAACTTTGTTGTCTTCGAGGGTAAGTTCTCCATGGATGTATATCCACCCGTTGCTCTATATCTAGTAGATAGATCTTGGCGTATAGTTCTCTTCGTAGGAATTTTTTTGTTTTCTATGGTGCGAACCCAACAAGTCAGATTCACCCTACCAACCTAAAGCATGTCATGATAGTTGAAATACTTGGTTCAACTACAAAATCTAGAAAATTTTGCAAAACTGTACCTATCATAATACATAGGATAGATTTTTATGCCAATCTAATAGTACTTGGAACCAAAGGTTTGGAAGTAGTGCTAGGGATGGATTGGATGTCAAAGCATAAATGATTGATTGATTGTGCCAAGAAAGCCATCACCATGACCAGTAGCTCTGGAGTCTCGGTAGAGCATATATCTGAAACCTTGACCCATCAATTCAAGTGCAACAAGAGTCTATCCCTACCCACCATAGACCAAGTCAGAGTAGTCTGTAAATACCCCAACGTATTCCCAGATGAATTGCGCGGTATGCCCTGGATAGGGATATTGAGTTCATTATTGAACTAATCCCCGGAAACGGACCCATAGACCAGAGACCCTATAGAATGAACCCCTCAAAGTTAGTGGAATTGAAGAAGCAGTTGGATGCTATGTTGGCAACAGGCTTGATTCAACCAAGCGCATCACCATGGAGATCGCCCGTTTTGTTTGTCGACAAGAAAGATGGAGGCAACCGTTTGTGCACAGTTTATAGGAAGCTGAATGACGTCACAATCAAAAACAAGTACCCATTTCCAAAGATACAGGATCTATTTTATCAGTTGACTGGTGCCAGTGTGTTCTCTAATATCGATCTTAGGACTGGTTATCACCAACTTAAGGTTCGTGCAACGGATATTCCAAAGACCGCCTTTACCCCTCGTTATGGATTATACGAGTATACAGTCATGTCTTTTGGATTAACCAATGCCCCTGCTTATTTCATGAATCTCATGAATAAGATCTTTATGAATTTTCTAGATAAGTTTGTCGTTGTGTTTATCGATGATATCCTTATCTACTCCAAGTCAGAGGAAGAGCATGAGAAACATCTGAGAATCATTCTTGAAACCCTTAGAGAGCATAAATTGTATGCCAAGTTCAGCAAATGTGAGTTTTGGCTGAAATAAGTAGGATTCCTAGGACATATTGTGTCTGTCGGAGGAGTCACTGTTGATCCCGCCAAGATCAAACATGTGGAAGAATGGGAAGCCCCAACCACTCAAACCCAAGTCCGTGCATTTCTCGGATTAGCGGGATATTACCGCAAGTTCGTTGAAGGGTTTTCAAGCATCGCAAGACCCATGACTCAATTGTTGAAGAAGGACAAGAAGTTTGAATGGACCGACAAATGTGAAGCCAGTTTCCAAGAGCTGAAGAAGAGATTGATTTCAACCCCAATATTGATCATGCCAGATATCAAGAAGCCATTTGATGTGTATTGTGATGCATCCAAGATTGGTCTCGGATGTGTATTGATGCAAGGAGCCAAATTCATCGCATATCTATCTCGACAACGGAAGCAGCATGAGCAGAACTACCCTAAAGTAAATTTTCACTCAGAAGGAGCTGAATATGAGGCAAAGCAGATGGATAGAGTTAATCAAGGATTATGACCTTGACATTCACTATCACCCCGACAAAGCCAACGTGGTAGCGGATGCTCTTAGTAGGTTGCCGTGTAGGTTAAACACCATGATCAAGGAGAAGCAACCAAGTTTGTATGAGGAGTTGGAGCATTTTAGGACTGAGCTAGTTAGCAAAGGATTATTAGCTAGCATTGAACTTCAACCCACTTTGATTAGCCAAATCAAGGATGCCCAGAAGGGAAATGAAAGTATCGACGGAATCAAACGTCGTATTGGTACAGGAAAGGTACCTGGATTCATCGAAGACAAAGAAGGAGTTCTATGGTACAAAGGACGTATCTGTGTGCCAGCAGATTCGGAGCTGTAGCAAGTTATCATGCAAGAAGCTCATGATACTCTTTATTCTATCCACCCCGGAGGAACGAAGATGTATCAAGATTTGAAAGAGCAATTTTGGTGGCACAAGATGAAGAGAGAAATCGGAAGCTACATCACCAAGTGTGATATCTATCAGAGAGTCAAAGCGAAACATCAGAGACCCGCAGGACTGTTGCAACCATTGCAGATTCCGGAATGGAAATGGGATTCCGTCGGAATGGACTTTATCACCGGTTTGCCTACTTCTAGTAGGGGAAATGACTCTATATGGGTCATCGTTGATAGATTGTCCAAGGTAGCTCTTTTTTATACCTATCAAGAGAACCTACCAGAGTTCGAAGCTAGCAGAGTTGTACATTGCTAGAATCGCCCGTTTGCATGGAACCCCCAAGGCCATAGTGCCGGATCGAGGAACCCGATTTACCTCGAGATTTTGGCAGAAAGTCCAAGAAGGATTAGGAACCAAGTTGAATTTCAGCACAACTTATCACCCGCAAACTGATGGACAGACTGAAAGAGTCAACCAAATCTTAGAGGATATGTTGAGAGCTTGTGTGTTAGAATATGGATCAAAATGGGAAGATTGTCTGCCTTTCGCAGAATTCTCCTACAACAACAGTTATCAAGCCAGTTTGCAAATTGCAAGATTTGAGTTCCTATACGGAAGAAAATGTTGTACCCCTTTGAATTGGTCACAAGTAGGCGAGAGTCAGATTTTCGGAACCGACATTCTCCGAGAAGCTGAAGAGAAGGTTCACAAAGTCAGTGAGCACCTCAAGACCGCCCAGTCCAGACAGAAGAGTTATGCTGACAAGAGAAGGATAGACCTGACTTTCAATGTCAGAGATTTTGTATATCTCAAGGTTTCGCCATTGAAGGGAACACAATGTTTTAGTCTGAAAGGAAAGTTAGCCCCCAGATATATCGGACCCTTCAAGATTCTGAATCACCGAGGATAAGTATCGTATCAACTGGAACTGCCTGAAGAGATGACAGCCATCCACAATGTGTTCCATATCTCGTTACTTCGCAAATGCCTAGAAGTGCCGGAGAAGACCGAAGTTTTTAAGAACATCGATCACCGAGCTGTTGATATCAACAAGGATGTGACGTATTGTGAAGTGCCCATCCGTATCTTGGAGGAAGCCTACAGAACCACCAGAACGCTGAGTATCAAATTTCTCAAGATTCAATGGAGCAACCATACCGAAGAAGAAGCCACTTGGGAGCGAGAAGATTATATTAGGACTGAGTTCCCGGATCTCTTTAGTTCCTAGTTTTCTTTCTTCAATCTCGGGACGAGATTTTGTTTAAGGGGGAGGGTTTGTAACATCCCAAAACTTTAATCCAAGTGATCAAGATCAAAACTACCCAATTTAGGGTTAACAAAAACTTTTTCCATTTAAAATATTTAAGCATGCATATGGGTGATGCATTTAAATAGGAGTTGTTTTGAAATGCCATGATTGTGTGTTCTAATGGTTGTAAAATGGTTCTATGATGAATGTCACATCATCTAGATCATTCCCAAGCAAAACCAAAGAAAAATAAATAAAAAAGAATTAAATAAAGGAAATGGTCACTTTTGCCATTTTAATCACCTAGCCCACTTTGGGTGTTCCTAGCACTCAAATTCCAACAGAAACAATTGTGGATCTTTGCACCCCTTGCTAGTACAAGTAGTGATGTACCAAGGCCAACTTTGTGATCTCCCAAAAACATTCGAACTCTAATTTTAAATGACATTTGAAAATGGAATCTAGTTCATATGTATAGATCACTCTATTTCAAAAACCATCCAAATGAATTCCATTTGACAAATCCTAGCAACCGCAAATGTTTAAGCATGTAACAAACCACTCCACCAAAAATCTCTGAAAAATTCAAAAGTTTTCTTCATGCGGCCATTTAATCAAACACTTGGCATGCACTGATCACACTTTAGATTAGACTCACTGTTTCTACAGGGTTTTTCCACCCATTTGCACCCCATTTACTCCCTCTATCCCTCCTAGCTCTAACCAGGCCGAAACCAACCCATCCCCTAGTCCCTAGCGCCAGTACCATGCCACTCCGAGGCCATGCTCGCCAACCAACGCTGCCAACGCCGCAGGAGACCACCAACCCCTCTCCGCCGCTCCAGGAAGGTAGGTGCCACCTCACCGCCGTCCACGGTCCACCCCACGCCAGAGCACGCCACAGTGCCATCACCTCCAGCACACCACACGCCGCGCCTCGACACCAAACCGTGCGCACCGCTCCGCCTTGACCACCTCAACCTGCCAGACACGCCCTTGAACCTCCGCTCGCTCCACAATCATCGAGAACCGCGTCGAGCACCGCCCCTGTCTCCTAGAGTGCACGACGCTCCCGACCGTTAGACACCACCCCTAGCATCGCCATAAAGCCATAGAGGACCACCAGGAGGCAAGCCATCATCCGCCTACGCCGCCCATGCCGATAGCACCCTGTATCATCATCACCGACGAGCTCGTCGTCGCCCTCTCGGTCCCCTCCTCGAGCCTATATAAGGAGGCCTTACCCAGCCTCAATTGCCACACCATTCAACTACCCTCTCACCACTAGTACTTCCCCACCTCTCGCTGGAGCAGCTCGAGCAGCCAGTCGCCGGAATTGAGCCGGAGACAGCCGCAGCAGAGGAGGAGATGTTGCCGTCGATTTCGTCCACCCCAGCCTCTACCGTGACTTTGCATGAGCTCGCTGCCGTCTCCTCGTTCGTTTGCCTGCCTCGCCGCACTCGCTGGAGCCCTGGTACGCCCTCACAACACCCCCACTGAGCCGCTAGGGTTCAGTCTCACCGGCGACGACTCCGTCGTCGACGACAACCGTGAGCCATTGATCTAGTTCTAATCGTGCGGTCCATATCGCCCCGTACCGCTTCACGTGAGATGTATCGCTGACATGTGGACCCCTCCTGTCAGCTGTCCTCTACACCGCGAAGTGAATCTGGGCCGGCCCAATTAGTTTCCCGCGCTGGCCCTGTGATTCAAATTAGGATTTTTCTTTTTAGACTTAGACTTAGTTCTGTCCCTTAGTTTGAAAATCAATTCAGGGAGTTTTACAAATCCAAATTGAATGATTCCAATTTTGTTGGAAAGATAATGAAAATCTCTATCCAAGCCCGTTGTATTTAAATCATTTAGAGTTAGAGATCGCTCCTAGTAAAGATAACAAGACATAAGCTTTTGCACATTCAAACATTTTTCTAAAATCAACCATAATAGCTTTTGAGTTGATTCCAACTCTCAAAAATCACATTTAACGATACCTATCTGAAAATGTAATAATATTAAGGCTTGCATGCAGTGACTTTGGACTAGTACCAAAATAATGCTATATAGGCATTTCTAGTCACTTTAAATCATTAATTATTAAACTCAAACTTATTAAAATGTGATCCAACATTTAAATCACATTCCCATATATTAGAATATGTGGTGATGACATGTGTCCATATGATCCTATATTTTAATTGGTTAATATTAAATCTTAGTTAATTTCAATGAGTAGAAATTACTTTTCTCAAACAAAATAAATGAAACTATTTCATTAAACCTTATGATGTTTGTGATGATCTAGATCATCAAATGTGTGCCTTAGTGTGCTAAGTAGACTAGTTAAGTATTGTTTAGTGATTGTGCATTCCGTATGTATTTATAGACGATAGTATCGACCAAGTCTACGAGGAGGAGGAGTTCTACCAAGAGGATGAGGAAGAGAATTTCAACCACTTCACCAACCAAGGCAAGCTAACACTTGCAAGTATTATACCTAGCAAGCTATTATTGGAAAGCTAACCATTTCAAGCTAGATAATCTAAGAAAATGCATTAGGCATGCTTTGGTTATACTCTTTGACTTATACCTACTCCAAGTTTTAATTACAAGCTTTACTTTCTTTTACTTTACCAAAGTCCTTTACCTTGTTTATAGGTAGCATAAAGAGTATAAAACTTGGCCTATCTAGTTAGACTTAGATGTCATTCCATGGCATGAGATTGATCTTAGCATCCCACCTTAGTGAACACTCTTAACTTACTAGTTTAGAGCTAAACCAAAACTTGATCACTTTAGATGGGAATACTTAGTGAAAATGACTTGTGAAAACCTTGGAATGATGAGTCATTCCATTGAGATGTTTTGACATGTGTTGAGAAACACAAATGGTTTATGATGATGATGAAAATGTTGAGGCATGAGCGTTATCCCTTTTACAAAAACTGATGGTTGGGTTCGGATGCGATACCATTCCAATTTTACCAGACAACCATAATACCTGAATTGGGTAAAGTTAGCCGGAAGTTTATATGCATTATTATTAGTTCCCTCGCGGGAGAGGTTTGAGTTGAGGCTACCTCTCAATGTTGTCCACCTATGCAGTGCACATGATGACAGATGGTCATGGCTGGGAGGCCATACTCATAGGAGAGGTGCTTATACTAGAGTGTGTAAAGGAAAGGTTATGTTTGATTATCTACATACTAAGTATGATGATTCAGGGTTATCCCTGATAGATGTATCGAATTTTGTGGTGAAAGTGTACCACCTCTGAGAGTGTCAAACTATTCGAATAGCCGCGTCCGCGGTTATGGACAGTTGGAGTGTCCATACTGTTCCGTTGTCAAATGTTTTCAAAATGACTTATGAAATGAATTGTGACATGACTTGACCACAACATGGTTGTGACTATGACACTAAGTTCCCACTTAGGTGATTATAAACTTTATTTTATCTTTCTTTGTTTCTGAACTCATCTTAGGTTTCAAACTTAACTTTACAAATAAACTTAGAACTTAGCATTCCTACTAGAACTACATTACCTGTTAGTGATAGTTTTGCGAGTACTTAAAGAGTACTCATGGATTTGTCCCTTGACTATTCCTATGTCCAGACTATGAGGAGGACTACCGTAAAGGAGGACAGCAGGATGGCTACGACAACTAGGATCATCTCCCATCGTCAGCATTGCTTGTGACACTGAAGATGGAGCCCACCGCTACGCTATTTATTCCATTACTTGTTTGTACTAAGGCTGGATCATGAGATTCTTTATTTGTGTAAGACCTTATTATGGTTTGTAATGGATGATGTACTGTGATATCCAATCTGTTATGTCTCGCAAAAATGGTAATCATGGGATTGCGATGTATGGCCTAACATGCATCTAGGATGAAAAATCCGGGTGTTGACACAAACCATGTTTACATACATATATATTGGACCAACATGTTGTGCCAACGATTCCCATTTATGAGTTTTCAAACTTCCCAGCTAATTCTTCCCATTAGAATGACTTTATGTCTATTTATTGAAATTAGGTCAAATTTGAAACTCTAAGTACTTCTAAATTGCACGCGAGTACAACGGTCGTGCACACTAGCTTACGACTCCTAGGAGCACGCGAGTGTGTAGGTGTAGGATGATACTAGTAGTAGTAGTAGTAGTAGTAGTAGTAGTAGTAGTAGTAGTAGTAGTAGTAGTATCATAACCTCATTGTATTTATTTATCCCAAAATCTAAGAAGAAAATGTGCGCTCCCTGGTCCCTCAAGCCACACGCAAATGCAGGGCATTTTCCATTTTTTGCATGGCATTTTCCGTTTTTCAATTTCACTTTTTGGCTGTGCCCTTGGATGCTCACCATTTGGCCGAATGGGGTGTATGCTCCGTGGAGCTGAAAACCTCATGTTCTCTCAATAGCATGGTCATTAATTATTGAGGTATATACGTTTTTAGTCCCACAACTTGCACCGTGGGAGTGTTTTAGTCCCACATCTTGCAAAGTGAGCAACACTAGCCCCACAACTGGTAACCAAGAACATTTTAGTCCAATTCAATCGAATTTCCGTGATTTTGTCCGAATTGGTCATAACTAATTCTGGAAGTGACATGTGGCATCATAATTTTTGCAAAATGGCCCCTCTGTATTTTCTGCCTGTCAGTTGTAACCTTGGTACGACTTGATAGGAGGATCTGAATAAGAAAACAAATAAGAAAAACTACCAATACATTGTAGGGTATCGAACTGATTACCTGCGCTACTGAAGAAATCAACCTTGCCACTACAACATGTACACAAAAGTGATTAACTGAAGAGCGCTCTGGCTAATGTGTTCTTTATTTTGGATATTCAAAAATATGTGTTCTGGGCTACAATAACAACTCAACTTTATTCCTTTTCATTTTTGCGAATAAGAAAAAACTCAAGTTTATTCTAGACACTGCAGCTAGCTACTATGTTAACGACAAAGCTATACAATTGATATTATGGACCGTGCCAACATAGACGTGAGCATTTTTTGTGTTCGTATGTGCTTTTTTATTATATAAATAATTACTTCTCCCCAAGTACTCCTCATCTGGCATATTTACGTCCTCTCAAGTACTCCTTGTCTCACATAAGTAGTCATGGGCATCTACCGGCATAGTGGCTTGTGGGTGTGTGTGTCGTTGTACAAAAGTGTTAAGTTCGAATCCATTCTCCTCTTAGAGATTTAACTATTTTATTTGTACATCTACTAATAGGTGGCCCACTTATCAGTCCTCATAGGGACACAAATGACAAAAAAATAGAGGGGTCATTTAAAAAAATCAACATCATTTGCGGACAAATTAAGTCAAATTCACTAAAATTCCATTAAATTGGACTAAAATGCTCTCGAAATATAAGTTGTGGGACTAGTATTGCTCATTTTTCAATATGTGGGACTAAAACGCTCTCGTGGTGCAAGATGTGGGACTAAAGGTGTATATACCTCTTAATTATTTTATAGCCTCAATTGCTAGGCTGGTGGACCAATTAATGCTCCTAGTTTTGCTCAATTACTCCTCTAGTTGACCGTAAAATATGAACCACCACGTCGTGTAATGCTCCTGGCCGATCATGTTTTTAAAACAGGAGTGCATCCATTGGCTTGCATGTTTTCAATTAGATGTGGTGGCCACGTGCATTGGCTAGATTTTAGGATTACTACTGCATGCAATAACTAGCTATAAAGCGAGTAGGTGAAGTTAATTCTCCGAACTAGTAGTACTACTCTAGCCTAGTAATACGGAACACAGGGAGTACCTCAAGTGTGGTTGTATGAATGATCAGTTGATGTGACTCTCGGCCATGAATTCATGACCATATAGCCGTATGTTCTACCACCTTTTTTACTACTACTACTAGTAGTACACCAACTTCGAAGCATTTCCCGCCTAACCATTTCAAAAACTTTGAGCCAAAATCTCCCACCTAGGGAGTACCATTTTTATATTATTAATATTAGATGGACGCGAGCCAAATTCAAAATCTCAATCGAGTGGCAAAACTACACACCCACTTTGAAGCATATCCCGCCCCTCCGTTTCAAAAACTTTGAGGCACAATCTCCCACCAGGGGAGTACCATTTTTGTATTATTATCAGAAGATGGGTGCTAGTCAAATTCAAAATGTCAATAGAGCGCAAAACCGCACACCGAATTTGAAGCATTTCCCGCCCCTCTGTTTCAAAAACTTTGAGGCAAAATCTCCTACCAGGGCAGTACCATTTTTGTATTATTATCATATGGGTGCTTGTCAAATTCAAATCTCAATCGAGCGGCTAAACCATACACTGACTTTGAAGCATTTTCCGCCCCTCAGTTTCAAAAACTTTGAGGCAAAATATCCCACCAGGGCAGTACCATTTTTATATTATTATTAGATGGACGGTCGCCAAATTCAATATCTCAATCAAGCGGCAAAATCACACACCAATCTTGAAGCATTTCCCGCCCCTCGGTTTCAAAAACTTTTGACTTCAAAATTCTGATTCTACCCATTGTTCTGACGCCCTATGGGCAAGCTAAAGTAGGTAGCTTGGGGGCACGATCATTATTTATGTTTCTGTTCACCTCCTTAGTCCGGATTCGTCTAGATTTTCCCGCTAGTCCTTCCAAAAATCCCAGCCCACTCTCTCCCACGCCCTCACCTCCACGACCACCACACGCACCGACCGACAGCAATTCCATGGCAGCTGGACCCGCTTGAGCGGCGGTCTCGTGCACCGCCGTGGAGCCACTTCACCGATTCTCACCCATCGGATCTGGTCCACCGGGTCTCTCTGTCACTGCACCGGAGCTGCGGTGTCATTCACCATGCTGATGGCGTCATCGACCACCTAAGCTCTGCTTCTCGACCACCGAAAGCTACCCAACCGTACCGGATCCGCTTCACCGGTGTACACTGGATGTGATCTAATTCAGGGAGTTCCATGTCTACCGCTCTAGCCTAGCTGCTCGGCCGTTGCCGTTCACTGCACTGGATTTGCCTCAGCGACGCTCTCGCCCACCGCGCTCAAGCCGGCATCGACCGCCCAAGATCTGCTTCCCCGACGCCAACAACCACCACAATTGCAGCACCCTCGGTGACTTGGACGTCACCCGCACGGTATCGATGATGCTTAAACGCCTCTGCGACCAAGGTTAACTAAATCTACAACCTTTTTTTGTTTTGTCATCAGTATAACATGTTCAAGTATGTCGTAGTGAACTGCATTTTTGTCATCGTGCTCGTACATACAAGTCAGTGGGCATGCCTGTTCTTCATGCTAGTACATACAAGGTCATTAGACATGTTGGGTTGCATTCGCTGCTCTACAAATTTCAAGTCATGGACATGTCTATTATTTTGTCATACGCATGTTCTTAGCTACTCCATACAATAGTAATTGCCTTTTACCGTGTAATTCTTGCAAAATCTGAAGTCAGTGGAAAATATTACTGTGGATTCCCTGCTCTATAGTTGCTAAATCTATCTGGTTCGTCCTAAGATCAGTTCCTGCTATTATTTCCTCCTTGCCATCGTTTTGCTATCCCGTAGTAGCCGTTTAAACTCTTCGTACTAATTCAATTATAATTTTGTTGTTGCCATCTGCTTCTTCAAAAGCAGCATCACTAACTATTTCCTTTTTCTTGCATATAGGTCAAAATGGAACAATGAACATGTTGGTTTGTATAGCCTATTCTACAGGTTCACAAGGGATGCCATTAATTCCTTATTTGGTGCTGGTTCATCCTGACAACGGCATAACTGTCCTCTACTATGTAGTTCACTCGTGCTTTGCATTCCTGCTCTAGAAGTTCTCTTATGATGCAATTATAATTTCTATCTAGTTGATTCTTAGCTATGATAGTAACTACATGCCATTGGGTAGCTCACCGGAAATTCTGAGTCACCCACCGACTATGCATTCTAGGAGATGCCACTGCTTCCATATATATTTGCTGAAATGACATTGCTTGTTTATATTTGCTGAAATTCTAAGAAACACTTTGTTTGATTGCTCATTTCATTTTAGGCACACTTGTCTAATGCTTGTTTGTCCTGCTCTACAGGTTCACGAGCGACGCCATTATATCTTGCATCTGGTTCTGGGTATGGTTCGTCCTAAGTCACGACATAACTATCCTCTATAATATATAGTTCATTCGTGGTTTGCATTCCTGCTCTACAAGTTCTTGTATGATGCGGTTATAATTTCTATCTGGTTCATTCTTCACTATGACAGTAACTGCATGTCATTTTGTGTCTCAGTGCAAATTCCGAGTCACCCGACATCTCTTGCATTTTAGGGTATCGAACTCCTTCCATATATATTTGTTGAAATGACCTAGCTAGTTTATTTTTGCTGAAATTCTAAGCCACACACACACTTTTTTTGATTGCTCGTTTCACGTTAGGCACACTTGTTTAATGCATGCTTGCTTGTCTTGTTTGTTTGACGTGTTGGTCAATAATTGAACCATTGACCAATTGTAAACTCCAGATCATAGCTCATGGCATATCAGTCAAATGAGTAGTTTGTCTTGTTTGATGTATTAACTTGTTATTACTTAGTTTCAGGGTGCAATTATTGCTATCACCACCAAAGAGGGGGCTGTTGTTGGGGATCGGTGCGGAAAACAAAAAATTTCCTACTATGTAACCCAGAACCTGCCTAGGATCTATCTATGTAGTAATGCGGTAACGGCCGGAGCGTATAGAATACATACCCTTGTAGACCGTACGCGGTTAACGTTCTGCGAGGAACGTGGTTGAAGTACTCGTACTCGAAGCCGACCTCAAGGTCGCAAAGCTCCTCGCAGGTCACTCGTTGCTCCTTCTTGATCTTCATCGTGCAACAGCTCCAGCTCACGACATTTAAGCGCCCCAAGTGTTGTGCCTCGTGTCTTCGTACACATCCAGTGCATGATGAGACCTCCGGCTCCCTGATCCCGCCGGGAGTGCAGAAGTTGATATCCGGCTAGGAATCCCTGCAACGCAACGGCGTACTGTAGGTGTGCCTTGATCGCACAACCCAGACTTGGGGCCATGGTCACAAGGGCTAGAGAGAGAGGGAAGGAGGAAGTCAACCAAAGGACTTCTCCAATTAATGGTGTTTAATCCCACCCATGGGCACCCCTTTATATAGGCGGAGGGGGTGTGCCCTCCCCATTGGGTTAGCCATGTGGAACTAATTGATAAAGGAAAATATCAGGTATTTTTGTCTTGGCCAGATGGGCCAAAAGCCAGCCCAATAGCCAAAACAGAAAAAATTCAATAAAAGGAAAAAGAGGAGGGCAGCCGGGTGGGCTGGCGACCCCCACCGCGGCCTAGAGCAGCTGCCTGTGCTGGCAGCCAGCAATAGCGGTCGAGCAGGCCCCGGGTGGGCCAACTCCTGCGTGCACATGGCCTCACACGGACTACAGCCCCTGGCGCCCGGGTGGGCCAGCCCGGTGTGGCGGCCCGCGAAAGCCAGTAGAGGGGCGAGCCCGGGTGGGCCGGCACCGCGCGGCCGTGACCCAGTTGCACGCTGTTGTTTTCCTTTTTCTTTTTCTTTTTCTTTTTCCTTTTCCTTTTTCATTTTCTGCAGTTTTATTTCTAGGCTATTTCCCTCCAGGGATTTGGCCTAATATAAAAGTTTCTTTTATAAATCTTAATTTAAATATTATTTAGAATATATTAATTCACAATTAACCTATAATAAATATATATTTAAATTCCCATTTATCTAAAAACACGTTTCTGGTCTTTTCCTTTATTCTTTCTCCGAACAACTTCGGATCTCTCTGCAGAACGATTCCGGCTTTCTCTCTTTCTCTACCGTGATTCTGTCTTACGAATGATCGCTCTCATCGTACCCTTAAGTGTATCCTCTCACGGCTCGGGAATGCTCTATACATGATATGTATCAATGATCAACAGAGGGACCAGGGATGTCCATGTGACCCCTATGCATTCCTGATGACAATGTCGTTTGAACCGTCTAAATGTAGCATCCTCTTCCTTTTGTTTCTTGATACAACTTGTCCGAGATCCGATCATTGGTATCCCATACCTTGTTCAATCTCGTTCACAACAAGTTAAGTTTTCTTGTTACCGTGATATTACATCCCCGTGACCTAGTCACACGTTGCAACATTTATGGATGTAATCTCACCAAACCGGCCGTATGTATCTTTATCCGTCATGTGGGTGAACAAATCCCGGTCTTGCAGTCACATGTCATCTACTGTTCCTTCGGAATACCCAACGTACACCTTTATGGACACTGTATTTCCAGATGACGGTTGATGCAGTCTAAGCAGCCTAGGGAAACAATGAGTAATATGAGCTCACGGTCTAAGGAGAAGGAGTCTAGGTGTAGTTGTTGCAACAATGAACTAGATGACTTGATCGTGCTGCGATCCTTCGAGGAATGTCCAATCACATCATTCTCCAATGATATGATCTTGTTGTTAGTCGGCATAAATTCCCATGATCTTGAAACCCAGATCATCTTCGTGACCAACGAACTAGTATAAATAGAGGCTACTAGGGACTTGGTTGTTTCATACCACACATGTACCAATGTTTCTACTTGGCACAGTTCTAGCATAGTATGAAACTATTATAAACTAATTGAGATATGACAATAAAAACCTATTTATTATTTGCCTCTATGGCATATCTCCTTCAGTCTCCCACTTGCACTAGAGTACAAATAACCTAGCTTGCAGTTTACTCATATAAACCATATACCATATGTGTTTACAGATCATGCATGCTCATGGGAAACGTCATGTCCATGTTCTGTTTTACCAGATCATTATGTCTTTTGCAAATCGTTAATGTCTTCCTAATTTTGACATTCACTCCATTATCGTATAATGGGTCAAAGTATTTTTTAGCAACAAAGTGAGACTTTGTTTCTGGTGCTTATGATGACGGTCGTTTTCACCGTTGTCATCTAAACTTTGAAACACACTTTGCTATCCTTTGTGTATATACTATAGTCATGGCAGCAGAACGAGGCCAGATTCTAGGAGCTTACAGTGACGTTAGATCAACATCGAGGGCTTTCTCATGGGCATTGGGCCCTGGGACACATCATTCTACGTTAAAAGCGAACTAGCCCCGCCATAACATTATACATCACATCAGATGTAGCCTTTATACTTCTATATCTATGTAGATCCTAGGCATGAAATGCATCTATGCCACTTACATTGCTTCTTGCTACTTAAGTATAAACTTAATTCTGGTTCAGTGATCAACTCATGAATCACTTAAATACATGTTCTTATCGTTAAGAATTTGTCCTACCGACCAGAACCTCGGGTCACATTACGTCGAGTATACAACATGGTTGTATGGAAGAACCTATGACTGAGGCATAGGAGATGCAACGCATCTCTTTCTTTCAACCATAGTTGCAATACTAACTCAATGCTTCATATAGTAAGAACTACTTTCTCACCTTGTTCCATTCTGAGCTTCTTCAGAATCCTGCTTAGGACATTCTGAACATCTTTCAGAATCAAGTCTAGGAAGCATTCGACATTAAGTGTTTATTAAACTCACCAATCTATCTTGATAGATCTTTTGTTTAATAACTTCAACTTCATCCTAACTTAAATACTATTAACACCAATCACATCATTCACATATGTCGTTTACATATTCCAGAATGATTTCACGCTCCCACTCAAATATGACATTCATGTTTGAGATCCAGGGATTTTACTTATCTCCCACTCAAAATCTAGGTCCTCTCAATAATCTTGGACATTCCAAAATTCTGTCATCATCATCAAATCGAGAATTCCACTAACGAGATTTCAATGACCATTGATTTCTCGTACTTAGGTCCATCACGCTTCTTTGTATTTCGTAGGTATGTCTTGTTCAAAACATGACAAGTGAATCAACAATACAATTCCACAAAATTGTAGAATATATAGTTGAATCCTACTTTATTTTGTAAAAGTATTCACTAAAACATTATGATCATTATCATTGGTTTCTCCTCTATATGTAGAGTTTGGATTCACGAAACAAATTCCGCTGTGCGACTCAACAATTCAGAGGCAAGGTCAAATACCTTGTTTTGATGTTTTACTTTCTTCCACCTGTATCTTCATCAAGACATGTCAACTTAGGACAACAGCAGGTTTGCCCCTTGTGGAAGATGCATTCATAGCTTCCTAAGAATGCTCTACAAAGACTTGTTTATTTGCCTGGATTTCGACTTATCGAAATCTCCAAAAACTCGAACGTGTCATAACACTTATGGTGTTGTTTCCACGAATCTTTCGATGTTCCTTTGTCTTTTCAAATGAGTGTTTGCTTATTTTGATCTCTAACTCTAAATGACAACTATAACCCCGATAAGGGATAATATTATACCATATGTATCTAATACATAATGATTATGATGTTTAGACATTTCAACATAGTTTGAATTCGTCCAATCATCATAATTTCTGAAAAATCTTTCACAAGTTCCTTTTATGCTAAACTTAACTTGAATACTTTAGTCATGTCGATCAAATCGAAGAGACTTGTTAATTCAATATCCTCTTTGTTGTGAACTCATTTGAACAATTCAAATCGTTTCAAACTTCATGTTTCATTAAGTAAATACACTTATTCACTTAAGTCCACAATTAACTAATGATTTCCACTATTTGTTGAAAATATGATATATCACTATGTATAAGATTCAACATTTCTTCGCATATCACCGTTTTACCAGAATGCGGAGTTTTAGTCATTCTGCCCAAGAGGCATGGTTTTGCAAAGTCTCTATATTATCTAGGACCCCGATCTTTCATAAAGAACCTGCAATAACCAAAATGACTTAAACTATAGTGTCATTTCATTATTAAACTTTGGATATGTTTTAGCATTCTAATCCTTTTATAAATGTTTAAACTATTATCATTAACATAGTGATGAGAATAACTTGTTTGTAATCGTAATGTGACCATAAGGTATTGTTCATAAGAATAGTACAAACTGTTTGTAACTTGTTCATATGAATAATCGTCTTGCCAAAAGCAAAACACATAAACTAGGATTACAAATCTATATTCAAGTCCACTAATCCAAATGATAAACTTTAAGGGAAGAGGTGATGTCGGCCATCAACTGTTTTGCTTGCCGTCATCAAGTCACGCTGCCTCAAAACCAGCAATTCTCAAGTAGATCCTCCTGTTTTCACAAAATAGGACAAGTATCAAATACTTTGAAAACTGCAACGAGTTTTGCAAGAACCACATTTATAATTTGTATATCTTACATATACCTTTTCATCCATGACCTCCATTTGCAATCAAGCCCTTCTAAGAGTTGTCAACTCTAATGCAAGATCACTAAGTGTTTTTCCAAACAAGCTCTTTTCATCCATGATGGAGGAAAACCCATCCAACGGCTCATACTCTATGTTCCTTATTCTGTAGAATACAAAATGTATCCCAACTCTCCATCGAATGGAGCATGGCTTGTTGGATGATTATGGAGAAAACACAAGCATCCCGAAGTCATTGAATTATCTCCTAATGGTTATTGTATCAAGAAGAGAAGATCACCTTTTACGAGGATATCCCTCAGGCATGGGTATTAATCTATGAAGTTGGAGCCTTTTGCTAAGTTCCATATTCAGCAATATATTCCCATGGTCACAAAGGACCTCAATGGGATAGGCCAAGGTCTACTAAGATATTTGCAAACAGACATCTAGACTAAGTTTATAATAAGAGATCAATTATAATTGGTCTCCACTAAAATTGTCATCCCCTGGACGATTTTAGTGATCGCATGATCCCTATCCTCTGCACCTCCCCCGACCATCACGGCCATCAGTGCATTATCAAAGGTAGACATTTACCAATGCCAATCACACCATCCATGTGACTCATGCTTGATATTTTGATCTCTTGTGTTCCGAGGCCATGTCTATACATGCTAGGCTCGCCAAATCTAACTTGTGTGTATTCGATGTGCAACATGGCTTACACCCACTGGAACATAGATATGTCTGACCCCCGATCATCACGGCCGGCCTCCTACCAAAGAACTTTCATGGTGGTGCACACACAAGGGGAACACGGAGCATTGGAATTAAATAGGGATTATCTTATTTGCTACCGTTGAGTATGTAAATACTAGCACACAATAACATGTAAAACAGGTATCAACATCATATGTATAATGTGATATGATATGGTCTTTCTTGCGCCTTGATCTCCATCGAGCGCTCCGGCATGATTTCCATCTTGCCCTTGGTTTGACGCCAAGTCCACGACGCCTCCACTAGGTCGTTCATCGGAACGATGACTATTACTATACTTCTTAGTAACAGAAAAGTAAACTACTTTACCTTCGTAATGACCATTGCCATATCATATTCACATGCCCCCTGCAAAATAAAGTTAGATGCCTCTCCTTTATCTATTGCAAGTTTTACGTGGTTGTTAGGGATCTCGTACTAGAACCGTTTCTAAAATACGAACTTTCTAACCACAACATGGATCCGACAGTTGTGTCTACTACACCCCTTTCGGGGCCCTCTGTTGTAAATGCTATATCAACTATCGAATGAGAGACAGACACCCGCTAGCCACTTATACGGTACAAGCCGTATGTTGAGCGTGGAATCAGTCTCGTGTACGAATACGCGTAAGGTCGGTCCGGGCCGCTTCATCAAACAATACCGCGATATAAACAAGTACACGTTAGAGGGTAACAACTAAGGAATCAATGCCTGCACAATACTTGTGCGTACTGGCCGTACAGCACTCCTATGCATAGATCGGCTCTGATACCACTGCTAGGGATCGGTGCGGAAAACAAAAAAATTCCTACGATGTAACCCCAGAAACTGCCTAGGATCTATCTATGTAGTAATGCGGTAATGGCCGGAGCGTATAGAATACATACCCTTATAGACCGTACGTGGTTAACGTTCCGCGGGGAACGTGGTTGAAGTAGTCGTACTCGAAGCCGACCTCAAGGTCGCGAAGCTCCTCGTAGGTCACCCCTTGCTCCTTCTTGATCTTCATCATGCAACAGCTCCAGCTCACGACATTTAAGCGCCCCAAGTGTTGCGCCTCGTGTCTTCGTACACATCTGGTGCACGATGAGACCTCCGGCTCCTCGATCCCACCGGGAGTGCGGAAGTTGATATCGGCTAGGAATCCCTGCAGCGCAACGGCGTGTTGTAGGTGTGCCTTGATTGCACAACCTAGACTTGGGGCCATGGTCACAAGTGCTAGAGAGAGAGAGAGAGGGAAGGAGGAAGTCAACCAAAGGACTTCTCCAATTGATGGTGTTTAATCCCACCCAGGGGTACCCATTTATATAGGCGGAGGGGGTGTGCCCTCCCCATTGGGTTAGCCACGTGGGACTAATTGATAAAGGAAAATATCAGGTATTTTCGTCTTGGTCGGATGGGCCAAAAGCCAGCCTAATAGCCAAAATAGAAAACAGCCAATAAAAGGAAAAAAGGGGAGGGTAGCCGGGTGGGCCGGCGACCCCCACCGCGGCCTAGAGCAGCTTCCTGTGTTGGCAGCCAGCAGCAGAGGTCGAGCAGGACCCGGGTGGGCCAGCTCCCGCGTTGTAAGATCTCACCATAATAAGGTAAGATCCCTGTGACTACAGTGCTAGTCCCTGGATCGAAATGCTAGCACCCACGGTTTAAGATAAAGTACACAGAAACAAAGGTCATTATTACATCGCATGTCCAGGAATATAATAGTTCTTACAACTCACTTAGCCCAAGGCTAACATTAATCAAGGTTCACAAGACATAGTATAATAATAGAGTCTTTTGTCTTCATACGCCATAGGCAAACATGTCGAGTGTAGACCCGCAACCCTACTCATCATCAGAGTATCCTGCAACATAATAAGTTACAGCCACAAGGGTCAATACATTTGGAATTGTATTGGCAAGTGATACCATAGTTACTTAGTATAATCCAACAACTACATGAATATATGGCTAAGTGTGGTTTTGGCTGTCTTTGGTAAAAGCAAGGTTTTATCTCATAGTTTTTGAAGAGTAGGTTTTCTCTTTCAAAACACTAAGGTACCATTGATAGACATCAATGAACCTATACCCTTGTTCACCCACAAGTTTTAACTTAGAGAAATTTGGATGAGGAGATTATTGAACTGCTTCACTGTCTTGATGCTCAGAAATTGTCCATAACCGGGGACATGGCTAAGTACTTAGTTTTACCCTCTCGAGAGGTGGTGCACTTTCCCCACAAGACTCGACATGCATCGAGACGAGACTTTTCAGAAGCAATCCCTCAGACCACCACGGACGCGTTCCATCCTATCACATCTACCACCCTCTGTCTGTCTGGCTGAGTTCTTGCAACTTAGTCGGTCAAGGCAGAGCCCATATGCCATGTGGCTGCACTAAAAGCTTCACGACAAGAACGTCTCCAATATCTTTGTTCTTGGCTGGCCGTCCACAAGTGCGATACACCAGCTGACCATAGACATGGCCCCTGAGTAACCACTCAACATAATCCAAGCAAGTCCCATTCCACCCAGGTGTTTCATTAACATTAGTTGTTTTCTTAGTCAAACAAAATAATATCCTTCCATACTATCTTGATATGAATTTCCACCCACGAATTCTAATATCATGGGTAAGCACTCTAGCATACGATGTCTTTCAACTAGGAAATACTACCAAGATATAATATATAGGATAGCATAACATAGTAACATATAAATATTCCTACCATGCTAAGATCTACAAAAATAGCACTAGTGCAATAGTGAAAATAATAGGACATAAGATGAAATATCACTTGCCTTGGTAGCTAGGGGAATAGGTACAATCATCATAGCAACAAACTTCACAATCCACACCATCTACACAAACAATAAACCAACAACAATAATACAATCAATATAGCATTACAAAAATATGAATGCATGCAAAATGCAATGATATGAACAAAACTCTAAAACTTACAGAGTCTACAGTACAGAGGTTAAAATGCTCTATCTAAAGGCATAAGAAATACCTAACAACAATTTATGGAGTAATTTTTATGAGCAAAATACTCCTAAAAAGGTTCTGCCTATAACTCCAATTTTTCAGAAGAAAAAGTGGGAAACAAGGCCTCGACAATAAAGGTCTCATTTTTTTGAATCCATAGACACCAAATTTGCATTTTTCTGATTTGTGGATCAAAATTTATTGAATTTCTCAGTTTAATATATATTCTGTCTATTTTTCTAATTAAACAGATGCCCTGGCCGACGTGGCACTTTCCTATTGGCCCGTACCGATTCGGTCGGATCGACCGCTGCGGGCCGTTAGATTTTAATTGGCCACGGACAAACCAGATCCGCACGTACCTGTTCAATTAGAGATCTAATCCTAGCTGCTGAAACTAGATCAAACAATGCTCAACGCATAGCCACGAACTGGCGGCGTTGATCCTCTGTGCGCGGCGGCGGCGCGTCAGACGGCGGTGTGCCGGCGATTCTAAAGGGGCAGGGGGTCCGTGGACTATTACCAGAGGTCGTGGCGGTCGAGGCGGTCTCGATGATGGCCATGGTGGAGGGAGAGGTGCTCTGCTTTGCTCCAGATTCCTCGCTGGAGTTCTGCCGACGGCGGAGCTCGCGTCTCCGAGACGGTGACGTTGATCTGGGGCTCGAGCAGGCAAAGGGAAGTGTCAGCGACGTGAGCCAGGTCCAACGCAAGCTAGGGGTGGTCACAGAGGGGCGGTGGGAACCCTTGACTTACCGGAAAAGTTGACGGACGGCGGCGGCAGA
The DNA here is from genome assembly GCA_910589775.1 of Avena eriantha. Classification (NCBI taxonomy): domain Eukaryota; kingdom Viridiplantae; phylum Streptophyta; class Magnoliopsida; order Poales; family Poaceae; genus Avena; species Avena eriantha. Next base: position 539,394,878 of record OU342742.1, read on the forward strand.
GGGAGTCGCCGGCGATGATCGTGACGATGGCCTGGTGCAAGTAAAAGTGGGCGGCCAGAGTTAAAAGATGCGCTAGAACCTAGTGAAGATGATAAAGAAGAGGGGAGGGCGCGTCGCGGTCGAGGCTCACCGGAATCGTCGTTGGAGTACCGTCGGTATGCGGTGGTTTGAGCTTCCAATTGGAGAGCCTCGGGGCTCTCTGGGGGTGGCGTCCATGAGGAAAATGAAGAGGAGGGAGAGGCGATTAAGAAGGAGGGGTTGGAGTGGAGATTAATTAGCGCAAATGCTCGAATTTACTCAAGTTTAATCGAGTTAGAAACTGAAGGGGGAGGGGAACGAGCTACTCATCTCGCGTAGAAGAAGATGAGGTGGAGGTTGACGTGGAGGTGGGGCCAGGGTGTAAGTGGGAGGGGGCGTGCAGGGGGACGGTGAGAAAAAGAAGGAGGAGGGGTGGCCTGGGTGGGCTGCTGGGCTGGATTGGGCCGAATAGGCCAGAAACTGCTGCTGCTGTATTTTTTCTCTCCCTTTTCTTTTTTCCTTTTAGTTTTTCTTTTCCTAGGTTTTGAATTTAGCAAAAGGGTTCCAAATTCTCTCAAAACTTCACCAAATTTTTGGAGGACAAACTAAATGCAATGCAACACATGCCTTGATGATATGAGTGTAATGATGATAGTTTTCAGATGAAAATTTTGGGATGTTACACGCGTGCACGTGGCCCAGCACGGCCTGCAGCCCCTGGCGCCTGGGTCGGCCAGCCCGGCATGGCGGCCCGCGAAAGCCAGCAGAGGGGCAAGCCCGGGTGGGCCGGCACCGCCCCCGCGGCCCAGCACGCTCAGCGCCCTATGTAGCAGCTGGCGGCTGGCGCCCGGGTGGGCCGGCTCGTGCGGCCGCGGCCTAGTTGCACGCTGCTGTTTTCCTTTTTCTTTTTCTTTTTCCTTTTTCTTTTTCTGCAGTTTTATTTCTAGGCTATTTCCCTCCGGGGATTTGGCCTAATATAAAAGTTGCTTTTATAAATCTTAATTTAAATATTATTTAGAATATACTAATTCACAATTAACATATAATAAATATATATTTAAATTCCCATTTATCCGAAAACACTTTTCTGGTCTTTTCCTTTATTCTTTCTCCGAACAACTTCGGATCTCTCTGCATAACAATTCCAGCTTTCTCTCTTTCTCTACCGTGATTCCGTCTTACGAATGATTACTCTCGTCGTACCCTTAAGTGTATCCTCTCGCGGCTCGGGAATGCTCTAGACATGATCTGTATCAATGATCAACAGAGGGACCAGGGATGTCCATGTGACCCCTATGCATTCCTGATGACAACGTCGTTTGAACCATCTAAATGTTGCATCCTCTTCCTTTTGTTTCTTGATACAACTTGTCCGAGATCCGATCATTGGTATCCCATACCTTATTAAATCTCGTTCACAACAAGTTATGTTTTCTTGTTACCGTGATATTACATCCCCGTGACCTAGTCACATGTTGCAACATTTATGGATGTAATCTCACCAAGCCGGCCATATGTATCTTTACCCATCATGTGGGTGAACAAATCCCAGTCTTGCAGTCACATGTCATCTACTGTTCCTTCGGAATACCCAACGTACACTTTTATGGCCACCGTATTACCAGATGACGGTTGATGCAGTCTAAGCAGTCTAGAGAAACAGTGAGTAATATGAGCTCACAGTCTAAGGAGAAGGAGTCTAGGTATAGTTGTTGCAGCAATGAACTAGATGACTTGATCATGTTGCAATCCTTCGAGGAATGTGCAATCACATCATTATCCAATGATATGATCTTGTTGTCAGTCGGCATAAATGCCCATGATCCTGAAACCCAGATCATCTTCGTGACCAACGAACTAGTATAAATAGAGGCTACTAGGGACTTGGTTGTTTCATACCACACCTGTACCAATGTTTCTACTTGGCACAGTTCTAGCACAGTATGAAATATTATAAACTAATTGAGTTATGACAATAAAAACCTACTTATTTGCCTCTAGGGCATATCTCCTTCAGCTGCAAGATCATGTCTCCTCCAATGTAGCTATCGCACTCAAAGGAAGATGCATGTGATCAATTGAGGACTCTGCTATCAACTTGATTGTCAACTGAAATGCCGATTTTTATTTCCCTTGATTTGATAATATGTAATAATTTTAAGAAGTTTGCAGCTGATGTAATATCTAGATAACTCGCGTAGGCCATGTATGCATTTAGTTGACGCCATCCACACATTGCGGTAGTCGTTACGGTAACTACGACAGGCAGGTCGATTAGGGAACAATATCGTGCTTTGTTATTTGCCGGTTGTGTATTTGGCCGATGATGAACAGTAAAAAATATTGGATTATATAGATGTTTTATGGTATTGGCATGGGCTTCAGAACATGCCAAAACTGTAAAAGGTCGTAAACATAATGGGCCGACCTACAAGTTGTAACTGGACGTAACAGTAACACGCCGTAATGGTAACACGCCGTAAGAGTAATAGGTCATAACAGTAACAGGCCATAATAGTAACAGGCCTTAACAGTAGCAGGCCGTAATAGAAACAACCCATCGCAGTAACAGGCAAGAAACCGTGAAATCCCAGAACAGTAATAGGCCAAAACAGTAGCCGGCCTCAACAGTAAAGAGCCACAATAGTGAAAGGCCAGAATAGTGACAAGCCAGAATAGTAACGACCCGAGAAATTTTCAAGCAAGGGCAGTAACAGGCCAACACATTTACCAGACGAGAACAGTAAAGGGCTGCTTATGGGCCTGAACAGGTAAAGCCCGGAATAGTGAAAGGCCAGGACAGTAACAAGCCTGAATAGTAACGGGCCATCTCAGACAAGGGCCGTCAGTAGGCGGCCCATGATGGTCTACGATAAACAGTGATGGGCCGCCTGCAGGCCCTAAATGTACAGGAGCGACTTGGCGCAGGCTGCTAATGGGCCGCGGAGTGTTGGACCATCATGGGCCTTCTTTAGGCCAAAACAGAATTGGGCTTCAAAGTTTGTGGGCTGCTGCTGGCTGCAACTTTGGGCCCATTTCAAATAGTGCAGGACAAAACAGTAACAGGCCATCTTCTTATTGGGCTCCCCTAATGGGTCGACCCAGTTAGTATTTAGCAGGCCTTGGCTAGGCCTGGCTTCTGCCATAGTTTTTATACCCGTTAACGGCGGTAACTGGCCGCTAACGATGGCTGTCACATGGCAGTTTGCATGACGTCAGCAGTCAACACGGCTGGCGAACCGATCTACGACGGAACAAGTTTTCATGGCTGAAGGTTGCAATCTGCCACAGTTAGGAAAAAAAGTGGTAGATTCTTTTGTGATGGGGCTTTTACCACGAAGGGCATCCGTCGTAGAAGACTTTTTAGCCATGAAAAATGGGCCTTCAACCACGAAAATCGCCCGTTTTAAAAGCCAACTTTTCTTGTAGTGCCATGAGATCACATCAATCACTGACTCCGTAAGAGTATGGTTACATCAAACGTCACACCTTAACATGGTGATTATAAATGTGTCATCAGGTGCTTGGAAAGTGTTAGTTGAGGCTCATGGATCAAGAGTGTGATTTGTCCATCCTGATGACGGAGAGATATACTTAGGGCCCTCTCGGTGATATCACATTAACATAGCTTACAAGCAAGTGATAATGATCACTAAGAATATTATATCACAGGAATGAGAAAAGAGTACTTGTTAGTAATGGAATTGAACTACGTATGGATGATACCGAATGATAGGATCCCATACAACTAAAATATCACGAGACAAAAGGAATAGGTTACTGCGAATAAAGGTTCACGTGATCACTAGTTCATTGCTTGAGCTGGTGGGAGTCATTATGGATCTCCAGGTCCTGCTAACGATTATTGATCGGAGAATGTCTCGATCATGTCCACTCAGTTCGCGAGCTTGTAGGGAGACACGCTTAAGGGTAGTTGATGCATTTGAGTGGATACGGAACACCGGAGAAAATACTGGACAACGCATGAATTGTTCTGATAAATCTGCCGAAATAGTTTCGGTGTATAGGAATATTATTGGGGATTGGATTATGAATGTGTTCATTAAATGAAGTGTTCATTAAATGAAATAGTTATTAAATGAAGTGTTCATTGAATGTGTGGCATTAAATGAAGTGAATTAAAAGGGATTTTTAATTGCATGACTCTTGATTTTGAGTGGAAATTGAATGAGACCTGAGTGGAGCTAAATGGGCGTGAGTGGAGTGTCTACCCACATAATTGGGGGAGAGGTGGGGGCACCACCATGGTTGTGTGCCATGCCCCCTGGGGACTCCCCCTCACCTATAACAGGCCCCCTCCTCCTCTCATCCCACTCACTCATTCCCTCCTCTCATATGCCCTTTGGTTGGCATCTTCCTCCCCTACTAGCCTTGTCCATTGCCACGAGCGAGGAGCTTAGGCGAAGCCCTGCCCAAGATCTTCTCCACCACCATCACCACCATGTCATAGTGTTGTCGGTGTTCCCGAGGATCCACTACTTTTGCTGCCGCGCTGGAGCGAGGGACAGAGGAACTGCATGTGTGGCGTTGTCATCATGTCCTTGAGGACGATAGTGTACACTCTACAACAGCCACATTTGTTTATGAGAACTTTATCCTGCATTACGGTCTTCGAGGGTGAGTCCATCTGAAACTGTTACATGTATCTCCTAGATATGATCTTGGTGGTTGCAACCATATAATTTTTTGTCCATGCAACGAACCCCATCAGTGGTATTAGAGTCGCGTCTATGCGTAGATACTTTGTACGGTTAGAACACATATGGATATGTGGGTGCTGATGATCATGTTATTACATCCTTCATGTATTTTGGATATTGGCGGCATAGTGGGATGAAGCGACCCGGATAAACTTTACATGTCCTCGCACATGAGACATGTTCCACGCTTGACATGCAACTGGTTTTGCATAACTAGCTAGTGGGTGTCTGTCTCTCCCACTATAGTTGATATCTGATTTACAACGGGTTGTTAATAATTTGATTATCATCATTGTGGTTCCTTGTTCATAGGGTAAGATCGATTCTATCTTCGAAATCCCAAAGCCACGTAAAATATGCAAAAGATAAATTAGAAGCGTCTAATTTTATTTTTGTTGGGCATGTGTCAAGATATGGTAAATGTTATAATTTTATTCTGGTGAGATACTCTCGGGAATTATGACAAAGTGGGAGAACCATAGTCCTTGGTTCTACACAAATAGAATGATAGAGATCATACCATGATACACAAGATAATGATCAAGTGCAAAAACCATATCATATCACTTTATGCATAAGATGTTTGTTTGCATCTTATTTTGCTTATGTCTAGCTTAGAACTTGGCGGTAGCATTATAAGATGATCCCTCTCACTAATATCAAGATAATAATATGTTCTTCTTTAGTATGCACCGTTAAGAAAGTTCATCGTTTCGAAACACCACGTGATGATCGGGTGTGATAGAATCTATGTTCGCATACAATGGGTGTAAGACAGTTTTACACACGCGGGTACTAAGGTTCTTACTTCGCGAGCCTATCATGTACAGACATTGCCTTGGAACATGAATCGAAAGGTAAAGCACGAGTCATATGAATGATATGATGTCCATATGATACACGCCATTGGAGCTGCACCATCACTCGTGATGATCGGTCGTGGTGTAGTGAATTTCGTTTGTGTAATCACCAAAAAAACTTGAGGGATGTTGTTTTGAGTGGGAGTTCAGTTTAGTAATTTGTATTAATTTGAACTCAATTTATCATAAACTAAATTGAAGGTAATTTGCATAGTTCATCGTGGTCACTAGCATTCATTGACTACCTTGTATTTAGCTATAATTGAGATAATAGAACTATAGAATTCTAGAATTTTACTTTATGAGCTAGTATCGTATTGTTTTATGAGTGTCAATCTAAAGTTCTAAACTACTATTGCAAACTTTCAGCAAAACCTCAAATACTCCGTGAAATTCAATAAATAGTATTGAATTAAGAGTAACAAATTCTAGTGTTAGTATCTAAGTATCATGCTTGCCTCCATGATTCTTGATATTGAAAATTGTTTTCATATCAACATTATCTAGGAGCTGAAAAATGTTTCAGTAACCATCATCTATAGAAGATATTATGCTATCTGAAACAATGCTTGGTTTTAGTATGATGGAATATAATTTAATAAAATACATATTCTCGTATTGTATGAGAATTTGTAAAGGTTAGAGACACTAGGCGTCCTGATCACCCACAAAGTTTTTGGAATTAACATTATATTCGCGATTCGTCCTTATGAGCTTTAGTAGCTTGATCATGAAATTTGTCATGATAAGGATGGATAGAAGATGTAGGTAAAATGTTTACTACATTAAAAGGATTACTAAAAGGAATAAAATATTGAAAGAATGCCAATCATTTGATGATGGTGATCTACTTCAAAATTGCAAGTCCAAAGGTATTAGTATTTCAATATACACGCTTTGAACTATGTGTCATATGTATGGCACCACTATTGATGTTGATAGTTTTTTTTAAAGAGAATCTTGGAAATATTTGGCAGAAAAGAAAAGACTAGAAATGTCCAGCTTTGGTATATGAATGATATACATGTTATGGGTGTATTCTTTGCTTGTTAAACAATGTGGTTCTTGGGTATTGGATATTGAATTGGTTGGTGTGAAATGCCACACAGAGCAACTCAATTCATGAACTACAATGGCCTAAGTAACTAGCAAGAGATTATGTAATGATGTTCATTGAAAACAAATAAAGTGTTATTGTGTTTCTCATTGCCATCAAAGCTTCCCTTCAATATTTTTATTTCAATAATTGTTATTTTGTTCTGGTATTATGAGGATGATGATCGTTCAAATAATCACCATATTCCATTAAAGATGGATGAACTCTTACAAATCTAGTTGGATAAATCATGTCCATAAACACTAATGCTAAAGTGTTGTGAGACAAATGATTAGAAGATCACTTATGAGTAACACTGCAGTTTAAATAATATTGGAAAGAAAACATGAAGAAACTCCATGTTGATGGAATTTTGGAGTCTTTTGATTTTGAATCAATTGGCACTTGTGAGAATTTCCTAGAAATGATTTAAATTTCGTTCATCAGCCAAAGAGGAATGAAGGACTAAATTATTGGACATTATGCATATTGATGCAGATAGTCCATTATGTGTAGCCGTATGTGGTGGATCATTCAAACTTTATATACTTTAACCAAAGATTTGAGTGAATATATGTAAGTTTACTTAATCAGGAAGAAGTATGAAACATTTGAAAATGTTCAAATGATTTCAGGATGAAGTGGAAAATCATTGTAATGAGAAAATAAAGAATTTATTATTGGATCATAAAGGAAAATATTTGAGTTACAAGTTTAGCAAAAACACCTAAGATTCAAGTAATCGTTCCATAAATTTATGTTTCCTAATAAAACATATAGGAATATGGAGTATTCGAGAGATATAATCAAACCCTTTTTGACATGATAGGATCAACGGTGTTATTTATAAAATTGTCATTATATTTTGAAGATTAAGCTTTAGAGACTATCGCTTTTACACTATAAAAGCTCCATCGTGATCTGTTGGAATGACACCATATAAGTTATGTATTTCGATAAAACCCAAGTTGTCTTTTCTTAAATTTTGATATTCTAGGCATAAGTAAAATGTTTACAACCAAAGTCGGATAAGCACGTCTTTGTAGGTTATCCCAAAGCAACAGTTGGGTATTCCTCCATAACACCAAAGACAAAAGTGTTTGTCACTTAGAACGTCAAGTTTCTTGAGAAGGATTTTTTTGCGAAAAGTTAAGTGGGAGGACAATAGAACTTTGATAAGGTTATTGAACTTTAGCTATATGTGTAGAGTGGCGCAGCACCGTAAAGTGACCCTGAGGCAGCCATAATGCTCATAGCTCTCGTGCCTCAAAGGTTTTGGTCATGGAGATCTAAGTTCCTATTGAACCGTGTAGGTCGGGTAAACAATCAAATACTAAGATTGAGATTAAATCATTATTGTTTTATAATGATGAACCAATGATGTCTGCAAGTGCAGAAACTATTTGTAGCTAGTTTCGAAGTATAGATATCGATCTCACAGGAAGCCCAAAGGTAAGTGTTTATGAGTGAAGTCTCTATCACACCCAAAGTTGTCACAGGTCTTCGAGTGAATTGACTGCAAGTGTTGAAATGAGAATGGAGTGTTGATTAAACTAGGTGTATTTAAATAAAACTAAAATGTAAACTTCAGAAATATAAAGCATAAAGGTAAAGAATGATTTGGTTGTTTTGTTGTTTTCTGCAGATGGCAAAAGAAGGCGTGGGGATAGTGATTGTGCTAGGTGGATAAATGATAAATGTAACAATTATAATCTTATAAGTATATGTGTAGGTGAGCAACCCATAAATAGCCGGAAGTCCTCTTGGTAGATTTCATGCCAACTTCAATAATCCTACTAGTCTGTTACCAAAACCATGGTCAGACACTAGACGATTAAGACCCTTCAGGTTGCTTAGCGATTAAGCTCCTTGGATCGGACTAATGCAATAAGCACGGTGGTTCCTCGTTATCCTCGAGTCTACTAGTTTTCCATTGATATCCCCGTGTCACTCGGGGGGTCGACGGTCTGCTAGCGAACAAGATCCTATCTATGTAGAACAAAGCATCATGTTGTTTGGGCCCTTAATTGGACAACAAGCATTAGGCATCCCACAGATAGTCAAGCACACATAATATAGTAATTAAAATCAATCACAGCTAATGGAAAAATATATGGAGGCACATCACATCTCACCAATCCCTTACATCTCCCACACCCAAGGAACTTACTCACACATGAGAGAAGAAAGCATCATCAATATAATTAAATAAAGGGAGTTGTTCTCGATATTACCGTGGAGATCTACAATAAGAATAGAAAAGTAATCCAACATAATTCAAGATAGGAAGAAACAATCTCAAACCCTAGTCTTGCAAGATGAAGATCCCTATCTCTCTCAGGTACAAGTAATGCCTATGGGGTGTTTTGGCTAGGAGGTTGAAGATCATGGAGCGAGATGAAGAACGTCTTCCCCTTCTTCTCCGGATCTCTTCTTTCTCCTTTCTGGATGGGATGGCGGCTGTTGTGTTGTGTTTTTGCGTCTGGCCTCTTCATGGAAATTGTCCCTTTTGACAAGATGGAGGCGGCGGCAGCTATACGGCGGGAACTATACGGCCAGAAAATGTTCCTGCCGTATAGTTGCTCGTTAAAGCCTCTGTATGCTCCCCTCGAGTGCTTCTAAAGAGAGACTTGCTTGTTTTCTCTTGAATATTGTGTTTCTCTTGTTAAAACCTTTTGTTGATGTTCAGAACCTGAACACACATTAAAAACCAAGTTTTCTTTGCTACCAAAGTATTAGCGTTACGTAAAGCTAGAAAACGATCAAATCCGGAAGAAAACCATCAATAAAAACCATCAAAAATGTGTCAAATCTCACAGCTATCAACTCCCCCAAGCTTATATGTTGCTCGCCCTTGAGTGACAAGGAAATAAGGAAGAATAGCGGAGATTCGAGACCGAAATAAAAGAACTTACAAGTTTGAATTGGTGTCAAATTATTTTCTTCACAATCCCTGCAATCTTAAACATGATCATACAAGTATTCACAAGATTGCACTGAGTCCACTTCCTAACCACGTATATCTTGTTAGAAAATAAATCATATGCCCAAGCAAGTGTCAAAAGTTTAGCTAGGAAAGCGAGACAAATTCTTTTGGTGTCTCTCTTTGCTAAGAGATGAAAAAATGTTGCTCTTGTTTCTTTAATCAATTAAGAGTACTCAAGTTGGCACCAAAACATTCAATTTAAGAACAACTAATATATTCCCATGTCAAAATTTTAAGACTCTCAAAGCACCTTTTTCCTTTGTTTTGCCTTTCAAAAACTTCAGCTCTTTCATAGAGAAATCATGCCACTATTTTTAACATGTTAATTGGGACTGTGTTGTGCACTCGTGACCATGCCTATAAATAATTGTTGAGAAATAATGGGTCAGGGGAGTACTACAACTTCACTCTGAACATGAAACCATGAGGAGACTAAAATTTTACCCGACATAGCATTGCTGCTACAGACGTTTACATAACTCAATAGCCGAAATCAAGTGGTTCCCCACATTTAGATCGTTCGTTGGCCAGCGGAGTTAATAGTTCCCCATGGAGCACGACGGTGTTGTAATGACACGCGTAAAACAATATCTTACGGTAATTATTAGAAAAAACAGTGGCATAATCTCTACTACTTCGAAGCATCCATTTTATCAAACAATTTTATTCAAGGGTACTATCGAGTCTATTTATATTAAGCTAAAATGGGATGGAGTAGTTCTACAACCAAATTCTTTGGGCTAAACATGGACTAAAGTCATCTTTCGGATGCTTTTTCTTGTTGTAAAAATGTAGGAAATATTTTTAACCAAGTTCATTATTCATTGTTTCAAAGCAAAAAAGGAGACACTAGCAAAGGAATAGAATTTATAGGATAACAAGCTAAGTGGGGAGTGACTCCAATGCAAGTGAGTAAATAATTGTAGGATCAATTTAAGGTTGTAGAAAGGGTGATGAAAGGAATGTGACACCTCCTCTTGCTTGCTTTGTTCTCATATTTGAGTCGAACCCCTCTGTATTTCCATATTGCCAAGTCACCTGAAATTGAGCAATCTCCGAAAGAAACAAAGAAACGATCTTGCAAATAAAGTTACAACTAATTTTTTGTATTTTTGGTTTAGGAATGCAAACTTAAAATAAACATGCAAATTTGAATAAATAAAATAAATCGAAAGAAGAAATAAAAATATTAATTCAAGGTTTGGAGGTTTCAAACTTCCCCCAAGCTTAGGCTATTGCCAGACTCAGTTGTTGCCGTCATTCGGCGGCTGGTGCGGATACTGCTGGTAGTAGTCATGGAAGTGGGTCATGAAGTGGCTGAAGTTGTGAGTCAAGGCACTCACATCTTCATTCACTCCTTGAAGAGTTTGGTCAATTTCCCCAATGCGCTGGTTGAGCTGCTGGAATTCTTGATAGGAGACGTAGTTGTACCCTTGCTGCGGCTGGTTGGGCCACGGGTCCCAAGCTCCCCCTTGATGCTGCTGCTGCTACTGCTGTCCCTCCCAAGCAGGGTTGTATCCTTAATCATCCTCGTGCTCCATCTCATCCTCATCCCGCTACTCTCCTTCTTCATCTTCCTCTTGGACAGGCTGGGTTCAGCCATGATCTCCATCACTTGGTCCTTGATGAGGATCCAAGTGTCCTCCTCCACTATCGAGAAGGCTTGGGGACAGGGCAACGTAACCTTCTCACCCTGTGCATCACCAAGATAACCAAACTGATATGCTCGGAGCCTCCGGTTAGCTTGGTAAACACCAAGGAAGCCGCAAGCAGTTAATATTTGACATTCATAAGCTTGGAACCATCAAGAAATTTCATAACTGGTAATGTAATATTTAATGCATGGGCAAGGTCGGTTACCAATCCACCAATGTGAATATCACCTTTCGTCTTGTTGCTTGGGTGGCGAAAGTGATGGATTAGTAGAGCTACAGGATTGGGGCTTTGCAGTGCATCAGGGAAGAGAGCCTTGGTGATCATTGACATGTCCGCATTGGCCATGGAACTAGTATCTCCCCTTGCCAGCAGTGTGTTGGCGAGGAACAAAGCGTAGTAGAGAATTGTTGGGTTCTGAATGGTGGACATCTTCTTCTGATATAATTATGTGCCACCATTAACAGAAATAACCTCCCAAGTTTCTCCGCTTGTGACGCTATAGAGGTTAGTAACAGTTGGCTCCCCAACATGAGGAAAGCCGAAAGCATCACAAAATTGTCCAAAAGTTATTTCATAGTGCAGCCGGTTCATGGTGAAGCTTACCGTGCACACATTGCCTTTCTCCATGTGGTCATCATAGAAATAGGCAAGGAACTCATAGGTAAGCTCGGCGTAGGTGTCGTGGCTTGCGTAGCCAAGCACTGTTAGCCCGAACTTGTTACACATGAGGCCGAAGTCCGCCTTCAACCCCGCCGCGGTGAGAAAGCTATGGTCGGGCCAACGTGTGGGCAGCACCCTCCTTGATGAGACTATGGCCAACTTGGGGTTGTGCTCGGCTCGGGACCCCGAGCCCTCCCCACATTGGCGCTTGCTCTTGCCGAAGATGTTACCGATTTTGTTCATCTTGATGCATTGAAAATATTCACCGTAAAACCTTAGGCATATAGTTTCTACATGATATATGAACGATTCAACATGGAAAAAATCAATCCTAACATGAGAAATCAATATAAAAAAATAAGCTTGATTTCATCCACTATATCAATGTGAGAGCTTCAACCATGGAAATCTTAAAATAAAGCATGGATAGGGAGAGAAACATACCGATCTATTGATTCCCCCACTCAAACGAACAAAATCCGCGAAGAATCAAGAGTTCTATGTGGGTTTTGAGAGGTTTGAGAGAGAATATGAGAGAAAAAATGAGGAAGGATGAGAAACCTAGCCACCCCGGCCCGATTTTGTGGTCGCGCCGAACTATATGGTCGGAACTATACGGGCAGGATATGTTGTTCCGCCCGTATAATTGTGGTGGCGCCGCCAACTAGGGTTTATTTATACAGAATACAGTTATACTGACGCAACTATACGACCGGATCACAATGATCTCGCCGTATAGTTGGTCATTAAACCGTCTGTACCCTCTAAATAAATTTCTAAAATATACATCGATATCTATACGACTGGAACTATAAGGTCGGAATTTTTATTCCCGATGTATAGTTGGTCGTTAAACCGTCAGTACCCTCGAGATAAATTTCTAAAATAGGCATCGATATCTATACGACCGAAACTATACGGACGGAATTTTTATTCCCGCCGTATAGTTGGTCGTTAAACCGTCAGTACCCTTGAGATAAATTTCTAAAACAGGCATCGATATCTATACGACCAGAACTATACGGCCGGAATTTTTATTCCCGCCGTATAGTTGGTCGCTAAACCGTCAATACCTTTGAGAAGATATTGTACGAAGGCATCGATATCTATACGACCAGAGCTATATGGCCGGAATTTTTATTCCCGCCATATAGTTGGTCGTTAAATTCTCTGTGCCTTCAAAGAAAATTTGTTGATGGCAAAGATATATATACAACCGGAGCTATACGACCAGAATTTTTATTCCCACTATATAGTTGGTCGTTAAACCATCAGTAGTCATCAAAAAATTCTATTTCTTTGAGAATACCTTCTTATCCCGAAACTTAAGGAAATACCTTATTTTTTACCAAAAAAATAACAGTAGAAACTGTCGACCAACATTGGCGTATGAAGAGCAGAACTTTAGTCTTTGTAGATAAAACTCAAACTTTTATTTTTATTCTTATTCTATACTCAGTCAATCGATGTTTCTACTACTTTTTTATAGCTACATCTTCACGGGCGCGCTTCCGTAGAATGTCTGTGAAAAAGTTGTAGGAATGCGATGAACTTTCTATTCTTTATTTTATTTTATTGACGAGATGGGTTGACTCCCAGTAAGCATTTTATTAAGAATGGTTGAATAAATCAACCCCTTCTCTGTTCTTGAATTCTTACCTTGGGTTGCCCCTTATCAAAGGCACTTACCACATGAACTCCTTTTGCTGGTGGAATATATCTTTCTCCTGCTTCTAGCTTCTTTGGAAAATACCGGATGATTTCAGCATCATAAACATTGAAGATTATCTTTCCCTTAGCACAATCAACTGATGCCCTGCAGTACTAAGGAAAGGTCTTCCAAGTATTATGGATAATTTTTAATCTTTTGGCATCTCAAGAATAATAAAATCAGTGGGAATAACATGCTCATCTATTCTAAGTAGAACATCCTCAATCATACCAATGGGTTGTTTAATGGACTTGTCAGCCATCTATAAAGTGATAGTAGTAGGAGAATACTCCCATAATCCTAAAATTTTATAGAGGGAGTACGGCATTACACTAACTCCTACACCTAGATCACACAAGGCATTGTGAATATCAGTTTTGCCTATTGAGCATGAAATAGTTGGTATTCCGGGATCTCTAGGTTTAGACAATAGCTTCTCATTAGCAGGATAACTAGTTCCATGGCAACAGTTTCAGTTATTTCTTCCTTTCTACTAAGAATATCACGGAGGAATTTAGAATAGGTTGGAACTTTGATTACATCCGCAAATGGAATTTCTAGACGAAGGTCACCAAGTGCCTTTGTAAAAGAATCATAAATTACCTGATCTGGTGCTTTCTTTTTTCGATCTAGATAAGGAAGCTTTTTCTCACCTTTCTTATTCTTGTCTTTTACATTTTGTAGGGGGTCAGGCTCTTTTGTTGCTTTCTTTTGTTGTTGCTTATCGCTCTTCTTCTTTTCTACTACAACAACTTCATCTTCCTTGCTTATCTCTTTTTCTTCTCTTGGATCAACTGTCAGTGCATCAGAGTCATAACGGTCATCTTGTGCATCATTTTGGTCCTCCTTGGTTTGATCTTCTGTTTCTTGAGCAATTTCATCTTGAGGATCCACCAGTGTATCATATTCTTGGCTTGCTTTGAGTAAGGCTTTTTCCTTTCGCTCTTTTTCAGCTTCATATTCTGGTTGTCCTAATGGTCTTATAACAACTGCACCTCTTCTTGACAGCATTAGTACAAACAGGAATATCTTTATCATCTCGAAGAAAATTTTGATAACCAGATGTTATTTGTTCACACTGGGTTTCAATCATACTAAGATACTTGTGAAATAACTTTATTTCTTGGCCAATCTCATCATAATTTTTCATGAGTTCTACCAAAATATTTTTATGTTTTTGAAAGTGCTTATGCAGGTTATTATGAGATTTTGCTTATCGATGTTTTAATTCTTGAAAAACTTTTCTAGTTTCATCTTCTTCAGTTAAAACTTGTAACAAGTCTACTTTGTTTTCCTTAACAAGTTCAGAAGGTATACATTTTTCCTTCATAGTTTTGCGTACTTCACGCATAAGGAGTTATCTGAAGTATCCCTTTTTCCAGCTTAGTGCCAAGGATGAGGAAGAAGAAGCTGTACCTAGGACCAAGGATTGCGTACGTGCATTGGAAATATACCAGAAACAGGAACTACTCCATCGCGTTGAAGTCCACCACCATCTCGATGAGATGGAAAAGAAGGAAGACCTCTTTCAATTGGTGACTAAGCTCGTAGATAGAATGGACACCCTGCAGTCTGATTTGCGAAGATGCTACAGCCGCATAACTACTTTGGAGGATATCAACAAGAACCTACGCACTGCGGTGTTACATGCCATGGCACCCTGTTGATCTACACCAATCACGGTATCAAATAATCGCAAGGGATTATTTGATCCCGCCTGGCTTGATTCCAAGCTTGGGGAGATCTTTAAGACCTTGTAATCTATCATGTAAGTTTTATTACTATTTTTTGAAGGAAATATGCCCTAGAGGCAATCATAGAGATGATTGTATTTCATGTGTATCCATGAGTTATTATAATGTTCCTTGAATATCCATATACCAGGCAACTTGTATTGATTGGCAATTATGTGAATTGTTTGTGAAACTCTTTACTTGTATGGTTATCTAATAATTGTCCCTAGTCGGAGTTCATGCGAGGACACACGTGAATATTAGACTAGCACATCGATTGGTTGATGACTATGTTTCGCAAGTCATAGACATGGAGATGTCAAACCAATGATGTGGACACATGTTATGAACATGGGGTTGGACTGACCCAACATGAGACTGGCAATAATACTTGCAGCTCTCTCTACACATCGTGTACGTTTTGTCCTTAGACCTAAGATTGTCGCATGTACTTGAGATGTGGATCGACCTACTTTGGGGCTATCAAACACTACTCCGTAACTGGGTAGTTATAAAGGTAGCTTTCGGGTTTGTCCTGATACATGCTGCAAGGCATCGGTCAATCAAGATGGGATTTGCCCCTCTCTACTTGGGAGAGATATCTCTGGGCCCCTCGAGTGATCGGATCCAAAAATGCATGGTCGTGCTACATATGGTTAAGAGTTAACCTAGTAAAGGGATTCCGAATCACAGTATCGAGAAAGAGAGGTCAGCTTGGAGCTAGAACAAATATTGTGAGGCAAAGGGAAAGACATGTACTCAACCTTGTGATGGTTCGTCCGAATGATCTTTATATGCATTTAGGAGTTGGCACATCTTGCTAGAGGTCGCTACCAACTATTGACGGAGTAAGTGTACTTCCGTCATGTCTATACGTGTATGAACCTATAGGGTCACACACTTTAGGGGCTGGAAGCCTAATGAGGATTGGATCCGAATTAGACCAGGCTTAGGCTGCTAATGGGCTGCTGATGTAGAAGCCCACCAGGGATGCCTATATAAGAGAGGGTGAGGCGAGCTGAAGAGGATTGAGCATTCCACCCAGCCGCCACTCTTCTTCCGCCTGTGTTGCACGCGCAGACCTAGCAGTCTGGCGTGTGACGGCTTCCACTCCGGACGTGTGGATACCTCGGAGGTGCTGCATCTGTAGCACTTGGACGAGCCGCGCAAAGGGGAGCTGCTCGTGAGACGAGGACGAGGAGGAGACGTAGAACATCTACACTGCCGCAACATGCTTCATCGAGTTCCGCACCTGCGCGTCTAGCGGTAATCCCGTGATCTATGACAATAGTATTCCTGGTTGACGCGGTAGAAAATTTTGATTTTACGCTAGTGTAGCCTAACCATTACCCTACATTTTTCGCATTCGTTCAAACTATAAATAAAGTTTGCATCATTAGAATTCCCTTCAGGAATAGTCGATCCCTTTTATGAAATTCCGAGTTTATTATTATATATGGAGCAATATTGAGTTTGTGTTTGCTTTATTGATATATGAATGGCTTGAGTATAATTTTACTTGCACTTGATGATAGCAATAGGAGTCTTCCACACCATTGGTATTAATAGAACATCTAAAGATAATTTAGTCAATATGGTGTAAGTCTGTGGTTTGATTTACAAAGAAAAATTATCTACACAATTAAGTTGAAGAAGAAACCTTGAATAAAGTAAAATAAAGTGTTATCAAAATAGAGTGGGAACAAGTCGAGGTAGAATCTTCAAGTCATAAGAATGCTTCATATACAGTTGGAATTTGGTAATTGAGATCGTCAAACTTTGAATTCCTACATGAAGTGGAATATATGGCTAGCTCCTTTGCAAAGCACTTAAACAAAAGTCTGAGCATATATATATAAAAGAAAAGAAAAAGAATAATAAAAAGAGCGAGTGTGCAAAGAGCAAGTAGGCATATACCACTGAGTTGTAGTATGACGAAGAGATACTTTTGAGATTCTAAATCCCAAGTGAATACATTGATCCTAAAACACTTGGGACTACCTCATTAACTCATTCGGTTGAACCAGATTTTTTTACATTATGTTGAGATTCATCTTTTATGAACTATTGATTACTAAGGTGTGGAAGCCTTCTAATACTATTCCGATGGTTCGAGTAAGGTACTATTCATGAACTTATTCCTATGTACCGTAGATGATAAACACATGCTGCAATTACCTCATTTATTGTATCGACTCAGCTTCATAAATATGAGGATCACATCCATTAAGCTAGAGCTTGCTCGGGATGAGCAAGAGTCTAAGCTTGGGGAAGTTGATGAGTGCATATTTGCATCATTTTTTATATTATTATTTTGCATTGTAGATGTAGGATCTTGGTATTTTACAGCGTTCACGCGCACATTTTATGTCTGTCTTCACCAGGATCAGGACAAATGATGGATCCAATGGATACAATTCTTGGAGCAATTGTACTATGGAGAAAAGGAGACAAAAACAACGTAAATCGCTTATTTGGGAAATATTAATAATACCAGAAGAAAACTAGAAGCGAACAAGGGAGGAAGAGAGCGTAATGACCAACTATACAGGCGGAGCAAATTCTCCAACCGTATAGTTGGCGTCGCCTCTGCCTCGTCAAATAGTTTCACCCCGTGTAATTGGTTCGAGGAGACGACATACAGAACACTAGAAATCGTAGAAACCTCACCTCCGAAAGGCATCTGGAGGGGGAACTCATCCACCGGGGATCCATCTTCGCACTGCGCAGATCCAGGAGGCTAAGGCATCGATCTTCATCATCCACCGCTACATCACCACCATCTCCATCCATCCCATCTACAGCTTGTCTAGATCTTGTTGTAATTCCTATACTCGTTGTGGATTTATACAAGTACTATTCATCTATGATTGTTTCCATTACCATTGCCATGATGTTGATTTCCTCCATGTCTGAGTAGATCATTAGTTATTGGGGAGATGGAGAAACCCTAGTATGAGATTGAAATAAGATAAAGTCTATTATGATATTTATTGTTGTGACCATGTGTTAGATTTTCTACATCTTGATGTTGAGAGAAGTCGACCTCTCAATATTTGCCTCTCGTGGGGACTTGATGGAGGAAACTACTTGTTGGTAGATAGAGGTGTGTTAGCACTTACAGTGACTATGAAGTTATTGGCACCCCTTACGTATCAACTTAGGAAACCGAGGAAACTCACGGAACACTATCCATGACATGGGATACTTCCTACGGGATTACGTCCCTTAATAGCGCGGTAATTCGATTGATGTCGATTGCTGACTGCGTGGTTATGAGGATGATGTGAGCAACTGTTGTTGCCTATTTGTCCAAATACGGAGTTCCTCCCACACATACACTGTTGAGAATATTCATGATGATAATCTTTATCTTATATCTTTACAATACTAGTGGTGTATCCGCTACTCCCTGAGAACGCCTTTTTCCCTACTGCAGTTCCAATCTCTCTTACATACGCGATACTTACTTTCTGTACTCAGTTATTTTAGTTTACTTTATTGCTCTTATACCCACAAACCAAAACACCTTTTTACACAATACTCGCATTTTATCTTGTCACTTAGAACTTTATCTAGCATTTATGTCGTAATATTTATTTCAAGAGTTATTAGACTTCAGACTCCTGCTCCTTGTGGGATCGATATGTTTATTTCGAAACTAGCTACAAACGATATGTGATCTTGCAGTCATCAGGCTTGTGGGTAGTTTTCTCCCATGTTCTGACTAAAGTTGCCTATATCCTTTCTTAATTCAGTTACCTTTTTAAAAGGATTAAACCTGTTTATGAATTTAACAATGTAGTTTTTCCAGCATTTAATGTAGTGGAGAGGGAGAGAACATAACCAATCTAGAGCTTTACCTTTAAGAGACCAACAAAATAATTTTAGACGAGAGAAGTCTCTTGGCAAACCTTTTGGTCCAAGCCATGTTATCACATTGTTGAACTCTCTAAGATGTCTTCCTGGGTCTTCATCGTCCCTTCCACTGAAAGCTTTTTCCCGCAAAATTTAAATATTTCCACCATCAAATTGATATTCTCTAACTCCAAGATTAGGAAATTATGTTGGTTGTTTAAGAAATTCAGAACTTGGAGCACTGTATTCTTTGAGAGTTTTCTCAGGTTTCATGGGAATTGTCCTGTAAATAGACATGATTTCCATAATATCACTTAGTTTTTCAACTTCAACTTTATTCGATCTTAAAAGTTTTTCAATAATTTTTTCGCGCCTTTGAGCAGGCACGCGCTCAATATAATCTGGTAAATAGGTCCTACCAGAGCGTGTAGACACTTTGTCTCCTAGGGAGAACATTTTGTAGTGGCAACACATGAAATGTCAAGAGACAAACACTTAGTGCTTAGCTCCCAGGCAATGGTGCCAGAAAATAGCTTGATCTCTGCAAGTGGACAGTTCGTTTGTAGATAGTTTCATAGTATAGATATTGATCCCACGGGGAGCGCAAAGGTAAGTGTTTATGAGTGAAGTCTCTATCACACTGATCGCTCAAAATATATTGAGCTCGCTGGGGAACCCCAAGAGGAAGGTATTATGATCATAGTAGCAAGTTTTCCCTCAGTTATGAAACCAAGGTTATCGAACAAGTAGGAGCAAGGAAACACCTCCAAGGTGTTGTTTCCAACTTGGAATCCTGCACAACACAATCACAGAACTTAGCCCCCAACTTACAGTGAGGTTGTCAATCTCACCGGTTTTGCCAAAAACAAAGGATTAAACGTATTGTGTGGAAGATAGTAATTGCTTGCAGAAAGTAAACAGTAAACAGTAAATTGTAGATGGTAGATCGATGGTGAAATAATGGACCAGGGTCCATAGTTCACTAGAGGTAATTCTCCTTAAGATAGATGACATGTTGGGTGAACAAATTACAGCGAGGCAATTGAAAAACACCGAGAAAGCATACATGCATATACTAATCATCTTGACTCCTATGAGATTTGATTGGGCATTACAACATTATACATAGACCGTAATCCAATTGCATCTATGACTAATAATCCACCTTCAGGTTATCATCCGAACCCCCTCCAGTATTAAGTTGCAAGCAACAGATAATTGCATTAAGCAAAGTGTGTAAAGTAAACAATACGATTGTCCCATGGACAAAGGATTGTTGTTTTCTCCCTAGTAGCAACATCACATCTAGTACCTTAGAGATTCCTGTCACTTCCCCAGATTACTAGAGGCATGAACCCACTATCGAGCATAAATACTCCCTCTTGGAGTTGCTAGCATCTACTTGGCCAAGGTTACAAATAGATGATCTTGATCATGAATGGATCTCACAAGATCTAAACATGGTAGCACAAAGGAGGAGAATCAACCATCTAGATATTACATGGACCCATAGTCCAGGGATGAACTACTCATGCATCACACCGGAGGCAGGCATGGTCATGAATAAGGCTCCATGGTGATCTCTCTCCTCTGGCAGGGTGCCGGGAAGAGCTTTAGATCCCTCCCGAGCTAGAGATGGACATGGCGGAGGATACAGACACTTGCGTGGAATTTTGATCGGGTACTTAGGGTTTTCATCCTGGGAGGATTTTATAGGCGAAGGGGCAAGGACGGTGGAGCACCAGGGGCCCACACCCCTGGTGGCACGCTCCCCCAGGCCGTGTCGCCACCAGGTGAGGCCTCCCTGGTGCGCCACCTTTTCTCCCCTCCGGACTCCATGTTGCTTCCGGTAAAATATTGACTTTGGCTTTTGTCTGGTCCAATTCCGAGAATATTTCCTTATTAGCTTTTCTGAAACCAAAAACAGCATAAAACAGGCAACTGGCACTGTGGCATCTTTTTAATAGGTTAGTCCCAAAAAATGTGTAAAAATACTCCAAAGTCTGGACAAAACATAAGAATGTAGATATAAAACAAGCATGGAACATCGAAAATTGTAGATACATTTACAACGTATCAACATCCCCAAGCTTAACTCATGCTCGTCCTCGAGTAGGTAAGTGATAAAAAGAATAATTTTTGAGGTGACATGCACCATCACAATCTTTATCAAGGTATTTGTAAAACATTGATAGCTGGGATCATAGTACTTTAACATAGCATCAAAGATATAGTTCTAACAATAATACATAGCAACTATGTTGTAACATGAAAAGGTACAAACAAAAGATTCATGAATAACAATGCTTTGAAAGACGTTTGTTTGTTTCACATATAGAAAACATAATGAGTATGGTATTCAGCTTGTCCCTCATAGTGTAGCAAAACGTAAATGCATAGGACACCTTCAAAGTTCATAAGGGTGACTAGATACAAATAGTTTAAGAACAAGCAATATCAAAGTTATGATTCAATCAACAAGTTTTGGGACAATGTACATTAAACTAAGAATGGTCACTATGCTCTGTCAATAGGTGCATAAAGATAGAAGATGGAGACTCAACATACAAGTAAAAGAAAGGCCCTTCATAGAAGGAAGCAGGGATTCAAGTCTCATAAAGAGCTTCCAAAAATTATGGTACTTATTAGCTTTGAGCTCTCATTGCCCCTATCATAAGCATCTTTAGGTGATTAAGGTTAAAGTGAGCAAATATGAGGATATGCTTGACAAGTTATAAGCTTAAAATCTCATGGACCTTACTTACGAGTACCGTTCCTCATGCTACTCAACTTTAGTCACAGGTAAGTTCTTGTCATTGTAAGTACATGTGTATCATAGAGAACCGCCAACAGGGTACCCCTTGCCCGATGATGCGGAAGCTTTCCCATATCAAAATGACAAGGCAAGCAAACAATGAGCATCTCAACGATCCTTTTATTTCCTATTTGCATAGGCTTTTTTTCTTTCCTATTTGCATAGGTTTTTTTATTTTTTTATTGAGGATGCTTCACAGATTGCTCACTATGGTTATGCTGCAGGTTTCCACCATGATTAGGCATGGCTTAGACCAGCCGCCCAGGCGTTTCTCTAACACATATACGAACTCCATGAGCCTTACAAGCTCCCCTTTTATTTCACACCGCTGGGATCCATAAGCAAAATAACATGATATCAACTAAATAAAGTGCAATGTTGAAAGTGTTCCCCATGATAACATGGTTCTGCTGATTCACAACTTACAAAACGCAAGCATATACGCAACATAGATGGGCACAATGGTTCAAGTTTATTAAGTGCAAGAAAAGTAAAGTGTGCCATCAAGTTCATGAGAGCTTTAATCACTAATTTTCACATAACAAGTTTAATTTGGAAGGTAGATAAAAACATGTATATACTTGGAATAGCAATAATGCTAATAGGTAGGTATGGTGGAATCTTTGGAATAACTTTGTTTTATTTGGAGTTGGGTGCATGAGTGGAACTCATACTTCGTACATGTGGAGGCTAGCAAAAGACTGGTGATGGCCCAAATTATATCGAGCTCATTGGGGAACCCCAAGAGGAAGGTATGATGAGCACATCAACAAGTTTTCCCTCAGTATGAAACCAAGGTTATCAATCCAGTAGGAGCAAGGAAACACCCCAAAGGTGTAGCTAGCGGAACGTTGGCAGGGCGCACTACCGGTGCCAGCAGCAACATGGAGACCTGCACAACACAACGACAGAACTCTGTCCCCAACTTGCGATGAGGTTTTCAATAAACATATCGAATGGAAGGAAGTAAAAGTTTGCAGAAAGTAAACAAAAAGCAGTAAACAGTTTGTAGATTGTATGTAAAAAAAAGGACCGGAGTCCATAGTTTACTAGTGGTGCCTCTCCTTAAGATAGATAACATGCTGGGTGAACAAATTACAGCGGTGCAATTAACAAAGATCGAGAAAGCAATACATGCATATACTAATCATCTTGACTCCTTTGGAACTTGATTGGGCATTACAACATTATACATAGACCGCCATCCAACTGCATCTATGACTAATAATCCACCTTTAGGTTATCATCCGAACCCCCTCTAGTATTAAGTTGCAAGCAACAGATTATTGCTTTACGAATTGCGTGTAAATTAAACAATACGATTGTTCTATGAACAAAAGATTGTTGTTTTCTCCCTAGTAGCAACAGCACATCTAGTACCTTAGAGATTTCTGTCACTTCCCCAGATTACCAGAGGCATGAACCCACTATCGAGCATAAATAATAACTCTTGGAGTTGCTAGCATCTACTTGGCCAAGATAGCTACTAACAACAGAAAGCATGCAAGATCACAAATAACAAAGACATGATAGAATCAATAATCAATCTGAAATAGCCTCTCAATATCCATTGGATCCCCGCAAACACAACATGCAGAATTACAAATAGATGATCTTGATCATGAATGGAGCTCACAAGATCTAGACATGGAAGCGCAAAGGAGGAGAACCAGCCATCTAGCTACTACATGGACCCGTAGTCCAGAGATGAACTACTCACGCATCACACCGGAGGCTTGCATGATGATGAAGAAGGCCTCCAAGGTGAAATCCCCTCTCCGGCAGGGTGCCGGGAAGAGCTTCAGATCCATCCCGATCTAGGGATGGTGATGACGGCGGCTACAGACTCTTTCGTGGATTTTTTGATCGAGTACTTAGGGTTTTCGTCCTGATGGCATCTTATAGGTGGAAGGAGAGGCCGAGGGGGTGCTAGGGTCGGCCAGACCACCCCCTAGCACGGGCCAGGCCTAGCCGCACGGCCAGGTGGTGTGGCCGCCCCCCAGTGATACATTGCAAATGTATCTATAATTTTTGATGCTCCATGCTTGGTTTTATCCACTTTCTTGTGTTTTGTCCACACTTTGGAGTACTTTTCATATGATTTCTTGGACTAACCTATTAATAAGAGCCACACTGCCAGCTGCCAGTTTTTTGCTCTTTTTGGTTCCAGGAAAGTCAGAAAATGAATATTCTCGGAATTGGACGGGACAAATGCCAAAGTGCCTATTTTTCAGAAGACTCTAGGAGCCAGAATACGAGACGGAGGAGGGCCAGGGGCTGGCCACACCACCCCCAGGCGCGGGCTAGGCCTGGCCGCGCCAGGGAATGGTGTGGTGGCCCTAGGCACCCCCTCGGTCTCCCTCTTCGCCTATAAGAAGCCTTCTGACCTAAAAACTTTGGGGGGTTCGACGTTTTTCCACAAAAAGTTCCGCTGCGCCGCCGCCAAAGGGGAGATTTGGGGGACAGAAAGTCTCTGTTCTGGCACCCTGCCGGGACAGGGAAGTGCCCCCGGAGCCATCTCCATCGATCTTCACCATCATCTCCATCGAACATCCATGTTTCCCCCATCTATGAGTGAGTAATCCCCTGCTGTAGGCTATGGGGATGATAGGGATTGGATGAGATTGTTCATGTAATGGCATCAGATTGTTAGGGCTTGGTGCTAAGTATCTTTTATTAGTGCTTTCTGACTTTGTTGCGACTTGTTGTTCTTAATGCTTATCACTAGGGCCCGAGTGCCATGATTTCAGATCTGATCTTATTATTGATTCATTATGATAGTATTGTTTCTGGTCTTATCTACAAGTTGTATACACACGTTATTGTCTGGAACCTATGGCCCCGAAGTGACAGAAATTGGGATAACCGGAAGGGAAAGGCTTTGATATGAGGATCACATGTGTTCACGGAGTATTAATGCTTTGCTCCGGTGCTCTATTAAAAGGAGCACCTTAATTGCCAGTAGTTCCCTAGATGCCCCGCTGCAAACGGGCTGGCAGGACAAAAGATGTTGTGCAAGTTCTCATTGCGAGCACGTATGACTATATATGGAACACATGCCTAGGATTGTCTAGTACTTGGGCGCTTTATCTTATTTATATGCAAATTGCCCTATGTTCTGATTGCTATGTGAATTGTCTTGTCCATGCAATGCCCGTCCATCCATCCCTATGCCTACCGCACTCGAATCCCACTGTTTACTGCTTTCGTTACTACTTTCCTTGCTTTACTACTTCTGTTACTTTACTATTCCTACTACAAAATTGTTGCTACTGATAAACTGTTGTGAGCAAGATTGTCTCCAGGTGCAGCTGAATTGACAACTCAGTTGTTAAGGCTTATAAATATTCTTTGGCTCCCCTTGTGTCGAATCAATAAATTGGGTTTCACTTTCCTCGAAAATACTGCGATACACCCCCTATACTTGTGGGTCATCAAGACTATTTTCTAGCGCCGTTGCAGAGGAGCATAGCTTTATTTATCAAGTTCACTTGGAATCACTATTGTTCAAGCTAAGTTTATCTTTCTCCTTGTTTTCTTTTTTCTTTATCAAAAATACAAAAAAAATAGTTCCTACTCTAGTTGTTATTTTCGTTGGTCTATTATTGTCTTGCTTTATCATGCTTGATGTCAATGGTTGGTTTCTTTGAAACTGAATCTTATTAGCAAGGTGGGTTCACGAAAGATCAAAAGGATTATTATAAGGAACACCGCTTGTCACAAAAAGGGAAACACTTATGGGAACAAATTGATAGATTGTATACCATTGCTAGAAATGTGTGATCTACTTATAATGTTACTTATTGCTGTGATGAATCTCGTTGCAGAAAGAGGTATAAACACCTCCCTTTTCAATGTGAGTATAATGATAATGATACCATATCTTCCTATGCTAAAGGAATTTATGACTTTTATGATGCGGAACGAATTGAAGAATTTATTGCTTGGAAGGGTGCTTTTGAACTTGCTAGTTTGCTTGAAAATATTGATGATTCACCTTATAAGTATGAGGTGTATCGTATACTTAAATTTTTCTTTGATAATTACAAGGATGAAAATGGCTATATTCTTGAATATTTTAATAGATGCTTTCCACAAATGGAAGAGACTAATGCCTTGCAGGATCCTATGGAAGAAGAAATTGATGAACCTGAAATCTCATTAGATAGAGGAGGAGAGTGATGAACAAAAGGAGGAAGAATGGATTAGCTACACATGCCTACCTTATAATGAGAGTAACTCTTTATCCCTTACATTATTTGATTGTCCCCCTTGCTTACTAAAGGAGAGTGAATGTTATGTTCCTGAGGTTTCTCTTGAAAATGTTTATAATAAAGCTCTAGTGCCTGTAGACCATGAAGAGCATGCTTTATGTGATAGTTATATTGTTGAGTTTCTTCATGAGGCTACTAAAAATTATTATGAGAGAGGAAAATATGGTTGTGGAAGTTTTCATGGTATTGAAACACCTCTCTATGTGCTGAAAGTTTTGGAGTTACTCTTGTTTTATCTTCCTATGCCTGTCACTTTGTTATTTGCTTACACGATTCCTATGCATAGGAAGTGGGTTAGACTTAAATGTGTTTTGAATTTGCTTCTTGATGCTCTCTTTTACTTCAACTCATATTTCTTATGAGAGCATCCTCTCAAACTTTTATGCCTGAAGATGATAATATGTCTATTATTCTTGGGAGACCTTTTCTAAATACTGCAGGAGTTGTTATTAATTGTAATCAAGAAAGGGTGACCTTCAATGTTAATGACAAGGAACATATTGTCTATTTCCCCAAGAAGATTGAAAGTACTTATAGTTTGAATTCAATTGAACATGTTGAAGGCATTCAAGTTGGAGAAATATATTGTCCCATACCAAGAGAAAAATTTGAAACTATTATGATTGGGACCATTGCTATCAAGGTTGAGGTAACATAATCATTAGTGGAATACAAAGTTTTGTCTCATATGAAATTGTTTTGGTAACAAGACCTGATCAACCTTGTTAACAAAAGGATTTCATTGAACAAACAATGGTTTCACCGTGATTATCTTCACTTACTTCTATTATATCCATTTTAGTTTTTGCTTATGCCTAACTTAAAGGCGTTAAAGAAAAGTACTTATTGGGAGATAACCCAAAAGTTTTATATGAGTCTTGGAAGTTATTACCTCTGTAATAACCTCTCCTTATCCTTTTTATTTGCTTTTGGTGCCAAGAGTAACCTCTAATGAGAGTGAAGTGATGATTGGGAAAGTTGTTGTCCCGAAACAGATTTTTGTGCTTCACCGTAAAAATTCGTGAGATGTCTATGTATGTCGGATTGAGCTGTAATTGTTTGTGCTTCTGCCCCAGGTTGTTATCTAACTTTATTTAGTTCAACACTTTTTTATTTGAGCAACAGAAGGTCTTCTAAAAAATTCGTCTTTACCTGCTGATCTGTTTTGACAGATTTCTGCCATTTTCTGCATTTGCTTCTTGTTAGTTCCTTCTTGAGTTCTCTTGGGGAATTGAGCTTTTTGAGGAAAGTGCTACAGTATCTAGTGTTCTAATGGAAGTTTATTTGGTGTTAGAACTGAACCTTAAGACTTATTTATCTTAAGTGCACTAATGTTACTAATAAAGATTGTGTGAAGTTTTGTATGAAGGAAAAAATTTAGGTGTATGGAAGGAATGAGTAATGAGATGAAGGATGGACTAAAGCTCAAGCTTGGGGATGCCACGCGTGTCACCCCAAGAAATATCCAAGAATTACAAGCGTCAAAGCTTGGGAATGCCCAAGGCATCCCCTTCTTCATCAATAAAAATCTCAGGTTTCTTCCAACCACTTCATTTTTATTGTTTCATGCACAGTTGTGTTGTTCTTGGAGCGTCTTATTTTTCGTTTTCGTTTTGGTTTTTCGTTTGCTGAATAAATTGGTTGTACCCCCCTCTTTCATACATTGGTGTTCACATGGTTTGGTTTGGATTGGAAAAGAGTAGGAAAGTTCATGCTTATGTGGTAAAAAGAGCTTGTTTTTGACTGTGGCCTATGCTTTGTCATGCCATGCTTGATATTGTTTTGGCTTTACGCTTAGTATTCTTTTCTGTAGCATGACTTGTTATAAACAATTGAGATTGCTTAATATGCCTTGGATGAATCATGCGTTGTTTTAGCATATTAAAGCATAGTATTGTGGAATTCTCCTTTGATGCTTTATTTGGGTTGACTTGGCACATGCTCACACCATGTTATGACTATCTCAAGTCACCATAAGCCTTTATGATCCTTTAGTTTTCAACTTGTAGTATCACTTTATGCTTTGCTCAATGATGTTTTGTCGCTTTGCATGATTATGGTCATTATTGCTCTCTCGTTTGTCGCTCCCTTACTATTGCTAGCCTTCACTTCCACTGAGTGTTTTACTCATGTTTCCAACTCCCTAAACCAAATATTTCCAAAGTGTCCACCATACCTACCTATTAGCATCATTTGTTACTCCCGTGCATATTCAATATGCCTAGTTTTCTTCCAAATAAAATGTTTGCTTGTTATGGGAAAATTAGTTAGTAAAGCTCTCACGAACTTGATGGCACACTTTATTTTATTGCATTTAATAAACCTGAACCATTGTGAACTCTCCATGAAAGTTATATGCTTGCAAATTATAGGATGGGGATTAGCAGAACTGTGCTGTCATGGGGAACGCTTTCAACACTTGTAAATATATACCCAGTTGATACCTTGCTCTTTTGTTTGCGGATGTCGTCGGTGTGAAATAAAAGGGGAGCTTGTAAGTCCATGGAGTTATGTATGTGTGTTAGAGAAAAGCCTGGGCCGCTGGTCTAATCCATCCTGACATGGTGGAAACCTGCAGCGTAACCATAATGATATCTATGAAGCATTCTTCTTATAAAAAAAGAGAAAGATAGCTATTGAGAAAAATAAAAGAAAACGAGTTTTATGAAAAGAGGAAAGAGAGAAAAAAAGCACCATTTTCCCATGGTAAATAATAAGATTGCTGAGATACTCATTGTCTGCTTGCCTTGTCATTTTGATATGGGGATTATTCCGTATCATCGGGCAAGGGGTACCCCGTTGGCGGTTCTCAATGATACGCACATACTTACGATGAAAAGAACTTACCGGTAACTAAAGTTGAGTAGCATGAGGAGCTGCCCTCGTACTCAAGGGACTTGGGATTTTCAGTTTATAGTCTGTCAAGCATATAACTCAGATTGGACCTCACTTTCACCTTAACCACATTAAAGATGCTTATGATAGGGGCAATGAGAGCTCAAAGCTAACGAGTACCATACTTTCAGCATTTGGAAGCCTTTCAAACTTTGCAAAACCTTTTCTTTTACTTCTTGAGTCTCCACTTATTCTTTGGGCACTTTCTTGAGAGCGTAGTGGCCATTCTTAGTTCTATGTGCATTGTCCCAAGACTTGTTGATTGATGCATACCTTGATATTACTTGTTTTAAACTATTTGTATCTAGTCACTCTTGTAAACTTTGAAGGTGTCCTATGCATTTATGTTTGCTACTCTATGAGGGACAAGCTGAATGCCACTATGCTATGTTTTCTTTATGTGAAACAAACAAACATCTTGCAAATCATTGTTATTCATGAATCTTTTGTTTGTGCCTTTTTATGTTGCATCATAGTTTCTTTGTCTTATTGCTAGAACTTTGTCTTTCATGTTATGATTGAAGTACTATGATCCCAGCTTTGAATGTTTTATGAATACTTTGATCAAGTCTTTGATGGTGCATGTCGCCTCAAAAATTATTCTATCTTTTTATCACTTACCTACTCGAGGACGAGCAGGAGTTAAGCTTGGGCATGTTGATACATTGCAAATGTATCTATAATTTTTGATGACCCATGCTTGGTTTTATCCACTTTCTTGTGTTTTGTCCACACTTTGGAGTACTTTTCATATGATTTCTTCGACTAACCTATTAACAAGAGCCATAGTGCCAGCTGCCTATTTTCTACTGTTTTTGGTTCCAGGAAAGTCAGAAAATGAATATTCTCGGAATTGGACGGGACAAATGCCAAAGTGCCTATTTTTCCAGAAGACTCTAGGAGCCAGAATATGAGACGGACGAGGGCCAGGGGCTGGCCACACCACCCCCAGGCGCGGGCTAGGCCTGGCCGCACCAGGGAATGGTGTGGTGGCCCTAGGCACCCCCTCGGTCTCCCTCTTCGCCTATAAGAAGCCTTCTGACCTAAAAACTTTGGGGGGTTCGACGTTTTTCCACAAAAAGTTCCGCTGCGCCGCCGCCAAAGGGGAGATTTGGGGGACAGAAAGTCTCTGTTTTGGCACCCTGCCGGGACAGGGAAGTGCCCCCGGAGCCATCTCCATCGATCTTCACCATCATCTCCATCGAACATCCATGTTTCCCCCATCTATGAGTGAGTAATCCCCCGCTGTAGGCTATGGGGATGATAGGGATTGGATGAGATTGTTCATGTAATGGCATCAGATTGTTAGGGCTTGGTGCTAAGTATCTTTTATTAGTGCTTTATGACTTTGTTGCGACTTGTTGTGCTTAATGCTTATCACTAGGGCCCGAGTGCCATGATTTCAGATCTGATCTTATTATTGATTCATTATGATAGTATTGTTTCTGGTCTTATCTACAAGTTGTATACACACGTTATTGTCTGGAACCTATGGCCCCGAAGTGACAGAAATCGGGATAACCGGAAGGGAAAGGCTTTGATGTGAGGATCACATGTGTTCACGGAGTGTTAATGCTTTGCTCCGGTGCTCTATTAAAAGGAGCACCTTAATTGCCAGTAGTTCCCTAGAGGCCCCGCTGCAAACGGGCTGGCAGGACTAAAGATGTTGTGCAAGTTCTCATTGCGAGCACGTATGACTATATATGGAACACATGCCTAGGATTGTCTAGTACTTGGGTGCTTTATCTTATTTATCTGCAATTGCCCTATGTTCTGATTGCTATGTGAATTGTATTGTCCATGCAACGCCCGTCCATCCATCCCTATGCCTACCGCACTCGAATCCCACTATTTACTGCTTTTGTTACTACTGTCCTTGCTTTACTACTGCTGTTACTTTACTATTCCTACTACAAAACTGTTGCTACTGATAAACTACTGTGATCAAGATTGTTTCCAAGTGCAGCTGAATTGACAACTCAGTTGTTAAGGCTTATAAATATTCTTTGGCTCCCCTTGTGTCGAATCAATAAATTGGGTTTCACTTCCCTCAAAAATACCGCGATACACCCCCTATACTTGTGGGTCATCACCCAGCCCTTCTCCATCTCGTATTCTGGCATCTGATGACTTCCGAAAAATAGGCACTTTGGCTTTTGTCCCGTCCAATTCCGAGAATATTCATTTTCTGACTTTCCTGGAACCAAAAACAGCAGAAAACAGGCAGCTGGCACTGTGGCTCTTGTTAATAGGTTAGTCCAAGAAATCATATGAAAAGTACTCTAAAGTGTGGACAAGACACAAGAAAGTGGATAAAACCAAGCATGGAACATCAAAAATTATAGATACATTTGCAATGTATCAACTGGGAGTGACCAACTAAGAGAGCAATAATGGCCATAATCATGCAAAGCGACAAAACATTATTAATTAAAGCATAAAGTGATATTACAAGTCAAAAACTAAATGATCATAGAGGCTATGGTGACTTGGTATAGTCTTAACATGGTGTGAGCATCGCCAAGCCAACCCAAATAAAGCATCAAAGGAGAATACCACAATATTATGCTTTTATATGCTAAAAAACGCAAGATTCTTTCAAGGCACATTAAGCAATCTCAATTATTTGTAACAAGTCATGCTACAACAATAATCACTAAGCATAAAGTCAAAACAATATCAAACATGACATGATAAAGTCTAAGTCATAGTCAAAAACAAGCTCCTTTTATAGCACTTATAAGCATGAACTTTCCTACTCTTTTCCAATCCAAATCAATCTTATTTGAAACTATGTATGAATGTGGGGGTCCAACCAATTTATTTAACCAAACCAAGCAAAATAAAACTAAGAACAAAAACGAAGACGCTCCAAGAACAACACAATTGTGCATGAAACAATAAAAATGAAGTGTTTGGAAGAAACCTGGGGTTTTTATTGATGAAGAAGGGGATGCCTTGGGCATCCCCAAGCTTTGACACTTGTACTTATTGAATATTTCTTGGGGTGACACGGGTGGCATCCCCAAGCTTGAGATTTTGTCCATACTTCATCTTATCACATTACTCTTCCCTGCACTTTAAAATTTCCTTCATACAAAACTTCACACAATCTTCGTTAGCAACATTAGTGTATTGAAGATAATAAGTCTTTTGGTTCCGTTCCAACACAAGTAAAACTTCCATTAAAACACAAGCTACTATAGCACTTCCTTTTTAAAGTTCAAGTGAGCAAGGAGAACTCAAAGAGAAAGAGATTAAGAGGCAAATGCAAATAATGGCAGAAATCTGTTAAAACAGACTAGCAGGTAAAAACTGATTTTTTCGAAGACCTTCTGTCGCTCAAATTGAAAAGTGTTGAACCAACGAAGTTGGATAACAACCTGGGGCAGAAGCACAAAAAATTACAGCTCAGACCGACATATAGAGATTTTTCACGAATTTTTACAGTGAAGCACAAAAATCTGTTTTGGGACAGCAACTTTCCCAAGTCTTACTTCTCTCTCATTATAGGTTACTCTTGGCACAAAACCACACAAAAAGGATAAGGAGAGGTTACTATAGAGGCAATAACTTCCAAGACTCAACAAAAGAAAATTTTATTGTCTAAAAATTTGGGTTATCTCCCAATAAGTGCTTTTCTTTAACGCCTTTGAGCTAGGCATAAGAAGCAAGAATCAAGTATTCTCAAATGAAGAAGCATTAAGAGCAAAAAAAATCAATAGTAGAGGCAAAAGTAATCTTCTCTCTCTTCTTAGGGAAGTGTTCTATACCTTTCTTGAGTGGGAATTGATATTTAATGGTGCCTTCTTTCATATCAATAATGGCACCAACAGTTCTAAGAAAAGGTCTTCCCAAAATAATAGGACAAGAAGCATTGCATTCAACATCCAAAACATAGAAATCAACAGGTACATAGGTATTGTTAACCATAATAAGAACATCATTAATACTCCCCATGAGTTTATTTTTAGCATCATCTTCAAGTTGGACATTTAAATAACAATCTTCCAATGGTGGCAAATCAAGCATTTCATAAATCTTTCTAGGCATAATAGAAACACTAATATCAAGATCACATAGAGCTTTGAGATCAAAATCATTCACTTTCATATTAATGATGGGTTCCCAACCATCTTCTAATTTCATAGGGATAGAAGCTTTATGTTTCATCTTTTCTTCTATAATTTTTATGAGAGCATCAGTAATGTGTTTTGTAAAGGACTAGCATTAGGACTTTTAGCAAGCTTTTGTAGGAACATAATTACTTCAGAGATATTGCAGCCGTCAAGATCAAAATCATAATTACCATCTAAAGCAGTATAGCTATTGTTTCCCATATTTTGAAGAATTTCTGCATTTTTATTAGAAAAAGTTCCATTGGTTTTAGGCATTGTTGCAAAAGGAATGGGGACTTCATGTGGTTTCCTAGCATCAACATTAGTGGTGGTGATAGTAAAAATACTACTATTTCTAGCAATTTCATCTTCTCTTTCCCACTTAGCATGCAATTCAGCTAACAGTCTAACATTTTCATCAATTCTAACTTGTATGGCATTAGTAGCAGCAAAGGGATTTTCAATAGTTTTAGGTTTAGCAGCCATTTTATTAACCAAAGATGATTGTGCTTCAGACAATGATGCTATATTTCTTTCAGCATCAGAGAGTTTTTCCTCAATAGTTTTATTGAAAGCAGTTTGTTTACTAATAAAATCTTTAAGCATGACTTCAAGTTCAGAGGGTGCACTTCTATTATTGTTGTAGGAATTTCCATAAGAATTACCATTATTGGGAGGATATGGCCTATAATTATTATTACCATAAGCATTGTTGCCAAAATTATTATTTCTAATGAAGTTCACATCAACTTGCTCTTCTTGAGCAACCAAAGAGGCTAAGGGACATGATTTAGATCAATATGAGATTTCCCATTAACAAGCATAGACATAATAACATCCATTTTGTCACTCAAGGAGGAGGTTTCTTCAACAGAATTTACCTTCTTACCTTGTGGAGCTCTCTCGGTGTGTCATTCAGAATAATTAACCACCATATTATCCAGAAGCTTTGTTGCAGCACCCAAAGTAATGGTCATAAAGGTACCTCCAGCAGCAGAATCCAACAAATTTCTTGGAGAATAATTCAGTCATGCATAAAAGGTTTGGATAATCATCCAAGCAGTCAGTCCATGAGTGGGACAATTCTTTACCAAAGATTTCATTCTTTACCAAAGATTTCATTCTTTCCCAAGCTTGAGCAACATGTTCATTATCAGATTGTTTAAATTTCATTATTTCACTTCTCATAGATATAATCTTAGCAGGAGGATAGTATTTTCTAATGAAAGCATCTTTGCATTTAGTCCAAGAATCAATACTATTTCTAGTTAGGGATAGCAACCATTCTTTAGCTTTCCTCTCAAAGAGAAAGGAAACAATTTAAGCTTAATAATATCTCCATCTATATCCCTATGTTTTTGCATCTCACAAAGTTCAACAAA
This sequence comes from Avena eriantha, assembly GCA_910589775.1. NCBI lineage: Eukaryota > Viridiplantae > Streptophyta > Magnoliopsida > Poales > Poaceae > Avena > Avena eriantha. The sequence goes on from OU342742.1 coordinate 539,429,661, forward strand.
GTTATTAAGGCGAGCCGCAGCATCTTCAGTACCAACACCAGAGAATTGTTCTTTCATAACAAGATTGAGTAAAGCAGGTTTAATTTCAAAGAAAGTAGCTTCAGGAAAATGTGGAGCAATAGGTGTGCACATGAAATCATTGTTGTTGGTGCTAGTGAAATCACACAACTTACTGTTTTCAAGAGTAGTCATTTTTTTGTGTTTTTAATATAAATAAGCAAACTAGTACAACTATTTTTTTGTGTTTTTGATAAAATAAACAAGCAAACAAAGCAGAAATAAACTAAGCAAAACAAAAAAACAAGGTAAAGATATTTGTTATGAGGGAATCCCCTTGTGAAGATGTCCTTGACTCCCCAGCAACAGCGCTAGAAAAAAGGCTTGATGGCTCAAAATATATTGAGCTCGTTGAGGAACCCCGAGAGGAAGGTATGATGAGCACAGCAGCAAGTTTTCCCTCAGTTATGAAACCAAGGGTTATCGAACTAGTAGGAGCAAGGAAACACCTCCAAGGTATTGTTTCCAACTTGGAATCCTACACAACACAACCACAGAACTTTACCCCAACTTACAGTGAGGTTGTCAATCTCACCGGTTTTGCTGAAAACAAAGGATTAAATGTATTGTGTGGAAGATAGTAATTGCTTACAGAAAGTAAATAGTAAACAGTAAATAGTAGATGGTAGATTGATGGTGAAAGAATGGACCGGGGTCCATAGTTCACTAGAGGTGATTGTCCTTAAGATAGATGACATGTTGGGTGAACAAATTACAGCGGGGCAATTGACACACACCAAGAAAGCATACATGCATATACTAATCATCTTGACTCCTATGAGATTTGATTGGGAATTACAACATTATACATAGACCGTAATCCAATTGCATCTATGACTAATAATCCACCTTCAGGTTATCATTCGAACCCCCTCTAGTATTAAGTTGCAAGCAACAGATAATTGCATTAAGAAAAGTGTGTAAAGTAAACAATACGATTGTCCCATGGACAAAGGATTGTTGTTTTCTCCCTAGTAGCAACAGCACATCTAGTACCTTAGAGATTCCTGTCACTTCTCCAGATTACTAGAGGCATGAACCCACTATCGAGCATAAATACTCCCTCTTGGAGTTGCTAGCATCTACTTGGCCAAGATTACAAATAGATGATCTTGATCATGAATGGAGCTCACAAGATCTAAACATGGTAGCACAAAGGAGTAGAACCAACCATCTAGATACTATATGGACCCATAGTCCAGGGATAAACTACTCACGCATCACATCGGAGGCATGCATGGTGATGAAGAAGGCCTCCAGGGTGATCTCTCCCCTCTGGCAGGGTGTCGGGAAGAGCTTCAGATCCCTCCTGATCTAGGGATGGACATGGCGGCGGCTACAGACTCTTTCGTGGAATTTTGATCGGGTACTTAGGGTTTTTGTCCCACGAGGATCCCCGCAAACACAACATTAAGATTACAAATAGATGATCTTGATCATGAATGGAGCTCACAAGATCTAAACATGGTAGCACAAAGGAGGAGAACCAACCATCTAGCTACTACATGGACCCGTAGTCCAGGGATGAACTACTCACGCATCACACCAGAGGCAGGCATGGTGATGAAGAAGGCCTCCAGGGTGATCTGTCCCCTCCGGCAGAGTGTCGGGAAGAGCTTTAGATCCCTCCCGATCTAGGGATGGAGATGGCGGCAGCTACAGACTCTTTCGTGAAATTTTGATCGAGTACTTAGGGTTTTCATCCTAGGAGGATTTTATAGGCGAAGGGGCAAGGTCGGTGGAGCACCAGGTGGGCCACACCCCCTGATGGCGCGCCCCTAGGCCGCGCCGCCACCAGGTGTGGCGGCCCTGGTGCGCCACTTCGTCTCCCCTCTGGACTCCTTGTTGCTTCGGGTAAAATATTGACTTTGGATTTTGTCCGATCCAATTCCGAGAATATTTCCTTACTAGCTTTTCTGAAACCAAAAACAGCAGAAAACAGACAATTGGCACGGTGGCATCTTGTTAATAGGTTAGTCCCAGAAAATGTGTAAAAACACTCCAAAGTGTGGACAAAACATAAGAAAGTAGATATAAAACAAGCATGGAACATCGAAAATTATAGATACGTTTACAACATATCACAGACCCAAAGTTGTCACAGGTCTTCGAGTGAATTAACTACAAGTGTTGAAATGAGAATGGAGTGTTGATTAAACTGGGTGTATTTAAATAAAACTAAAATGTAAACTTCAGAAATATAAAGCATAAAAGTAAAGAACGATTCGGTTGTTTGTTGTTTTCTGCAGATGGCAAAATAAGGCGCGAGAGATTCAGTTCATGGTGATAGTGACTGTGCCAGGTGGATAAATGATAAATGTAACAATTATAATCTTATAAGTATATGTGTAGGCGAGCAACCAATAATTATCCGGAACTCCTCTTGGTAGATTTCATCCCAACTTCAATAATCCTACTAGTCTGTTACCAAAACCATGGTCAGAAACTAGACGATTAAGACCCTTCAGGTCGCTTAGCGATTAAGCTCCTTGGATCGGACTAATGCAATAAGCATGGTGGTTCCTTGTTATCCTCGAGTCTACTAGTTTTCTATTGATATCCCCGTGTCACTCGGGGGTCGTCGGTCTGCTAACGAACATGATTATATCTATGTAGAACAAAGCATCATGTTGTCTGGTCCCTTAATTGGACAACAAGCATTAGGCATCCCACAGATAGTCAACGCTCGACCCATCCGTGCACCTAATTTGCGTGAGCGCTGGGTCGGACCAAACAACGTGCTCGTCCTCACGCATCCGCCCCCTTGTTCACCCAGGCCCTGTAGCCAATGGCACAATAGCCACTCCTCCCCCAAACCCTCGCCCTCCATATCCCGCCGCCAGAGCAGGCGCACCCATCGCTGCTGCCATTGTCGGCTTCCGTCATCGCCCACCGCGATATTGAGCAGGACGACCACAGGCCATGCGCGTTGCCGGAGTTGACTGGGTGCTCCACAGGCCATCCCGCCTCCGCCTATCGATTGGACGCGCACAACCTGTTCGGTCATTTTCCAAGGTGAGTTCGCCGATCCTTTCTTGGTTATGTCATCCGCTGCGGGAGTTGGCATAGCCATTGACGGTAGCCTGCTGGACAGATGGGTAGAAGTGGAAGGGGGATCAAGTTCTTCTACAAGAATTTCGTCGAGTCTACGTCCGACGAGGAGTCCGATGGCGAGACCAAAATTCTGCTTGCAGATGCACAGATGGTGCACGACCACTACCTCCTCCCGCCGCATAGAGGTGGCTCGTCGAAGCGGCGCGAAGCCAACCATGAACGCGGCCGGGAAGAGGGGCACATACGCCTTTACAAGGACTACTTCCATCCAACTAATCTGGTCTTCAAAGAAAAGGCATTCCGTCGCCGCTATCGAATGTCCAGGAACCTGTTCTTGGACATACTCAATGGGGTGAGGGAGTACGACTACTACTTCGAGGCCAAGTACGATTGCACCGGTAAGCTTGGCTTCTCCTCCTACCAGAAATGTCCAGCTGTCATTCAGCAGCTTGCATATGGAGTGCCCGGTGATCTCCTCGATGACTACATGCGCATGAGCGAGTCTACATGACATGATGCCATGTATAGATTCTGCAGCGTAGTTGTAGCGGTGTTTGGCAAAGTATATCTGAGAGAGCCAAACACCAAAGACACCGCCCGCCTTCTGTCCATCAACACGCGTAGGGGGTTTTCTGGGATGCTTGGCAGCATCTACTGCATGCATTGGCAGTGGAAGAACTGTCTTTTTTGTTGGCAAGGGCAGTTCAAAGGGCATGCAGAGGGTTGCACTGTCATACTTGAGGCTGTTGCATCACATGATCTCTAGATTTGGCACTCATTTTTTGGCATGGCTGGATCAAACAATGACATCAATGTGCTGCAGATGTCTCCGGTGTTTGCTAGGCTGGAAGAAGGCAATGTCCCACAAGTTTCCTATGAGATCAATGGCAATGCATATGATATAGGGTACTATCTAGCTTACGGTATCTTTCCATCCTGGGCCACCTTCGTGAAGACAATCCGCAATCCTAGAGATGAGAAATATAAGAGGTTTGCGAAAGACCAAGAGGCCGCTAGGAAGGATGTGAAGCGAGCATTTGGTGTGCTTCAGTCAAGGTGTGCCATTGTTCTATACCCTGCTAGAACCTAGAGCACACAGAGGATGTGGGATGTGATGATTGTTTGTGTGATTATGCACAACATGATCGTCAAGGACGAGCGTGATGACGACATCTTGGACCAAAGCTGGGATTTCCAGGGTCTATTGGTTGAGCCAGAGCCAAGTCTAGCATCTTGGGAAGAATTCATGCAGGTGCATGAAAATTTGCGTCATAGGCAAACCCATGAACAACTTTAACTATATTTGGTTGAGCATATATAGGCTCGTGTAGGAAATCAAAATGGTTAACCTCTAATTTGTTTTCTGCAGTTTGAGTGACATTTGATTATTTTTTATCGAACAATGCCATTGTGTACTATTTATGTGTAAGTACTATTTTTAATTATATTATCTAATCTAGTTTATTTGCTTGTCAAAATATACATCTGTCTGTATATTTTTACAGAACTATTCGTACGCAAAGGTCAGCTCTGGACAACGCTGGCCAGGCGCGGATATTTGAGTCGCGCCGTTGGGCGCGGTCGGTCAGACAGGCCGGGCCGCAATCCTAAAGTAACCATGGGCCGATTTAAACGGACAGAAACAGACCGTTTTGATCGCGCGTTTAGATCGGCCAGGTGGAGATACCTTAGTCAGCTCGACGCAAGGATTTCTCTATGGACGTGCCATCGACGGCCCAACGCCACCAGACAGAGACGCGCAGAAAGGAGCCTCATTGGCCTCACTTGACGAGAAGCGGGCCATGGCCCCGTCAGCCGAGCAAGAGGCGCCGACGACCATCCCACCACCACCGGAAACGAGGGCTGGTCGGTGGGGATCCAACCCGCCACCGCCGACACCACCACGGTGCCCAACAACATGCCCAGACAAGGCCCGCCCTCTGGACCGAGCGACAGGGCTCATGGCCGCAACAGGAGCGCCTCTGCCGTGGGGAGGCCGCGCCTTCTCCGATGTCGCCGCATCGTGCTCGCCATCGAGCCCTGCACCACCTCACCGCCAACCGCCATCGATCCACACGCCGCCGCCAACAGAGAAAACGCCACCACCGTGCGCGAGGGAGAGGTTCCCGCCGCCGCCGGCCGGGCTTGCCCGGCAGGTCCTTCGACGGTGGCGATGGGGAAGGGGGGCTCAAGTTCTGCATCGACATCGCCCCCCGTGCCACCTAACTGTGCTCGGAAGAAATATGGCTCCAGCACCAGGACATCACCAGATTGAAGCAGAGAAGCACAATTAGAAACAGCACCTACGAATCTGTACTGCAGATTTCAATTGTCACTGGCACACAGCACAAGTAATATGCTATAGATTGGTCAAATTGATGCAAACTTACGAATCATTAGTGCCCAGAAACGTGCAGAAAAAAGATCTGAACTGGAGAGTACAAGAGGGAATAGGAAGATCAGCTTTTTTTTTTGCCAGGAAGGATGATCAGCTTTTTTTTTCAGGAAGGAAGATCAGCTTTAGCGTCTGTCTGAACAATATGTTGTATCAGCATTCAGCAGCTGCCATGTCTCAGGATAAGTTGACGAGAAAAATGAAGTTAACAAACAGAGATTAAACGAAGTTCACGGGTTAAAGCAGAAGCACAATGTGTGTAGCAGCTATCAAGCTGCAAAACTACGAATCGTTGGTGCCAGAAACCCAAGGGAATGGCAAGCGGGACATCAACATAAATCAATTTCTCTGATCAACAGAGTCAGTGTGCTAGCAATTAACATGTCTATCGCAACATTAGCCACACAGCGCGTAAGAAAACCACCAAACAAAATCTGACGAAACGGCCCATCAGAAGAAATTAACTCCGTTTCTGAAGGTTGCGGCTTTCTCAAAGAACCCACATTTACCCACCACCACCACCACGAGGAGGCCGATCGGAGGCGAAGAGGAAGCCCAGCATCAGGAGGGAGAACCTCACGAAGCTCCTCAACCCCGGCACCACGCCGCCCCACGTAGAGACGTACACGACCACAGCCGCCGAGAGGGCCGTGAGGAGCAGGCCGAGGATGAGGTGCGCGCGGCTCATGGCGGTGGCGGCCGCCCGGACGACGAGGAGCGACCTGACGAGCTGGGCGAGCAGCCGGTGCTGCTTCAGGAAGAAATCGCAGCCCGCCAAGGCCACTGCCACGTGCACCGCACACTCGATTCTTTGCTCCTCCGTGGCCTCGGGGAAGGACCGGAGCTCGGCCTGGTATGCCCAGCAATCCCTGAGATGGGCTGCCGCCTCGACAAGGAAGACGTCGTTCAGGTGGAGGTCTGCACGGGCGTCGTCGAGGAGGCGCTGGACGAGGTCGGGGTTGTCGAGGAGGTGGGGCAGGTTGTCGATCACCACCGCCGCCAGCGGGTTCTCCATCGGGGGAGGAGGGCCTGCAGCCTGCAGGGATTCGGGGTTGGGGCTGGGGGAGTGCGCTTTGGAATTTCCAGGCGTGGCGTTGGGGTTGGGGTTTTGGACTGGAAATGGGGAAAGGAGGTGGGGACAGTGGTGTCAGTGTGTCACGCCTTCAGTGCTGTGCTTACTTGCAAAGGAAGTTAGATTAGGGACCGAAACAGTGGTGCCTCTGTTAAGAGAACGGAGACTTCGAGAGAGAACTGCCTTAAATTTGCTCTAAGTGATGTTCTGTCAAAATATGTTCTAAGTGATGTTCTAAAAAGGTCAAAGATTTAAATTTTGGTGCCAACAGAAATATCAATAAAAGTAGTTTTGTATGGCCCCTGCCCCAAGTTTCAATGAATTTTTGCGAACTTTAACAAAAATTTAATTTTAATTTAACTTAATTTGGATATAGTCGAATTTCAAACTGAGAAGGTTTTGGAAAAACCGTTGAAATGTTTTTTTTTCTTAATTTCTAACCTGAGAAGGTTTTGTTGTGGGTATTGGATGTATCAAGTTTTCTCATTGTCATATCTATAAATACGGGTCCATAAAACATTTTTTTCAGATGCCGGAGCATATGATATTGGGAGCCGAGTCTTTTTTTTGTGGGAAAAGATCTGGATCTATTTCATGAGTTCATAAGAAGTACAAAGTATCCTAAACATAATAAAAATTACATTGGGTCTTTGGACCACCTAACGACCACTACTGCCGCCAGAGCGAGCCGCCGACGTGCCGCTGTCGCCGCTCCATTACCGGAGCCGGCACGCCGTTGTTGATGACAGTCGGGAAGTCTTCGTGCATGTGCCCCTAAGGACCAGCGCTCCAGAGATGAAGTTGTCGCCATTGAACCCTTGAATTGATCTGAAATGTGTAACACCAAATCTAAAACACACGTAGATTAGACGAGATCTAGAACACACGTAGACTGGACGAGATCCATCACTCCATGGAAGCGGCGACCAGACGAATCCTCACCCTCCTCAACGCCAGCAGCAGGATCGTCGCCGACGACGTGGAAGAGGAGGCGGGTATACCTTATTTTTGTCCCGCACAACACCGCCATAGCCACCATAGTGACGATGTCGGATGACGCAGGTCTGAGGTCTCCACCTTCTTCCATCGCCGGAGCGGCAAGCAGAGGAGGCGGGGACCCGTCGATGCTCGATCGCAGACGGCGAGGACGAAACAGATCATGGCGGCTGCTAGGGTTTTCGCCCTAGCCGCCGCCTCTTTTTTTCCTACGGGAGGATTTCTCTAGTACTACTCGTACGTAAAAAAAAACCTGACATTGGGAGCCGAGTTGTATATCTAAAATATTAGCTCTAATAAAAACCACTAGCTGTTTTAGCATGCCGATTGTCTTTTCTTAGGCATTTGGATCTTCATCTAAGGGCTTAGATCCTATCCTTCTTCTTCAATAAAATAAATTAAGGCATGTGAACCCGGAAAATAAGTTTGGAGGTCGTCCATCCTGGAGCCCTTTTTTTTAAAGCAGCACATATTTTTGAAAAAACAAATACCTACGTGTAGTCAATAATATGAGATACATGTTTCCAAATTTTCAATGGAAAATACCTTGTATTTTGGACGCAGTAAAAAAGATAAATATGACAATTTCAAGAAAAATGGAGGCCCATCTAAAATTGCACTGTTCATGCCTAAATCTGGAATTTTTGACTTTTTTCCTGAGGCCATAATATAAAATATTTTCACGTGATTTTTTGCAACGTATTATAAATCATTATCTACATCTCGGCATTTTTTCAGTTTTTTCTAAATCTTTAAATTTGAATTGTTTCAAAAAAAATAAAGTCATGCATGGAGGACGGGCTCCAAATCCACCTTCTCCATGTGAAACCCTTATAACTCCAAATACTAACTCGTCGATTCCCTTCCACCTTTTTCTTGCCTCCACCGCTCCTATGCTTCCAGATGAACAATACATTCATAATAAATAGAAACTAAATAATAACCTGAAATTTTGTACACTAGTTTTTGTTCTCCTCGAAAGAGGCATACGTCCAGCTATATAAATATAGCAACCACGATTGAGACTGCTGCTGAACCAGACAGCATAACGCCCAAAGGAAACAACAACAAAAAGGAAAAAGGAAAGGAAGAGAAAGGCTTGGCGAAAACGACGATGACCCGCAACTGTTGCGCCTTTCAAAGAATTCTCACCACGCTCCTAGCGCCCCAAATACCAAGCATCACCTCCAAAAGGAAGCGACAACAACAACGCTGCTGCCCAGACTGATCCTAGGGTTTCCCCCGATACGCTACGGGAGGTGGGGAAGAGATACACCCGGCGCCCTTCAGGAAGGATGGCGACACCCGTAGGCGTCGTCATATCGGTGTCAAGATGACAAGGATTACTCCCGACTCCTCAAAAAACCACGCTCCCGGACGCTTCGTATTGCTCCACCAAGCTCGCCGCCCACCAACACACGCCATCCCGGTCTTGGAGTCACCACCGTCGTCTCACCGTGACCAACGATGTGAGGCTAGAATGATCGAAAAGTAGAAACTACAGTTGTGTCGGTGGTACAGTAACACGCGGGAGGAACTACCTCCACCGCCCGAGGGCGATAGCCGACCGGATGTCGCGACAGGGGCAAACCGGGCCCTCTCTGGCCTGGCCGAGCCCAAATGGACTCGTGAAGCCCCACGGCCACACTGCAGCAGGGGTGTCACCGTCGCCGCCAACCCACGCCATATCCCCTACTCCTCCGTCCACCAGTGGATCCGCCGCCACTTCAGATCCCCGCCGCCAAACAGCAGCGCCATCGCCACCACGGTCACCTGGGCCAACCGGACCGTTGCCGGTCTGAGGATAGGCCAGAGCTCCGTGGAGCAGATCGGGAATTGTCCATCTTAGGCTCACCTGAGCAGAAAGAGGACTCCAGCGCCAAATCCAAGCCCACCTGGCTCGGATCTAGGCCACACGGACAATGCAAAGGGCCGGGCCTTCTGAGCCAGCAGACCTACCTGGCCTGCAGGGCACACTCCTAACCTAGGCCCGCTTGGCCCGGGTCAGAGAACAACAGCCCAACCGCCTCCGCGTCGTCCCGGGTCGCTGTACCGACCCTGCAGAGCAGTGTCGCCCCCGTCGCCAGCCGCAGCTCTCCATGGCCGCCTCCCGCTAGTGGGCTTTTCCGCTAGCCCGCCCAACCCAGATCGGGCCTGAACGGGCCTAGATCTGGGTCGTGCCGTCGGCCACTGCAGGACGCCCCGCCGCCGTCCAGGCACCGGCCCGCCGCAAACCTCCGATGCCAGGACCTCGTCGCAGCGCCGCCGTACCGCCGCCTGGCCGGGGTCTGTCCAAATCATAGCAGCACACCGTCGCCTGTCTCATCCTCCCCGCGAGAACCGCCAGACGCCGGGAAAAGGCAAACCCGCCGCCACCAGCACCTCCCGAGCTTAGCTTGATAGCTGCGGCGGGGAGAGAGAGGAGGGGAGCGAGGGGAGGTTAGAAGGGCGGCGGCGCGCTGCGTCACCCGCGGGGGACGCGCAGGAGCCCTTGCGAGTTAGTTCAGCACCTCATCCATCCCATCTACCCACCACTAGTTTTTGTTCTTTCGTTCGTGTTCTTCAAACTTGCACGCAAAAATCAGCATATATGGTTCTCTAAAAAATATAATATTTCAGTGCTCTAAATAAGCAACAAATTTGGCAACTAACTTGTCTTTTTTAACACTGAATTCATAGTATTTGAGTTTCTTCCGTAAAAGTTCGCAAATAACCAAGGGACACAAACACGTACATCACTGGTGGAGCTAGCCCAGATTTCAGGGGGGCAAAACTGAAAAGATGGATATTTCCGCCGGGGGAGGGGGAGGGGGGGGGGGGGGGGGGGGGGTCGATTTTCATGTAAGGGCTTAGATTCTATCTCCTTCTTCAATAAAATAAACTAAGGCATGTGAAACCCTTATAGCTCCAAATACTAACTCGTGGATTCACTTCCACCTTTTTCTTGCCACCACGCCGCGCGTTGGTGTCGGCTCTAGCTCTTGGCAAGTCTCGCACAGCCTTCAACAGCATGTTCTCGTCGCCAAGCATCAAAATCAATCCATCAGGTTGTCACGACAGATACAAGTTACAACACTCGACTTGCTGTGAATTTATAGACCAGAAAGTAAATACTTCCCAAAATTGATACAAAAAAATTCAATGATACACGTGCTCTGTATAAACTTAAATTGAAACAAAGTTTTTAGTGAGGTATTAGTGGAATTTTTGTCAGTTCGAACAAAACTTTCAGACGTTTGGTGAAACCGTATTTTGGTGATTTGAGTATTTTAGCTATGGCAAAAAATGTGGACGGAACCGTAACCGAGAACCTCCTAAATTAAAACGTGGGACAACTCACAGGAGGTAACATGATCCTCAAGAGAGCAAGTAACATGATCAGAAGATTGGAATTAACAAACCTCGAGAGGTCATCTCAAGAACCCGTGTTGCTCTCTCAAAGAAAAAGCCACCATCCCTAACCACGGGAAACACAAGAGGAACACATCACCTCTTCGAAGAGAGTGTATCAGCAATTAGCATGTCTCACGTGTGGATTTCACCACAGCAACAGAGCGCGTAATAAGACGACGAAATCTAAAGACAAAATTTGTGGGTACTACAGCTCACCTTAAAAACCAGAATTGATCAGCCTTTGGATCTTATCTTAGTAAATCTTCTCCGTCAATTTCTTTTCAGCATGTCATATAAAAGGGCAGCCTAAACAGAAAGTGAAACCCTAGCCACCGGTACCTCCCGTGACCCAGCATCACGCCCCCTCCTCCCTCCCGCCCATCCCTCCCGCCCCTCCTCTTAGAGCATCTCCTGCAGCAGCGCTATATTCTCGCGCTGTAAATTCGCGTTGCAGCGCGCGCTACCCGGATACAGCGTGCGGCGCTGGCGACAGCTCCACCCGAAGCTCTATATCGCAACGACATAGTTTTAGATATCATCCAAAAATAACATAGTTTTAGATATCATCCAAAATAACATAGTTCAAATGCACCACATAGTTCAAATGCAGGATATAGTTTAAATGCAACTCAAACTTGCATCACACATCAATTGTCAACATCTTCATCTTGTGCTTCTTCTCCATTGGAATCTTCGACGGTGGTTGTGCCATCTCCATTATGAAAGGATCATATGGTCACCTAGAGGGAGGAGGTGAATAGGTGCTACTTCAATTTTACTTCTTTTTCAAATTAGGTTTTGACACAAAGGTAATTCTCTAGATATGCAACTATGGTGAATTTACCTATATATCGCACTAGCACAACTACCTAAGCAAGAACTAGATAAAGTAAGGTACGGTAAAGGATAGAAGTAACCAAAGTGAAGCACACGGGGACACAAGGATTATTTCCCGCAGTTCCTTCCTTTTGAGGGGAAGTACGTCTACGTTTGGAGAGGGGGTGGTATCAAACCACCAACTCCACGCGAGGCCTCCCTTATTCTCCGGTGAACCTCACCCCAAGGGGATCGATTCACGCTTCCACTATATCAGCAACCTTCAGGTGGTAGCCGACACCCTTACAACAAGTTCGAGGCACACACCCACAACTTAATTGGGGGCTCCCGAATCCAAGCAAGCTATCACACAATCAAAGACAAGCTTGTAAGAATCAACTCAAACCAACACAAGGCTTAGGGTTTCCAATGAAACCCTAGAGCAAGGGGCCCTCAAGTGAATGAGGGGGAAATGAAGATCTCTCTTGGTGAAGTTGTAGATCGATGTCTCCTCCTCTGATTCCCCAAAGATCAACGAATTTGGGTGGTTGGATGAATAGATCTTGGAGTTTTGGTGGCTCTAATGGTGGTCCTTTTCTTTTCTGGAATGAGCATCCTTAGGTTGAAGATGAGGTCCCCTATTTATAGACCTCATAGCTGCATACCGTTTTCTGACCGTTGGGGACTTTCCACACCGGAGACTCCGGTCTACACCAGAAACTCTGGCCCATCTCTAGACTGGCTCTCTGACTTTCTTGGGTAGTGTCTTATCATTCACTCTAGAGACTCTGGCCGAAACTCCAGACCAGGGACACCAGAGACTCTGGTGTATCCACACCAGAAACTCCGGTTAGGGAAATCACACCAGAGACTCCGACCGATATCCGGTCCGTCTCCGGACCCCCTCACAGAATGACCCTGGGCCGAGTCCAGCAACCACACCGTGAACTCTTGTGGAAAATTAGACCACACTGGAGACCCCGGTGTTTGCACACCGGAGACTCCGGTCTGGAATCTTCAGGAAAGCTTAGTTTTGGCCAGGGAATTTCCCACATTAATCTGACATTTTCTCTTTTCAATAGATTGACCTGTAGACATTAACACATAGTAAGATGAACCTTATGTTGTTAACGAACGCCAAAATAGATTAGGAAAATAAATGTCCTTTCAATCTCCCCTTTTTGGGCGTTCGATGACAACAAGTGGTTTTGCATGGAATTTTTAATAAGACAAAGCTATGCTCCCCCGACGATGTGCAGCAAGATAATCAAGTAATACATGCAAGTCAGGTAATGGATAACTATTACAATAAGGAAACAGGCATAGACATGTCCACATACATAGATAGTTCAACACACATATATAGTTCACATAAACCAAATAATTCTCACAAGAACCAAATGAAAGCAAATGTTTGAATAATAAAGAGACGACCATGCACCCCAACCCATGCAAATCCTGATGCTCCTAATGGACAACTTCTCCCCCTTTGGCATCGAAATGCCGAAAAGGGAAAAGTCCAAGCTATCGTCCCAAAGAAGGTCAATCGGAGTCCTCATCATCGTCATCATCCTCATCCTCATCATAATCATCATCAGCAACAGAAGTCTGTGGCCCTTTGCCATGAGGGCGGGAGGAGGAGGTGCCCTGAGGTGCCAAACCAGAAGTGACCTCAGAGAAAGTCTGCCAGTCAACCAAGCTTGTATTCATAGCATTCCAAGCACCAAAGGAAAGTGTGTGATCTGACTCTGCAGATGGTTCAGCTCCATGCTCATCATTGTATTATGTCTCTCCTTCCTCTTCTACCTCTCCTTGAGCCTTGATGTCCTTGAGAAGCTTCTCAATTCTGTGGTTGCTCTTGTAGGGCTCATGTTGTCCCTTGCGGATGTCCATGCTCATGCAACACAGGGTCTTCTCCCAGAAGGATTCCTTCTTGACTTTCTCCTGAACAAACTCACGTGTGACAGGAGAAATGGGTGCATTGGAGGCATTCTTCCTCCTAGATCCCCTAGGAGAGGTGGGAGCACGCTCAGCCTCAGAGATCTCCTCATCCTCACTCTCAAATGGCTGCCTAAAAACCATCTTCCCTTTCTTTTGAAGGGACACCAATGCATGCTCCATAAGATTGGGAGGGAGGGCAAGTGGTGAACCATGGGCTTGAGTGTTGATAAGCCTCATCACAAGAGCAGCATATGGAGGAGACTTCTAGAAGAGAATAGTGATGGCTCTAAAATATAACAACTTTCGTGAAGGGACCCCTATATAAAGAGGCCTCAGGCGACAAGAAAAGGCGCCCGCTAGTTCCCCTAGATCATCAGCCGCCTCCAAATCTCCATCCACCATACCGAAGAGCCGCTAGAGGAATAGACTTAGATCTAATCTCCAAACCCTTCTCCACCACCATAGCAATATTCCACCACTTGTAATAGTAGATATCATCTTCGATTGGCGACATTGTAATACTATTTACTATCAATCTCATGATTTCAATTACCATGTTTATGATCTTTGATCTTATCTCTGTGTGTGAGTAATTTTGTTTGGGATAAGGGCTTCAGCCTAGCCATGTAGCTTTTGTGCATGTTATTTATCATAGATGGGATCATGTATTAGTTTGTATGACATGATGATTATTGTATCCTCTCTTGCCTCAATCCAAGGACTTGTCATGTACCCAAGACCTCGAGGATTGAGCCAGGTATAGGGAGTATGAGTAATGACTAATCTGCGGGTTGGGAACCCTAGTGACAGAAGGGGTAGTACAACTATATGTGAGGGATTTAGTTGGGATTAACGGTGACGTCACTATGCATAGCATTAGTTCTCTTTCTTCTATGGATGAGACTAGTAGGTTATTGCTATAAATCGTTGCGGAGGCAATAGCAATTATGGATGCACTACTCAAATATAATTTATCTTGCTCTAACAATTACATGCATACTTTATTATTAACTTTTATTCTCGTCAGATGTTTTGCACAGCTACACGTGAAACCGAACGCCCTATGCCATCTCTCTCCATCATCGATAATAACAAAAGACGCAAACTCTTGGTCCGGTAAAAACACAAAAGGAATTCTAAAACTCCCGAAGGTCTGTTAAAGTAACTTTACTACACTTCTGCTTCCTGAGGATTCGATAAACCTTGGTCTACTAGGAAAAAGAGCTATACTACACCGTAATCTGGATCGAAGGTATCAACCCTTTTTTGGCGCCGTTGCCGAGAAGCAATAGCTACCCTGGTGAGGTTAGTAGGAACCTTGCTAGTTTTAATTCTTATTTTTAATTTTTAGTTTGCTTTCAGTCTTTATTTGAAAAACCAAAAAATAGTTAGTCTTTAAATTCTTGTTTTTACTATTATAAGTCACTATTTAAGAAAACCCAAAAACATAGGAAATATGGCTGAAAAGAAGCTTGGGGAGTTTGCTACTCCCAACAATGATTATTTGCGTACTCCTATTACCTAGCTAGTAATTGCTGTTGATGATTATGAAATTAAGCCCCATTATTTAAGTTTGGTTCAACAGAATCAATTTGGAGACTCTGTTGTTGAGGACGCAGGTATGCACTTGAATATTTTCACTGAAATATGTTATATGATGCGCATAATAGATGTTAACCCTGATGTGGTAAATTGCGCTTATTTCCTTTCTCTCTTAGAGGAAGAGCAAAAGAATGGTTGCTATCTTTGCCTAGAAATACTATTACATCATGGGTAGAATGTACTTCTTTATTTATGACTAAATTTTTCCCACATGCAAAGACTATGCAACTGAGATCTAATATTACTGGTTTTAGACAGGAAGAGCATGAGCCACTAGCGCTTGCATGGGGGAGGATGAAAGAATGCATGAGAAACTATCCTAGTCATGGGTTGGAAGACTGGTTAATTCTCCATTTGTTTTATAATGCTCTTAACCCTGTGTCTAAGTCTATGTTTGATACTGTAACTGGAGGAACATTTATGGGTAAACATATTACCGAAGCAAAGCAGCTGCTAGACAATATGCAAGACAACCATGCCCAATGGCATGTGGATATATCAAGCACGAAGAAGGTGAACTCCATCTCACCACAAGAGAATGAAAAACTCAATGCTAAGCTGGATGAGCCGTAAAAGGTAAGGAAAGCTAGGTAAGAGCTATCCCTGAAAAAAATATTGAAGAAATATACTTCATAGCTCGTAATGATTATAACCCTGCTTGGAAAAAGAATTATAATCCTAATTTTCAGAAACATTATTCTAGTCTTGCAGGTAACTCTAATAATAATATGGGAACTAGTAATGGTAGTCTCCAAGAAACACTTAAGTCTTTTATAGACTTACAAAATGAGAAAACAATATTCTTGTTAAAATAACGGAGAACCATGATGATATGCTTGGTAAATTATCTAACCAAGCTGTAAGTTTGAGGAATGATTTGCAGACCCTCTAAGAAAGAACGAGGATTGTTGAGGCACAGCTAGGTAAGATAACCGAGAGTCAAACTCTCATTCTAGATAAATTTGCAGGTAAAGCTGAGCCCAGTCCTGTTGAAGACCTCAAGATGATGAGAATCCAAAGGGAGGAGCCTGAAGAACTTGATTATAGTAATGATCCTTCACCAAGTTACACCGTTGAAGATCTTGTAAAAAAGATCAACGTTAAGATTCCGGTAAGTGAAGGAAACGAGGAAGCTATGTACCAACACTTTGTTAATCAGGTAGAAATAAAGGTACATGAGCTTGAGGATGAATATAAGCAAATTGCTGAAAAATTACCTATGAAGCTTGATGATATATTTGAGCCTACTATTAAGATTAAGATTGAGACCAATGAGATAGCTGCACTTTGTGATCTAGGTGCAAGCGTCTCAACAATTCCAAAAAATCTTTTTAATAAGTTAAATCTTGGATCTTTTGAAATCACCGAGTTAAAATTGCATCTAGCAGATTCTACCTACAAACAAGCTATATGAATTAAGGAGAATACTTTAGTATACATTAAAGATTGTCCTACTCTTACTGATTTTGTTATTGTTGACATGCCTGATGCTACTACTCCTATTATATTAGGCCGTCCATTTTTAAGAACTATTAAGGCTTTGATTAATCTACATGAAGGGAACGTGAAGCTTCAATTGCCTTCATGGGATCCTTTTTTATTCATTTCCCTAGGAAGAATAAAGCCAAGCATGATGAAAAGGCGGCCATCACTTTGAAGGCCAACTATTTTGGAGTGGGTGTTCCACTCATCTAGCCTAAGTGAGCAACATCAAGGTCAAGCTATTGACCATAAAAGAGCGTTGCATGGGAGGCAACCCATATGAAATAAAGGTTTGAGTTAAGTTTTTAAGTTTTAGTTTAAGTTTATGTTTAATAAAGAGTGCTAGAAAGCTCCAGTTGAGGAGAAGAAGTTCGGTAGTACTAAAAATCCTGCTTAATACGTGCTGATGTTGGTCGACAATATTTACTGTTATTTTTCTGTCAAAAACAAGGAATTTCACTAAGTTACAGGATAAGAAAGAATTCATGAAGAAATGGAACCTTTTTGATGTATACAGAAGGTTTAACGACCACCTATACGGCGGGAATAAAAATTTCGGCCATATAGTTCCGGTCGTATAGATATGTTTGCCATCGACAATTTTTCTTTCATATGTACTGACGGTTTAATGACCAACTATACAGCAGGAATAAAAATTCCGGTTGTATAGTTCTGGTCGTATAGATATCGATGCTTTTGTACAAATTTTTTTCCAGTTACAGAGGGTTTGACGACCAACTATATGGCGGGAACAAATGGTTCTGGCCGGTATAGTTCTGGTCGTATAGCTGCGGCGCTAGGTGGAAATCCTAAAATTTTGACAATAGGCCAACTATGCGGCGGGAACACATTGTTATGGCCGTATAGTTCCGCCTGTATAGTTGCGTCCGACCACAAAAACACAATGAGAGGTACCTCCAACCCCAAAACTTCAATATTTTTTCTCTCTTCTACCTCCAAACTCTCTTAAAACCTCAAGAGATCTTTATCTCTACTCAATTTCGTTCGATTTCCTCACACACAAGTGATCTACGGTATGTTTCTCCTCCGATCCTCCAATTAATTTTTGTAAATTCACCTTCGATCTATCGTCATTGTCAATCTAGTGTGAGACCTACTATGAACTAATTGCTATGATTCTCTTGCCTAGATTATTATTTTGAGGGGATTCTTTAGTGTGCTATGATGAGGAATATGTTATGTTTATTACTGTTGGATCAAAAAGTTTTATTTTTGTCTTTCTTCATTATTTTAGATGATGAACACAAGGAGCCCAACTCGTGCTCGTGCCATCGCTAGCGCTTCTCGGGCTGTCACTCAAGAACACATGGGGATACGATTCAGGAATGAGCTCCAACATGATCGCTTCGATAGGATCAAGAACCGAGAATTGAAGGCAACCAAGTGGGATTGCCTCATATATTGAACCAACTCGGTATTTCTAATGACTTTAATTTACTTTGCAATAGAGCTAGCCTGCAAAACTTTGTATACAATGATGTGCCTACTTATCGCTGGTTAACTATTGAATTTCTAAGTTCTTTGCAAAGCACTGTTAAACTATGGCAAGGAGAGGACACGATTTATTTCCGACATATGAACAACAATTATACTTTAACACTAGATGAATGGTGCGCATGTTTTAATTTCCCAAACAGTGATGTTAATGCCTTACGCGCATCCTTTACTAGCTTAGACCCTTCCCCTGAACAATATTATAATGGAATGAGCTTCACTTCTAGATTGAGCAAGGGGAAGAATATTCAACATCCTGCAATTTGCTATTTGTTCTGTGTTATTGCTAACACCTCGCAGGCACGAAATGAGTTCACAAGACTCAATGAGGAGGACATCTTAGTCCTTGCAAAAGCTGCTTACACCAACTGCGACTTGTCACTCAACTTGGGGGCAATCCTTGTGCGCTACCTAGCGCACCAATCCTCCCAAAGCCAAGGACAAATCACATGTGGAGGCGTCATCACCATGCTTGCCATTGCCCTAGGCATCGACCTAGGTGAATTGCAACCTGTGCTAGGTGAGCGATGCGTTGGTTTCTCTACTTTAAAAGCTTGTGGAATGCTCACTAGGAGAGGTGGTGTTTATTACTTGCATATTGCTGGAGCTGGGCGTCTCTACCCCGCTCCTACGCCTAATGGTATTTTTTCCATCGAGGAAGGACGTTTGCTATATGACTTGTAGGTTGAGCAACACCAACCCGAGGAGGAGATTCTAGATGAGGATGAGGACCAAGAAGAGGAGCAAGAAGTTCCTTATCAAGAGTATTAGCCATCAATCCGGTTCTCCACATACCAAGACTTCCAAGAACTTAGATTGACTGTGGAGAGGATGCATAGCCTCTCTTTGAACCTCCGAGGAACAACTAGTAATTTATCAACTCAATTTGTGAACTAGAGTAACAACTTTTTCCTGCCACCATAATGATTTGAAGGGCTTGCAAAAGCCTAAGCTTGGGGAAGTTTCCTCATTTATCTTTATTTGCCATTCATTTGCTTTTATTTCGAGGATATGTTTTTAATTCGAGCTTATAAGAACCCGTGTTGGTTGATACGTCCATTTTGCATCACCATTCTACATCATAATTCACAATTATTCATTGATATATTTCATATTAAGAGATGGTACTTATGCTATTTCATCTATTTTTGCATGATTGATGATTTTGGGAGGATGAACCACCAGAGCCAGGATTCTGATGGAAAAAGCACTGTTTGGAGGCACAATTGGTGAAGATCAGAAAATCCCAGAAAATACATGGAAATTCCTATTTTTCCAGAAGATGGAGGAAGCCAGAAGGGGAAGTGGAGATGGGCCACAGGGGGCCCACACCACCCCTTGGCGTGGGCCAGCCCTGGCCGCGCCACCAGGTGGTGTGGCCACCCTAGCCCACCTCTAGCATCGCCCGATGCATATAATCCCCTCGGAACCCTACGACTCGGGGGAGCGACCAAATAAAGATTTCGTCACCTCTATAGGGCAGAAACCACAGAGAGAGAAAGAGCTCTCCAGCAGGCAGAAATCTGTCGGGGAAATTCCTTCCTGGAGAGGGGAGATCGTCGCCATCAACACCATCATCAAGCTGGACTTCATCGGTATCATCATCTTCACCATCATCTCCACCAGCACCATCATCACCACCCCGTACCGATGTAACAATTGGGTTGAATCTTGCATAGTTCTTAGGGGAAACTTTCCCGGTGTTGATTACTTATTGTAGTTGATGCTATTGAGTGGAACCATTGAATTATTGTTCATGTTCAGATTGTTACTTATCATTATTCCATATCAAATCTTGATCCATATGATGTCTCGTGAGTAGTTCGTTTAGTTATTGAGGACATGGGAGAAGTCATGTTGTTAGTAGTGGAATTGTGTTGTGAAAGATTCAATGGTTTGATAATTAAGTTGTGGTATTATTCTTCTAGTGGTATCATGTGAACGTCGACTACATGATACTTCACCTTTATGGGACTAGGGGAATGCATTGTGTATTTGGCTACTAATCGTAGGGGTTGCCGGAGTGACAGAAACCTGACCCCCCGTTAGGAAACCTTTGCACAAGGGAGTGTAGGATCTTAGAGTTTAAGGTTGTGGTTAGGTTTTTTATCTTAATTACTTTCTTGTAGTTGCGGATGCTTGCTAGGGGTTTAATCACAAGTATGTATTAGTCCTAGGAAGGTTAGTACATTAGCACAGGTTCACCCATACAACACTTATCCAACTAGAGAGGTTTAATCAACTATATGAAGCGAAAGCACTTGAGAGTATTCCCATGTTTTCTTGAGAACGTTTGGTCATATTAAGTAATACAACCGGCTTGTCCTTTGCTAAAGAAAGGATTGGGCCACTTGCTGCAATTATTATCATTGTCTTTTATTTACTCGCACTTTATTTATCTGCATTATCAAAAACCCCTAAAAATCCGTTTGCTAAGTATTTACAGTGAATTCCTGATCCAAGCCACTCGGCAACACCATCTGCTCCTCGTTGGGTTCGACACTCTTACTTATCGAAAATACTGCGATACACCCCCTATACTTGTGGGACATCAAGACTATTTTCTGGAGTTGTTGCCGGGGAGTGAAGCGCTATTGGAGAGTGGAACTGGTAAAGGAAACTTCTGCTATGAGTATTGTTTATTTCTGTTAGTTACTTTATTTTCAATATGGATAATTCACTTAGTTTCTTATTTCGGAATGTTACTACCACTGCTAAGGTAGTAGATGAACCACCACCTGCTGAAATTGATCCTTTCAAGATACCTACAAGATTTGTTGATCGTGTTATGGATAGCTACTATTTTGGAGATGGAACTGTCCATCATGGTGATCATTTGCTTTTTATACACGAATTATGTGGGTTGTTCAAGTGTGCAGGTATTACAACAGATCAAGTCAAGAATAAGTTATTCTCGCTATCATTGAAAGAAAGAGCTTAGGAATGCCATAAGATGCTAAAGAATGGCCAATCTCTTGAATGGGAGGTAATTGTACCTCTCTTTTATTCCAAATTTTATCCTCCTAGCGAGATTCATAAAGATCGGAATCAAATATACAACTTTTGGACTCGTGATGGAGAGAGTACAACTCAAGCTTGGGGGAGATTGAAGTCACTAATGCTCAAATGTCCTACTCATGAGCTCCCTAATAACATTATTATCGATAACTTTTATGCAAGGCTTTCTCTTAATGATAAGGATTTATTGAATTCTTCTTGCTCTGGATCATTTACACGTATGGAAGAAGAAGCTAAATGGTATCTTCTAGACCGTATTCAAGACAATGCTGAAGCATGGGAGAATGACAAAGGAGGAAAGTCAGGTATAAATTATGATTATGAATGCATTAAATATTTTATGGGAACTGATGACTTTAATAATATTAGTAATGCTTATGGTCTTGATTCTCAAGTTATTGCAAATTGTTTTAAGGATTTTGCCTCTTATATTGAAATTCCCAAAAAGGAATGGAACAAGTATCATGCACCATATAAAGATATTGTTGATTGTGTTCCTGCTAGAAGTACTGAGATTTGCACCATTGATCGTATTTTACCTGAATCTTATATCGAGAAAATACCTTTCCCTGATAAGGTAAAGGAGAATTCTATGATAACTAGTGTAATTAACAAAAGTACAAAGAGAGTTGTAAGGCCTGATGAACAAATAAACTTTGAACCTGAAGTAGTAGTAGTGAAAGACCTTGTCACTAAAAGTGTAGAAGATGGACACATTATCTTCTGTGAGGATTCCTCCAGTATTGTTTCATGTCCTGGTAGAACTAGGAAAGCTAGTGTCTGTGCTTTCTGTTAAGATAGGCGATCATTGCTATTATGTTTATGTGATATTGGTGCAAGTGCAAGTGCTACTCCTTATGAGCTTTACAAAGAAATTATGCATGAAATTGGTCCCTGTGAACTAGAAGAAATTGACGTGGTTATTCACCTTGCTAATAGAGAGACCATCTCTCCAATTGGTATTTTAAGAGATGTGGAAGTTCTTTGTGCTAAGATTAAATATCCTGCAGATTTTCTAGTACTTGGTTCAGCTGCTAGTAAAACTTATCCTATCATTTTTGGTAGACCTTTCTTGAACACTTGTGGAGTAATTATAGATTGTAAAAGGAAGAAATTTTTAACCAAATTAGATAGAGAATTGATACGTTGCAAACGTATCCATAATTTTTGATGTTTCATGATTGGTTTTATCTATTTTCTTATGTTTTGTCCACACTTTGGAGTACTTTTCATATGATTTCTTGGACTAACCTATTAACAAGAGCCACAGTGCCAGCTGCCTGTTTTCTGCTATTTTTGGTTCCAGGAAAGTTAGAAAATGAATATTTTCGGAATTGGACGGGACAAAAGCCAAAGTCAGTTTTTCACCGAGGGACACCAGGAGGCAGAATACGAGACGGAGAGGGGCTGGGTCCCGACCACACCACCTGGCCACGCGGGCTAGGCCTAGCCGTGCCAGGGGTGGTCTGGCCGCCCTAGGCACCCCCTCGGCCTCCCTCTTCGCCTATAAGTTGCCTCCTGACCTAAAAGCCCAGGGGGATTCAACGTTTTTACAGAAAGAGTTCCGTTGCGCCGCCACCACCAGATCCCGCGGTTCGGAACTAGAAACTCTGTTCTGGCACCCTGCCAGGACGGGGAATTGGAGGAGATCATCATCACCATCGCTTCTCCATCGACCATCCATGTTTCCCCCATCTATGAGTGAGTAATCCCCCGTTGTAGGCTATGGGGATGGTAGGGATTGGATGAGATTGTTCATGTAATGGCATCAGATTGTTAGGGCATGGTGCCTAGTATCTATTATTAGTGCTTTTTGACTTTGTTGCATCTTGTTATGCTTAATGCTTGTCACTAGGGCCCGAGTGCCATGATTTCAGATCTGGACTTGTTATTGATTCATTATGATAGCATTGTTTATGGTCTTACCTGCAAGTTGTATACACACGTTGTTGTCCAGAACCAAAGACCCTGAAGTGACAAAAATCGGGATAACCGGAGGGAATGGCTTTGATGTGAGGATCACATGTGTTCACGGAGTGTTAATGCTTTGCTCCGGTGCTCTATTAAAAGGAGCACCTTAATTGCTAGTAGTTCCCTTGAGGCCTCGCTGCAAACAGGCTGGCAGGACAAAATATGTTGTGCAAGTTCTCATTGCGAGCACGTATGACTATATATAGAACACATGCCTATGATTATCTAGTACTTGGATGCTTTATCTTATTTATCTGCAAATGCCCTATGTCTTGATCGCCATGTGAATTGTCTTGTCCATGCAACGCCCATCCATCCATCCATATGCCTACCACGCTCTAATCCTACCGTTTACTGCAATTGTTACTACTGTCTTTACTTTTACTACTGCTATTATTTTAATATTGCTACTACAAAACTGTTGCTACTGATAAACTGTTGTGAGCAAGATTGTTCCAGGTGAAGCTGAATTGACAACTCAGTTGTTAAGGCTTATAAATATTCTTTGGCTCCCCTTGTGTCGAATCAATAAATTTGGTTTCACTTCCCTCGAAAATACTGCGATACACCCCCATACTTGTGGGTCATCAAGAATCTTATGAGTTTAATTTTTCAAAGTGCTAAAGTTCTTTATAAAAATGAATTGCCTGATGAGGATTTTAGAATTGAACAACTTGCTTCTATTTCTCTTGCTCCTAACAATGCTTTGCAGCAATTTATGGAAGACCACGAAAGTGAGATTTTCATGGAAGAAAGAAATGAGATTGACGAGATTCTCCTTCATCAACCCAAGATACTTAAGCATAACCTACCTGTGGAAGATTTGGGTACCACACTGCCACCTAAAAGGATCCGGTTTTCGATCTAAAACCTTTACCTAACGATCTCAAATATGCTTACATTGATGATAAGAAAATATATCCTGTTATTATTAGCTCTAAACTTTCAGGAAAGGAAGAGGAAAGATTACTAGAAGTGTTGAAGAAACACCGAGGGGCTATGGGTTATACTCTTGATGATTTAAAAGGGATTTCTCCTACTATATGTCAGCATTCTATTAACATAGAACCTGATGCAAAACCAGTGGTAGAACATCAACGTCGTTTAAATCCGAAGATGAAGGAAGTGGTAAGAAATGAGGTATTAAAAATCCTTGATGATGCTATTATTTATCCTATTGCTAATAGTTAGTGGGTTAGTCCTATTCATTTGTCCCTAAGAAAGGAGGTATTACTGTTGTGCCTAATGAGAATAATGAGCTTATTCCCCAAATAGTAGTAGTTGGTTATAGAATGTGCATAGATTTTAGAGAAGTTAACAAAGTCACTAAAAAGGATCATTACCCACTGCCTTTCATTGATCAAATGTTAGAAAGGTTGTCTAAGAAGACTCATTTTTGTTTCCTTGATGGATACTCTGGGTTCTCTCAAATTGTTGTTAAACAACAAGATCAAGAGAAAACCACTTTTACATGCCCTTATGGAACTTATGCTTATAGGAGTATGCCTTTTTTGTTTGTGTAATGCTCCTGCTACTTTTCAAAGATGCATGTCTGCTATCTTTCATGGTTTTTGTGAGGAAATTGTGGAAGTACTCATGGACGATTTTTTTGTCTATGGAACTTCTTTTGATAATTGTCTACACAACCTTGATAAAGTTTTGCAGAGATGCAAAGAAACCAATCTTGTTCTTAATTGGGAGAAATGCCACTTCATGGTTAATGAAGGAATTGTCCTTGGACATAAAATTTCTAAAAGAGGCGTTGAAGTTGACAGAGCCAAAGTTGAAGCAATTGAGAAAATGCCCTGTCCTAGGGATGTCAAAGGTATTTGTAGTATCCTTGGTCATGCTGGTCTCTATAGAAGGTTTATTAAAGACTTTTCCAAGATATCAAAACCTCTTACTAATCTTCTCCAAAAATATGTACCTTTCGTGTTTGATGATGATTGTAAGGAAGCATTTGAAACTCTAAAGAAATATTTAATAACTACTCCAGTTGTTTAACCACCTGATTGGAGTTTTTGCTTTGAAATTATGTGTGATGCTAGTGATTTTGTTGTAGGTGTTAACAACGAATAGATAAAAAAGTCTAATGTTATACATTATGCTAGTAAGACTCTTGATGCTGCTCAAAAGAATTATGCTACTACTGAAAAAGAATTTTTAGCCGTTGTCTTTTCCTGTGATAAGTTTAGACCTTATATTGTTGATTCAACAGTTACCATTCATACTGATCATGCTGCTATTAAGTATCTTATGACAAAGAAAGACGCTAAGCCTAGGCTTATTAGATGGGTGTTACTTTTACAAGAGTTCGATCTACATATTGTAGATAGGAAAGGTGCTAAAAATCATGTCGCTGATAACCTATCTCGATTGGAAAACATTTCTTTTGACTCCATTCCTGTTAATGATAGGTTTCCAAATGAACAGTTGGTTGCAATAGGGGTAAGCTCACGAGAGAGTCCTTGGTATGCTGATTATGCTAACTTTATTGTTTCCAAGTATTTGCCTCCAACCTTTACAGCCTAGCAAAGAAGGAAATTCTTTTATGATTTGAGGCATTATTTTTGAGACGACCCACATTTATATAAAGAGGGAGTGGATGGTATGATGCAAAGATGCGTTCCAGAATATGAGCAAAAAAGAGATATTGCGGAAATGTCATGGTAGTGCCTATGGAGGGCATCACACTTGAGATAGAACCGCACAAAAGGTTCTACAATCAGGTTTTTATTGGCCTACCCTTTTTAAAGATGCAAGAAAGTTTATCTTATCATGTGATGAATGTCAACGAGTTGGTAATATTTCTAAACGCAATGAAATGCCTATGAATTACTCTCTTGTTATTGAACCATTTGACTGTTGGGGTTTTGACTTTATGGGTCCTTTTCCTCCTTCAAAAGGTTATACTCATATTCTCGTTGCTGTTGATTATGTTACTAAGTGGGTAGAAGCCATACCAACAAAAAGTGCTGATGGTGAGACCTCTTTAAAAATGCTTAAGGATGTTATCTTTCCTAGGTTTGGAGTACCTAGGTATCTTATGACTGATGGAGGTTCACATTTCATTCATGGTGGTTTTAGGAAGATCATTGCTAAATATGACGTTAATCATAGAATTGCTTCACCTTATCATCCCCAAACCAGTGGGTAAGTAGAACTAACAAACAGAGAAATTAAATCTATCTTACAAAAGACTATTAATAGATCTAGAAAAAATTGGGCTAAAAAGTTGAATGATGCCTTATGGGCTTATAGAACTGCTTATAAAAATCCTATGGGAATGTCTCCTTACAAAATGGTTTATGGAAAAGCTTGTCACCTGCCTTTAGAATTAGAACACAAAGCTTATTGGGAAGTGAAAGAACTTAATAGAGATTTCAAACTTGCTGATGAGAAAAGATTGTTTGACTTGAGCTCTTTAGATGAGTGGAGAAGTGAGGCGTATGAAAATGCTAGACTCTTTAAAGAAAAAATTAAAAGATGTCATGATAGGAGAATTCTTAAGAGAGAATTTCATGTTGGTGAGAAAGTTCTATTGTATAGGTCTCGTCTCAGATTTTTTGCAGGGAAACTACTTTCAAAATGGGAAGGACCTTTCGTTATTAAGGAGGTGTACCGTTCAGGCGCAATAAAAATTTCCTCCTTAAGAGACAACACTACACAAGTGGTGAATGGTCAAAGACTCAAGCACTATATTTCTGGAGATTCTTACAATGAAGATATTGATATAATTCAAGCGGTGACTCCGGAAGAATTTATTAAAAGCCAAGTTCAGAGACCTATAGAGTCCGTTTTCGAATAGGTAATAGTTCTAGTAAGAAAAGGTCTGCGAAAATCTTTCCAAGTTATATTTTTGCAGTTTTTATCTAACATGGAAATTAATGAGTCGAAAGAGAGACGAAAACGGAGCCCGGGTGGCTCACACCACCCCATGGTGCAGGCCCACCTGGCCGCGCCACTAGGAGGTGTGGCCACCCCGGAGCCCGTATCCGACCCATTTTCTCCCAGTACTTTCCTTTTGTTGTTAAACTTCATAATATATAATCCCCCGGATCCCCCGAGGTTCGTATATCGTGTTCTCATCGTGTTTTTGTTTCAATCTGTTTCTGTCAGGAACTATTCTCAAAGTTTAGAAGCACAATGGTCTCCGCCAACGATAAGGGCAAGGAGCCTGCGGATGATGATCTCCAAGACCTTGAGCAGGAGGAGGAGACCGAGAGTGAAGTTGAAGAGGAGGCAAAGGAAGACCAGCATCCGCACACCAACACCACCATTGCAAGCATTGGAGTGGTGGCTAACCCTGCCAAGTTCAAAAGGACTACACGGATGTCCACTAGAGGGAAGGTTCCGCGGCATTGCTGGGCTTCACGGTCACCTCCTCCACACACCAAGAATCCCTTCCATACCCTTATTCATGAGCAGCAATTCCAAAATATGCCCAAGGAAAAACTACCCTCCAATTGGTATATACCTCGTTCTAACCATGTAGGGAAAGAATACTTCAAAGAGGAAGAGTGGGGAAAGAATCGCAAGAGCTGGGATTCATAGCCTGACATGATCATGAACCGCACTGAGCACAATTCGGAGTTGATTCATACTGTCACCTTCGAGATTGAGGATTTTAGGGAATTGATTGAAAAGCTTATCGAGAGAACACCACCACCACCGAAGGAGTAATTCGTCATCAGGTTTTGGCATCCCCTTTGTTTATTCCAAGCTTGGGGGAGTGCCGCGGTATCATATCATTATCTTTCACCTTCTTACCTTTTTAGTAGAGTCATATCATGAATAGAGAAGTTACATATAGGATGGTTTGCATTATGGAAGTATCTCCCCTCTAATTAGATATCTATGTATCCCTTGGTGTGAGTTGCCGTTATGGAGTATTAATGAGAAGTTATATCACTTACTTTTTGCACATCTTATTTTAGTTTGCAATTTATGTTATATGATTGATCTTGTTGATAGTATTGGTATCACTTTGGGATCATTAAGTAAATTGAGATTGGTTTTGGCAAACCTAGCTCTGGTCAGTAGCAGTACTATTAGAGGATTCAATGGAAAAGAGAAAATGTACTTTTAAGATATATAATTTCATCATATTTCTTTCTTGTTTGGATCATAAGCTTAGTATTCTCTATTTAAGATCTTTTGTGTATTCAAGGAAGATTGCATGATCATTTCTATCACTTGTATGTTTGTTTGTTCCTTCAATTCTTATGCTTGCTGCTCAGCCTTGCTAGCCAAAAACATGTACTGAGAGGGAATACTTCTCGTGCATCCAATCCTAAAACTAAAACCTATGCCATTTCCGTCCACCATATCTACCTATTAGCATTATTGCTATTCCACGTAAATTCATGTTTTTATCTACCTTCCAAATTAAGCTTGTTATGAGAAAACTAGTGATTAAAGCTCTCACAAACTTGATGGCACACTTTAATTTCTTGCATTGAATAAACTTGAACCATTGCGTCCATCTATGTTGCGTATATGCTTGCATTTATAAATTGAGAATTAGCAGAACCATGCTATCATGGGGAATGTTTTCAACATTGCACTTATTATTCAGTTGATATCATGATTCTTTTGTTTATGGATCCCGGTGGTTTGAAATAAAAGGGGAGCTTGTAAGCTCATGGAGTTTGTATATGTGTTAGAGAAATGCCTAGGCGGCTAGCCTAAGCCATGCCTAATCATGGTGGAAACTTGCAGCATAACCATAGTGAGCATTTTGTGAAGCATCCTCAATAAAAACCTATGCAAATAGCAAATAAAAAGATCGTTGAGATGCTCATTGTCTGTTGCCTTGTCATTTTGATATGGGATAGCTCATGTGTCATGGGGCAAGGGGTACCCTGTTGGAGGTTCTCCATGATACACATTTACTTATAATGACAAGAACTTACTCGTGACTAAAGTTGAGTAGCATGAGGTCCTGGACTTGTAAGCAAGGGGAATGAGATTTTCAACTTATAACTTGTCAAGCATATCCTCATATTTGTTCACTTTAACCTTAATCACCTAAAAGATGCTTATGATAGGGGCAATGAGAGATCAAAGCTAGTAAGTACCATAATTCTTGGAAGCTCTTTATGAGACTTCAAATCCCTGTTTCCCTCTGCAAAAGGCATATCTTTTACTTTTTAGTTGAGTTAGTAAACCTATCCCTTTCTTTCTTAAGCAAGCATTTGAGTTGTTGAGATTCAATCACCCATATGATGATATATCATGTTTCTTATGTTCCTTGTTTTGCACACTGCTCTTATCTTAGTGGATATTACTTTGAAAGCTATCATTGAAAACCTATTATGTTTGACTTCTGCAATTTGTTAACCATTTTATGACCAAGAACAAAGTTTGCCATTACCAATTATGATTTACTTTATGCATGTTTGTTGTGTTTCCCTTACTCATTGCAAGTTGAGTTATATAATAGTGAGAAGTTTTCTATTATAAATTGTGTACTGATGAATGTGATGCTTCTTGTCTGTATTCTCTTTATTGACACTTCACTCCATAAACCTGTGGACATGTTTATTGAGCTTAGTTTTTGCTTGGGGACAAGCGAAGTCTAAGCTTGGGGGGAGTTGATACGTCCATTTTGCATCACCATTCTATATCATAATTCACTGTTATTCATTGATATATTTCATATTAAGAGATGGTACTTATGTTATTTCATCTGTTTTTGCATGATTGATGATTTTGGGAGGATGACCCACCAGAGCCAGGATTCTGATGGAAAAAGCACCGTTTGGAGGCAAAATTGGCGAAGATCAGAAAATCCTAGAAAATACATGGAAATTACTATTTTTCCAGAAGACGAAGGAAGCCAAAAGGGGAAGTGGAGATGGACCAAAGGGGGCCCACACCACCCCTGGCGTGGGCCAGCCCTGGCCGCGCCACCAGGTGGTGTGGCCACCCTGGCCCACCTCTGGCATCGCCCTCAAACGCATATAATACCCTCGGAACCCTAAGACTCGAGGGAGCGACCAAAGAAAGATTCCGCCGCCTCTACGGGGCGGAAACCACAGAGAGAGAAAGAGCTCTCCGGTAGGCAGAAATCTACCAGGGAAATTCCTTCTCGGAGAGGGGAGATCGTCGCCATCAACACCATCATCAAGCTGGACTTCATCGGGATCATCATCATCATCTCCACCAGCACCATCATCACCACCCCGTACCGCTGTAACAATTGGGTTGAATCTTGCATAGTTCTTAGGGGAAACTTTCCCGGTGTTGATTACTTGTTGTAGTTGCTGCTATTGAGTGGAACCATTGAATTATTATTCATGTTCAGATTGTTACTTATCATTATTCCATCTCTTATCTTGATCCATATGATGTCTCGTGAGTAGTTCGTTCAGTTCTTGAGGACATGGGAGAAGTCATGTTGTTAGTAGTGGAATTGTGTTGAGAAAGATTCAATGGTTTGATAATTAAGTTGTGGTGTTATTCTTCTAGTGGTATCATGTGAACATCTACTACATGATACTTCACCTTTATGGGCCTAGGGGAATGCATTGTGTATTTGGCAACTAATCGTAGGGGTTGCCAGAGTGACAGAAACCTGAACCCCCGTTAGGAAACCTTTGCACAAGGGAGTGTAGGATCTCAGAGTTTAAGGTTGTGGTTAGGTTTTTTATCTTAATTACTTTCTTGTAGTTGCGGATGCTTGAAAGGTGTTTAATCACAAGTATGTATTAGTCGTAGGAAGGTTAGTACATTAGCACAGGTTCACCCACACAACACTTATCCAACTAGAGAGGATTAATCAACTATTTGAAGCGAAAGCACATGACAGTATTCCCATGTGTCTTCGAGAACGTTTGGTCATCTTAAGTAATACAACCGGCTTGTCCTTTGCTAAAGAAATGATTGGGCCACTTGCTGCAATTATTATCATTGTCTTTTATTTACTCGCACTTTATTTATCTGCATTATCAAAAAAACTAAAAATTTGTTTGCTAAGTATTTATAGAGAATTCCTGAACCAGGCCATTCGTCAACACCTTCTGCTCCTCGTTGGGATCGACACTCTTATCAAAAATACTGCGATACACCCCCTATACTTGTGGGTCATCATTGGTTTCCCCAACACTTTATCTTTAGTTATTTCTATTTGCTTTCAAGATTTTCTAGCCGAGCTTTGCTGCCAATTTTCTATTCTTTAAATTCCCTCTCTTAAAAACTAGAAAAATATTTCTCCATTTTTATTTATTTTCCCTCTTCTTTTCTTTTCGCCTCGAGGTTCTCATATATCTGTAGGAAGAGTGATTGACTTCGAGGTTCCAAGAAATGAATTAAAAGGGAAGATATAAGTGGAACCAAACATGAGAGGTATGCCTTATGACTCCCCACTTTTGAAGTTTGAGAAACCCATGCTAGTTAGTAGTAAATGTTGAGATATTATATTGGTGGAGTGAGTCTTTATAATGTAGTAAAGTTTTGTTTGCATGGGTACTTAGTTGGGTACGTTTTGTTCTAGCTCTTGTAGTTAACCAAGTCTTGCCTAAAATTTTCTAAACAATTGTAACAAGAAAAAGTCTCATAATGGAAGGCTTGGGTGTTGTAGTGTTTAGTCTTGGAGGCTTATTTCTAGAGACACTCAACACCACAGAATATAATGATTGACTTGATAGCTCTCTTTAAAAGGATTTGTTCGATTGAATTAATGTTTAGCGGTTTTTGTGAGCATGCCAAAGTTTGACTTGTTAAATCATAAGAATGATATAGCTTTATATGTGTGTCAAACTTCAAGGGATGCCAACAACTCCGCTAGCTACGAACGATCTTCATGGAGGAAACTCCTAGATTTCGGCTATGAGTTGATTAAACACATGTAGCAGCAATTCCATAGTGGGTAAGATTCTTGGCACTCCCGGGTAGTTGTGTTCATGATGGAATCACTCCTCTGGCTGATATGAGTAATCATTGTGCAAAAGGAACAAAAAACCTTTGTAATGCCATGAGTTTCCATCATATCCTGATAAACTAATATATTTTTCTTGGCATGCTCTCAATTACTTAAGAACTGAAATTCTTGAAGGACAATGAATGACAGAGTAGTGCTTGAAAAGTCCTGATTTATTGATGTGGGAGATTTGAGATACTCTAGTGTATACGCTTTTCATGACAACTCTCACACTCTCAATTTTACATGATCATACTTTATTGTTCAAAGGCAAGCATGTGAGTTGACTACATGACATGGAATAAAGTTTACTCAATTGAATCATCCATGTTAACAATAATTTTGATGCGCTATAGGGATGCATAAAAACTTGTATGATATGCTTGCCATTACTCTATCTATGCTGAAGTTTTTCAGATTTATGAAGTGGAGGAAACATGAGACTATCAATCATGAGTAAGATCATCATCTCGTTATTTTAGTTTAAATGTTGACTTCCTTTTTGATTTTGGTTGTCTTGCACGAGGACGATCAAGTTTAAGCTTGGGAGGTTGATGGCTCTGAAATATAGCCATCTATGTCCACATTTAAACTGGATATTATTCATATTTTTTTATGAAATATCTCTCTAAACCCTGCCACTAATGCCTAATGATCAAAGGGGTATGCAATCCTTTCTTGCTATTTTTCCCTGCGCAAATAATGACGTTTCATGATGGGAATCACTACATTAAAGTCAAAGATATGAGATTTCCAACAAACTAAAGAAACCAAGAGTCGTGAAGTGGATACAGACGCTTTAACGACCAGCTATACGTTAGGAATAAAATTCCGACCGTATAGTTCCGGTCGTATAGTTGCCATCAACACCGCTAGGTCAAACAGAACAACTTTCGTGAAGGGCGCTAGGTCAGTTATGAAACCAAGGTTATCGAACCAGTAGGAGTAAGGAAACAACTCCAAGGTGTTGCTAGCAACTTGGAATCCTACACAACACAACCACAGAACTTTGCCCCAACTTACAGTGAGGTTGTCAATCTCACTAGTTTTGCTGAAAACAAAGGATTAAACGTATAGTGTGGAAGATAGTAATTGCTTGCAGAAAGTAAACCGTAAATGGTATATCAATGGTAAAGGAATGGACTAGGGTCCATAGTTCACTAGAGGTGTTTCTCCTTAAGATAAATAGCATGTTGGGTGAAAAAATTACAGCGGGCAATTGATAGATTTGAGAAAGCATAACAATGCATATACTAGACATCTTGATTACTATGAGATATGATTGGGCATTACAACATTATACATAGACCATAATCCAACTGCATCTATGACTAATAATCCACCTTCAGGTTATCATCCGAACCCCTTCTAGTATTAAGTTGCAAGCAACAGATAATTGCATTAAGCAAAGTGTGTAAAGTAAACAATACAATCGCCCCATTGACAAAGGATTTTTGTTTTCTCCCTAGTAGCAACATCACATCTACAACCTTAGAGATTCCTGTCACTTCCCCAGATTACTAGAGGCATGAACCCACTATCGATCATAAATACTCCCTCTTGGAGTTGCAAGCATCTACTTGGCCAAGATAGCTACTAACAACGAAGAGCATGCAAGATCACAGATAACATAGACATGATAGAATCAATAATCAATCTGAAATAGTATCTCAATATCCATTGGATCCCCGCAAACACAACATGTAAGATTACAAATAGATGACCTTGATCATTAATAGAGCTCACAAGATCTAAACATGATAGCACAAAGGAGGGGAACCAACCATCTAGCTACTACATGGACCCATAGTCCAAGGGTGAACTACTCACGCATCACTCTGGAGGCTTGCATGGTGATGAAGAAGGCCTCCAGGGTGATCTCTCCCCTCTGATAGGGTGTCGGGAAGAGCTTCAGATCCCCCTGATCTAGGGATGGAGATGGCAGCGGCTATAGACTCTTTCGTGTATTTCTAATCGGGTGCTTAGGGTTTTCGTCCTAGGAGGCTTTTATAGGCGAAGGGGCAAGGTCGGTGGAGCACCAGGGGACCCACACCCCCTGGTGGCGCGCCCCCTAGCCGCGCGGCCACCAGGTGTGGTCGCCCTGGTTCGCCACTTCGTCTCCCCTTCGGTCTCCGTATTGCTTCGGGTTAAATATTGACTTTGGCTTTTGTCCCGTCCAATTCTGAGAATATTTGTTTACTAGCTTTTCTGAAACCAAAAACAGCAGAAAATAGGCAACTAGCACTGTGATTGTTAATAGGTTAGTTCTAGAAAATGTATAAAAATACCTCAAAGTGTGAACAAAACATAAGAAAGTAGGTATAAAACAAGCATGGAACATCAAAAATTATAGATACGTCTACGACGTATCAAGCATCCCCAAGCTTAACTCCTGCTCGTCCTCGAGTAGGTAAGTGATAAAAAGAATAATTTTTTAGGTGACATGCACCATCACAATCTTGATCAAGGTATTTGTAAAACATTGATAGCTGGTATCAAAGTACTCTAAACATAAGCATGAAAGATAGAGTTCTAACAATAAGACATAGAAACTATGTTGTAACATGAAAACGTACAAACAATAGATCATGAATAACAATGCATTGAAAGACGTTTGTTTGTTTCACATATAGAAAACATAATAAAAGTGGTATTCATCTTGTCCCTCATGGTATAGCAAAACATAAATGCATAGGACACCTTCAAAGTTTATAAGGCTGACTAGATACAAATAATTTAAGAACAAGCAATATCAAAGTTATGAATCAATCAACAAGTTTTGGGACAATGCACATTAAACTAAGAATGACCACTATGCTCTCTCAATTGGTGCATAAAGATAGAATATGGAGACTCAACATAAAAGTAAAAAAGAAAGGACCTTCACAAAGGGAAGCAGAGATTCAAGTTTCATAAAGAGCTTCCAAAAATTATGGTACTTATTAGCTTTCAGCTCTTATTTCTCCTATCATAAGCATCCTGAGGTGATTAAGGTTAAAGTGACACAAATATGAAGATATGCTTGACAAGTTATAAGTTGAAAATCTCATGCCTCGTGCTTACGAGTACCGAACCTCATGCTACTCAACTTCAGCCACAAGTAAGTTCTTGTCATTGTAAGTACATGTGTATCATAGAGAACCGCCAACGGGGTACCCCTTGCCCCATGATACAAGAGCTATCCCATATCAAAATGACAAGGCAATAGACAATTAGCATCTCATCGATCTTTTTATTTGATATTTGCATAGGTTTTTATTGATGATGCTTCATAGAATGCTCACTATGGTTATGCTGCAAGTTTCCACCATGATTAGGCATGGCTTACGCTAGCCGCCCATGCATTTCTCTAACACACATACAAACTCCATGAGCTTACAAGCTCCCCTTTTATTTCACACCGCCGGGATCCATAAGCAAAAGAACATGATATCAACTGAATAATAAGTGCAATGTTGAAAGCGTTCCCCGTGACAACATGGTTATGCTAATTCACAACTTATAAAGTGCAAGCATATAAGCAACATAGATGGACACAATGGTTCAAGTTTATTAAGTGCAAGAAAGTAAAGTGTGCCATCAAGTTTGTGAGAGCTTTAATCACTAATTTTCACATAACAAGTTTAATTTGGAAGGTAGATAAAAGCATGAATATACTTGGAATCGTGTAACACACCATGTATAGGAATTTATAGTCGAATCTTTGGAATAACTTAATAACTTGGTTTTATTGGGAGTTGGATGCATGAGTAGAACTCATACTTGGTACAGGTGGAGGCTAGCAAAAGACTGGAAGCGACCAACTAAGAGAGCAATAATGGCCATAATCATGCAATGTGACAAAACATTATTAATTAAAGCATAAAGTGATATTACAAGTCATAAACTAAATGATCATAGAGGCTAAGGTGACTAGTTCATAGTCTTAACATGGTGTAAGCATGTGCCAAGTCAACCCAAATAAAGCATTAAAGGAGAATACCACAATATTATGCTTTTGTATGCTAAAACAACACATGATTCTTTCAAGGCACATTAAGCAATCTCAATTGTTTGGAACAAGTCATGCTACATCAATAATCACTAAGCATAAAGTCAAAGCAATGTCAAACATGACATGATAAAGTCTAGGCCACAGTCTAAACAAGCTCCTTATGTACCACTTATAAGCATGTAGCTTCCTACTCTTTTCCAACACCAATCAACTTATTTGAAACCACATATGAATGCGGGGCTCCAACCAATTTATTTAAGCAAACCAAACAAAAGAAAACTAAGGACAAAAACAAAGACGCTCTGTGGGGCCCCTAGATTAATCCTCTGAGAATCCCTATTATGCATACAACCACGATCCCATGATCAGTTAGTCGTGGCACATAACCGACAAGTATCATTACAACATCCGAGAATATACCGAATTACAAGACTTACATAAATGCAGTTATGGCTACATCATTAACCCTCAGCAGAACTTCATCAAGCGCAGAGCCCGAGCCACGCCTTAACCTACAGGCAACTGACTGGGAGAACGTCCTAGCTCACGTAGTCGCCAACATCACCATCTTCTTGATATCTGACCAAATTAATAGCCATGGACAATGCCAGTGAGTACTTTGAATGTACTCGCTAACCACCTTAATAGAATAATAAAACAAGAGGATATGCAATATAGCTGCGGCAGTAGGTGGGCTCCAAGGGAGGTTCTTTTCTCAAATAGTTTCTCTTGTAGATATATCATCTACATATCTTTGTTGAAAACTTTGGTAAAACATTTTGGAAAATGTTTTGAAAAGTTTTGGAAAAACACTAGGACTGGGTCACCCATTGGTTCCTTTCTTCCGGTCGTCCCACGACCAAACTCCTTCCACCCTTTCTAACCATCCCATGGTTAAAACAGGGATCCTTTTCGACCATCCCCTGGTCAAAATATTTTCAAAACCTTTGCTTTTCCGAAATCCCTTTTGAAAACAAAACCTGCACCGCTCTACAGCAACCTTCCCAACCGTCCATGACCACGGACACGGCTATTCGAATAGATTTACACTCTGCAGAGGTTGTACACTTTATCCACACCATCCGGGTACACTACCCTGATCTTCATCGATCGTGGGTCGAGTAACCGATCAAGACTCTCCGGATGCCCACTCCAATATAAGTGCCTACCCTATGAGTGTTAATCCCCTCAAAACTGGGACAACGGGTACCGAGGACCAACCGGAGCGCTTTTTCCACTTCTCGAGCGTGCGCTTTCAATGAGGGGCTCATAGTAACGCGTGGAGGCCAACAAACCCTTCGTTCCTTCTCCAGGTCGATGTCCCACATGGACCTTTATCGGAGAAGGCCCACCCTCCAGGGATCCCCGATCCCCTGTAGTAGTTACGAGGCAGCTTATACCAGAATAAACAAACATCAAATCCAGCCCTGTCCCATACCAGAGTAATGTGGTTGCACGGGTTAATTGTCCTAGCAAAACTGCAAAGAACCGGGTGCGTTTTCATAAACCTTTTTCCTCCAGTTTTCCTTCAGCATTTTGTAAAACAAAACCTTCTTCTTTTTCAACATCTCTTGGGAGGTCCCACCTCACCAAGGTTTGATCATAAAACATTTGGTAGAACTTTTTTCGGAGTCTTCCCATCCTCTAGCTTTTCTTCGGCTAAATCGGGGTCTCCAAAGGGGTATGGTGGATATGCACCATCTACTCTACTAGGGACAATTAGGTATCACCAAGGGGGTTGTACTTAATAGTACAGAAGTGTAATGCTTCGGAGGAGCCAAACCACTACCATAAATACATCAACATATAATAAAACAATGTAGTTTCATAAATAGTGGATAAAACATGCATAAGTAAAACATTAGGACAAGGCTTATGAGCAAGAAGGTGGCTTGCCTACGATCAGCAATATGACATAAATGTCCCTGGACTTCTTCTTAGAAAACCATAATAACCAAGCCTGTTTTTGTTATTTTTACTAAAGCCAAACAAGGTTCACCTTGTCGTGAGGTAAATGGTAAATGGTTGCTATAGTGAAATACTTTCAGAGAAACTTTGGTTCATCCCATTTGGAGATGTGTGGATCAATGAGGAATTTATTTAGTGTAAATGACATATTTTAGTATATTTAATTCCAGCAAAACACTAAGATAGATATTGGTATGAGATTAGCTCTGGGTGGTAGGGAATACTCTATAGAACATGAAAAAATTAGATCTAGTAATTTGAAGTTGATTTGCATTTTTGAAAAGATTTAATCTAAAGGCAAACTTCTGGATTTAAGGAACTACTAAAAAGAAAAAGAAAGAGGGTAACGCTGGGCCCGGATCTGAGAGGCCGCTGGGCCGGGGAGGCAGATTCGGCCCACGCAGGGGACGCGCCGCGCGGGAGCTGTGTTTGAACCGTTGACGGGTAGGGCTTGCTCGTCAGCAACTAGGGGAGGGCGAAGCGGTATCGGAGTAGCTCGGCCATTCGATTAAGACGAGATGGACAGCATGGGGCCGTCGTCTCCCTTCGAGCTGCCACGGCGGGCCGAAACCCTAGCAGAGGCGAGGGAGAAGTGGGGAGGCTCACCTGAGGGAGGAGGGGAGCCGGGGATGCTGCAGGGCAAAGCGGTCGACGGAGATGATCCCAGGGAGGGGCGGAAGCAGCAGGTTCTGTGACGGGAGGTGACTCGCACGACGATGCCCGTGGTGGTGCTCTCGGGAGCTCGCCGGCGGCGATGGTGGAGAGGATCCTGGCAAAACAGAGGGGAGGGTTAGATGCAGGGTGACATGGGGGTTCTGGGAGCGAACATGCAGAGGTAGGGGAAGGGAGGTGGGGGAGCTAGGCTCGAGTAGAGGGAGGAGGTCGAGCTTCTCTTCTCTCCTTCTCTTGGGCAGCACTGAGCAGGGGAGAAGGAGTGGGGGTGCTGGGGTGGTAAGAGGGAGCAGAGGGGGAAAATGAGCCTGTGAGGGGAGCTGGGGTGGCCTCTGGTCGGTTTATACCGAGGGGGAGAGGGTGATGGTGTAGATGTCCTCTTTGGACATGGGGGAGGAGTGGGCTGTCCTGTGATTGGCTTAGGGAGCGGTGAAGAGGCGTGAGAGGGCCATTTGGTCGGACAGAGAGATAGGGAGGGGGTGGTGGAGGCTGCTGCAAATATTTGGTCCCACTTGTGTGTGTGTGTGTCTCTCTCTCTCTATCTTTCCAAGTACTAATGACAAGAGAGGGTGTACTACTGGGGTTTCGACCAGGAGTGGGTTCTGATTGTTGTGCTGATCAATCAAGGGCTGTGGTGGTGGTTTGGTGAGTTTTTGGTTGGTGGGTTTGCTAACTTGGCAATCTTGATCAAATAGGTGGCTGTGAAGGAAGTCTGAAAACTTGCATTGGACAAGATGGGGAGATGGTACTGGGAGGTAGATGAGGTTAACGGACCTCCCTAGGAATTATTGGTGATTTTTCTAAGGATTTAAAGTCCACTTAAATCCACTTATTCAAAAACTACAGAAGTGGTTTCTGGAAGATCATTTGATAAATTTACATTGGACAGGTGGAGTTTTTGGTGTGAGGTGGTCCCAAATGTGAATACACACTTAGGAGAATTTTCCCAAGATTTATTGGAGAATAAAAGTATTTAAAACAATTATTATTCCAATTCAGTCATTTAAGAAAATGGGCAAAAAGAAATAATAAAACTCTTCAAAAATATTTATTTTTGAAGTGGGATGATAGGGTATGATATATAGGACTTAAAAGTGCTTAGAGTTGGGGAAGTGTTTTAGCAAAAACCAAACCTTCCTTTGGGAAAGGAGTTTTGGAGATATTGACTATAAAAGGGATTAATTAGATTTGGAGCCATAATAATCATGGATTATTTTTGGTAAATCTTGATGATCAAGGATGGTTAATAATATGGTTCAGATTCATTTCCAAAAATGCACAAGGGTTGAGAAAGGGAGGCATTCAAAAAGGTGATGTTGGAAACAGATTTCCAGACTTAGCCAAATTTGGCAGAATTAGGGTTTTTGACTAGAATGTAGGTGATGATGATTTTTATGGGTGGCAAGGTACCAAAGCATCATCAAGTGGTTTATGTTGAAGTGTAGATTTAGTATAAAGTATCCTTGCTTGATATTGGTCTTCATGGACTTGGAAGCTTCTAGAGTGGAAATCTTCAGAATTGATCTGGTTAAGGGTTTTAGATCATCACCTAGTAGCTAGGGATCATATCCAGATTTGTATTCTTGCTTAGGGGTTGATGAGTTGGAAACATCTTGATCCTATTGATGATCTCCTAGAGTAGCTCATACTATCTCCTAAGCAGACAATTCAAACAGTAGATCAAGGCAACTCATCTTACATACAAATCAACTACTACTAGGGTTACTACCAAGCTTAGCTTGAGGTAAGGATGGGTATTTTGAAATAGGTTGGAGTTTGAACAAGGTAAGGTCCTTGGTATCTTTACCAAGAGTAGAATCCAAAAGCTTACAAAAAGGTTTTGGAGATCCTAGAGGTAAGAGTGGTTGAAGGTTCTGTCTTGAAAACATAAGGAGATTATATTAGATAACTCTCCATAGTTTTGTCAATAGAAGTTACAAAAATAGTTTTGGTTACATAAGCATCTTGGCTCATGTTTTGAAATGTCAGAACATTTGAGAATATGGAAATTAAGCCAAGACTATTTTGGGAAGTAGCTTTTGTCAACTGGTGTTAAGGTAAGGAGTATATCATCTAATACACATTCATATGCATAAGCATATCCAAACAACAAGCAAACACTTCCGCATTAAGCAAGAAATTTTTTTTGTTCCCCCTGATTTTTGCATTCTGGACAACTAATCTGGGTTGCTAAAATTGGGATGTTACAAACCTTTCCCCCTTAAAATAATCTCGTCCCGAGATTCAGGAGAGTAGGGTTAGTGGATTTTGAGTTGGGTTGCTACTAGGTGTCTTATGCATACTATCTTACGGACTCCGTCTTTGAAATTGGCTACTCTGTCGATGAAGTTGCTTCAGTCTTTCGGGATGCACGGGGAGTTGAGTAGAGTCTAGTTCCGATTGCAAGGGATGACCTTCTTTTCCTTCTGGATTCTATATCTCGAGGGCTTAGACTGGGCAGACTATCTCGATGCTGAACTTGATGGAGTACTCGACGGAGGATAGAATCTACGAGTGGGAGTACCTCGATCTAAGTGCCCACAGCTCTTCCTTAGGGTCATAGCGTATCCTTTTAACGACGTTGGGGTCGAAACCTTTGAGTTTGCTTCTGGAAAGAGTCACTCTATTTTGTGGGAAAGACGCAGTCTTTCCCCCTTAGGATTAGACTAGGACAACTCGGGGATAGCACATTCCTTTCTTCTTGGAGTCGTAGAATCTTCAGTGCATTTCTCCTCTGATGAACTATGATTAGCCACTTGTAAATACGTCCAAAACTGGAGATCCTTTCTGAAGTATCTTCCGGTAAACCGTTTTCTGGAGATTGAGTGGAAAGACGTAGTCTTTCCACCTTAGAGCTTCACTAAGGTTCATCGGGAAGGGTTTGGATCTTCTGTCTTGGAAGGCTGACTAGCTGTTAGAGGAAGGCGGTATCTTCTTGAGTCTTGAGCTGAGGTCTTAGAGTGACGCCTTATTTTATCAACCTTG
The DNA here is from genome assembly GCA_910589775.1 of Avena eriantha. Taxonomy (NCBI): domain Eukaryota; kingdom Viridiplantae; phylum Streptophyta; class Magnoliopsida; order Poales; family Poaceae; genus Avena; species Avena eriantha. Next base: position 539,471,515 of record OU342742.1, read on the forward strand.
GCAGGGGTGGTTTCCTAACGCAGCCTTTCAGGGGTTAGCTCAAGGTAGTTTAGCGGTTTACGGCTCTTCTTGCTAGTAGTTCGTCTGGGTTGAAGCCGTCAGGTCGGGTAAGCAGTCATCATTTGCATTTCTTGCGTTGCTTCTGGTTGATGGCGGAGTGGACTCGTTATCTTCACGCTTCCTTAGTATCTGACTACAGGGGTGGTTCGGACCTTCTAGGGAGGAACTTCCCGACGGTTTGGGGAGGTGTGACTATAATAGGTAGTCTCCTGAGGTGGTCAGAAGTTCTAAGGTACCAAAGGTCAGCGTAGTTAGGTCCTCACTTCTTGTCTTGGTTGACTTATCAGGTGGTTTCTTGTGGGTATTGGGGATCCTTCGGTGATTGACTTCCGGTTTCAACGGGATTCTTGTTGTAGTAGACTGAGGCACAAGGAGTGTGGTGCTATTGATGAGTCTTGCGAGGTGAGTTTGACGAGGTATGTTGTCCTGCTGGGGTGAAATCTTCGAGTTGATTCAGACTTGATGATGTCGAACTCCTGGTTCTTGCGATGCTTTTCCTCTCATATACTCTCGAGGTTAGTCTGGGTCTCATTACCGACATCTAACACAGGGGCTTCCTGGGTTACTAGGTGGGTTATCACTCCTCGAGTCACATTTTTAAAGAGGCCAAAGCAAACCAGAACATACAAACAAGGCGAACAGAGCGAGGGGCTCGCAATGTACTCGGCAGACAACACGCATCAAGCAACACGGGATGCACTTAGGCAAGCAAACAAGGTCAACGCTAGGGACCAAGGAGTTAACTACTCGCAAAGTAGGGGAATCCTATTCTTAGGACTATTGACCCTAGATCTCGTCTTTCTTCAGGTCGGGGTCACTATCTGGCCGATAACTCCTTCATCGTATCTTGGACGCTTCTTGGTAGTGCAACACCTGAGGTCTTCTGATTATGAGGATTCCGCTGGTAGAGCGATATTGAAGTCTCCTTGTGTTTGCTGGTAGTTGCTTGTCTTCATCTTGTTCTCATTCTCTTCATTGGGTTCTAGATCCTAGTTATTTAAAATCCGGAGGTTTGAAGTTTGGGGACAGGAGTTGGAGTAAACCATTTTCGAAAGCATTTACTTAGAGTAAGAGAAGAAGTAGAACTTTTTGAAACTCATTGAGAAACTAGTTTTTGAAAGCCGGGGTTTTCGAAATAAGGTTCCTGTCTAGCGACCATGCTAACTAAGGTTCTCCTACAGTCAGGATGGCTCTGATACCAAGTCTGTTGGGTCCTCGGATTAATCCTCCGAGAATCACTATTATGCATATAACCAAGATCCCATGATCAGTGAGTCTTGGCACAAAACCGACAAGTATCATTACAACATCCAAGAATATACCGAATTACAAGACTTACATAAATGTTGTTATGGCTACATCATTAACCCTCAGCGGAACTTCATCAAGCGCAGAGCCCGAGCCATGCCTTAACCTACAGGCAACTGACTGGGAGAACGTCCTAGCTCGCGTAGTCGCCAACATCATCTTCTTGTTGATATCTGACCAAGTTAATAGCCAGGGACAATGCCAGTGAGTACTTTGAATGTACTCGCAAACCACCTTAATAGAATAATAAAACAAGAGGATATGCAATATAGTTGTGGTAGTAGGTGGGCTCCAAGGGAGGTTCTTTTCTCAAATAGTTTCTCTTATAGATATATCATCTACATATCTTTGTTGAAAACTTTGGTAAAACATTTTGGAAACCGTTTTGATTTTTTATGGAAAAACACTAGGACTGGGTCACCCATTGGTTCCTTTCTTCCGGTCGTCCCACGACCAAACTCCTTCCACCCTTTCTAACCATCCCATGGTTAAAACAGGGATCCTTTTCGACCATCCCCTGGTCAAAATATTTTCAAAACCTTTGCTTTTCCGAAATCCCTTTTGAAAACAAAACCTGCACCGCTCTACAGCAACCTTCCCAACCGTCCATGACCACGGACACGGCTATTCGAATAGATTTACACTCTGCAGAGGTTGTACACTTTATCCACACCATCCGGGTACACTACCCTGATCTTCACCGATCGTGGGTCGAGTAACCGATCAAGACTCTCCGGATGCCCACTCCAATATAAGTGCCTACCCTATGAGTGTTAATCCCCTCAAAACTGGGACGACGGGTACCGAGGACCAACCGGAGCGCTTTTTCCACTTCTCGAGCGTGCGCTTTCAATGAGGGGCTCATAGTAACGCGTGGAGGCCAACAAACCCTTCGTTCCTTCTCCAGGTCGATGTCCCACATGGACCTTTATCGGAGAAGGCCCACCCTCCAGGGATCCCCGATCCCCTGTAGTAGTTACGAGGCAGCTTATACCAGAATAAACAAACATCAAATCCAGCCCTGTCCCATACCAGAGTAATGTGGTTGCACGGGTTAATTGTCCTAGCAAAACTGCAAAGAACCGGGTGCGTTTTCATAAACCTTTTTCCTCCAGTTTTCCTTCAGCATTTTGTAAAACAAAACCTTCTTCTTTTTCAACATCTCTTGGGAGGTCCCACCTCACCAAGGTTTGATCATAAAACATTTGGTAGAACTTTTTTCGGAGTCTTCCCATCCTCTAGCTTTTCTTCGGCTAAATCGGGGTCTCCAAAGGGTTATGGTGGATATGCACCATCTACTCTACTAGGGACAATTAGGTATCACCAAGGGGGTTGTACTTAATAGTACAGAAGTGTAATGGTTCGGAGGAGCCAAGCCACTACCATAAATACATCAACATATAATAAAACAATGCAGTTTCATAAATAGTGTACAAAACATGCATAAGTAAAACATTAGGACAAGGCTTATGAGCAAGAAGGTGGCTTGCCTGTGATCAGCAATATGGCATAAATGTCCCTGGACTTCTTCTTAGAAAACCATAATAACTAATAAAAACCATCTTTGTCTGCTCTCCGATGTAATCGCAACTATCGTTGATAGGGAACACATGCAAACAAACAAAAGGGCACAATCAATACAAGGCATACCATCACCAATACCAAACAGCAAGCAAGCAATTGGATAAAATCAAATTAAGATTCAGTGGGTTTTGAGAGGATTGGATTCAGATGATTGAGACGGCCTTGGAGTCAGGGATGAACATCCCTTCGGGTTTATAGTCTAGAAATTACCTAAGAGGGGGGGGGGGGTTGGACCAAGGACATATTCCGTATGATACCATTTTATAAAAATGATACCTACAGGTAGAGGTTGATAAAATGAAACCAACAAAAGTGGTTTCACTAATTTATCACTTTTCTTTAAATTATAATAAATGTTTTAGTGGGAAATACTCTAGTTTTAGGAATTAAATCACCAGAGATGTTCTGCAGCTCCAAACATTATTTCCTTGGGTGGTTAGGTAGGTCTTGGTGTACTTATTCACTGAGAGTTGGAATCCAGTCAAAATAGTTACCAGAATGCCCTCAGGAAATTCCCAAAGGCAGTTCTGTAGACAATTTGTCTTTTTCACCAGATTTAATCTACAGAAGGTTTTGATTGGATTTCAAGGGCATCTGGTAGGCATTTAGAATACCTTTCTGTAGGAATTGGAATCACCCACGTTGGAGGGCTGAAACTCCAGTAGTGATTTTTCTACTGAAACTACCCTAGCCAGAGATGATTAATTCACCAAAGTGGGACAGAGCATAAATAAAATTTGATCTCCTAGGTTCTTATATACCTTAGTGTACCACATCACAAGGAGTTGGAATTAGGTCAAAACATTTCATATATTGGCCTAGAGAATTTCCTAAAGTCAGAGATGCCCTGTTTTTGTTATTTTTACTAAAGCCAAAACAAGGTTCACCTTGTCGTGAGGTAAATGGTAAATGGTTTCTATAATGAAATTCTTTCAGAGAAACTTTGGTTCATCCCATTTGGATATGTGTGGATCACTGAGGAATTTATTTAGTGTAAATGATATATTTTAATATATTTAATTCCAGCAAAACACTAAGATAGATATTGGTATGAGATTAGCTCTGGGTGGTAGGGAATACTCCATAGAACATGAAAAAAAATTATATCTAGTAATTTGAAGTTGATTTGCATTTTGGAAAAGATTTAATCTAAATGCAAACTTCTGAATTTAAGGAACTACTAAAAAGAAAAAAAAAGAGGGCATCGCTGGGCCCGGATCTGAGAGGCCACTGGGCCGGGGAGGCGGATTCAGCCCATGCAGGGGACGCACCGTGTGGGAGCTGCGTTTGAACCGCTGATGGGCGAAGCGGTATCGGAGTAGCTCGGCCATTTGATTAAGATGAGATGGACAGCCTGGGGCCGTCGTCTCCCTTCGAGCTGGCGCGGCGGGCCGGAACGCTAGCAGAGGCGAGGGAGCAGCGGGGAGGCTCACTTGAGGGAGGAGGGGAGCCGAGGATGCTGCAGGGCGAAGCGGTCGACGGAGACGATCCTAGGGAGGGGCGGAAGCAGCAGGTTCCACGACGGGAGGTGACTCGCGCAACGACGCCATCGGTGGTGCTCTCGGGAGCTCGCCGGCGGCGACGGTGGAGAGGATCCTGGCAAAACAGTGGGGAGGGTTAGATGAAGGGGAGGGTTCTAGGAGTGAACATGCAGAGGTAGGGGAAGGGAGGTGGGGGATCTAGGCTCGAGTAGAGGGAGGAGGCCGGGCTTCTCTTCTCTCCTTCTCTTGGGCAGCACTGAGCAGGGGAGAAGGAGTGGGGGTGCTGGGGTGGTAAGAGGGAGCAGAGGGGGCAAATGAGCCTATGAGGGGAGCTGGGGTGGCCTCTGGCCGGTTTATACCGAGGGGGAGAGGGTGATGGTGTAAATGGCCTCTTTGAACATGGGGAAGGAGTGGGGTTGGCCTATGATTGGCTTAGGGAGCGGTGGAGAGGGGTGAGAGGGGCATTTGGTCAGACAGAGAGATAGGGAGGGGTGGTGGAGGCTGCTGCAAATATTTGGTCCCACTTCTCTCTCTCTCTCTCTCTCTTTCCAAGTACTAATGACAAGAGAGGGTGTACTACTGGGGTTTCGACCAGGAGTGGGTGCTGATTGTTGTGCTGATCAATCAAGGGCTGTGGTGGTGGTTTGGTGAGTTTTTGGTTGGAGGGTTTGCTAACTTGGCAATCTTGATCAAATAGGTGGCTGTGAAGGAAGTCTGAAAACTTGCATTGGACAAGATGGGGAGATGGTACTGGGAGGTAGATGAGGTTAAGGGACCTCTCTAGGAATTATTGGTGATTTTTCTAAGGATTTAAAGTCCACTTATTCAAAAACTGCAGAAGTGGTTTCTGGAAGATCATTTGATAAATTTACATTGGACAGGTGGCGTTTTTGGTGTGAGGTGGTCCCAAATGTGAATACACACTTAGGAGAATTTTATCAAGATTTATTGGAGAATAAAACTATTTAAAACAATTATTATTCCAATTCAGTCATTTAAGAAAATGGGCAAAAAAAAACTCTTCAAAAATATTTATTTTTGAAGTGGTATGATATATAGGACTCAAAAGTGCTTAGAGTTGGGGAAGTGTTTTAGCAAAAACCAAACCTTCCTTTGGGAAAGGAGTTTTGGAGATATTGACTATAAAAGGGATTAATTAGATTTGGAGCCATAATAATCATGAATTATTTTTGGTAAATCTTGATGATAAAGGTAGATGATGTATACAAGGTGTAACAAGCATTTGCAGCCTTGGGATTGGAGAATCCAAGTTGATTTTGGTGAAGTGCCTTAGGTTAAGGATCTAGGGTGATGTTAATTTCATACAATCAAAACATGGTTGTATCTTGGAGTTCAGATCTCCCCTTGGGGCATGGGGTAGATGGATGGATAGACCAAGTGATGTACATCAACATGGTACAGAGTTTTGAGCTTGATCTTGCTTGAGTTCACCATGACCAGCTTTCAAACTTTGAATAAAATAAGCCTCCCAAAGCAGATCATCAACTAGCCTTCAAAACCTTGTGGGTTTAAACAGCTCAAGGATCCAATTGGAGCAAGTTAAGTAGGTAATGATAGACCTATATGATTAGAGCACAACCATGCAAAGAGTTGGTCCATAGAAGGATGGATGATGGTGTGAGCTTTTGTCAAAGTAGGCATGTTGACTAGATTTGCAGGAAAAGTTATTTTCTTGCCTGCAAAACCATCAAGAACAAGTGGGTAGGAGGATGATCTAACCAAGGAAAATAGTGGGCCTGGATAGTACTTAGGATGGTTAATAATATGGTTCAGATTCATTTCCAAAAATGCACAAGGGTTGAGAAAGGGAGGCATTCAAAAAGGTGATGTTGGAAACAGATTTCCAGACTTAGCCAAATTTGGCAGAATTAGGGTTTTTGACTAGAATGTGGGTGGTGATGATTTTTATGGGTGCAAGGTACCAAAGCATCATCAAGTGGTTTATGTTGAAGTGTAGATTGAGTAGAAAGTATCATTTCTTGATATTGTTCTTCATGGACTTGGAAGCTTCTAGTGTGGAAATCTTCAGAATTGATCTGGTTAAGGGTTTTAGATGATCACCTAGTAGCTAGGGATCATATCCAGATTTGTATTATTGCTTAGGGGTGATGAGTTGGAAACATCTTGATCCTAGTTATGATCTCCTAGAGTAGCTCATACTATCTCCTAAGCAGACAATTCGAACAGCAGATCAAGGCAACTCATCTTACATACGAATCAACTACTACTAGGGTTACCACCAAGCTTAGCTTGAGGTAAGGATGCGTATTTTGAAATAGGTTGGAGTTTGAACAAGGTAAGGTACTTGGTATCTTTACCAAGAGTAGAATCCAAAAGCTTACAAAAAGGTTTTGGAGATCCTAGAGGTAAGAGTGGTTGAAGGTTCTATCTTGGAAACATAAGGAGATTATATTATATAACTCTCCATAGTTTTGTCAATAGGAGTTACAAAAATAGTTTTGGTTACATAAGCATCTTGGCTCATGTTTTGAAATGCCAGAACATTTGAGAATATGGAAATTAAGCCAAGACTGTTTTGGGAAGTAGCTTTTGTCAACTGGTGTTAAGGTAAGGAGTATATCATCTAATACACATTCATATGCATCCGCATATCCAAACAACAAACAAACACTTCCGCATTAAGCAAGAAAAAGTTTCTGTTCCCCCTGATTTTTGCATTCTGGACAACTAATCAGGGTTCCTAAAATTGGGATGTTACACACTCCAAGAACAACACAATTGTGCATGAAACAATAAAAATTAAGTGTTTGGAAGAAAACCTGAGATTTTTATTGATGAAGAAGGGGATGCCTTGGGCATCCCCAAGCTTTGATGCTTGTACTTCTTGAATATTTCTTGGGGTGACACGGGTGGTATCCCCAAGCTTTAGCTTTTGTCCATACTTCATCTCACCACATTATTCTTCCCTATACTTTAAAATTTCCTTCATACAAAACTCCACACAATCTTCATTAGCAACATTAGTGTATTCAAGATAATAAGCCTTTGGGTTTAGTTTCAACACAAGTAACACTTTCATTAAGACACAATCTACTGTAGCAATTACTTATAAAAGCTCAAGTGATCAAAGAGAACTCAAAGAGAAAGAGATTAAGAGGCAAATGCAAATAATGGCAGAAATCTGTCAAAATAGACCAGCAGGTAAAAACCGATTTTTTCGAAGACCTTCTGTTGCTCAAATAAAAAAGTGATTAACTAACGGAAGTTAGATAATAACCTGGGGCATAAGCACAGAAAATTACAGCTCAATCCGACGTACAGGGATTTTTCACGATTTTTTATAGTGAAGCACACAAAATCTGTTTCCGGACAGCAACTTTCCCAAGTCTTACTTCTCTCTCATTAGAGGTTATTCTTGGCACAAAAACCACACAAAAAGGATAAGGAGAGATTATTACTGAAGCAATAACTTCCAATACTCAACAAAAGAAAAACTTACTGAAAATAAAAAATTTGGCTTATCTCCCAATAGTGCTTTTTGTTTAACGCCTTTCAGCTAGGCATAAGAGCAAGGTTCATGTATTTTTAGATGAAGAAGCATTAAGAGCAATTTTTTAATAGGGGAGTTAAAAAAGTATCTTTCCTCTCTTCTTAGGGAAGTGTTCTATATCTTTCTTGAATGGGAATTGATATTTAATGGTGCCTTCCTTCATATCAATAATGACACCAACAGTTTTAAGAAAGGGTCTTCCCAAAATAATAGGACAAGAAGCATTGCATTCAACATCCAAAACATAGAAATCAACGGGGAAATAGGTATTCTTAACCATAATAAGAACATCATTAATACTCTCCATGAGTTTCTTTTTAGCATTATCATCAAGTTGGACATCCAAATAACAATCTTCCAATGGTAGCAAATCAAGCATTTCATAAATCTTTCTAGGCATAATAGAGACACTAGTACCAAGATCACATAAAGCTTTGAGATCAGAATCATTCAATTTCATATTAATGACGGGTTCCCAACCATCTTCTAATTTCCTAGGAATAGAAGCTTTATGTTTCAATTTTCTTCTTTAATTTTTATGAGAGAATCTGTAATGTGTTTTGTAAAGGCCATATTCAGAGCACTAGCATTAGGACTTCTAGCAAGCTTTTGTAGGAACATAATTACTTCAGAAATGTTGCAACCATCAAGATCAAAATAAAAATTACCATCCCATATTTCGAAGAATTTCAGCATTTTTATTGGAAAAATTTCCATTGGTTTTAGGCATTGTTGCAAAAGGAATGGGGACTTCATGTGGTTTGCTAGCATCAACATTGGTAGTGGTAATAGTACAAATACTACTATTTCTAGCAATTTCATCATATCTTTCCCACTTAGCATGCAATTCAGCTAACAGTCTAACATTTTCATCAATTCTAACTTGTATGGCATTAGTAGCAGCAAAGGGGTTTTCCATAGTTTCAGGTTTAGCAGCCATTTTATTAATCAAAGAGGATGGTGCTTCAGACAAAGATGATGTATTTTTTCAGCATTCGAAATTTTGGATTGCAAACCAGGAATTTCCCTATTTAAATTCTCAAGTTGATGACTAATATTTTTCAAAATCGTAGATTGTTCCTCCATGGTTTTAGTAAATAATTTATTCTGCTCATATTGCATTTGCATGAAGTTTTTAGTGGCTCTTTCAACTTCTAAAATTCTTTCTTCACTAGGCATTCTAGATTTACCATGATAACATTAATATTATTAGGAGGGTAAGGCATATAATTGTTATTACCATAAGCATTGTTGCCAAAATTATTATTTCTAATAAAGTTCACATCAACTTGTTTTTCTTGAGCAATCAAAGAGGCTAAGGGAACATGATTTGGATCAATATGAGCTTTTCCATTAACAAGCATAGACATAATAACATCAATTTTATCACTCAAGGAGGAGGTTTCTTCAATAGAATTTACCTTCTTACCTTGTGGAGCTCTCTTAGTGTGCCATTCAGAATAGTTAACCATCATATTATCAAGGATCTTTGTTGCAGCACCCAAAGTAATGGTCATAAAGGTGCCTCCAGCAGCATAATCCAATAGATTTCTTGAAGAATAATTCAGTCCTGCATAAAAGGTTTGGATAATCATCCAAGCAGTTAGTCCATGAGTGGGGCAATTCTTTACCAAAGATTTCATTCTTTCCCAAGCTTGAGCAACATGTTCATTATCAAAAAAATTAAATTTCATTATTTCACTTCTCATAGATATAATCTTAGCAGGAGGATAGTATTTTCCAATGAAAGCATCTTTGCCTTTAATCCAAGAATCAATACTATTTCTAGGTAGGGATAGCAACCATTCTTTAGCTTTTCCTCTCAAAGAGAAAGGAAACAATTTAAGCTTAATAATATCTCCATATATATCCCTATGTTTTTGCATCTCACAAAGTTCAACAAAGTTATTAAGGTGAGCAACAGCATCATCGGTACCAGCACCAGAGAATTTTCTCTCATAACAAGATTGAGCAAAGCAGGTTTAATTTCAAAGAAAGCAGCTTCAAGAACAAGTGGAGCAATGGGTGTGCACATGAAACCATTGTTGTTTGTGCTAGTGAAGTCACACAACTTAGTGTTTTCAAGAGTAGTCATTTTTTTAAAAGATTAAAGCAAGCCAACAGAAATAGAAACTAATTTATTTATTTATTTGTGTTTTTATTCAAGGGAAGCAACCAGTACAACTATTTTTTTTTTGTATTTTTGATAAAAATAAACAAGCAAACAAAGCAAAAATAAACTAAGCAAAACAAAAAACAAAGTAAAGAGATTGGTTGTGAGAGCCTCCCCTTGTGAAGTTGTCCTTAACTCCCCGGTAACGGCGCTAGAAAAAAGGATTGATGGTTCAAAATATGTCGAGCTCGTTGGGAACCCCAAGAGGAAGGTTGATGAGCACATCAGCAAGTTTTCCCTCAGTTATGAAACCAAGGTTATCGAACCAGTATGAGTAAGGAAACAACTCCAAGGTGTTGCTAGCAACCTGGAATCCTACACAACACAACCACGGAACTTTCCCCCAACTTACGATGAGGTTGTCAATCTCACTGGTTTTGCTGAAAACAAAGGATTAAACGTATAGTGTGGAAGATAGTAATTGCTTGCAGATAAACAGTAAACGGTAAATAGTAGACGGTAAACAGTAGACGGTATATCAATGGTAAAGGAATCGACTGGGGTCCATAGTTCACTAGAGGTGTTTCTCCTTAAGATAAATATCATGTTGGGTGAACAAATTACATCGGGGCAATTGACAGATTTAAGAAAGCATAATAATGCATATACTAGATGTCTTGATTCCTATGAGATTTTATTGGGCATTACAACATTACACATAGACCGTAATCCAACTGCATCTATGACTAATAATCCACCTTCAGGTTATCATCTGAACCCCTTCCAGTATTAAGTTGCAAGCAACAGATAATTGCATTAAGCAAAGTGTGTAGAGTAAACAATACAATCGCCCATGGACAAAAGATTGTTGTTTTCTCCCTAGTAGCAACAACACATATACAATCTTAGAGATTCATGTCACTTCCCCAGATTACTAGAGGCATGAACCCACTATTGAGCATAAATACTCCCTCTTGGAGTTGCAAGCATTTACTTGGCCAAGATAGCTACTAACAATGGAGAGCATGCAAGATCACAAATAACATATACGTGATAGAATCAATAATCAATCTGAAGTAGTATCTCAATATCCATTGGGTCCCCACAAACACAACATGTAAGATTACAAATAGATGATCTTGATCATGAATGGAGCTCACAAGATCTAAACATGATAGCACAAAGGAGGAGAACCAACCATCTAGCTACTACATGGACCCATAGTCCAAGGGTGAACTACTCATGCATCACTCCAGAGGCTTGCATGGTGATGAAGAAGGCCTCCAGGATGATCTCTCCCCTCTGGCAAGGTGCCCGGAAGAGCTTCGGATCCCCCTCGATCTAGGGATGGAGATGGCGGTGGCTATAGACTCTTTCGTGTATTTCTGATCGGGTGCTTAGGGTTTTCGTCCTGGGAGGCTTTTATAGGCGAAGCGGCAAGGTCGGTGGAGCACCAGGGGGGCACACCCCTTGGTGCCACGCCCCTGGCCGCGCGGCCACCAGGTGTGGTTGCCCTGGTGCGCCACTTCGTCTCCCCTTCGGTCTCCGTATTGCTTCGGGTAAAATATTGACTTTGGCTTTTGTCCCATCCAATTCCGAGAATATTTCTTTACTAGCTTTTTTGAAACCAAAAACAGCAGAAAACAGGCAACTCGTACTGTGGCATCTTGTTAATAGGTTAGCTCCAGAAAATGTATAAAAATACCTCAAAGTGTGAATAAAACATAAGAAAGTAGGTATAAAACAAGCATGGAACATCAAAAATTATAGATACGTTTACGACGTATCACTTCTCAGTGATCCACAGGGCATCTTCAAAGTAGTTGTTGGTGCGCATGTACTCGAGATCCATATACCTTTGAGGATAAATAGGGGACTTGGCGTGCTTGCTATAGACATCAGTCATGAACACTTTATGTTCCCTCCTCCAATAACAAGGATCCTCACAGGTCCTTGGCAACTCATAGAAGTTTGTCTTGCGTAGGTCATGGAATTCCTTCTTGGTCATATGGGCAAGAGATTCCAAATTGTCATATTTGGTCCTCTTGGCCCGGTTTCCCTCTTCTATGCGCTCTTGATTTCTTTTCATGTATTTAGCATCTCTGAGCTGTTGTCTGTGGTTGGATGGCAGGATCACATACTGCCTAGCTTCCTCATAAAATCGAGGATCTGCCCTCTTGGACTTGTCCTTGGTGCGACCACGACGAGAACCAACGCCTCCTGTGAACAGAGAGTGAGGAGGATAACATGGGGGTAAGCACATATGTCCTAGAGATAACCACCAAACCCTCATAACTTTACCAGATGTGCTAGAGGCAATCTACACCGAAGTCTCTGGTGTGCAACACTGGAATCTCCGATCTAGAGACTTCGGGTTGCACATGGAGACCACAAGTGAGATTTATTCCAGCAGATCAGGCAAGGATATGAGACTAAAGTGATGTAGTGCACGCATGCATGTTGTTTCAGTGGAAAAAATCGGTACAAAACTCAAAATAAACATTGATTATGGAGATATTTATGCTCCCGTGGCTCGCCTTGAGTCCATATATATCCTTCTTGCATATGTTGCACACCATAACTTTAAATTACAACAAATGGATGTGGAAAGTGCTTTTCTAAATGGGCCATTGCATGAGTTGGTTTATGTTAAGCAACCTCGGGTTTCGAGGATCCCAACTTCCCAAGCCATGTCTACAAACTTGATAAGGCGCTCTATGGACTTAAACAAGCTCCACGTACTTAGTATGAGCACCTTAGAGAGTTGTTGTTAGACCGTGGCTTTGAGGTTGGAAAAATTGATCCCACTCTTTTTACTAAGAAGGTTAATGGGGAGCTTTTCGTTTGCCAAATATATGTTGATGATATTATATTTGGCTCGTCTAACAAAGCTTTTAATGATGAATTGTAGAAGCTTATGACCGATAGGTTCAGGATGTCTCTGATGGGGGAGTTAGGGGTATTTCTTGGCTTTGAGATCAAGCAAATAAGAGGACGAATCTTTTTCAATCAAGCCAAATATACCCAAGACATGCTCAAGAGGTTCAACATGAAGGAACTAAATGGAGCTCCAACTCCCATGGCAGCCAAGAATCATCTTGAACTTAACCCAAATGGTAAAGATGTTGATCAAAAGGTATACTGATCCATGATTGGTTCTTTGCTTTACCTATGTGTATCTAGACTTGATATTGTGTTAAGTGTAGGAGTGTGTGCAAGATATCAAGCGGCACCTAAAGAAAGCCACTTGGTGGCAGTCAAAAGAATCTTTTGATATTTGGTTCATACCCTAAACTATGGTATATGGTATCCTAGGGGTTCAACATTCTCTCTTTGTGGATACACTTATTCGGATTGGGCTGGTGATAAGGATGATAGAAAATCAACCTCCGGGGCTTGCCAATTCCTTGGTAGGTCCTCGGTGTGTTGGTCTTCTAAAAAGCAAAACTGTATATCTCTCTCCACCACCGAGGCTGAATATGTGGCTGCAGCTAGTGCTTGCACTCAATTTTTATGGATGAGGCAAATGTTAAAGGAACATGGTGTCCTTTGTGACAAAGTGCCTCTTTTATGTGACAATGAAAGTGCTATCAAGATTGCCTACAATCCGGTGGATCATACAAGAACAAAGCACATTGAGATCCATCATCATTTCATTAGAGATCATGTTGCCCGAGGAGATATTGAGCTTTCTTATGTATCAACCAAAGAACAACTTACAGACATTTTCACGAAGCCACTTGATGAAGCAAGGTTTTGCTATTTGAGGAATGAGGTAAATATCGTAGATTCAAGAAGTTTGACTTGATCATCTTGCATACACCGCTATTACTTGATCATTATGTGGTTTAGGTGCAGGCATGGACATAAGGGGGAGTGGGTCCTAATCCATTGGGCTACCCCCCCCCCCCCATAATGCCAAAATTAAGAAAATCAATTCTCTTAATATCTTTTGTGATATGTGAGCTTCATTGATGAGTAGAGGTTATGAACCCAAGGATAATTCTTCGCGGTTTCATGCCTCACACTCTTACATGGTGGCCTCGGTCCGCCCCCTTCATATGAAGGGTTGGTTCTTATTTTTGAGTAATTTGGAGTTTCACGTGACCATTTAGTTGAATTTCATTACCTTTTTGGTTCTTCACAGTTTGAGATCTCAACCTAAGCTTGTCACCCTCACATAAACATTCTATCTATCACACATGTCCTAAAAACTTGACTCTCGCTATTTTTGGTCGAAGAGGGCCGGAGATTCCGGTGTGACCGGAGTCTCTAGTCTAGGCGGTTTCTGCCTATGAGTTAAGGGGGTCGGGTGAAAGAGTCTCTTAGACTCTATCTTCCACCCCGATCCCCCTTCTCACACCCGCCTACTCCTCCTCCAAAACCGCCGCCCGAAGGCCGTTTTTCCGCCGAGATCCGCCGTGCCGCCGGCCAACTCCACCCTCTCCATGCCTGGGACATTCCCCACCGGTGGAACTTCTCCAATGGACCAATTTGGTAACTTTTCCTCTCACCATGAACCTAGGTTTCATCCCCTTGTTTATTTTGAGTTTTGTACCGATTTTGCCCACTAAAAAAACATGCATGCGTGCACTGCAGCACTTTAGTCTCATATCCTTGCTCGATCTGCTGGAATCAATCTCATATGTGGTCTCCATGTGCAACCCGAAGTCTCTAGACCGGAGATTCTGGTTGGTTAGTCTAGAGACTCTGGTCTATCTGAAGATCTTCATTTCCCCCTCATTCACTTGAGGGCCCCTTGCTCTAGGGTTTCATTGGAAACCCTAAGCCTTGTTTTGGTTTGAGTTGATTCTTACAAGCTTGTCTTTGATTGTGTGACAGCTTGCTTGGATTCCGAAGCCCCCAATTAAGTTGTGGGTGTGTGCCTCAAACTTGTTGTAAGGGTGTCGGCTACCACCTTGAAGGTTGCTGATATAGCAGAAGCATGAATCGATCCCATTGTGGTGAGGTTCATCGAATAACAAGGGAGACCTCTCGTGGTGTTGGTGGTTTGATACCACTCCCTCTCCAAACGCATACGTACTTCCCCTCAAAATGAAGGAACTGCAGGAAGTAATCCTTGTGTCCCCATGTGCTTCACTTCGGTTACTTCTATCCTTTACCGTACCTTACTTTATCTAGTTCTTGCTTAGGTAGTTGTGCTAGTGTGACATATAGGTACATTCACCATAGTCGCATATCTAGAGAATTTACCTTTGTGTCAAACCCTAATTTGAAAAATAAATAAAACTGAAGTAGCACCTATTCACCCCCTCTAGGTGACCATACGATCCTTTCAATTGGTATCAGAGCCTCGGCTCTTTATTCAGGCTTAACTGCCTAAGAGAAAATGCTCAACCCAGAGGATGGTGGAGAGGGTGAGGCTAGGACTTCAGTGACCATGGTAGATCTCAAGAAGTTGGAAACAAGCTTGAGCTCTACCTTGGGCAACGAAATTCAACAGTTGCGTCAACTAGTTGAGCAACTTGTTAAAGAAAAGTCAGCCTCACCACCTTCCTCTCCTGAGGAAACACCTACTAACCCTAAGTTAAATGCTCCGGCTAAGCCAACGGGTGTGGAAGTGGGGGATGGACATAATTCCACTAACTCCTCCACCAACAAGGGTTATGGGAAGGAAGAACACAATGCGGTTCTCGGATGGTACTCTCCCGACCCTCCTATCCCTCATCCCCATATAAATAATAGAGGTGACCCACCTAAGTTAGCTGCATGTACCTTTGCTCAATGGCAAGTCTTAATGAAATCTCATGTTCGCAGTTCTTGCATTGACTTGTGGAACATCATTGAAGATGGACTCAAGATTGAGGATCCAACCAACTTGACAAGAAGAGAAGTGGTCAATAGCCAACTCAATGCCACCGCTTTGCACATGATTCAACTTGGGGTGGGACCAAAGGACTTCCCACACATTGAGCACTACAATACTGCCAAGGAAGCTTGGGATGCTCTCATTGACTTATTTGTTGGAAATGAGAGCATGAGAAGAAATAGATATGATTCCTTAAGCAATGAAGCTGAATGTTTCTGTATGAAGGATGGTGAGGATCATGAAGAAATGTATCGAAGACTCAAATCCACAGCCACAGCCTTCAAAAATGTTGGTGCCTCTCACATTGATGATGGTTGGATCAAGGGGAAGTATGTGAGTGTGCTCATACCCTCCGAGCCCACTTACTTGAAGAGTCTCCAAGGAAGACACAACTACATCTCATGACCTCCAATGAAGTTATGCAAGAGATGGTCGCCTTCAAGGTTGCTACCAAGAATGCCAAAGATGCTCGTGCTCGTGCTATTGGTATGAGTAGTGGTGTCAATCTTGCCTTGAAGGCTAAGGTTGTGGAGTATGATGAAGAAAAAGGAAGTGATGATGCACTCTCTATGTAACTACCTCGGTGAATTACGCTCTTAGTTGCATGTCTGGATGAGCGAAAGTGGTTAAAATAGTACGGTGGGGCCCAGGGCCACTCACGGTAGACCTTTCAGCTGTCCTAACCACTTTCAGAACATCGGGACAAGAACGAGCGGCGTAATCGGCAGGCGAAGGGATCAAATACATACACAAGTGAGTAGGTATGCAAGCCACATACAATAGTCCTCAGAGCCATTCCATCTAAAAGAAATAGAAATATTGCAACGCCATATGGCAAGATCCAAATATCCTAGATAGATATAATAGTTTCGGATAGCTCCTCATACATCAAACATCAGAGTATCAGGCGGAAGCGGAAAACAAGATCCGAGTACGGATAAGAAGCAAATCGGCATAAGATGCCACATAAATAAACACATCCCGCCCACAGATCTCACGGATCCCCGTTCCTGGAATCTCTACACCGAGTGATCGTTGCCAACATCATCTGTCTCCTCCACCCAGTATCCTTCTTGCGAGTACACATGTTCATCTGAATCAAACAATTTATCGTGTGAGACCCTAGGGGTACTCAGCAAGTCTTTATGCCTCTAAAGGGGACACAACCTGGGGTGACGCAATTGCAGCAAAAGATAATAACTAACAAGTCTATAGATACTCTCTAACCATCCGCCTAACCAATGATAGACGGATGTCCATGAATTAAGAACAACAGTTATAACAGTATAATTAACAGATCCATCCTCCTCCTCGCTTACCAACGAGGAAGCGGACGAACAACCCCCATCCGTTGGTAGTTTTATTAACCATTCCGTGAGTATTGCACTATTTACTAGTCAGGTACTTAGTCAATTTAAAAGCGGTACTTTAGTTAGACTTGTCTATGATCGAGAAACTATGCTCCAAGTCGTCCATAACCGCGGACACGGCTTTCAGAAAGATTTACCCTGCAGGGGTGCACAAATAGCAACACACACTCGATCAACCTCGGAAAAACCAACTCAAAACCCAACGAGGCATTCACGACAAAGCGATCACAGTATTCAGAATTATTTCAGGGGGCCACCCCAATAAGCTACCCGCAACGAAGTTGGCCGACTCCGGAACGGACCCAGGGTTTGCGACGACGGCTGTAAACGACTGGGAACCCGAAAATATGACTAGGCTTGTCGATACCGCGAAAACGTGGCGCGATCCAAAACAGTACAGGTGCTCCTCGCACAATCTTAAATAAAGCAGTAACATAGAATAAGTACAGGATAGTAATAAAGCCCCAAACTAATTGTGGGCCCAAGAAATAAGAATGAATCAAGCTCTGGCTCAGGGGGTGCATAAGGCCTCCCGGATGTGGATAGTGTGAATAGTCAAGGAACAGGAATCAAGTACTCGGGGTCCTACGGGACACAAGTGAGTATGAAAAACCAAATAGCAGATATTGCTCACCGGTGCCTCTTTCATTAGTTATCCCATTACTACTCAGGTTAAGTTGTTTAGGTACCTCGTTATCCATCAGACACTCACATACCCTACACATGCTTTTCTACGACTCGCATGGCTCAAGCAACTCCTGTAGTAATGGCTCATGGGATGGAGGAACAAGCTTCGGTGGGGTTTAAAAGTAAAGGTTATGCAGTACTTGGGATTCAATTTAATGCAATCGCGACTCAATGATGCAAGAATAAGATAGAGGCAATAGGTACTATATGTATGCAAGCATGTGGTAGTGCTTGCCTGGTAGCTCAGTTGAAGCGAGAGATGGATCTGGGTAGAACTCCTGTGATTCCTGGTAATTCTCCCGTTGGGCGTCTATTTCGAAGAAGAACCAAACAAACAAGGGCCAACATAAATAAAGTGCACAAGCATACGATTTAAAATGCGACAAACAAACAAGCATGCCATGATGAATGATGCACAATTTACATGGCATTAAAGTAGCATGGCATGGTGAGGTGTGGGGTACAAGATTAAAGCATTTTATTATTTATTTAGTCAAATTTTATTGCCATAAACAGTTCTGATTTTTAATGATGACATGATGCATGCTTCAATTCAGAACAAGGAATGCATAGTTAGAACGGGCTCGTCGCGCTGATCGATTTAGACATATTATTTGTCAAATTTGGAGTTATAGATTTAAAGTTATTAATTTATTAAGAAAAGGGCATTTTATTGTAATTTTAATCATCTCGAAAATTTAAAGTGTTCAAACATTATTTTGAATAGCATATTTGAATTCCTCACATTTTTCTGATTCAAAAACATATATCATTTGTATTATTTAGATTTATAATTTAAAAGTTATTTAAAAATAGATTTGAATTTGAATTTAAACATTTAAGAAATTTAAATAAAACAGAATAAACAGAAAAACCTTTTTCTACTCAGCTAGACCCAGCCCCAGTCACTGACGGGTGGGACCAGCCTGACTGGGCGACGCAGCGCGCAGAAAGCTTTTTACACCGCGGGTTTATCTAGCCTTTGCGAAGGACAGGTGGGGCCAGCGGCTATGGGCCCACGTGCCAGTGGCTGAGCCCGTAGAGGCTGACAGGTGGGTACAGGCTAGAGCGCGGGTTGAGTGTGCAGAAAATGCGGGTGCCTTTTTGTAAAAAGCATAGGGAGGCTGACCGGTGGGGCTCGGTGTACCGCGGGTTGAGGAAAAATAAAAGAGGGGGGGTTGTGCAAAGTGGCCGTGGCCACTGTTTTTCTTCTCTGGCGGACGGACAGGTCCGTCGTCGACAGAGAACGGTGCGGCGCGGGGGAGGGATCGAACCCGCGACGCGGGGGCGCGCGCGCAGAGGCGAAGCTGCTACGGTGGCTGTGGGGTGTTGACAGGAGGGAGTAGGGCGGTTAGGTGAGGCGTGGCGCGGCACAGAGGCGGGCAAACGCCAGCGTCTGCCGCCGCACTGAGGGTGCTCGGTAAAACAAACGGCGAGACCAGGCCGTGCTGGAGATCGAGAGGATGTCAAAGAGGTGCACGGGCTCACCGCGGGGTCGTCGGTGGGGTCGGACCGGAACAGGACGCGACAGATCGTCGACGATGCAGACGAACGGCGGCGCTAGGGTTTCGGTGTGCGCGTCGGTGTGCAGCGTGGCCTGGGGCTCCTCCTCCTTGTCTGCGGGTACAGGGGCATTGCAGGGGCTCGACTTGCTCTTCCTCGACGTCCAACCCTCCACGCCGCCGGCTAGAACAGTAGGAGAAGGAGGAGGCCGACGGTGAACGGCTCGGAGGAGAGAGGGGGTAGCAGCGGTGGTGGGAGGAGAAGGGCGAGGCCCTGGGGTGGATCTGGGCTACTACCAAACGATGGAGAGGGAGTAGATAGGGAAGGGGGAGGGGGTGACGTGTGGGAGCGGGGTAGACATAAAGGTGGCTTCAGCCACCTTTTCCTCCTCTCCTTCACGTGCTCGAGCTGGGGCTCGGCTTGGGTAGGGCACGGGTAGGTCCAGGGGTGGCTGCAGGTGGGCCAGAGAGAGTGGAGGGAGGGCTGGCTCAGGTGGCCCTTTGTGGCAGAGAGAGAGAAAGGGGGAGCTCGGGTAGAAGCTAGGGTTAGAGTAGATGGCTTCGGCCTAGGGTTGGAGAAAGAGGGGCTGGTGGGGCCTGCTGGCAGGGAGAGGGAGAGAGGCCAGCCTCGGCATGGCATGGAGAGGAAGAGAGATGATGGCTTAGGGATTAGAGAGAGAAATTAGTGAGAGAGGGTAGGGTGTTAGGGTTTGGTTATAATCACACTTGGCCATACATGGATGGAGGGTGAGAAGGAGAGGAAGGGGAGGACATGGTGTAGGGTTTAAGCATGATTAAAAAAACAAGCTCCACCAAGTGTGTGGTGATGACATGGAGATAGAGATGAGAGAAAAGGTGGTGAGTGGTTAGGGTTTAGAGCATGAACAAAAATAAAGAGCAAGCAAATGGGTGGGGTTTGGTGATGGATAAAAAGAGTGAGGGTGGAAGAGAGAAAAAGAGTGGTTTAGGGTTTATTCAACTCATCCAAAACCAAGTGATATTAAAAGAGAGAAAAGAAAGAGGTGGAAACAAGTGTGCATGGCCCATGCATGATAATTAATTGCCATGTTTTATTCTTGTGTCAACAATAATAATACATCATGGCATTATACACATGCATTACCAAAATGTGAAAAAAAGGCCAAGCAAAAGAAATTAGAATTGGATCCATCCCAACCCACATGAGCTAGATTAAATGGCAAAATAAAATAAAAGCTCATGGGTAATTAGGATGGTGGAATTATAAGGTGGTGACAAATAAAGGTGATGGAGTTGAATAAAAGATATGCCCCCAACTCAACTTGGGCATCTAGCATTTATCAAGAACCAAATACAATGTATCAAGAGCCAAATACAATTAATAATGCATATGAGAGAAGAACCAAATGAAAAGGGTTTTATATGATGCTCAAATGCAAGGTGGCATGATGACATGAGCATGATATAATTATGATGCAACAATTATATGTAGGAAGTAGCCATTATATTACTAGACCATGTAGCATTACATATGTTAGACAGATGGGATGCTACACTCTATGAGCCACCCAGAAGATGTCAAAGTTGCTCATGGTGAATACATGGCTTTCTATGCAAGAAATTTCTGGAAAGATCCCACAAAGACCAATATGGAGATGCAACGAAGAAGAAATCCAAGTGGTCGAAAATAAAATGCTTCAAGATTGAGAACTTTCTTCAACTGTGGTGACCGCTATCATTTTGTTGTCGGATGTCCTTATGAGAAGAGAGAAGACAATGGTGGTGCACTCATATTGAAGAAAAATCCAAAGGCCCCTTTCAAGAAGCCTTGTTACAAGAAGAATGCCACCAACAAGAAGTCCGTTAACATTGCATTGATATCACATGAAGAGTTATCTCCTGATGATGAGGAGGAGGAAGACAAAGAAACAGCAAATGGGGTGGCTGCCATTGCCACTACCTCTACATACACCTTCTTCCTCTTTGACTCCCCAAATAAGAACACTTCCAACAAGAACGTCACTTGCCTTATGGCAAGAGCATCAGAGGTATCACCATCTCCTCTCTCCATCCCTAGTATCAATGATGATTTGAATGATGATATAACTATCGAGGTGAAGGAGGAATTAGTTGCTTTTGATGCTTATATGACTAACTTGCAAGGGGAGCATAAGAAGCATTTTGTAAATCTCTTGAACCAACTTGCTCACACACAAGAGCTCCTAGATGAGAGATGTAATCTTGGGAGAGAGCATCTACTTGAGATGGATTCTCTAACTAATGCTCTTGAAGAAGAACAAGGGACTAGGGTGTCTCTTGAAGAAAACCATGAAGGCCTTGATGAGGCAAATGATCGAATTATTGCTAAACTCATTAAGGAACATGATCATGCCATTTCTAGATACAAAAAGGCTAAAAAGGACAAGATTGGGTTTGGTGTTGTTCATGACAAACTTGTCGAGGATTATGAGAAGCTTAACAGGTCTCACAAGGCCTTGGAAAGTGATCTCATGACTCTCACAAAGTCAGGTGAACAACTTCAAACTCAACTGACTAATGTTGCTTCACCTAGCATTTCCATTCCCCCTAGTAGTACAAATATCCTTGAAGAAAATGCTAGGTTGAAGGGGGATCTTGAAAAGGCAACCTTCCCCAAAGGTAACAAGTCTCTTGATGACCTTTTAAGTAAGAAAATGCCAAATAATGAGAAGAGAGGTCTTGGCTATGTTTCCAATGCCAAGCAGAAGAAGAAAAACAAGAAGAAGAAGGCCAAGCCCGCTCAACCAAAAGATAAGGCCATTATGGGTAGTGATACCCAAAGTGGCAAAACTATGTGACAAGATGACTTTGCGGGAAGTGTTAACCCTCACTATGTCTTAATGTGTAATTCTTATGGTGATGTTTATGCACAATATGTTGGTCCATTTGATGGTTATATTTCTTGGTTTATTTGGGTTCCTAAGACCCTTGTCACCAACACAAGAGGACCCATTGGATAATGGGTACCTAAAATCTATCTTGATCTTTTGTAGAACTATGCTTCTGGAGGGTCAAAGTGGGTGCTTGATAGTGGTTGCACAAGTCATATGACCGAAAGCAAAGAAATTATGATAGAGATTAGAGCAAATCAAGATCATATAACCGTCACATATGCCGATAAGTCAAAATCTCAGGTAATGGGTCTTGGAAAAGTTGTGGTTACACATGATCTTACTCTTGTGGACATCATGCTTCTTGAGACCCTTGGCTATAATTTACTTTTAGTCTGTGCCCTAGGCAAGATGGGTTTTGCCATATTTATTGATAATGATATTGTGGTCCTCTTGTGGAGCAAGCCTCTAAAGGTCGCTTTCGTTGGGTATGTCGAAAATGACTTGTATGTGGTGGACTTTTCTGGGAAAACCACTACAAGTGCAATGTGCTTATTTGGGAAGGCTGATGTGGGTTGGTTATGGCATCACCGACTAGCCCATGTCAATATGAGAACTTTGCAAAGCCTCCACAAGGGTGGCCACATTGTGGGACTAAAGGACAATGTTAGTTTTGCCAAAGATCGTGTTTGCGGGGCTTGTGTTGAAGGAAAGATGCATGATTCTCCCCACAAGCCAGATAACATTATAAAGTCAAAAAGGATCTTGGAGCTCCTTCATGTGGATCTCTTTGGTCCTCCATCTCATGCTAGCCTTGGTGGGAAGAAATATTGCTTGGTGATTGCTGATGACTACTCAAGATATTTATGGGTTTATTTCATCAAGTTGAAGAGTGAGACCCAACAATATTTCATTGACTTCGTCAATATGGTTCAACATCAATACAATTTGCCCATGCTAACAATAAGAAGTGACAACGACACCGAGTTCAAGAACTACACTATAAATGGTTTTCTTAGTGATGAGAGGATAAAACATCAATATTCCGCTGCATATACCCCTCAACAAAATGGTGTAGCTAAGAGGAAGAACGGGACTTTAATGGATATGGCAAGGTCCATGTTGGCTGAGTTTAAGTCTCCATACAATTTTTGGGCGAAGGCAATCTCCACCGCATGCCATGTATCAAACCGCCTCTACCTCCGCAAAGAATTGATCAAGACGCCATATGAAATACCTACCGGTAACAAGCCCAACATTTCATACTTCTGACTGTTTGGTTGTAAGTGTTTCTATCTCATAAAAGGTGTTCGTTTGCCCAAATTTGATTCCAAAGCTTTAAAGGGTATTTTTGTTGGCTATGGTCTCGATTCCCACACTTATAGAGTCTATGATAAACTCTCCGAAATTGTCATAGAATCTTGTAGTGTGGTTTTTGAAGAATATGATGGCCTCCAAGCGGGGCATGTTGATGTTTGTGATGTGGATGATGAAATACCTCAAGATTCCATAAGAAGAATGGGTGTGGGATTCATCCGCCCCATTGAGGAACCCCTTGTGGCGGATCGAGAAGAACTATGCTCTACTCATGTGGAGCCCTCATCTTCACAACTTCAACAAGCTCCTATTGAGGGTAATGATGACCCAAGCTAAAGACAAGCTAAGAACCCTCTCCATGATGATCAGGCTGAATGCGCTAGGCTGAATTGTCTACTCTCTCCACCGACAGGATTGTCCAGCCCCACGCAGTCAGTTGCTCAAGGTAGATTTATTCAGGCAGCTACAAGATCATCTCAAAGCCTTTCAAGTAACTTGCCTAATCAAGACCAAGATCAACATGTACCTCATATAGATGAAGCTGAACCCATTGTTTATCAAGGTCAAATTGATGGTCAAGACGAGGACTAGAATGATGAAGAGACTCCTGCAAGGAACAACAAGGAGATCAAAACTCGTCGCAAAGCTAGAGTGGACAGAATGTTAGAAAGAAGAGAACACACTCTTGAGAATGTTCTTGGTGATCTAAGGAGTGGCATGTCCACTCGAGCTCAATTGAAGCACTTAGGTGAGCATCAAGCTCATATATCCATGATGGAGCCAAAGAAAGTATGGGAAGCTCTTGAAGATTCAGATTGGCTAGAAGCAATGAACAAACAGCTCGACAACAACGAGAGAAATAAAGTATGGAAGTTAGTAGAAAATCCCAAAGAGTGCCGCAATGTTATTGGCACTAAATGGATATTCAAGAACAAGCAAGATGAACATGGTATTGTTGTGAGGAACAAGGCAAGATTGGTAGCACAAGGGTTCTCTCAAATTGAAAGGATTGTATGGTCACCAAGAAGGGGGGTGAATATGTGTTACTTCAATTTTACTTCCTTTTCAAATTAGGGTTTGACACAAATGTAAATTCTCTAGATATGCAACTATGGTGAATTTACCTATATGTCACACTAGCACAACTACCTAAGCAAGAACTAGATAAAGTAAGGTACGGTAAATGATAGAAGTAACCTAAGTGAAGCACACGAGGACATAAGGATTATTTCCCGCAGTTCCTTCCTTTTGAGGGGAAGTACGTTTGCGTTTGGAGAGGGGGTGGTATCAAACCACCAACGCCACGAGAGGCCTCCCTTGTTCTCCGGTGAACCTCACCCCAAGGGGATCGATTCACGCTTCCACTATATCGGCAACCTTCAAGGTGGTAGCCGACACCCTTAAAACAAGTTCAAGGAACACACCTACAACTTAATTGGGGGCTCCTGAATCCAAGCAAGTTGTCACACAATCAAAGACAAGCTTGTAAGAATCAACTCAAACCAAAACAAGGCTTAGGGTTTCCAATGAAACCCTAGAGCAAGGGGCCCTCAAGTGAATGAGGGGGAAATGAAGATCTCTCTTGGTGAAGCTATAGATCGATGCCTCCTCCTCCGATTCCCCAAAGATCAACGACTTTGGGTGGTTGGATGAAAAGATCTTGGAGTTTTGGTGGCTCTAATGGTGGTCCTTTTCTTTTCTGGAACGAGCAGCCTTAGGTTGAAGATGAGGTCCCCTATTTATAGACCTCACAGCTGCAGACCATTTTCTGACCGTTGGGGACTTTCCATGCCGAAGACTCCGGTCTACACCGGAAACTCTGGCCCATCTCCGGTCCATCTTCGGACTGGCTCTCTGACTGTCTTGGGCAATGTCTTGCTGTTCACTTCGGAGACTGGCCGAAAGTCTAGACCAGGGACACCGGAGACTCCGGTGTATCCACACCGGAAACTCCGGTCAGGGAAATCACACCGAATACTCCAGCCAAAATCCAGTCTGTCTCTGGACTCCCTCACAGAATGACCCTGGGCCGAGTCCAGCAACCACACTAGGAACTCTTGGGGAAACTCCGGACCATACCGGAGACTCCGGTCTAGAATCTTCAGGAAAGCTTAGTTTTAGCCAGGGAATTTCCCACAAATATGACCTTTTATCTTAGTAAAATGAACCTTATGTTGTTAACGAACACCAAAATAGATTAGGACAATAAATGTCCTTTCACATTATCACTTGAAGGAGGCACTAGAGAGACCAAGGAGGCCACGAACCCCCCGGCGGTGCACCCATAGCTCCAAAGAGACCCGGTGGTGCTCCCATGCCTCGACCGTCACCCATTGGCGTTCTCATCCCTCCATAGCCACCAAAACTACCCATTCCCATACCTCCCATGCCACCCATAGATCCAAATGCTCCCATGCCTCCTCCAAACATACCCGGCGGTGCTTCCATGCCTCCAAAGCCGCTCACCGGTGCTCCCATCCCTCCCATGGCATTCGTGCCTCCATAGCCACTCATCGGTGCATTCATCCCTCCAACTTGCTTGAAGTAATTTGCCAACATTCTTTTTTTGCCAACACTTCATCGCAAGCAAGGGCTAAATACTCCTTTTGCTTGTCATCAAAGTGGTATGTGTCCTTGGAAAAGAGCTCTCTCTCTCTCTCTATCTCTCTCTTCTTGCACAAAATACTTACCCTATCCACATCATTTGTGCCACTTGGGTTGATTTTGTCGATATCCTTTTGAACACCCGCCCACTTTGAACAATCAGCGTTGATGAGTGACCAACGGGACTGGAGAGAATGGTCGGTCTGGTCATTACCACTTGTGTTGTTTGCATCAAAGTACTCTTTCATTCTCGTCCAATAGGTATCTTTAGTTTGGTCCGTGCCAATCACCCGATCCATGCCAACATACAACCAAGTCCTACAAAGCAATCTATCCTCCTCAACGGTATAGTTTGCCGTCCTACCTTCAGTGCTTCAATCACGCCCTCACCATCCTCATCCACCTGATACTCCTCTTCATAGACATTTTCTTGATCCTCACATGATTGTGCGAAAGAGGAGCCAACATTCATAGTCTCCAAGAATGAGTCATCATCAAAACTACATTGCAATTGTGTGATCACGTGTCAACTACATTCTCTATATTACTCTACCCGAAAGAACCAAAACAAAAAGAATTTTATACCTTGTGCCCATTTGGTCGATCACCTGGCACGCCAAGAGCTGCTGCGGTAGATGGCACTTGACGCTGCTGCGCTGGACGAGGCGGAGCGCTGGCCGTAGCGGTAGAAGGCAATGGATGTTGGACACGCCGACCGTCGTTCGCTTTCGCCAATTTGGCCTTCGGATTTTGGAGAGCCGCCACCGGCCGCTTGGCGCCAGCGCCTGCGGGCTTTTTACCACCCTTCGGCGCCTATGGCGATAGCTGCGTGGCGCCGCCGGTCGTAGGCCGCGACAGCATGAAGAGGACGCGAGCGACGGCTGAATTGCTCCCGGCGGCGGCGACGCCGCTAGGATTTGGCGCGGACGGCGACGGTGCGCCTACACCGGCGGCGGTAGTGGGGGGCCGAGTAGGGAGGTGCCGACAGCGTCCCCGAGGTCTCGTCCATCGCCGGAATGGCGTCGACGGTAGGTTGCGCGGGAGGAGAAGTTTTGTCGCCGTTTATTCACGCGCGAGCCTAAGCAATGATAGAGCACGCTGCGGCGTGTGCTAAAATAGGTAAATGATACCGTTCACCCGGGGGATCGCGCGTCTCGCATCCCCCGGCTCCTCGCGCTGAATGTGTGTCCCGGCTCACACGGAGACACGAACGGTTGTGGGTCCCCACCAACCTTATCTCCTTCCCTTCACCTGTTCTCCCAAGTCAAAAGTCATGACGCCCGCCGCCCCTCCTCCTCCCCCTGCGCGCTGCCCTTGCTCCTCCCCCTGCGCGCTGCCCTTGCTCCTCCCTCGGCTCGCCGCCCTGCTCCTCCCCCACCACCCGCCTGTCAAACTGCCCGAAATCCCTTGCTGCCTCTTTTAACGACCATCAATCCGCTGCGTGCGTGCTACAAGGCGACGGCGGCTGCTACAAGTGGTGGTGTCATGTGCTACAGGCGGCGGCAGCGGACGACGGCTGGTACAAGCGGCGGAGGCCTCTGCTACACGAGGCGGCGACGGACGACGACCGCTGCACGAGGCGGCGGCGTCCTCTACTACAGATGACGACGGCGGCTGCTACACGAGGCGGCGGCGGATGGCGACTGCTACAGACGGCGACGTCCTCTGCTATAGACGGCGACGGCGGCTGCTACACGCGGCGGTGGCGGCGGCTACATGCGACGGCCTCGCCTGCTACACGCCGCGACGATGCCTGCTACATACGGCCGCGGTGCCTGCTACATGCGGCGACGATGATGCCTGCTACATGCGGTGGCGGCACCTGCTACAAGGGACGACGATGCCTGCTACATATGGCCGTGGTGCCTGCTACATGCGGTGGCGGCACCTGCTACAAGCGGCGACGATGCCTGCTACCTACGGTCGTGGCGGTCTGCTACCACAGGCCGGTGGCAGATGACATGCTACCAAAGGCAGCGGAGATGCTCCAAGGGGGCATGCGGCCGCCGCGGCCACCACTGCTACAAGGGGCCTCCGGTGTTGTGACCCGCCGCTGGCGGAAACTGGCATGATGTTTTTCTCCGGCGAGCATGGTGCTCCGAAGAGCAAGAAGGGGTGGACAGGCGGGGTCTGAGGAGGAGCGGGGACGCGATTGTGCTTTTTTTTTAGACTTTTTTCT
Organism: Avena eriantha; assembly: GCA_910589775.1. Lineage (NCBI taxonomy): Eukaryota > Viridiplantae > Streptophyta > Magnoliopsida > Poales > Poaceae > Avena > Avena eriantha. The sequence continues at coordinate 539,499,931 of OU342742.1, forward strand.
CGGAAAGGAGTATCCAGATAGGACACGATTGTGCTTTTTTTTTAGACTTTTTTCTCGGAAAGGAGTATCCAGATAGGACACGTGTCGAACGCCGGAGCCGGGATCGGGAGTTCGGATCCGGGGACGCCTAGCACTGCCCGCTAAAATATTTAGCGCGCGTATTTTTACAGCGCTGCTGGGGGAAGAAAAAACGCGCGCGGCGCTGATGCTCTTGCTGCTCGTCCTCTCCCTCCCTAGAGATGATGACGGCGCTCCTCCAGGAGTTTATGATGGCATCACCAGCTCACAATAGCGTCGTTGCTCTGGTCTGTTCCCTGGTGAACCTCCGCCGCCTCCGTTGCCACGGGCGTCCTCCCCTGGCCACCACCCCACCCCCACGTGCAGCCTCCATTGGGCCGAATCAGCGGCTGAGGAGATGGAGGAGGAAGCCCTCAATGGAGCCTGGCCGCCGCCCCACCCCCGCGGACGCCCTTCCCTGGCCGCCGCCTCGCCCCCACGGGCGTCCTCCCTTGGCCGGTGCTCCACCCCTTCGCTGCGTCCTACATGGGGACGAATCACTAGGCGAGGAGGCGGGCAAGGAAGCCCTCCATGGATCCATGGATCTGACGGTGGTGGACATGATGGAGCTCGGCAGCCCGACCGTCAGTTACTTGTTTGTGTGACAAAAGGATGTGGACAACGAGAGGTATACACCTATTTCTGCTATTCTAGATCGTTTGATATTGTTTTTCCAAGTAAATCATATTTTCTTTGCTGTTTTAGCGCTAGCGGTCCTAGGTGTGCATCTAGAAATTGTTTGTTATTTATCAGGATTCATAAGGTTCTTTTTCAGTACTAGATCATTTTCATGTATAGACCTCATCGTAATGTTGCATGCTTGCATTTTTTTTCTGGATCAATTTCGTTGGAATTAATCTAGGTCTGATTGAATTGAATAACTTTTTTTGTTGGAAATTTTGGGTAGCGGTTCACCAGGGAACAGACCAGAGCAACGACGCTATTGTGAGCTGGTGATGCCATCATAAACTCCTGGAGGAGCGCCGTCACCATCTCTAGATAGTCGTCCTCGCATCTACATGGCTGTGACTGCATTTGTTACAAGATTAGTATTCCTCTCTCGCTGCTGCTCTGCCGGGAGGAGCGCTGTCACCATCGCCATATGGCCGTCCTCACATCGACATGGCTGAGAGTGCATCCTTTACAAGATTGGTATCCTCTGTAGCTGCATCTCCGCTGAGAGGGGCGCTGTAACAGTTGCCATACAATCGTCCTCGCGTCAACATGGCTGTGTGTGCATTTGGTTACAAGATCAAGGTTCTTCTCTCTCTGTGGCGTGCACACATACACATAGTTTTGATTATCTTTTCTTTGCAGCTTAGTACATGGAAGAAGCAAAGGCGTCGACCCGACGGCAAGGAAGACCTGAAACTATTGTAAGAAACATCACCTTTCATAGTACATGGAAAAAACAGAGGCGTCAACACATCGGCAATGCGGAGCTGAAACTATTGTAAGAAACATCAGCTTTCAATTAATATGTTTTCTTTATTTGTGCATATTGCCATGTTCATCTCCCTACCAAGTATTGGTTTCCCTAGACTAATGCACACCATCACATGTTTAATTCTATTTAAAGCTAAAATACCAGTTTTTAGTTTTGTGTATGGGTCTATTTGACTAGATTCGGATAGTTGCTTTGAATAAATGCATATGTTAGAAATAAACGAAGGAATTTTGTAATATGGAAACCGAGGCAATGTTTTTCTCTGTTATTTAGTATTTGGGCAGAATTACTCTAGAATAAGGAACCATGAAATTTGCCATACATTTTATGCAGGTGGATTGCTAAAGTTAGTGATATTAAGAGTATCGAGCGGGATAGAAGCCATACAGGTAGGACATAGGGTTACTGTTCTTTCTATCTATGCATTTCAGGTCAATGCTCCTCTATTGTGATGGGTTTTTCTTATCAATGCTCCTCTAATGACATTTCAGGTCAGGGTCTTCTTATCATCATGGCCGTTACGAATTAGATTTTCTGTCTTGGGCTGTTTGTCACCTCTCTAAGGTATTCTTCCAATCCAACTAAACATACGTATAATATAATTTGCATTGTAAATTGTTTTTGTGTTCTCTAATTTATTCATGTCTTATAGGACCACATGGTTCTTGTGGAAATGGATTACTTTGGGTTATGGCAAGATGGGCAGGCTGACGTGAATAAAGTATGAATGCAATTTATAGTGAGGCATGCATCTAAAATTATAATTGGTTATATGGTTATATATTTATCCTCTGTAATAAAAAAACTGAAATACGTTGTGATAGATGCGAGCTACATATATATCTTCTTAGCTTGGTAGTAATATATGTAGTTATTTGTTCCATTGCTGGTGCTAGAAAAGAATATTCAGGTTAAATGACTTATTTTGTAGCAGAGATGTTCATGAGCCTAGAAGGTACAGTATGTACTTATCTTGCCTATTTAGTTTTTATTTCTTTGTGTTCCTATGGTGGGCAATGAGCTAGGATGTTGAATGAGCAGTTAGCCCCTGATATTTCTAGCTCATATTACCTTTCAGCTCTTATGGAGAGTACTTGCAGTTGTTATCGGCATCGAAGGAAATTTCTACAGCAGCGAGTTAGGCATTGAGTACTTGCAGCTGATCTTTATGTTTGTACTTTTGAATGCAAATATATGTATTTGCTTCTCAAATTTGCACTGTTAAGCTCCACTGTAAACATATATATGTTCCTCGAGGAAATGTAAAATTTCAACACATATTTTGTTTGGACCTGTACAAGATGGTAGAACTGGACGAGGGCTTCTGCGCTATGCTTATCAAGACTCAGGAAACTAACCAACCATAATGGCATTGGTTTGAACTCGGTAAGTTGGAAATTCCTGAAGTTTATAAGTTGCTGTTGCCAAATTTATTAATCACTGCTTACTTTTCTTTCTCAAATTTTCTTTGCAGTTGTTATAATCTACATGGTTCCAGGAAAAAAGCAAGCATGTATCAGTTTGTTTTGATGCGGCCAGTAGTTTTGAAGTAATGATCGTTGGTCCAAAAGATCACATGAATTACGAAGGCTTGATGCATTTTGTTTGTTTACAGTTTCTTCTAATAATTTTTTTATCGAAGGTCTGGCTGGATGTGAGTACATATGAGAGCCTCAAAATACCATGTTGAAGACCTTTTGGATAAAGATCGAAGGGAGATTGCAATTTAGTAAGCCACGCTAATGAATTATTATTGTGAATCAACCCTCTCATATATAAATCGTCTGACATTTTATCTATCTGTTTATATCACTTTATAAAGGATAGAAACACCATTTTGTCCCCTACATAGTGTGGTTTCCTTTTATTGATATATGTGTTTGCCGAAACATGTGTTAGTTATATTTGTTGTTCACGACTATTGCTTTAGTGCTAAAACAAAAATTACTATACTTCCTAATTCCTATTTTAGGCCGTTAACTTTATTATTGATTCTATGTAGCAGAACACAGGTTCACCCTTAGTGTACAGGAAAAGCAAGTGGCTTAATACCCTGTATCCTGTGATATGCACCACGTGTAGTACTTTGATCTACCTTTTACGAATGCACTTTGATGGTGATGGATTTGAATAGTTTTCATTGACACCCTTAATTCCATTAAACAAGATATTATTTGACTACGTATGTTTTTGGTGGACAATGGCAAGTTATTGTCTTCCTACTTCTATTGCTGCCAAGAATTCATCCTGTATAGCTCATGCCCTTCTGTCTAGAGCGAAATATTAGGATCTTTTGGCTTTATCGCCGCGTGCCTTGGTAAACTCGAACTTGGAGTATTATTGTTTTATGCTTCTGGAACATGCCTGTATTTTTCCTAAGGACCAATGTGAGTGCTCTATTGCTTTTCTTATACCATACCATACTTAATATCCTACATGTGAATCTACAACTCTTGGTTTATGCATACTATTTTTATTTGGACGGTTCCATTGTTGCTTTGGTTAAAATCACCATATAATGGTTAAAATTCTTTTCTTCTTGGACAACAAATCTAGAGCCATAGTTTCCCCCAACTACTTCATTGATGCCTTTTCTTTTGTTTATATTTTGATTCAGTGACATGTGGTTCCAATCTCCCAGGCTATGGTTGAATAGTTGCCGCAAGCAAGCCCCATGTCATTCTCCGAGTCTCCCTGGCCATTGGTGGGTGGCTCGCAGCAGGATCATTTGGCACGGGTGAGATTGTTTACATTTCTTCTTTTTTCCTCTTCAGTTCTTTTTTTCTTTCTAATTCTGAATTTCTATTGTTAGTTTACATAATGAGTGAACTACCTCTTTGTTTCCATGAAATTTTTAGGCCTGCTTTTGGCTACAGGCTATGATTACTCCAAGCAGCCCGGGAAAAAAAATACTACCTCGGTGAGTCGCCGGGTCACCGGCTAGAGAAACGCAGGTCCGAGCTACTCCGCTTTCTATATGCGGCTATCTCTTACATGCACGTATACGTTGATACCACCGCAATGTAGAGCTGTATGAATACGTTGATCTGAGGTGAGCTTTTTTCAAATATATAGTTCACTGAAGCACATATTTTGTATGTGCTCCTGGCGTTCTCTCGACATCTGGTCTACCAATCTTGCCGCCCATAGTCATCCTGCAGGTAATTGCCTTCTCTCGGCCACTCTATTATATGCTACAGACTTACGCCTGGTGAAATACCTGAGAGATGAACACCGGCGCAGCTACGATAAATAGTTGACAAATAAAACCAGCGATTTGATCATATGGAAATATGTAATAATCATACATCATTTCACTTTATGTGTGTCCTATTTGCTAGCCCCTTATGCCATGTTTACGTGCCCCTTATGAGTATATTACACAAATATCCCCAAATGCATAAAGGAAAACTCTGATCTCTAGCAAGCATCACGCTTTGGAGTCTCACTGTATTCTCTTGGAATTGGCAACATATGTGCAAACGGCCTCTTTGGATAAGGAGCTTGGAACATTTTAGCCTTCATGTGCAAGTCGCGAAGGTCGTCAGAGTAGCTGGAGACGGGTAAACATCCGGGTTGTTTTGGGTATGAAGTATGTGGGGGCGATGTCAATTTGTTTTGGGTATGAAGTACGTGTGGGCGATGGCGATTTGTTTGGTTGTCAAGCTTAATTTAGTATGGTGGAGTTCTATTGTTATCACTGTCATTACAGGAAGGGTCCCTATATTAGAAATTCTGGAAAGAAAAAAGTATGTTGTTTGTCTGTTGAAGCAACATCAGACAATCTGAACAATCTGTTATTAATTTTTGTTTTCAGCTACTAATAGGCTTATCCTCCTGTGCTAATCTAGAGCGTCTATCTGTTATAGGGAACAAGCTTGTGAACTTAAGGCGTTATATTCCTCTCAAAACCACAGGTGTGGTAGTTCTATATCCGTCTAATTTTCGTGTGTCTAAATTTAGGGAAGCAGCAGGGAACACTGAGTAATAGATTGAATCCTTGCTTTACACTTGACTCGCTACACTCAAGAGATTTCTGTATCACTGGTTCTACATATTTATTTCATATATTCATGATCAAATTACAGATAGAAAACTATTTAAGCATCTCTTCCAGTGACTTGATTACAGATCTTTGCTAAATTTTAGAGTGAAGTTTTGTTTTGTTTTTTACTTACTATTTCAGGTTAGAGCCCTCCCTCAAGCATGTCTCTGTCTATACTCTACAAAACTTTTGATGGATTGTTCTTGCATGGGTCTTACTGCATCCATTGTCAGCTGCAGCTTCTGCATGGACATGACAGCATCATGTCATTATTCCATGGAATGCGACTGCATTTAAATCGCCGACGATATCTTTGTTCAGACGTGTCTGGTGTCACACACGCTCTTACTTTTCTGTAGAGCATCCTTCATATGGCAGTAGTAATTTTATTCTCTTGAACTGAATGTTGTGCTTTCAAGTCACGGCTCACTGTCTAACCTGGTTTATTGTGTTTCCGGTTGCTTGAACCTGGAGATAGTATGCTCTTCTATGAAGAATAGTCTGCAACATGGATCTCCTGGTCATCATGTTTTATGCTTGTGCAGTGTAATCTGTAGTGCAGAAAAACTACAGTACACTTGTATGCGCTTGTGCAGTGCAATCTGTATGGTATCTCATGTTCTATGCGTTGAGCAAGTCCTTGATCTATATGCTTCAGATTACTCTTGTCAAGCTTCTGCATGAATCTTCTATTTTGGCTGAAGACTAGCCTACTTGCTTTTGCACATGTATACCCTACTTGAAAGTTTTGATTTGCTCAAGTATCATGTTGTTGCAGCTTGCAAGCTGTTGGTGATGAGAGGGGCACCGTGACTTGACCTTCACATCAATTTCAACGTCCGCGACCCCAAGGAAGACTACCTCCTTGACCAGGAATGGCAGGTCGACCCTCTCGCGTGACCAGGCGGTGGTCTTCTCGCTGGTAACCTCATGGTCGATGTGAGTAGTTACCCCTTTAGATTTTGTAGTAGATTAGCTGCACGTGTGTACTTCCATCATTGTTTGCTATACTTTTTTAATCATCTTGGTAGGATCAAATTGTAATCTATGGGATGAAATAACACCTGATTCATCATATGTAGACTATGTTATGAGTTTCGATCAGTGGAGAAATAATTCTGAACTGTGTGGTGAACCTTTTTATAACTCAGCCAACTACATTGCGGTGCCATATATGTGAATTCATAACCCCCTGGTAGAGTGGACGGAAAAGAGCTGTAGGCGTATATTAGGTACACCCGTCTAGGATCATTTGCACGGTAAATGAAAATGCATTCCAATCATGAAAATGCATCCCGTCGTGTTCCGTTCCAGCATAAACGCCTGACAGGTATTCACTGTGCAATATCAACATATACGATTAAGTACACAATATATAGGTCACGAGGAGGCTTACCTGAGAGCTGAGACGGATTTCCCATCACAGATAGTATGTCTCAATAATTTAGTATATCATGTACTCCCTCCGTCTCAAAATAGATGTCGCAAGTTTTTCAAAATTTAGATGTATCTATACACTAAATAGCGTCTAGATTCATCTAAATCTAGACAAATTTTCGACATCTATTTTGAGACGGAGGGAGTACATGATTGACTTTCATGATTCTCAGGTTGGCAACAATCAACTACGCTTTTACTAACATAGTTTTACTTCTATCATTGTTTAGAAGCAAAATGCAAGAGCTTCTGATGGTAGATGCAGTGGGCGAGCGATACCCTTCTTGATTGTTGAGGTGCCAACATACACTGGTTAAAAATCTGACTCCGTGTCATGTATTTGCAGGCTAACTAAGGGCCTTTCAATTTTTTTCGTGAATCCTCATATGTATTATACGAGTTATCATCAATAGAGGGCAATTATGATCTTCACATACTAATTTTATTAGCAAGTCATGATAATGCAGTATTTTTGTAAAATGGTGTTATTTCCTGTGTTTGAGCTACGTGGTAACCTCCTATCTCTTTGTCTATATAACGATCATACTCATTTGTAATTTCCCTACGGTATCTATGTTTTATGTATTAGCTGATCTTCTTTGAAATCTCCCTGATTGGATTTGCTGTCCGCCTTTTATCGCCGTTACAACACGCTTCCAATTTAATCTTTTTATTTTTGTAAATTTATTCCGCCAAATTGATCCAGAATCCAGAATCAGTAGGATCGTGCGCAGGCGCACCCCTAAATCTAGTTTGCGCACCCCTAAATCTAGTTTGCATTAAGTCGGCATAGGGCTTACAATTACAGGAAGGACCTCCAAAAAAAAGAAATGGAACATGGCCATTCCTTTCTTTATTCGATGCTGATCCAAACTACCTTTCAAGAATGACGAGTCCATGTGAAAACAGATATGATGCCTTCGTTTGTGGGCATACTATGCATTGCCTTTTGGTCAGTTGGGATCCTTGCGAATATATGCTTATGCAACAGATCAAAACAAACTTGGTGCGAGTGCTTCACTCTCTTTTATAGAGAGGAGCAGAGAAACTTAGATTCTGAAAGAATAAATAAGGTATTTTTTAGTAGTGAAAATAAAATCTTAGTGTCTGTGTGTACTCAGTGATAACATCATTTGATCCTTTTTGTTGGACCGGTGGATACCAGGGTACCACGGCCTCCGTGCTACCAGGGCCTCTCAAGAGCTCTCCAGGAGAGGGCCCCTGAAGAGGGAAAGTCACCACGTGAAGGAATCACGCAAAGTGCACTTAGGCGATGGAGCCATCGCCTCAACGCGAAGATAGAAGGGGATCACGGACTTGCCCCCGCACAAGAAAAGGATCTTCTTCCTCAAGCCAGGGATGGCCGACAGGACGTGCACCCAGTGGGGACCACCCCTCTTCATTGTGTTAGGAGAGCGTCGGGAGGCGGAGAAGAAGATGCTCACGACGCCTGGCGGTAGACTAGGTCCATGGTTAGACAGATGTGCCCTAACTACTCCCGCGTGGATCGCCATGTGGGAACCCTTGCCACCTAATGCAGGAAAAGGACCGGGGCACCTATAGAAGGGGGAGAGGGGCACCTAAGGAATGGGCTTCTTCTACCTCTAGAAACCCTAGATTTGATCGCATGATTAGCACCTTGTACTGTAAACCTCGCCAAGAAGTGCAAGCAATCCAGACAAGCAAGAGTATGGTTTTACACCACACGGTGGACTGAAACTAGGTAACTCTATGTCTCCCCTTGTTGTGTTTTATCTTCTATTTCCTCGCTAGGCTTCAGGGAGATTTGGGGAGACCGTGTTCAGCCCCCAGTGTTCGATTACATCCTACTTCGTGAGATACCCTGGCGATACAATCTCCGATATTTGGCGCGTTAGGTAGGGGGCTGAGGCACATCTCCCACCTCCCTATCAACATGGAAGGACTAGCGCGTCAGGAGCGTGACTGCCGTCGAGCCATCGCCGTCGTGGTTGAGACCGCCGCCGCTGCCGATCACCAAGCGGGGCCAAACCCTGGCGTCAACAACAACTACATCAACGTCGACCCTCCCCATCAAGAGCAGGAGGCAAGGAACGAGGAGGGACACCCCTCCAACCCCGCGGAATAGCAGGAGCATACCTGCTAGCGCACAGAGCCTGCTTCTGGAGGTGAGTGCAATAGCCATCCCTCCCTAGAAGCCACGCTACTCATGGCACAAGAACTGTTGTGTCACTAGCCCGCTACCGACGTGTGTATGGCTTCATCGCATAACCAAGCTCGTCAACATCGCCGGCATCACCCCGACACGCTCCTGTTTGGCGATGCCGCCACCAACACAAGTCTCATGGGAAGACCCAGTAGCGTGCAGTGTTTCGGCACCACCACCTCAACACGACGGAAACACGGAAAACCCACACGACCCATCAGGAGCAGGAAGAGACTCACCCCGATCTCACACCACTTTTCACCACAAGTTGTCGATAGATCACCGGAGGATGCTCGCCTCACCATCGAGAAACATCGCCAGCGCCATGAAAGCGCCATCGCATGACCTGTCAAGGTAGGCAACGACAACTATGCCGCTCTCTATGGTAGAACTACCTCGTACAACAAAGGCTGCCTCACCTTCACCCAGCAGCTATACAAGGTGGTGTGGCCTACCAAGTTTAGGCCGGACCTCGCCCGCGCTATAATGGCAAGGATAACCCTGTCGAGTTTTTGCAGCTCTACACGGTGGGAATCCAAGCGGCGGGCGGTGACGATAAAGTCATGGACAACTGGTTCATGATGGCCCTCAAGGATGTTGCTCGCTCCTGGATGATGGACAACCTTCCCAAGAAATCGGTCAAGTCGTGGAAGGACCTCTACGAGAAATTCGTCGCAAGGTACGTACGACCGCCCATACACGCTCAACGACTTCCGCGTCGTGTGGTAGCAACCTGGCGAGACGCTACGGAAATACATAAAACGCTTCAACCACGTGAGCAGCAAGATACCACGGGTCAGTTATGACAACATCATCTTCATGTTCTCCGCGGGCATCACCAACATCAGGATGCTGGAGAAGCTCTCCATGAACAACAAACTCAGTTTGGTGATGGAACTCTTCGAGATGGCCAACAAGTGCGCCAAGGATGAGGAAGGACGCTTATCCAAGCGTGCTGACCTCGGCGCAACAACTACTGCTACATCACCCAAGAAGAAGGACAAGGAGCCCAAGCGCAAGACGCTGACCGTGCTCGCGGTCAAGCCAGGGAAAAAACACCACCACAACACCAATGACAGGGAGAAGGATGACCGCCCGTACTTCTCTTACCACAAGGCACACTCTCACATCACGGAGAATTTCTTTGAGTTTGACAAGCTATGCAACAAGTATGAAAGGGGAAGGATTCGTGGCGGCGGCCGCGGGTACGGATGCGGCAACCAAGCAAACAATTACTAGGGAAATGGAAACTACAACAACAACCAACATCAGCAAGCAAGAGCTGCCCCGCAACGTCTCGGCGAGGTAAACAAGAACCTTCCCGAGGGCCATCCAGGAGATTTCCAAGAACCACGAACAATGGCATGTGTCATCGGAGGATCACAATGCTTCGCTCTCCAACAACGAGCTTAAGAAGCTCACCCGCAAGATTGCCACGACGATACTTATGGCAAGCGGTTCGAAGCTCAAATGGTCCCAGTTTCTAGTAACCTTCAATGACGGCGATCACCCAAAGTCAACAAAGGCCGTTGGTGTAACCCCCCTAGTGTGCGCACCTACCATCAACAATGTTGATGTCTCCAAGACACTCATCGATGGAGGCGCAGGCCTCAATGTCATCTCTATGGAAACATTCGAGAAGATACAAGGGTCATACGAGCGCCTCTTGCCTATAAGGCCCTTCTTGGGAGTTACTGGTGGAATGACAACTCCCTTGGGGCAGGTCAAGCTCCCTGTCACATTTGGGACTCGCGGCAACTACCGCACCAAGATCATCGACTTCTACGTGGTGCACCTAGCCCTACCCTATAATGCCATCCTCGGCTACCCTGCACTAGTAAAGTTCATGGCGGCAATTCACCATGCCTACAACCTCATCAAGATCCCAGGATACAGCGACACCATCACCATCCAAGGCAATGAAGGCGACATAAGGCGCTCCATCAACCACGTCTACAAGGACATCGCCACCGCCTACCCCTCCGACGAATATGTCACTAAGCTCCCTGTGAAGAAGAAACAAGCACACCCTCAGGGAGGAGTCCTGACCAATAAGGTGGAGCCAGGCTCTAGCGGCTTGGGGGCTTCTAGTGCCTGTGTCCCTAACAAATAGGGAAGTGTGCTCATCGCCTTCCTTAGGGTGACCTCTGACACAAATCAGCAGCGCCCTAAGTCAGGCGTCCCGCGAAGCAAGAAGCGCGTCGAAGAAGGAAAGAAGAAGGAAACCGACAAACTGGGAGGCAAGCCTCAAAAACTTACCACCAACCCCAAACCTCGAGCTCAATGCACGCCACACCAAGAGCTGCCTCACGAAAGATACACCATCACACACTCAAGCAAGAAAAAGACAATGCTACGAGCCATCCACCATCAACCACCAGGGAAACTTCGTAAAACAACCGGGCACGTCATCAGGAGCGGAACACAACAACCCCTAGGCAAGAGACTCTGTGGCACATGGCTCGGGGGCTATTGACGCTTTCGCGCTGCTGAGGAGAAATCTTGTTAGGAAAGTCACACAATGCTACACCTGCAGTGAAGTTCCCCCATGACACTGGCAAACTCTGACCATCCTAGGGCGCCTTTGTACTGAACATCTTCGTACGAGAAAATAAAGTTCTCTTACTCTAGTAAGTAGTGCTCCGTGTTGTATGTGTTCATGGTGTCTCTACTCCGAATCACATGAGTTGGGCCTGGGCATGGTGCACGCGCTCGGGATCGCCCCTCGCTAGAGCCCAAGTCAACTCGAGCTCGGACTCACGGGACTGATCACCCTGCATTCAGGAACCACAACAACGCCTACTAACACCCCCCACGCAGCCTGCTAGCATGGTAGGGCGCGAGAGCAGACCTACTCCACAAGGAGATAGCTGGGGATCTCACGAGAGATCCCTCTAGAGGCCCACACAGTGTCCATGTTGTCCAAGACTTGTCTATGTTAGCCAAACAGAATAGAAGTAAGTCCTATAGGGGGTCATCAGGAGATGTGCTCTACAGGGTGTCACTATCACGTGGTGTCACACGACGTCTCGCCGAGGCACCAAGGGTGCCTTGCCTAGGTAAGTCTCACAAGAGGTTTACTTAGGGGGAGGTCAACACAAGATGAGCATCGCAAGGCGCCACGAGGTGTCCTTGCTGAGGCGCCATGGGGTGTCCTTGCCTAGGTCTCGCAAGAGACTGCATTATGTGTGGCCTTGTTCGAGGACCGCTTCAAGGCCCACAAGGTGCCCTCATCGAGGGTTCACCTCTATTAGCAAAACATAACATAGGTCATTCCCTGGGGGAGGCCATCACGAGATGAGTCTCGTGAGGCATCACACGGCGACCTCGCTGAGGCCCACAAGGTGCCCTCACCTAAGTCTCACAAGAGGCGTGTTTTCAGGGAAGTCATCGCAGGATGCGCTTCGCGAGGAGTCCCTTGGTGACCTCGTCGAGGCCCACAAGGTGCCGGTGTGCATCTTCCAAGTACCGGACCACGAGGCGTCAACTCCTGTTTGCCGCCAGGCGCCCCTCGGAGCCCTCGCTAAGGGCCATCTACGAGGGTCGCTCCTCAGTTGAGCTAAGAAACCACTATCTTATTCCACCGCTCTACGCCCTTTGTACCGTGCCTGACAAGGGACAGGGGACTCGGAGCCGAAATCCAGACACATGAGTGGTTCATATACGACATACATGCACTGCGCTAACTAGACCGCACAAGTAACACCTTAACAAATGCATGTCCACTGCTTATAGAACATGTTACAAGAGGGGTCTTCCAAGACCCTACAAATATACACCCATCATCTATGAATCCAAGATCCCTGCAAGAGAGCATGACGATCCAAGTTACTCGAGGATGAGTTTCTTTGCGCCAGGAGAGCTCGTGATCTCGTTCTCCCCCACCTCACGCTGAAATTTCCGCAGAAGGGAATCCACATGTTCCTGAACCTTAGAAGCATGAGCGTCGGGCGTACCGAAACCCATGGGCCTGAGGACCTCGGCTATGTCAAGCCTAGGAGTGAAGAAAAGGAGGTTACTAAAGACGCATCTACCCGCAAGGCTTAGCAACTCATAGCACTCATCCTCGACAAGGTCGTCTACCTTAGCGTGGAGCTGGTCCAGCTCCGCAATTGCTTGGTCCCTCGTTGCCGCAATGCTCCCAAGGTCTTCTTTAGCGGACCAGAGCTCGTCCATCAACCGCTTCTCCACTGCCTTAGAGGTTTTCTACTCCTCAATATGGTGGCCCTCCTGCATGTTGAGTTGGACGTGAAGATCTTCGCACTCATGTCGACTCTCGGTCAGTTGAAACTTCAACTACTCGACCTGCCCATGCTCGGCGCCCAGTTCTTTCTCCTTGGCTTCAATATGAGAGGTGAGGGATGTGGTGGTTTTATCTTGTTCGAGGAACGTCTGCTGGTCGGCAATGAGCTTCCGCTCCTTCTAAATAAGCACCTCCTGCCGAGATTTCACCTTCTCGCAGGTGGTCAGGGCCTCATCGCGGGAGGCGAGGGTTCCCTCCTGCACCTTGAGCTTTGAGCCCCGCCTACTAGCTTCGTCAAGAGAAGACTCGGCTTTCACCCAACAGGAACGCGTGACCTCTTTAGCTTAGTGATTTCTAGCAAATGCGTCGTAGAGCTGGGACCAAGCTTCATCGAGGCAAGCGTGCTCGGCCTCCAGCCCATCCTTCATCCAGATTGACTTCCTGCTCAGCTCATCTAGGTTCACACTAGCAGCACGGATGGCGGTGGAGGCAGGGTTAGTACTTGGGACATGACCTCTCTTCTCCAAGATCCAAGCCTCATTGCCCATCATCGTGTGATATGGGTGACTCCCGGAGGATTCCTGACTCTATTCTCGCAACATGAGCTCGCTTGTGTTCCCCCCCACATCTGCTCGATCATCGGACACGGGGACTCAGGGTGGTAGCCAACAACATCAGGGCAGGATATTCACGAGGTCATCTTCCTAACAAGCTCTTCAACACCTGCATCAAGTGTGGGGCCCTCATCCTGCTTCATCTTCGCACCTACGCCTCCTTCAGAAGCTTGCCTAGACTTAGCGGCTCGAGCCATTTTGCGAGCATGCGCATTCGCTATGAGGCTAGCTTCCCACGGTGTTAGCTCAGACCCTGCGTTGGCCATTGATGAGGTGTTGGGGGAGTCCATGAGCGCATTTAATCACTCTCCACTAGTGAGGGACGATACCACCCTGCCATTCCTGTGGTGACTCCCTCTCTGAGTGCACTGGCCATCGCTTCCTCACCCATGGGCGTTGTGCAATCTATGGCAATGCATGACCTCTTGATGTCTAGATTGCGGTACCGACCAGAGGACATAGGCCTCAAGGGAATGCACTCCAACGACTTCTTCCCTCCAGGGCTCCCTATCACCACACCAACGTGAGAACCAAGCTTAGAAAGGAAAAGAAACATCGGCAGTAGTGGAATAAGCTTACTCGTCCCATCTTTGGTCCCTGGGCGGTGCAAGTTTCCTCCATCAGTGTAATGGCTTCCGGGCAGAGGCCAGCGCCCCCGGAGGATTCGGCGGCATACCCCTCGCTAGAGCTGCCCCTATCGCGAGTCTCCAGCTTGATAAGCGCACGGGCGCTCTCACCAAGGTCCACGGCTTCATCTTCGGAGTCGTCTTCCATTACATGGAGCAAAGGAGCCACACGGGACACTCCCTCGTCAGCATCTTCACCGAAGGAGATAGGCATCACCTTGCATAGTTTCCTCTTGTAGGAGGGAGCCTCACTGACCACCGGACCATCCTTGTTGTCTAGGGATCTTTAGAGGCGTCCTTCACTCAACGGATTCAAGGCTGGTGGTGGAGGCATCGGCTTCCGTTGAGTACCCCTCCTCATCCAGCCCCTTAGAGAGCAGACCCTGTGCATCCAACCAAGGCATATTCATGAGGACTACGCACGTCTGTTTCCCTCTAGAACGATAAAGCGGCAGAAACCACTCATCCGAAAGGTAGGGGATGCCCTGATCCATGAACAACACTTTCATCATCTCTTCATCCGCTCGACGAGGACCCCTTCTTGGATCTTCATGAAGGGAATATGTCCTGAGAGGCAATAATAAAGTTGTTATTGTATGTATTGGAAGTATATGATAGATGTTTATTTTGCATGCTATAATTGTATTAATACGGAAACATTAATACATGTGTGTTTAATAAACAAATAGAAACTTCCTAGTTATGTCTCTCTTTGAACTAGCTAACAAGATGATCAAAGTTTCCTGATCATGGACATTGGATGTTGTTAATAACAAGGTCACAACATTTGTGAAATGATGTGATGAACATTCATCTGAAGTATAGCATTATGATCAAAGTCATTGTGTTTATATTGCTATAACATCATACGAAGTAAACCTAGTCCTTATACCATGAGATCATGTTAATCACTAACACTGGAAGAGTATCTTGATAACATCAAACATCACACCGTAAAAGGGTGACTATAAAGATGGGTTCAGTGCTATGAAGGTGTTATGTAGAAGCTCATGGATCAATAGTGGGATTTGTCCATCTCGATGACGGATAGATATACTCTGGGCCCTCTCTGTGATATCACATTAAGAATAGCTTGCAAGCAAGTGATGTGATCACTAGAATGTTATATCACGAGAACGAGAAAAGAGTGCATGTCGATAACGAGATCAAACTAGGTATTTGGATACCGATGATCGAATATCGGACATGTAATATATCGTGAGACAAAGGGATTAAATTACTAGCGTTAAAGGTTCTCACGATCACAGAAGTCATCGTTGAATGTGTAGGAGTTAGAATGGATCTCTAGGTCCCGCTTCTGTTTATTAATCTGAGAGGGCTCTCGATCATGTATGCATTATTCGCGAACCGTAGGGTGACACACTTAAGAGTTGCCAAACACCATTTGGAGCAAATATGTTTCAGACGAAAGAATTACAAAGCGCTGGAATTATTTCAATGGACACCAGAATTGTTTCAGGTGAAATTGCTGAAATTGGTTCTACGTGTGATATTGAAATATTGTAGGGGGTTTTATGTGAATGTTTGTTAATTAAAGTAATTAACAAAATTCTGAATAAAATAAATAAAAGAGTTTTATTAAATGAGAGTTGCATTAAATTTGGTGGAAATTTAATGCATGTGAGTGGAACTTTGAGTGGAGGCAAAATTGATGTGAGTGGAGCTTCCACCACATGAATGAGGAAGAGGTGGGGGCACCCCCCATGGGCACCGACCATGGGAGGGGAGGAGCCCCCTCTCCTATAAAAGGCCCCCTTCTCCTCCCTCACGAAGTACACCTCCTCGTGAAGGATCTCTCTCCCCCTCTAGATATATTCTCCCATGGTCTCGGATTAGTGAGATACATGTTCCCGATGGCATTTCGTCTAGAAGGAGTTGTTGCTTCCACTGATTCTCTAGAGGTTGTCCGGTGGCCTGAACGTGTGTGCGAGGACGGATGCGCTGCTGATTTGTGGCGCTAGGACTTCCACACGATCTTGAGATCGGCAAGTGTTTGAGTACATCATCCACGAGTTCCATCTTGTTAACAAAGCTTTATTGTCTTCGAGGGTAAGTTATCTATGGATGTATATCCACCCGTTGCTTGTATCTAGTAGATAGATCTTCGCGTATAGTTCCCATCGTAGGATTTTTTTGTTTTCTATGTTGTGAACCCAACGGTGGTATCAGAGCCTGATCTATGCGTAGGTGCTTTGCACGGGTAGTACGCATATGTTTATATATGGGCGATGAGGATCATGTTATTGCTTCTTTCATGTATTTTGGATATTGGTGGCATAGTGGGATGAAGCGGCCCGGACTAACTTTACATGTCCTTGCACATGAGACCGGTTCCACGACTGACATGCAACTAGTTTTGCATAAGTGGCTAGCGGGTGTCTATCTCTCCTACTATAGTCAATATCTGATTTACAACGAGTTGCTAATAACTTAGTTATCATCGTTGTGGTTCCATGTTCGTAGGTAAGACCGGTTCTATCTCCGAAAGCCCTAAGCCATGTAAAACTTGAAATGGATAAATTAGAGGTGTCTAGTTTAGATTGTTGTTGGGCTAGTGTCATGATATGGTAATGTTGTAAGTTGATGTATAGTTGATACCCTTATAACACACCTAACGTGTAAGTTCCATAGACCTTGGCCTTACACACAAAGGAATGATAGAGATCATACCGTGATGCACATGATAGTGATCAAATGCATGGACCATATCATTCCACTTTACACATATGATGTTTGCATCTTATATTGCTAGTTTGGCATTTTAGTAGAATTATAAGATGATCCCTCATTTAGATATCAAGATAAAAAATATGTTCTCCCTTAAGTACGCACTGTTTATGTTTTGCCGCTTCAAGACATCACGTGATGATCGGGTGTACTTGAATCCACGATCATATTTCGGGTGTAAGACAGTTTTACACACACGAGTACTAAGGTTCTTACATGGCGAGCCTAGCATGTACAGACATGGCCTCAGAACACGGACCGAAAGGTTAAGCATGAGTCATATAGTTGATATGATGCCCATATTGATGCTCGCCTTTGAAGCTACACTGACTCACGTGATGATCAGACTTGGTGTAGTGAATTTGGTTCATGTAATCACCAAAAAGACACGAGGGATGTTGTTTTTTAGTGGGAGTTCATTTATAATTTGGATTAGTTGAACTCGATCTATCATAAACTTAATCTAAACTTTACAAATTCTGTTGTAGATGGCACCACCTGCTTTTAATTTCAATGTGTTCATGGAGAAAGAGAAACTTGCAATGAATGGTAGCAACTTTACTAACTGGGTCATGAATTTGAGGATTCTCCTCAATGCTGCACACAAGCTATATGTGCTAGAAGCTCCGCTAGCCCCCCAACTCCTGATGCCCCTAACGAGGAAAAGAGTGTCTATCTAACTCATCAAGAGGACCACAAATTAGTTCATTGTGGCATACTGTATGGGCTGGAGCCGGAACTTCGAAAGCGTTTCGAAAATGGCAATGCCTTTGATACCATGGGTGAATTGAAGATTATTTTCAATACCCATGCTTCCGTAGAGAGTTATAATGCTTCTGAAAAGTTCTTTAGCTGCATGATGGAAGAGAACAACTCTATTAGCGAGCATGTACTCAAAATGTCTAGGTACGTCGATAGGCTTGTGTTCTTGGGAATAACGATTCCCATTGACTTAGGCATACATCGTGTTCTCCAATCTCTCCCACCTAGCTACAAGAGCTTCATGATGAACTATAATATGCAGGGCATGAAGAAGTCTCTCCCCGAGCTTCTGTCAATGCTTAAGACTGTAGAGGTGGAGATCAAGAAAGAACATCAAGTGTTGATGATCAATAAGACCACCGGTTTCAAGAAAGACAAGAAGGGTAAGCAGAAGGGAAAGAAGGGTGGCAAATCGGTTGCCACACCTGAAAAGAAATCCCGAGCTAGCCCCAAGTCTGATACCGAGTGCTACTATTGCAAGGGGACTGGCCATTGGAAGCGCAACTGCCCCAAGTATTTGGTAGCCAAGAAGGCCGGCAAGGCAAACAAAGGTATATATGATATACATGTTATTGATGTGTACTTGACTAGTACTCGCAGTAGCACCTAGATATTTGATACTGGATCGGTTGCTAATATATGTAACTCGAATCAGGGGCTGCGGAACAAGCGACCGCTAGCAAGGGGTGAGGCCAAGATGCATATCGGCAATGGATCAAGAGTTGATGTGATCACCGTCGGAACACTGCCTCTCCACCTACCATCAGGATTAGTTATAAACTTGAATAATTGTTATTTGGTGCCTACACTGAGCATGAACATTATATCAGGATCTTGTTTAATGCGAAGTGGTTATTCATTTAAGTCCGAAAACAATGGTTGTTCGATTTACATGAATGATATCTTTTATGGTCATGCACCTGTGATGAATGGTTTATTTCTGTTAGATCTCGATGATAGTGTTACACATATCCATAATGTTGATGCTAAAAGGATTAAACTTGATGACGATATATCTACATATATGTGGCACTGCTGTCTAGGTCATATTGGTGTTAAATGCATGAAGAACCTCCATTATGATGGACTTTTGGAATCACTTGACTTTGAATCATTTCATACATGTGAGCCATGCCTTATGGGCAAGATGACTAGAACGCCGTTTTCCAGTTCAATGGAACGGGCGACAGATTTATTGGAAATCATACATACTGATGTCTGTGGTCCAATGAGTGTGTCGGCACGAGGTGGATATCGTTATTTTGTTACTTTCATGGATGATTTAAGTAGATATGGATATATCTATTTGATGAAACACAAATCTGAAACCTCTGAAAAGTTTAAGGAATTTCAGAATAAAGTGGAAAATCATCGTAATAGAAAGATCAAATTTCTACGGTCTGACCGTGGAGGTGAGTATCTAAGTTACGAGTTTAACACACATATAAAAGAGTGTGGAATAGTTTCACAACTCACACCTGCCGAAACACCACAGCGTAATGGTGTGTCGGAACATCGTAATCGTACTTTATTAGATATGGTTCGATCTATGATGTCTCTGACTGACTTGCCACTGTCATTTTGGGATTATGCACTAGAAACTGCTGCATTCACTTTAAATCGGGCACCATCTAAATCCGTTGAAAAGACACCGTATAAATTATGGTTTGGAAATAAACCTAAGATGTCATTTCTTAAAGTTTGGGGTTGCGATATTTATGTGAAGAAACTTCAACCGGATAAACTCGAACCCAAAGCGGAAAAATGCGTCTTCATAGGATACCCTAAGGAAACTATTGGGTATTCTTCTATCACAGATCCGAGGGCAAGGTTTTCATTGCCAAGAATGGATCCTTTCTAGAGAAAGAGTTTCTCGCGAAAGGCGTGTGTAGTCGGAAGGTAGAACTCGAAGAGGTTATTGAACCTTCTCTCCATACAACGACGAGTAGTGGAGCGCTGGAAATTATTCCGGAGTTGACTTCACCGAATGAAGAGGGAACTAATGATAATGATCATGGAACTCCGAAAGAGGACACTACCGAACCTCGTAGGTCAAGCAGGACACATGCAGCTCCTAAACTGTACGGAAATCCTGTTATGAATTTCATGGTTGATGAAATAGATGACCCGACGATGTATGAAGAAGCGATGATGAGCCCAGATTCCAACAAATGGCTAGAAGCCATCAAATCCGAGATGGAATCCATGTACGGAAACCAGGTTTGGACCTTGGTGGACTTACCTCATGACCGAAAGGCCGTTGAGAATAAATGGATTTTCAAAAGAAAAATCGATACTGATGGTAATGTAACCATCTATAAAGCTCGACTTGTCACAAAGGGGTTTCGACAAATTCAAGGAGTTGACTACGATGAGATATTCTCTCCCGTAGTGATGCTAAAGTAGGTTAGGATTATGTTAGCAATTGTTGCTTATTTCAATTATGAGATATGGCAGATGGATGTCAAAATTGCATTCCTCAGTGGTAACATTGAAGAAGAGTTGTATATGATACAACCAAATGGTTTGGTCAATCCTAAGAATGCTGACAAGGTATGCAAGCTTCAGCGATCCATCTATGGACTAAAGCAAGCATCCCGGAGTTAGAATCTCCACTTTGATGAGGTGATCAAAGATTTTGGATTTGTCCAAACTTATGGAGAGGCTTGTATTTACAAGAATGTGAGTAGGAGCAATGTGGCACTTCTAATATTATATGTGGATGACATATTACTGAGTGGAAATGATATAGATCTTTTAAACAGTGTTAAAAGTTATCTAAACAACAAATTTTTGATGAAGTACCTAGGTGAAGCGTCATACATATTAGGCATAAAGATCTATAGAGATAGATCAAGGCACCTAATAGGGCTATCACAAAGTACATACCTTGATAAGATTTTAAAGAAGTTTAAAATGGATGGAAGTAAGAAGGGGTTCTTACCAATGTTGCAAGGCAAGACATTGAGTAAGACTCAAAGTCTGGCTACAGTGGAAGAAAGAGATATAATGGATAAAATCCCCTATGCTTAGGCTATAGGCTCTATAATGTACGCCATACTATGTACAAGACCGGATGTGGCACATGCTATTAGTTTAACTAGTAGGTACCAATCTGATCTAGGTTCGGAACACTAGATAGCGGTCAAGAATATCCTTAAGTACTTAAGAAGAACTAAGGATATGTTTCTTGTATACGGAGGTGAAGAAGAGCTGGTCGCTAAGTGTTATGTTGACGCTAGTTTTGACACCGATCCGGATGACTTTAAGTCTCAATCCGGATACACATTTCTCTTGAACGGAGCAATAGTTAGTTGGAGGAGTTCCAAATAACCTATGGTGGCTGGATCAACAATAGAGGTGGGATATGTTGCTGCTTCAGAAGCGGCGCAGGAAGCGGTTTGGATGAAGGAGTTCATAACCGAACTAGGTGTGGTTCCTAGTGCGTTGGACCCAATGGTTATCTATTGTGACAACAATGCAGCCATAGCCAATGCTAAGGAACCAAGGTCTCACAAGAATTCCAAGCATATTAAGCGCCGATTTCACTCCATCCGCGAACATGTCAAGGATGGAGATATAAAGATTTGTAAAGTACACACGGATCTCATTGCAGATCCATTGACTAAAGTTCTCCCTAGGGCAAAACATGATCAGCACCAGAACTCCATGGGTGTTAGATTTATCACTATGTAACTAGACTATTGTCTCTAGTGCAAGTGGGAGACTGAAGGGAATATGCCCTAAGAGGCAATAATAAAGTTGTTATTGTATGTATTCCAAGTATATGATAGATGTTTATTTTGCATGCTTTAATTGTATTAATATGGAAACGTTAATACATGTGTGTTTAATAAACAAATAGAAAGTTCCTAGTTATGCCTCTCTTTGAACTAGCTCGTTGATTAACAAGATGATCAAAGTTTCCTGATCATGGACATTGGATGTCGTTAATAACGAGGTCATAACATTTGTGAAATGATGTGATGAACATTCATCCTAAGTATAGCATTAAGATCAAATTCATTGTGTTTATATTGCTACAACATCATACGAAGTAATCCTAGTCCTTAGGCCATGAGATCATGTTAATCACTAACACCGAAAGAGTATCTTGATAACATCAGACGTCACACCGTAAAAGGGTGACTACAAAGGTGGGTTCAGTGCTACGAAGGTGTTATGTAGAGGCTCATGGATCAAGAGTGGGATTTTCCATCCCGATGACTGATAGATATACTCTAGGCCCTCTCAGTGATATCACATTAAGAATAGCTTGAAAGTGATGTGATCACTAGAATGTTATATCACGGGAACGAGCAAAGAGTGCATGTCAGTAACGAGATCAAACTAGGTATTTGGATATCGATGATCTAATCTCGGACATGTAATATATCATGAGACAAAGGGATTAAGTTACTAGCGTTAAAGGTTCTCACGATCACAGAAGTCATCATTGAATGTGTAGGAGTCAGAATGGATCTCCAGGTCTCGCTTCTGATTATTGATCTGAGAGGGGTCTCGATCATGTCTGCATTATAAGAGAACCGTAGGGTGACACACTTAAGGGTTGCCAAACACCATTTGGAGCAAATATGTTTTAGACGAAAGAATTACAAAGTACTGGAATTATTTCAATGGACACCGGAATTGTTTCGAGTGAAATTGCTGAAATTGGTTCTGCATGTGATATTGAAATATTGCAGGGGGTTTTATGTGAATGTTTGTTAATTAAATTAATTAAAAAAAATCTGAATAAAATAAATAAAAGAGTTTTATTAAATGAGAGTTGTATTAAATTTGGTGGAAATTTAATGCATGTGAGTGGAACTTTGAGTGGAGGCAAAATTGATGTGAGTGGAGCTTCCACCACATGAATGAGGAAGAGGTGGGGGCACATCCCATGGGCGCTGACCATGGGAGGGGAGGAGCCCCCCTCTCATATAAAAGGCCCCCTCTCCTCCCTCACAAAGTACACCTCCTCGTGAAGGATCTCTCTCCCCTCTAGATATATTCCCCCATGGTCTCGGATTAGCGAGATACATGTTCTCGGTGACATTTCGTCTGGAAGGAGTTGCTGCTTCCGCTGAGTCGTTGGTGGTTGTTCGGTGGCCTGAACGTGTGTGCGAGGACGGATGCACTGCTGATTCGTGGCGCTAGGACTTCCACACGATCTTGATATCGACAAGCGTTTGACTACATCATCCATGAGTTCCATCTCATTAACAAAGCTTTGTTGTCTTCTAGAGTAAGTTCTCTATGGATGTATATCTAGCCGTTGCTTGTATCTAGTAGATAGATCTTGGCGTATAGTTCCCATCGTAGGAATTTTTTGTTTTCTATGATGCGAACCCAACACTTCATGTGGTCCTTCTTGCCAACAAAGGTCCACACTTCTTTCGTGTGCACCTAGAGAGGGCATATTCATCGCCAAATGAAGTCCTTGGCCACCATCAGCTTTGTTAGGCCTCCCTCGCACAGCTCCTCGGTGTGGGCATAGATAACCGCCCACTCCTCGAGAAGGTGTTTCCCACTCCACCGGCAGGACTTCGTCGCTGGAGCCGTCGGGATCGCAAACATCGGATTCGCCATGTGGGCGTCCATCCATACCCAACATGTGCAAGAATTCTCCCCCTTCTTCCTCCAATCATTGGAAAGGTACTTGGAATCGACATGAAATGAAACGCACTGGTTCCCCACAGTGTTGCGCAGGCTGTAGAAGTGACGAAACAATTGCACTGAGGGCTTGACACCTAGGAACGCCTCGCAGAAGTAGGCGAAGACAACAATAATAGTGACAGAGTTAGGTTGCAAGTGCAACACGTGGATATGATAGTGGTCTAGGAGGGCAAGGAAGAAACTGGAGAAGGGGGAATCAACCTCGCATACTAGGTATGGAGGAACAAGGGGAACGCGGTCACGGGAAGCTTGCTACCATCCACCGCACCATGCCATAATGAGGTAGTTCCCCACTCACTGAATTTTTCGAGCACTAGGTGTTGAAAGGAGAGAAGGTCATCAACGGTCTTGATAGTCGACTTGCCAAGTGCCGGGAGGTGCGCTCCGAGCACCTTTCCTTCACCCACAACTCTCCGGGAAGGCGTCCCTCTCTTGGGCGCCATCACTAGAAAGGGAGGACAACAGAGGCGAAGAGTAGCACTAGTGATGCGGAAGACAGTTATCTAGAGAAGATAAGCGGTGGTGGGTGAAGCAAAGTTGGTGGGATATGAGAGCGTCGGCCCTGCTTTGGGTACTTAAGTGGCCAACGCCATCCCCTGGATCCAATGGTCACAAAACCGTGGTCGGTTGATCTCTACTACATACACTCGTTAAGGCCAGACATCTTCTGGGGCCCATGTGCCTTCATCTTCCTGTCACTACGTGGCCTAGGCGCCCAGGGGCTACTGTCAGACCAGTGGATACCAGGGTACCACGACCCACCTGCTATTGGGGCCTCTCCATAAGACAGATCTCTTCAACAAGAAGGGAACCGTGAAATCTCCCCAAGAGCTCTCCAAGAGAGGGCCCCATAAATAGGGAAATGCACCTCGTGAAGGAATCACGCGAAGCGCACTTAGGCGATGGTGCCATCGCCTCAAGGCGGAGATAGAAGGGGACCACTGACCTATCCCCTGTACAACAAATGGGTCTTCTTCCTCAAGCCAGGGATGGCCGACATGACCTACGCCTGGTGGGGACCATCCCTCTTCATTGTCTCATGAGAGCATGCAGGAGGTAGAGAAGAAGATGCTCACAACGTCTGGCGGTAGATCAGGCCCACGGTAGAAGACAGCTGTGCCCTAACTACTCCCGCGGGGATCACCATGTGGGAACCCTTCCCACCCTAAGGCAGGAAAAGGACCAGGGCGCCTATAAAAGGGGGAGAGGGGCACCTAAGGAAGGGACTTCTTCCACCTCTAGAAACCCTAGATCTCATCACACGATCAACACCTTGTACTGTAAATATCTCCAAGTAGTGCAAGCAATCTAGACAAGCAGGAGTAGGGTTTTACACCACACGGTGGCCTGAACCTGGGTAACTCTCTGTGTCCCCCTTGTTGTGTTTTATCCTCTGTTTCCTCTCGCTAGGCTTCGGGAAGATTTGAGGAGATCATGTTCAGCCCCCAGTGTTCGATTACATTCTACTTCGTGAGACACTTTTCAGGATGAATGTATTTGTAGTTCTTTTAAACTATAAGGAACATGTATACTTCCACACATCCATTTCCATAATTTTGCAAGGACTACCTGGACCATCCAAGTTTTGTACTAATATAGCCGAGCCGTCATCATTCTCCTGCTATTCTTTGTTGATAACTATTGTTCTGCACTAATGTAATACTCCGTCCAGTAGGCCCCATGGGTGTCACTCCTGGCAGCTTAATATGATATCTAGACTGACCCCACAGATCAACACTAGTCTTTTATATGCACTTTGTCCTCACTTGTGCGCACCCTGTACCCATATCCCCGTCGGTCACCCGTCCTAGAATTTCTCTTGGCCAAGCACGCTTAACCCTAGAGTTCTTTTCAAATGAGCTTCTGAAAAAGGAGTTGCAACTTGTTGATATGTGTATCCTATCAGTCCTATTAAGCCATGTGCTTGGATCTCACATACACCCACCCTTTGAAAGATTGATGCCCTCATCGATCAAGCACACCCCAGGAATGTTCCCTCTTGTCACGCGTCTGTGTGTCTAGTGCCGGCACATGTGTCATGCCGTGTCAACTCCGGGCCACACGCGCCATGCTCCACATGTCCCGCCACTGACCCGCACACACCCGTTTAACCATGATGTTGGCTCTGATACCACTTGTAACACCCCGTCCACTATGCCTCGGGGGTGTCACTCTTGGCAGCGTAATAGGATATCTAGACTGACCTCACAGACCAACACTAGTCTTTTCTACGCACTTTATCCTCACTCGTGTGCACCCGGTACCCACTTCCTGGTCGATCACGGTTAGAATTTATCTAGGCCAAACACGCTTAACCTCAGAGTTTTTTTCGAATGAGCTTCTGGAAAAAAGTTGCAACTTGTTGATATAGGTATCCTATCAATCCTATTAAGCCATGTGCTTCTAAGTGATGTGTCTGTAAACTTCAGCCTGTTTAGAATTCGGCGAAAACTACATCTCACAGGGAAGAGACATGCTGATCGGACCTTCCTCGCGTCTTGTCACTGAACAAAGGAACAGTTGCTGTAATTTTAGATGACATCCTGGTGCCTGTAGGAGTAGGTCAGAGCCGGCAAAGGGCCCTTGCCAAGGGAGAGCATAAGCGAATCTCCGTGCCTTATCACATGCGCAGAAAGCAGCAACAACTGCACAGTTGTGATTGTAGCATGCATGCTACATCACGGGTACTCTTTCGTTCAGTTTTGTTGCGTATAAATTGGACAAAGGTTTCCAAAACATAATGAAATTTGATGAAACTTGACAACACGAATCGTAAAGCAGTGAACGAACTATACAAATATGCACACTAGAATCGCCGCGTTCTGTCTTCTGCGCCTTCTTTCCCCAGCAGATAAGCCAGTGGTGCCAAATAGCACTGGAACAAAAGCATTTGATACTGTTGCCTGTTTCGGGACGGAGCTAATCTCTGGCAATCTCATGGCAGAGCTCTAAGCCTGATTTTGTGAGCCCATTGAAAAGTGAGAAAGGCACAAGACGAAGTGCCTCCACGTTGCAATCTCCCCTTTAATCCTTTCTTGAGAGCACAAAAGCTGAACTGGTACCACCATGCAATTAGCTTGTGGAGTGGTCTTGTTGTAAAAAGGCAAGGAGAAACTTGTGGAGTGGTCTTATCTTACTAGCCAGCTACCGTCCAGTCTCCAGGAGAAATAAGTAGGAGCCTTCACACAGACTCCACATCGGAGTTTCTCTGTTGGCCACCAGTCCATCTCAAGATGAAGAAAGGTACTCTTGCTCTCTTCCTCCTCTTCGCCTTCGCTTCCCACGGTACATGGTGTGCAGCAGCTGGGAGAAGCACCGTGGCTGATGTCGCCGCTCATCACCATCTGAGGCCTCATCTCCAGGTGGAGGCGCAGGGGCTGTATGGTTAGCAGCTACTACTTTGTATCATTCTCCTCTTCTGCTCGCTTGATGTTTCAGGTCCAGCCTTGCTATGAAACTGAACTTTGACAGCGAAATGTATTCATGGAATTCCTGATTGTTCTGCAGAAGCTAAAGGCGAGATGCTCATGGAGATGCAGAGTCCCAGGAAGCTTGCTGGGCATGCGCACATGGCTGGCGGTGGAGCAAGCGGCGGCGGGAGGAGCACTGGCGGTGGGGCGGCGAACGCAAGGCCGCACAACAGCAAGAACGGCGGTGCTGTGGCGCTGCCGGCTCCGGTGACCTCCGGCCTGGCACTGGTTTTCACCACTACCATTCTTCTTGCGGCGTTCAGTTTCTGAAGTACCGATCTTGTCGCGCGCGGCTACTAGTAATATTATCTTTTCTTTTGAGCGGGTGCTAGCAATATTACCTGTGTGCTAGTGAACAAAATCAGATCGAGAACCCGTTGGACGAATATAACTGTACGTTTCTGAAAGTCATGTGTTGCTTTCGCAAACCAACATTTACCCATCTCGACGAGGCTGGTTGAAAGCGAAGAGGAAATCCAACATCAGGACGAAGAACCTGACGAAGCTCCTGAACCCCGGCACCCCCCCGCCGCCCGTCGAGACGTAGACGCCCACAGCCGCCGAGACGGCCGCGAGGAGCAGGAGGGGGAGGAGGTGCGCGCGGCTCCTGGCCCGGACCAGGAGGAGCAACCCGATGACATGGAGGAGCAGCAACTGCTGCTTCCGGAGGAACTCGGCGCTGGCCACGAGCGCCTCAAGCACGGCGAGGATCTGTGGTTGCAGATGTCTCTGCCTCTCTCAATCTCACCCTGATTATTTATGTGGAATCAAAACCAAGATCAACTCGAAAAAGCAAGACACATGGCGTGCAACAACTGCAGCTTTTCTGTTCTTGTTCCTTTATTCAGTACATCCACGTTGCCCACTGACAACCGGAAAACCAGCCACCTCGAGCACCTACTGACCGCGCCATCCCACGATCGGCTCAAGCATGCCAGCTAGGCTAACTAACACAGAAGAAACGGTCTAACCTCTAACTAACTCGCGGTGATCACAGATTTCACAGGCGATACACACAATATCTTATTCTGTCAGACAAACAGCTAACTGAAGGAGTTCAGACTGTTGTTGACACGTGCTAGAAATGCTACACTAAACTGACGAACTGAAACTGTCGTTGAGCTTAAGTTCAGGCTAACAATTCCCCCTCCTAAACTCAACTTGGCTTGCTAATCTTCACAACACCTAGCTTCTGACGAAGTTCAATGAATCGAACACGCCCAAGAGCCTTGGTCAGCAGATCAGCAAGTTGTTCTTGAGTTCCCACATGAATGACCTCCACTTCTCCCGCCTCCATTGCTTCACGGATGAAGTGAAATTTCACATCTATGTGCTTGCTCCTGTCACGATGGACAGGGTTCTTTGCCTGAGCTATCGCTGACTTGTTATCTACCAAGAGCCTGAACTTCTCGGCTCTCTGACCTTGCATTTCACCGAGTAAACGACTCAGCCACACCCCCTGAGCCCTGACAGGTTGCAGCAGCTGCTGCCACATATTCCGCTTCACACGAGCCGATAGCCACAATTTTCTGCTTCTGTGAAGTCCAGGTGACAATGTTGTCCTCTAGAAAGAATACCTGTCCAGATGTGCTCTTGCGGTCACCAGCGTCTACCGCGTGGTCGCTGTCAGGACTGGCTTGCCATGCCAGTGCGGTAGTGACAGCCATAGCTCAAGGTGCCTTGTATATACCGTAGAATTTGCTTGACGGCCGCCCAGTGAGCTGTGCTCGGCCTTTCCATGAACCTACTGACAATGCGGACCGCGTGTGCGATGTTTGGCCTGCTATTCATGAGGTACCCGAGACTTCCAATGATGCTGCGATAGAGGGTTGCCTCGAACGCTACTTCACCATCATATTTGACCAGTTTGAGTCGAAATTCCATTGGCGTGCTACAGCTGTTGCAGCTGCTGAGTCCGGCCATCTCCAAGATCTTGGCCGCGTAGCTTCTCTGACAGAGAGTGATACCCTCATCTGTCTGTGACACTTCCTTGCCCAAATAGTAGCTCAACAGACCAAGGTCGCTCTTTCTAAAAAGTTTCTTCATCTGCAGCTTGAATTCCTCAATTGCAGCTGGATGTGTCCCCGTGATGATCAGGTCACGTAGACCCCAACCAGCAGGAACGAGGTGCCGTCGCCGCGCCTGTACACTGCATGCTCTAGTGGGCTTCGAGTGAATCCCAGCTTTCCGAGTGTATCATCCAGTTTGGCATACCACGCGCGCGGCGCCTGGCGCAGACCATACAGAGCCTACCGAAGCTTCAAGACTTGCTGCTCCTTACCGGCGGTGATGTACCCCGGCGGCTGTGCAACGTACACCTCTTCGCACAGGTCGCCATTGAGAAAGACGGACTTCATGTCCATGTGATGTACCTCCTACCTTGAGTGAGCGGCGAGCGCCAGAAGCAGCCGCACCGTCTCCATGCGAGCCACTGGCACGAAGACTTCCTCGAAGTCCATGCCTTGCCGCTGCGCGTAGCCTTTTGCGACGAGGCGCGCCTTGTGCTTGACCACGTTGCCGTTCGCGTCGCGCTTGACCTTGTACATCTACCGGAGCCCGATAGCCTTGTGACCCGATGGGAGTGGGCAGTGCACCCAGGTGTTGTTGTCGAGGATGGAAGCCATTTCGTCGTCCATAGCTGCCTTCCAGGCCATGTCGCCCGGTGCCTCGGTGACATCTCGCGGCTCCTCTGCGCTAAGCATACAACGCTCGAACGGCTCCCGTTCAGCTTCTGCCTCGGTCTCATCCAGGATGCAGGAGAGACGCCGGTAGCGGATGGGCCCGAAATCAGCGTTGTAGGCATCGTTGTGTGTAGGAGGCGTGGCCCAGTGCACTGGTCTCGCCGCGTCAGGGGTGTGCGGCTCGGCCAGTGGCATGAGTGGCGACGACTTAGCAGGCGTCACCAGCGAAGGTGGCGGTGTCAGCACGGCCGCACCGCCGGTGTCCATCTCCTCTGAACCGTCCTTAGCGGTGTAAACCACTGTGAACATGGTTGATGCTGCGGGCGCGCTCCGCAGGTCTGAGGATTGCCGTGCATGGGAGTTTGGCATGTCCCAGTTCCATGTCATGTTCTCATCGAACAGAACATCACCTTCTTAGTGGCAGGACCGTAGGCGCGGTAACACTTGGAGCCTTCCTCGTAGCCGACGAAGATCATCCGCGTCGATCTGACAGTTTGGTGATGCCAGAGCCGAGCTTCTTCACATGCACCGTGCACCCGAATGTTCGCAGGTGTTGCACATTAGGCTTGCGACCGTACCATGCCTCATATGGTGTGACACTGTTCAGGCTGCGTGTGGGCGCCCTGTTGAGGATGTACACGGCTGTTTTCACTGCCTCGGCCCAGAAGTACGACGGCACTCCCATGCTCTTCAGCAGGCAGCGTGCCATCTCGACGATCGTATGGTTCCTGCGTTCCACAACACCATTCTGCTGATGCGAGTACGGTGTTGTGGTGAAGTTCTTGACCCCCCTTTCCTTATAGTACTCGTGGAATTCAATGGAATTGAACTCCCTTCCCCGATCTAACCTGAACGCGTGCAACCTGCACTTCCCTTCTACCTCAGCCATCACCTGGATTTTCTTGAACCTCTGAGGCGAGTATGGTGTTGAGCAGCTCAAGCCACATGTAGCGTCTATGGTCATCTACCACAAGGAGGAAGTACCTTTTACCGCGGTGGCACCACGCACAACAGCTTTCATACTACATCAAGTTAAGTGGTGTTGTCGCCGAGGGACTGAAACTCCGCCAAAAGGTTGGAGAGACGGAGCGTGAAATCCTCGACGGACTCGCCGCTCTTGAACGCCAGCGCCTTGAATTCCTTGCGTAGCTTCTGACGGCGCGACTCCCGCACCCTGTTGTCGCCGGCACGCATGGATTTCAGCGTATCCCATGTGACCTTAGCATTGTCCTTGGTGACGAGCGCGGGCACCATCTCCGGCGGGACTAAAAGCAGGATCGTGCCAAGCGCCTGGCGCTCCGCCTGCTCCGTCGTGTCGCCAGAGTCCACGGCCTCCTAGAGGCTGGCACCTTGGAGTGCGATCCTCATAAGGACCCTCCACTCCCGGTAATGGGTCCTGGTGAGGGTGGGGAACGTGGCGCTACCGCCGCCGCCGCCTCCCTCGTGCACGATCTCCCTGATCACCATCTCACCCCCGCCGCCGCCGTGCCTGGATCTGCTCCGTCCGCGACTCGGTGAGCGCACCTGACGTGAGGTTCCTCCCTCAGAGAGCGACCTTGGAGCGGCTGCCGCTTGTGGCATTGTAGGTGGAGGAGTGCCAACCATGATCGGCGGCCTCGCTTTGATACCAAATGTGGGTGCAGATGTCTCTGCCTCTCTCAATCTTACTCGGATTATGTGGAATCAAAACCAAGATCAACTCGAAAAAGCAAGACACGATGAACACTAGTGTTTTGTGCTGCGTGCAACAACTACAGCTTTTCTGTTCTTATTTATTTTAATCAGTACATCGACATTGCCAACTAACAACCGGAAAACCAGCCACCTAGAGCACCTACTGACCGTGCCATCGCACGATCGTCTCAAGCATGTCAGTTAGGCTAAATAACCCAGAAGAAACGATCTAACCTCGAACTAACTCGCGGTGATCACAGGTGATACACACACGACATTATTCTGTCAGACAAACATCTAATTGAAGGAGTTCATACTGTTTTGGACACGGGCTAGAAATGCTACAGTAAACTGACGAACTAAAACTGTCGTTGAGCTTAAGTTCAGGCTAACAGGATCACGTCATACTTGTTCCTCTCCTCTTCCCTGGGCACGGGTAAGGCCTGGAGCTCGACCACCAATCACAGGGCTTCCATCATACGGGCTGCCGCCTCGAAGCCAAGGACGATTGTTCCAGTTAAGGTCTTCATAGGCACGGCCGAGAAGGGGCTGGATGAAGTCGGGGTTGTCGAGAAGGTGAATAAGGTTGTTGAGCACTGCCACCGCAAGCGGGTGCTCCATTGGCGTGGCGTTGTACGGTGGTCACGGGCGGTGGGGTTTCTGGCGTGGTGCCTGGTGCGGGTGTGCTAGCCTGCTAGGGGTTTTCAACTGGGAATGGGGAGGGTGGGTCCGGGGTGTTACGCTTTCACAGTGTTGTGTCCGGTTTGACTTGTGAAGGAAGTTGATACAATCCAAACAATGGCGCTGTCATATCTGTGATGAGTAAGTGGACAAATGATTACAACAACGGTTCTATTTAGGGTGTCGAGTGGGATGCACCAATATTGATTTGGGGCAACCTTTTCGATTAATTCAAAGGTAAGGCAAAACGCTTTCTTTTATCAGGTTTCATCTTTCTTTCGTTAGTTAAGCCACCTTTTTCTAACAAGTATTTTGTAATTCTGCATTAATAGTACTTAGAATGGCTTTTTCATATTGAGAAATTCTTTGGCAAATAAACTAGAAGTGGGATTTTGTTGGGATCCCACTTGTCACCTTAGTTTTATTTCATCGATGATCCCATTATATATACAAGGCCGGAGGAAGCGGTCGGATCGCCTCACTACTAGCGACCAGAGCCGCCACCACTAGCCTACCACTATTCGCCTTCCTTCTTCCCTTCCTTCCCCTCCCTCCTAGGTCACCTCGCTCGGGGCAACTCCGAAGGCCCCTCTCCTACCCTAGCGAGCCACCGCTTGATCTACTCCCCATGGCCGCTGCCGCCATTCTTCATCAGTGGTGGCGGCCACGCCTAGCCTGTCAAAGATGGGGTGAGGGTGAGCAAGCTCCGACGGTCTCCTACACGCAATATGGGCAATCACCGGGGTGGCGCATGTGGAACACGGGTGGTGGCGGAGGTACTCCATGACGGTGCATTGACCAGAGAAGGGGACTCCACCTCACTATGTCGTTTGGCTAGATCTGGTGGATGATCGCCCATATTGTGCAATCTTATTCCTCGTTGTTGGCCTAGCCGGTGAGGTTCGGAGCGACTGGTCCAACAGGTGGCGTGGGGGCTACTAGCTCGACTTGAATAAAGGTGGCGGTCCTAGGGTTCCAACTCGCGCCAAGAGGATGATCTGCCGGATGCATGTACCATCGATCTGGCTAGCGTGTTGTTTTCCGGAAGGCTCCGCCAGCGAACTCCATCAGGCGATTCATGCCTTGAGATTGCTCGATCGGGTGGGATTCGGTCGTGTGCACCCATGTTTTTCTTTGAACATTTGGTTTTATAGGGAGCGATGTGAAGCTCTGTTGGCTGTTACCATCATGGGGCACGCTTTATCGTTCCATGGTGAAGCCAGCTAGCGGAAAATGTCATCGGGGCCAAGATCTGAGGATTAACAATGGTGATTCGAGTCTTTGTGCATGGTGATGCGAAATTGGCTTGGTGATTCATGACTTTGAGAAGCGACATCGTAAGTGGGGGCGAGAGCACATGAGAAGTTCAGAGTCTTACTTTTCATGGTGAAAATCCAAAGTCTAGCCTTAATTGGTTGTGCTTGGCAATGTCCTTGTTGAAGGCATTATTTTGTGAACGAGGACTTCCTCGAGGGTTAAAACTTAAGATCTATGATCGGGCGATGATGGTGCTTGTGCATTGTTCCCTTTTTAGAGTCGTCTCTTTTGGAATAGCTAGACTTATGGTGTTGTCTTGGTGGTGTTACTACTGCTGCTATAAGGAATAAATCACTATAGTGGGATTTTTTCTTTTATTATAATTCTTCTTTTTTGGACAGTATGCATCCGTAAGACCGCTAGGAAAATATGTTATTGTAGAGGTTGGGTGTAATATGTATCTTCGCGATATTAATATATGCTCTTTGTCAAAAAAAATATAAGGCCAAATCGATATGAGCAATCGTGAGGGGGTGAGAGCGTCGGGAGCAAGAGAACCGACGTACGGTTACAACACAGGATATCTCATATTTACATGATAAAATAAATCCTAATATCCCTCCTAATCCTTGCTTGTCCTTGTGACCTACCATCGTCGAAATGACCTCCTCAAAAATCCATGTGGGAAAAATAGAGGAGAAATATATAATATGTCATGAAAAACTCCTTCTATAAATCAAGTGGGGAATAAGGAGAAAATGACATATGTCTTCCATGCTTATACTGATATTTCCTCATTAAAAACCTTACGTGAGAATCCATAACTTTGTAGGTAACGAAGTTTCCTCATACCAATTCCATGTAAATATTTATGAAAAGG
The DNA here is from genome assembly GCA_910589775.1 of Avena eriantha. NCBI lineage: Eukaryota > Viridiplantae > Streptophyta > Magnoliopsida > Poales > Poaceae > Avena > Avena eriantha. The sequence goes on from OU342742.1 coordinate 539,534,417, forward strand.
TGAACTTGGTAAAGATGTGGTAAACAAATCAACGAAGTTATCACATGACTTCATTTGCAAATTATTACCCTACTCTTTTGTAGCTCATGGGGATGAAATAGCTTAGAAGCAATATGTACTGTAATATTGCTATTAATATAACATGTCTGCATCTATATAATAAAAGAAGCATTATCTTCATAGATAATGGTAAGCAATTCCAGCGAAACAATTCCACTTGAAGCTTTGACAAAGTTTATGATTCTACGAAGCCATATGTTCTCATGATGCTTCATAAAAATAAATTATCTCGGAATGATTGGTGGACATAGCCACCAACATTTGCTTTTTTGACTTCCAAGAAAAGGTTGTACCTGCATGTAAGAAGACAAAACATGTCTGCGATCTAGCATTGTGGAGATCTAATAAGTATCCACATCACAATACCTCATCATGGTTCTCTCTTGATTTTTTTAATAGAACAAACCAAGATCTTTTGTACCATGAAGATATCTTAAAATATTCTTCACACCAACCCAATGTCTTTTTGTTGGCCATGCGTTGTATCTAGCCAACATATTAACTACAAATGTTATATTAAGTCTCGTGTAGTTTGCTAGGTACATCAGTGCACTGATTGCACTAAGATATGGGAACTCTAGTCCCAATATCTGCTCATCGTCATCCTTAGGTTTAAAAGGTCTTTATCTCTTTCAAGAGACGTAACAACCATAGGTATTTTAGAAGGATATGATTTATCCATATTGAAATTCTCTAATATCTTTTTTTAATTCTCCAATATCTTTTGATATATGCAGACTGGTGAACCAATATTCTAGAAAATATATGTTCAAGTTGCAAACCGAGACAAAATTTGATTTTACCTAAATCTTTCATCTCAAATTCCATCTTCAGATGATTACTAGCCTCATGTATCTCTTGTGTAGCACCAATGATATTCAAGTCATCCACATATACAGATTATACAAAATCCATTAGTATATTTCTTGATGAACACACACGGGCAATCATCATTGTTCAAGTATCCTTTCTGCAAAAGTAACTCACTTAGTCGGTTGTACCACATTCTATCCAACCGGTTCAATCTATGTAATGACTTTTGTAGCTTTATGCAATACATTTTGCAATCAATGCTAGAAGGTATCATAAAATTTTAGAGAGCTGGTCTCCACCACTAGAAGGTATCATCAAATTCAACTCTAATGGAGCTTGGACGCCAGGCTGCACTGAGGGATCTTGGGGCGTCGTCGCCAGAGACGTCGCCGGCGTTGTGATTGCGGCAAAGGAAAGGAAGGCATAGATGGCCATCAATTCTTTTACTGTGAAACTTCGGGCAATGGAGGAGGCCATTAATATGGCGGCAAACCTTGGTGTAATCCGTGCCATCTTTGAGACAGATTCCTAGCTTTTGGCGTAAGCTCTCAATCGGAGTGGCCTTGACTATTCGTTTCAACGGAAAGTTATCGACAACCTCAAGGTTCAGTTAACTTTGTGGTTTGCAGGAGTAGAGGTGAGGGCTTGTGGTAGAATGGAAATTGTTGCGGCTCACGAATTAGCCAAGCTTGGCAGTACTTGCAATATGAATGATGCTTTATTCTAGGAGTATGATTGTCCAGCTGAAATAGCTGGGATTGTATCAGGCGATTTAGCCAACATGGTTGATTAATAAAGTTATGATTTACCCTTCAAAAAAAATACATTTTGCAATCATCCTTCGGATCCGGAATCTTCATTCTCTCAGGAACTTTCATGTAGATATCCGTATCCAGCGACCGATATAAATATACGGTCACCACATCCATCAATTGAAAATCCATTTGCACTACTAGAGTTACCAAGTATCAGAATGTTATTCCACTCATAACAAAAGAATATGTTTCATCATAAATCGATGCAAGGTTTCTGTGTAAACCATCATGCTACAAGCCTCGTGTTATATCTCACCACCTTATTGTTTTCGTTCCTCTTTCAAACAAAAACCCATTTCACCCTAACGGGGAAATGTGCTGAGGAGTAGGCATTACTTCAATAAATACCCCTCTCTTGGTAAGCTAGCGCAATTCATCCACAATTGCAATCATCCAATTGGGACAGTCCGAGCGTTTCATACACTCTGCCATGGTTTTAGGTTCACAGTCCAATGCCAGATCATTTGCAATCTTTTAGGAGAAAAACATGTTGACATTTGTAGACTTTCTATGAACTCTCCTGATTCAAAATATTTTGCGGAAATCTCATCAATACCTTAAGACTCATCATGATTTCCCTTAACAATCGAATCAAGGTGTTCTGAAGTCCTAGCACCTATATTTGTGTGCATACTTGTGTTGGGTTCTGGATGATGAACATCCTTCAGGTGTCTTTCTTCAACACTAGGTTGAACATCAACCTGTGGTTGAATGTCAACCTACGGTTTACCTACATTTACTATTTGAGGGGTTGGTATTCCAAGCGGACGCTTTGGGATGTCTTATCTTTTTTATGCAGATTTCTCTCCTTCTTGGGTAGTTGAGTGGTCTTAACTATCTCAACTCTCTCTAGGATATTCATAGCAGGAATATAATATTTAGTGACACCTTTATAGTCAGTAAATACATTTGGTAGATTATTTGCAATATTTTGAAAATTTATGATCCTATGAACCTCCATTTCAGATTGTACGTGGATCTAAAGACTGAATGTATTCAATATTCTAATCTATTTCCCGACATTCTTTGTGGTTCTTTTCTTCCCCTAATGCCGGAAAATTATCCTCGCCGAAGATATAATCAGAGTACCGGGTTGTGAAGAGATCCCTATTAGAGGCTCCAAGTACTCGATAATTGATGAAAAACTATACCCTACATAGATACTCATCTTTATATGTGGACCCATCGATGTACGTTAAAGTGGTGATATCAGCATGTACACAACGTAGTCAAATCTTCAAAAGTGGGAAATAGTTGGTTGATTTCCACGTACTAACTGCAATGGGGAGGTCGTATGGTATGTAGTTGGTCGAATTTGTATTAATTCCACGACATGTCCCCAACACGAAGTTGAGAGATTACAATTCTGTTGAAGCGGTCTTGCTATCAACTTTATACTCTTGATTAGTGATTTCACAAGACCATTTTGTGTGTGTACATATGGTGCATAATGCTCAATAGTTAAGCCCAAAGTTAGATAGTAATCATTAAATGCTCGTGAACTAAATTCAGCATCATTATACATTCTGATGTATTTTCCTATGTTCATTATGATTAGCTCTAAGTTTTATGATTTGAGTGAATAGTTTGCAAATGCATGGTTTCTCGTCAATATGAGCCACACATTTGACCATCTAGTAGATACGTCAATGAGTAACATAAAATATATGAATGGTCTCGATAACCGTTGAATTGAACCACATATATCTCCTTTAATGCGTTCAAGAAATTTAGTGATTCACTCTTGACCTTCAGTATGAGGGTCTAGTGATTAAATTCCTAGTTGCACATGAAGTGCACACAGAATCCAAGGATTTGGAGAAATTAGAAACTGTTGCGCTGTGCTGAGTTGAACCATCAGTAATTTTCCTTATCATGCGCACACCAGGTGACCTAGATGATCATGCCATATCTTGAATTTATCAAAATTTTGAAAAAATATTTTATACGCCAAACATGGCTATGGCTTTACGTATGTATAATACAATATATAAAATAGAGTAGAAAGTTTCTTAAGGGTGTTCCTTTCGGAACCCTTTTTCCGAGCTATGAGTAGGTTTTCAACCTCATCGTCTGCATGAGTTTTGATGTAGTAGCCATTACTCCAGATAACCTTAAAACTCAGAATCTATGAGTTGAATTGGAACACAATAATGCCTCCTGGTCATAAGCTCCATACCATTTGGGAGTGTAAATATGGTATGATCAGAACCATTAATAACGGTGTCGCGACCACCAATTGTCATGGCATCCCCTTACTCTTTTTTAGAGTTTGGAAGTACTTAACCTCCTGTAATATTCTGTTAGAGGCATCACTGTCCACTAACAAATTCCATCCTCCATTGGACTTTTCATAAGATTTCTACAGAGTAAATGGAATAAAATTAATTATTTTATCCAAATTATATAGAATATACACATACAATACATACTATGTATGTATGCTCATGTATTATAATACATTACGTTCTCAACGACATAATTATTACAATATCATATGTTCTATGACATAACTATTTTACAACACAAATTATATGTAAGGACATCATCACAATATTTATGACACTACGAGGAGATTAAAACTGGTCTCCATATATGTCGCTTATAGAAGTGAAATCCACTAGCATGTCTTCAACATGAAGTGTTGGTCATTTGTTTTGCTGAGGCTGGTCATGGTTCTCCATGTTCTGTTGAACTCCTTGAGAATTATCGACCATAGGTCAAGTGAGCTTCCTACCGGTGCCCCTGAGCCTTCTTTTCCTTGATTGATTGTTGATACAATGAAACCAAATTCTTAGAAGTTGTACACTTTAGTAATAACTTGAGAAGTGATACTCTTATCATTTCTCTTAAAATGATTATTGTCCCTTTTGAACTTCATTGCTATTATGATTCTCATTGCGCTTCCACTTTCCCTGAGACCTCCTATGGTTCCTCTTTGAACCACGGGAGTTCTAGGCATTGTAAGAGCTAAAATGTGCTTCATGGAGTGGCAATGTTCCTGTTGGACGGGAACGATTATTCTTATGAAGAATTTCATTGTGATTTTCTACCTAAAGTAATGCATTTATCAATTCAGAATGCTTGTTATAATTTTGATTACGATGTTGTTCAACAATTAACCTCATATTAGGATGGAAAGTGAAGAGCATCTTTTCAGTGAGATCCGCATCCAAAAATGGACAGTTGAAGAATCTCAACTCAGAATTGAATTGCACGACGGAGTTGTGTGGCGCAACAAACTTAAAATCTTGAAAACAGGTAAGTGACCTTTGACTTTGCGCTTCAGGCAATACCACCGATCTCCGTTGATCATAACGCTCCTTTAAGGGGTCCCATAATGATAGATGGTTTTCCTTCATCATGTACTCTTCTTTTAGAGAAGGATCAAGGTGGTGTCGAATTAAGTGCAAAGAAGCATACTTTGTCAGTTCTGGTATAGCAGGAGCTCCTTAAGCAGGTGTGGTTATAGTGCTAATCTGATTCATGTCTGATAAGTTAATATTGACATCCATGACCCAATTTAGATAGTTTATGCCATCAATGTCAAGCTGAGAAATTCTCCCTGGATATGTTATCCATACCCTGCATGAAAAATACCGTGCCCATTAATTTACTATCAAGTAAATTAAGTGTGTAAAATAACATGCTTGGTCCAAATAAAGGTCCAGAAAAAGCCTACACGATCCATCTTATGACTTTCTACAAATAGATAATCACCATAACATGTTGGAGATCATATTTTTAGAAAACATGGAGGTAGTCACCATCGAGTGACGTAGACCTCACTTACATGTGTGCTTCATTTTTTTGCTTTAAACACAAGTAGGTAATCAGTACAAAGTAGTGTAGACATAATTCTTATGGTACTTCGCACAACCTTGTGTAGACTAAAGCACATTGAAGGTAGTTGCCATATGGTGGTGTATGCCTTAAAGTTATTCATTGACATTTAGTTAATCCATAAGTTGTGTGAAAATTGAAAAGTTGTCATACCTCTCATCAAGTATAGTCAACATAGAGTAATTAAAAATGTAAATAAGCATATATTGACATTTAAAAAAATATAGAAAATACATAGTAAGTGTTAAGAATTACTAACAAACACATAATTACAGAAACTAAATAGCAAAAAAGCTTAAGAGTAAAGAGAAACAAATTTTTAACACACTTAGGTTGTAACTACACAGCCTAATATAGTGGCCCTCCAACCACCTTTTTTCATTTAGCTCTTTTTATTCTCATGCACGTGAGCACGTGACCAACGAGCCTTAGTCCTGGCCAAGTTGTAGTTGACCTAGGTGGCTATCACATCCTCCTCTCCCGATAGAAACTGCTCCCCATCTCCGTCTGTGCCCGGTTGTCGTTCTCTCAATGGCGAGGAGCCCAAGGCCCTGACGCGTCATCCTGCTCCTCTGAAGAAGAGCCATCGGGAAGATGCATCCCAGGTGCCACTCCGTTGGAGTCGCCATTGGAGAGGCCAAGCCTCACCGGGGTCCACTCCCCCAGATGCCGGCCGGCACGACTGTAGAGTAGCACCTCACGCGACACTATGAAATGGATGCAGCGAAGCGAAGGTGATGACGGAGCGGCAGAGCTTCCGGCTCATTTGTCGAATATGTCCCCACGTGGGTTCACCGGTGATGAGGTAGTTGTTGGGGGGATACCCCTGGATAGGGTCACGCCGGGGTATAAAGGCTGAGTTAGCCGAGGTTCGGCAAGGCCAAAGTGGATGCTGGCCGGGTCACCTCAAGGCAGGCCGGATCACGGGGTAACCCGGACTAGGGGGCGTTCGCCTAACTAAGTCTCAACCGACTTAAGGAGTAAGTCGGAGATGCCTGTTTTACTTGTATGCAGGAACGGGTGTGGCCGGATCAACTATGATCCGGGTCACGTCTAGCTTCTAGGAGAAGGAAGGAATCTCGCTGGTCAAAAGAAGCCCCGATACGCACTACCTGAGCGAAGCAAACAAGGGCAGGACCACCGGGGCGTGGCCGACAAGGGTGACGACGCCCATGTCGGCTGACGCGGGCGCCGCAGAGGCTCACGTATCCTCTGCATGTGTGACGTGGGGGAAAAGCACCTCGGTCGGCTTACTACTTTGGGAGGAGGCATATTCTTAGGAATATGCATCCACGTATGCCCTAGGCAGAGACCTAGCTCCCTCTATATAAGGAGGGCTAGAGTTTCAGTAGAGAGGATTCTGCTATTATGATTTGGCTAGGGTTCTAAGGGTGATGTGTGTGTGAGAGTAAGAGAGCACCTTCTTCCTCCTCTCGCCAATACAGCTCTAGGAGCACTTGTAATCTTGGAAGCAAAGAAAATACAAACTTCCATGTGAAGAATCACTTCAGTATCCCTCCCTGGATTCCCCTAGCGTGTATTAGTCCCCACCTTTAGCCTATCCATGGCATCTGTCGTGACACCACCATGACAGTTGGCGCCCACCGTGGGGCTAGCGGCGCTAGCAGGGGTCAAGATCTGGACGGGAAACTTCATCGGCACCGGCGACCGCGTAGTCTCCGGGCTCGTTCAGCGCTTTGGAGCGCTGGACTTCGTTAGCGACAACGCTGGCTGCTTCGGCACGCGCTCGCTTCCGCGCAATGGCCTCTTCGTCAGGCTCGGCACGCACAAGGTCTACGTTGTTGTTGACGTGTCGTGTGTTCATCCGCACCACGTCGTCGAGGCAGGGGAGCCACCCCTCACCGTGGTTTTCGGGACGCATATCACTAGCTCCCCGGACCATGCAGAGGTGATGATGAGTGCGCCTGGTGCGGGCGCGAGCAAGGATCCAGCGCCAGATCCGGAGGTAACACCTAAGGTACCTAGGAAAGGTAGAGGTCCTCCACTAGAGAGGCCAGAGAACGTGTTGAGGGAAGCGATGGATAGCTTGGCAAACCCTGTGGTAGCAGCAGTAGATCCGGCTCGGGCGCATGCCGAGCTAGAAGAAACTAGGCAAAAAATACTAGAGGGTGCAAAAAAGATAGCCACGGCTCAGCAGTCGTTGAATATGACGCTGCGTGAGTACGCAAAGGCGAACAAAGTTGACGCTGTAAAAGTAAAGGGGAGAAATCTCATGAGCGAGATGAACAGAGAAGGTGATACTGGAATTGAGGAATCAGAAAACTGTTTGTCCGTGGGGCTGCCGAGGTATAGTACCCCGACAAAGAACCTCAGAGCAGCGGATGCAGCTGCATCCGAGTTAGAGGGTCTAACGGGTGAGGCTCGGCAAAGACAGCAAGATAGGGTTAACGAGCTGGTTCGGATCGCGAACAGACAAAACGAAGAACTACTCAGAGCTAACCCGGAGAGAGTTGGAGCCTCCAAGATCGTCCATTCGGCGATGGGTAACCCGGAGAAATCCACTGGAGCCGCATCGTCTCCTTATGGTGGTCCAAGGAGAGAAGATGTAGTAACCTCGGCCAGACGGAACAAACAGATCATCCCGTATGACCCAACGCGGGCAGGGAAAGGAAAAGAAGCACATAAAAATGATGATCGACGGAGTGTAAGCCGAGGTGAAGCTGGCCGAGGTAACCGTGACCAAGGCAATGCCGGTCAAGGGAACGCCGTCAACGACAATGCCGGACAACAAAACTCGGCAGGCACAGGACAATCGCAGCAGCGGAATATACCAAGGCAAGAGCAAAGTGTCGGCCGAGGTATGCAACGGAAAGGTGCTCCACGAGAGCAAGATAGGTATAATGATGGAGATTTGGAAATGGCAAACGCGGGATACCCAAGACCGGACTATCATGTGATAGGGTCAAGATTAGGAAGTAGGGATTTGATGCCGGATGATGCCAGGTTGAAACTGGATCGACTGTATAGGTCGGAACAAATTGAATGTCAAGGTCCACCGGGTCAAGCGTGTTTTGGACCCCGGATCATGAAGGAGCCACCGGTACCCAACTTCTAGTTACCAAGGGGCACGAAGACGTATGACGGCAGTACAAAGCCGGAGGATTGGCTGATAAATTATGCTATAGCTGTGAAAATTGTCACTGGCAACTTGAGATGGGCTGTACGATATGTACCCCAGATGTTGGAGGGGCCAGCAAGGGTATGGCTGAACAATTTGCCGTCCGGAAGCATTAACTGCTGGATAGATTTCGAGGAAATGTTCATCAGCAATTTCTCGAGTACGTATCAGAGGCCAAATAGGCCGCAAACCCTAGCTATGTGCAAGCAAAGACCAAATGAGACAGATCGGGAGTTTTTAACCCGGTGGTGTACAGTGAGAAACTCGTGTGAGGGCGTGATAGAATCACAAGCCATAGCATGGTTTGCGCAAGGGTGCAGATATGCAAGCGAGGTGTGGCAGAAGTTGCAAAGGAAAATGCCGACCACGTTGGCAGAGATGATCCGGATTGCTGATTCGTATTCTCTGGGTGATCCGACCCAACCTAGGCTCGTATCAAACAAGTCAAACGATGAGTACTACCAGAGAGATGGAGCCGGGTCATCCTGGAGGAATGACTACAGAGGGAAAAGGAGAGATGATAGACCGGATCATCAATACGGTTCGCAACAAGTTGCAGCTGTAAATCAAGATCAGCCCGGAGCAGGGGGGCAGTCAACGCCAGAAAACTGGAGGGCAGTGGACTCCGAGAAACGATGGCAAGAAAACTTGGACACCATAGCAAAAGAAACAGTGGCAAGAAAAGAAAGACCGTCCGAGGTATACTTATGAGTCGATGTTGGATCAGCCGTGTAAATTTCACACGCCAAATCCGAATAACCCAGCGGGTCATACAACGAGGCAATGTGAGTGGATGCGCAAGATCGAACAAGGTGGTTTGGGGAATGCTCAGGCACCCCAGAATGATCAACCTCGACAGGAGTTACCCCGGCAGCAATTGCTCTCCGGAGGGAACACGCAACAGCTAATGTTGCCTCCCCCTCCGCCGAGATATGATAACAATGAGAGAAGGGATGTGGTGCATCAAGTGGAAAATCAGCATCAGCCGGATCAGAGGTACCCCAGAAATGAGGGGAGAAATGAGTACAAAGAGCATCATCAGAGCTATTGTGTGTTCACCACTAAGGAAATAGATAGAAAGAGCTTACAGTGTCGACATATGGAAGTGAATGCAGTGATGCCTGCAGTGACTAGGTATATGCCTTGGTCTGACCAAGAAATCACCTAGAGCATCAAGGATCATCCCAAGCTTATGCCAAGCCCTGGTTCGTATTCGTTGGTGCTAGATCCGACATTCATTGGACCTAGCATTAATGTAAGGTTCTCAAAGGTACTGATCGACAATGGCAGTAGCATTAACATCATGTATGCGGACACAATGCACAAGTTGGGTATCTCGGAGAACATGCTACAGGCCACGAGGACAACTTTCCATGGTATTGTGCCTGGTATTTCTTGTGAGCCCATAGGCAAGGTCCGGGTTGACATATTGTTCGGCACGAGGGATAACTGCTGAACCGAAAATTTGGAGTTCGAGGTGGTGAACTTAGAAAGTGCGTACCACGCGTTACTCGGAAGGCCAGCGCTGAACAAGTTCATGGCGAGCTGTCATATTAGTTACTTGAAGATGAAGTTGCCCGGACCAAACGGGGTGATTACCATTGCTGGGGATTTCCGATGTTCCATGGAGTGTGCCTCGGCCGGGTCTAACTTAGCCGAGTCACTTGTGATTGCGCGGGAAAAATGGAAAATTCAAGAGGTGGCAGCATTGGCTCAGTCCGCGCAGCCGTATATGCCGGTGCTGAGTAACCCGCATGGAAGTGTCTCCTTCGAGGCCACGAAAGACACCAAGAAGGTTCCTGTTGACGACATGTTCCCAGAGCGCACCGTAACAATTGGTGCCGGGTTAAGTGATAAATAGGAAAGCGAGCTCGTCGGCTTCCTCTGTGAGAATCGGGACATTTTTGCTTGGTCCACACAGGACTTGCAAGGTGTTCCGAGGGAGTTGGCAGAGCACTCTTTGAATGTGAGACCCGGAGCTAAGCTAGTGAAGCAACCTCTCCGCCGCTTCGCCGAAGATAGGAGGAAAGTCATCGGGGATGAGATAGCTCGGTTGCTAGCTGCAGGATTTATCATGGAAGTTCTTTACCCGGATTGGCTGTCTAATCCGGTGCTGGTGGAGAAGAAGAAGGATGATCCGAACGTGGAATTGGTTTGGTGAATGTGTATCGATTACACGAACCTGAACAAGGCGTGTCCAAAAGATCCATTTCCTTTGCCAAGAATAGATCAGGTCATAGACTCAACTGCTAGATGTGAATTGTTGTCATTCATTGATGCATATTCTAGTTTCCACCAGATACCTCTGAATCCGGATGATCAAATAAAGACTGCGTTTATTACCCCGTATGGGGCTTATTGCTATCGCACCATGTCGTTTGGTTTACGTAATGCAGGGGCAACATACCAAAGATGTATGCAAAAATGTTTGCACGACCAAATCGGTCAAAATGTACAAGTGTACGTGGATGATGTGGTTATCAAGACCAAGGAAAGCAAAACGCTCCTTGATGATATTAGGCAAACGTTTGCGAACCTAAGGAGGTTCCGGATGAAACTTAACCCAGAAAAATGCACCTTCGGTGTCCCGGCTGGGAAATTGCTCGGTTTTCTTGTTTCCAGTCGAGGTATCGAGGTTAATCCAACCAAAATCCGGGCCATCAAACGAATGGAACTGCCGAAGTGTCTTAACGATGTCCAGAAGTTCACAGGTTGCCTGGCCTCATTAAGTCGGTTTGTATGTCGGTTGGGAGAAAAGGCATTGCCTCTCTACCAACTCATGAAAAAGTCAGATAAGTTCGTTTGAACACCGCAGGCCAATGAAGCCTTTGCCCACTTGAAGAAGATGTTAGCCACTGCACCAGTGTTAGACTCACCACTATCAAAGGAGCCAATGTTTCTCTATATAGCCGCAACCAACCGAGTTATAAGTGCAGTGATAGTGGTGGAGCGCGACGAGGAAGGTAAGTCGGTGCAAAGGCCAGTGTATTACTTGAGCGAGGTGTTGTCAGCCTCAAAGCAGAACTATCCACACTATCAAAAGGTGGCGTATGGCGTGTACATGGCCGCTAAGAAGCTGAAGCACTACTTTGAGGAGCATCCCATCAGGGTCATATGTGAGGCCCCCATATCTGAGATAATGAGTAACAAGGATGCGAGTGGCAGAATTGCAAAATGGGCAATTGAGCTAGCTCCTTATGCGCCATAATATGACAGAAGAGAAGCCATCAAATCTCAAGCTATGGCAGACTTTTTCGTGGACTGGGCCGAGGTGCAATATGAACCGCCACTCCCAGATCCGAACTATTGGCGAATGCACTTTGACGGATCAAAAACCAGAACCGGGCTAGGTGCCAGAGTTTTACTTACTTCTCCAAAAAAGGACCAGTTGAAATACGTGCTGCAGATCCATTTCGCGGCATCAAACAATGTCGCTGAGTATGAAGCACTTGTGCACGGGCTCAAGGTGGCAAAAGAGATTGGGATACGTCGGATCATATGCTTTGGCGACTCGGATTTGGTGGTGCAGCAAGTGTCGGGACTGTGGGACGCCCTCGATCCAAACATGGCACTATACATATTTCATGTGCAGAAGATATCTGGTTACTTTGAGGGATGCGAATTTCACCATGTACCCCGGGTGGAAAATGAGGCTGCCGACATGCTGTCGAAGCTCGGGTCAACCTGACAAGCAGTTCCACCGGGTGTAGCATTAGAGCACCTCAAGAAACCATCCATCATGCCGTCCCCAGAAACCGACTCAATCTATGTCTCGGAGGACACGGAATCCGGAGCTGTGCCCATGGACATTGATATGGGAAGTGGTGCGCAAAACCCGGGGACTGCCTCGGCAAACCCGGGGACTGCTTCAGCGAACCCGGGGACTGCTTCACAAGACCCGGGGACTGCTCAACGTGATTCGGTTGAAGTTATGCCGGTGGATCAGATGGAGATTGATGAGGATGTGTTCCCTGTGCGAGCAATACCAGCTTGGGCACTAACTATATTTCAATTCCTGAAAGATGGAACATTACCCAAAGAGGAAGTGTTGTCCAGGCAAACACAGAGGAGGGCAAAGGCGTACACGATCATCAATTCCAAACTATACAAAAGAAGTGTGACCAATGTCCTCCAGCGATGTGTTGACCCGGAAGAAGGGCTTGACATCCTCCGAGATATACATCAAGGGGAATGCGGGCATCATGCCTCGTCCCGAGCATTGGTAGCAAAAACTTTCCGGCACGGATTCTACTGGCCAAGTGCCTTAGAGAAAGCAGAAGATCTGGTGAGAAAATGTAATGGTTGTCAGAGGTACGCTACCAAGACACATATGCCAATGTCGGAACTCAAGACCATACCAATTACTTGGCCATTTGCCGTATGGTGCTTGGATATGGTCGGCCCGTTCAAACCAGCAAGGGGAAATATGACTCACATTTTGGTAATGGTGGACAAGTTTACGAAGTCGATTGAAGTAAAGCCTATAAGAAAATGTGATGGAGCTACGACCGTAACGTTCCTCAAGGATATCATCTTGAGGTACGGTTATCCTCACAGTATCATAACTGATAATGGCACAAATTTTGCGGAAGGAGCATTTGCGCGTTTTTTCCGGGATAAGAAGATCCGGCTAGACGTAGCCTCGGTAGCCCACCCCGCATCGAACGGGCAAGTGGAAAGATCCAACGGGTTAGTATTATCCGGGATAAAAGCTCGGCTCATTGAGCCGCTGCAAAGATCAGCGGGGTGCTGGATAGAAGAACTACCAGCAGTACTGTGGAGTTTAAGAACAACTCCGAATCGATCAACAGGCTATACACCATTTTTATGGTATATGGGGCAGAAGCTGTATTACCAGCCGACATAGAGCATGATTCGCCTAGGGTCACCCAATACACAGAAGCCGAAGTGCAAGAAGCCCGGCAAAATGATGTTGATCTGCTGGAAGAAGCGAGAGAACTGGCATTGTCCAGATCCGCCATATATCAGCAAAATCTCCGACGCTATCATAGCCGGAAAGTAAGCCCCTGAGTCTTTTGGGAAGGCGATCTGGTGCTCCGGTTGGTACAACATACTGCTGGCATGCATAAATTATCCCTCCCATGGGAAGGGCCATTTATCGTGAGCAAGGCATTGTACAATGATTCTTATTATCTTATAGATGCAAAGCCACAGGAAAAGAACAAGGCGGATAGGTCCGGCGAGGAATCCAAGCGTCCATGGAATGTAGCTCTCCTTCGTCCTTTCTACACTTAGCAAAGAAGTGTATGTATCCGAGTCTTCTCATGTGTCGGTATGTATGCCGGCAATGAGCTTATCAATGAAGTGTTAGCACCTCGAGCAGTAACTCGGGGACTGCCTTAATAATATTTGTCGTCTTTTGTGCTTTAGCTGGAATAAGTTGTTCTACTTAACTCGGATTAGTAATGTGTGAGCACCAAGAACCCAACTATTCGACTTGCTGCTGTCCAACAAGAATTGGCTTCATGGCAAGCAAGAGAACAAGTTTAGAATTGCGTAGCAGATGAAAAATGACTAAGGAAAAGAATTTATTCGAGCCGACGTTTGCCTTTCGGACTAACCTTGTATTTATTTTCAAGTTATTATGCAGTTTTATTTTTGAGCTAAGTCTAAAAGTTTCCCAGTATTGTTAAGACAATTTTTGAAGCTCGGATTCGTAAGTCGTAAAACCAACTCAAGGTAGACACAAGCCGAGCCAAAAGATTGGATGAACAAGAAAAATAAACTCGGGGACTACACCCAAATTAATCTGGAAAAATAACTTAGTAGCAAAATATCACATGTATATGGGATACAACTCCACCCGGCATACTGGGGATCTGATAAATTTTCAAGTTTTTTCGCTCAAGGAGCAACATGAGGAGGAAGTTCGACATCATCTTCGCCATCTTCGATATCCGAGGCGTCATCTTCTCCATCACCGTCCGAGCCATCTTCATCGTTCTCAACCTCTTCGTCCCCAGCGGCTTCCAGGAAGCTCGGCCCCTCAGCCCATTCATGAATGGGAGCGTATTCGATGAGGCTATGGGCGCAAGCCTAGCGCCGAGCTACCCACTCCGGGTCATTGGTCCATCTGGATCCTGTGCGCAGGCGTGTCAAGAGGTTGAGATCGATCTTCTCATACCACGTGAGTATGTGGTGAAGAATGGTATCAGCTGCGGCATGTCCAATGGACTCTCTCTAGAGGTCGAGCTGGGTCTCGGTTTCCATTAGCTTCTCGACGAGAATTGCGATGGTCTCCGGAGTATCTTCTCCGGGCCAAAACATGTTGAAGATGCTAACTGCAACATCGAGGATGTCCTTGCCATAATTCTTGATGAGCTCCACGCGAGATGACAAGCTGACCAATAGGTCCTCCATGTCATAGGGAATCTCTTCACCGTCAGGAGCGACAGGAGTACCCCTTTCTCGGTGGAAGTCTGCAACTGCTGCGCTTGCAATAGCGGTGCCCTCTGGAAATTTGCCTAGAAACAAGACAAAGGAAGAAGGTAAAGAAAAGACATATGAAGTAACCCGGAGAAGTAGGTCGGATAAGGGAAAGGAACTTACGTGATATATGGCTGAGGATCCAGGTCAACTCCCTGGTGCAGTCATCACGTCTCTTACGAAGCTGCTCAAGCTCAGCATTCACCGACCCAAGCTGGATGCCGGACTCCTTGAGTAGATCCTGGTCCTTGGCGATCTGGAGATTGAGGCTCTCGCGCTCTTCTGTGTAATTCTGGCTAACCTTTTGGAGCTCGGATTGGTGCTGGGCCTTCATTTTCTCCATCTCAGCCTTGAGCCTGGCGATCTCATCGTCCTTGGTCCGGAGGAGGGCGAGCTCATCATCTCTTCTTAAGCTCGGCTTGATGCTGCCCTGCTTGTTTGGGAAAATGCAGCATCATATCAGGCATGGGCACACTATCTTCAAGCGATGCTGAAATATTGTGTTGACCCAGCAGAGCCGAGGTATGAATGTTTGCCGAGCCAAGGAGAAAAGGAAATAGAAATCACTGTAAGGTCGGACAAAAATTACTTACCCTTGATCTGCTCCAGATTCTTCCGCATAATCTTGTTCTTAGCCTCCACCCCAGCTGCGGAAACCGAATGACGAGATTAGTTCGGCAGAGGAAGATGAAGAAAAACGAAGAAGCGCTAAGGAAGAAATTTACCCCTTTTCTCGTATTCCGCGAGAAGTGCAGCTTGCTTTGCGCATAGCATCTTGTGGGTATCTAGCAGACGTTGGAATTCAGCACTCTGGCGATTGGTGGTCACCTGAAAGGAGTATAGAAACATAGATTAGCTTAGTGCATGTTCGAAGTGTACAAGATCCGGGCCAAGTGGAACTTAACCCGGCTCTAGGTGTGTGCATGTTTGAAGTGTACAAGATCCGGGCCAAGTGGAACTTAACTCGGCTCTAGGTGTGTGCATGTTCGAAGTGTACAAGATCCGGGCTAAGTGGAACTTAACCCGGCTCTAGGTGTGTGCATATTTGAAGTGTACAAGATCCGGGCCAAGTGGAACTTAAACCGGCTCTAGGTGTGTGCATGTTCGAAGTGTACAAGATCCGGGCCAAGTGTAACTTAACCCGGCTCTAGGTGTGTGCATGTTCGAAGTGTACAAGATCCGGGCCAAGTGGAAGTTAACCCGGCTCTAGGTGTGTGCATATTCGAAGTGTACAAGATCCGGGCCAAGTGGAACTTAAACTGGCTCTAGGTGTGTGCATATTCGAAGTGTACAAGATCCAGGCCAAGTGGACCTTAACCCGGCTCTAGGTGTGTGCATATTCGAAGTGGACAAGATCCGGGCCAAGTGGAACTTAACCCGGCTCTAGGTGTGTGCATATTTGAAGTGTACAAGATCCGGGCCAAGTGAAACTTAAACCGGCTCTAGGTGTGTGCATGTTCGAAGTGTACAAGATCCGGGCCAAGTGGAACTTAACCCGGCTCTAGGTGTGTGCATGTTCGAAGTGTACAAGATCCGGGCCAAGTGGAAGTTAACCCGGCTCTAGGTGTGTGCATATTCGAAGTGTACAAGATCCGGGCCAAGTGGAACTTAAACTGGCTCTAGGTGTGTGCATATTCGAAGTGTACAAGATCCAGGCCAAGTGGACCTTAACCCGGCTCTAGGTGTGTGCATATTCGAAGTGGACAAGATCCGGGCCAAGTGGAACTTAACCCGGCTCTAGGTGTGTGCATATTCGAAGTGTACAAAATCCGGGCCAAGTGGAACTTAACCCGGCTCTAGGTTTGTGCATATTCTAAGTTCTCATGGAGCTACGTTAGTTTTCTAAAGAGCATCCGGCCGAGTAACAAGTTACTCCCCCGGAGGCTCGGGGACTAATGGTTATTATCTACAACATGTAAAGGGGAAGCAACATACCTCCATCATCCACCCCGCGAGGTTGATTGCCTTAGCGGCTGTGTTCATTTGGGCGGAAAACTTGGCGGGGCCAAACCTCTCCAGGAGATCGTCGTCCTGGACGAACTCAGCCTTGTTCCAGTTGTTGACAAATTCAATCAACATCGGAGGGTATCACTCGTCGGTGGGCATATGGGGTGCCACCAAGCCCTTCGCATGCGCCTCTTTCCTCTCAACCAAGGCAAGGGCCGGGCTGGTGTGCAGAACCATCTGCTGTGCATCGGTTGGCTCGACAGGGGCGTCCTTCGCAGCTGAAGCCTTCTTGGGAAGCATTGATGCGAGGGTACGCTGCCCAGCCTCGACGAATGATGATTTGGTAGCGCCAGGAGCCTTTTTTCCCTTTGCTTGCTGGGAAGAGGAAGTGGCCGCAGCGGATTTTCCCTTAGGAGCTGCCGGGGTAGTTCCTCGCCGAGGTTGAGAAGATTCGGACAAGGCGGAGGAGCTTGGCGCTGGTGCTCTGGTTGCTGGACTTGGTGCAGCTGCTGATTTTCTTGCTACCGGACTTGGTGCTGGTGCCGGAACTGGTGCTGGTGTTGGTTCGGTTACTGGTGCTGGAGCTGGTGCTGGTGCCGAGGTAGTTTCGGTGGCTGCTGGTTGCGGCGAGGCCGAAGTTGTGGATGCCGTCACCTCGGCCGGGCCGGTCTCCCCCGCTCCAAGGTCACCCCCCTCTTGACGAGGTGGAACAGAACCCGGAGCAGCCGCAAAACCCTCTGGAATAGGGCTCAGCGGGCGTGACTCGTCGTCACGAGGAGGATAAGGGCTAGGCTAGAGCGGTGAAGAGATGCTAGATCCACTCTGAGGGACCTCTACCGCAGCCCTGCCAAATCAAATAATGTCAAAAGAGAAATTAGAACAATGCAAGGAAGAGCAAATTGCAGAAGGAAAAAATGACTTACGCATCCGAGGTATGGGGCTCCTTAGGTTTCCGAGCCCTTCGTGCTGGGGCCTTACCTGTTGGCTTGGAGGCAGTTTTGTCTCTGGACTTCTTTCGCCTTTTGGCGGGCTGAGAAGGTCCGGAGGAAGAACTTGGTGCCGCTCCGCGCTTCTTCTTCGGCGCTACCGGAACAGGTTCGCCCGTAGCAAGGGGAGGGTCCTCGTGGATATGCCCACCGGGATTAGCTGATGCCGGAAAAGCAAAAGAAAGGGGGACAGCATCAACAGGTTCAATCACCTCGACATCCGAGCCATCTTCATCATCGGGCCAATCTCTAATAGAAGATGATTTACCCGTGGGTCGCTTTGTAGCGTCGGTCACCGGGAGGAACATCTCCTGGTCCGGCTCTTCCTCATTCGGAGTCTCCTGGTCCGGCACCCACTTAAGGGTCGGATCGGTGCCGTCCTCGAGGGTCTGCTGAAGAAATAGCTGCGGAAAAGAATGAACAGCAGAGTCAAAAATGCAACAATGACCGATACATAATTAGTCCGGAGTAAGTTTGCACCACGAAGCTTACCGTGGGAGGAAGCCTGTCACGGCAATAATACTCAATTCCCCAAGTCCACTCAGAGGAGAAGTCCTTGTGGGTGGTGAAGAGAGCCTTAACCTGACGATATATCTTCGTGTTGCTCAACTCAAAGGATGAGGTCCGGTTGGGGTCGTGGACAAAGCTCATGTGGCACACCTTGTGGGTGCGCTTCTGGAGGGGGGAAATTCGGTTGCGCACGAACGTGATCATAGCGTCCTCGTAGCGCAACCCCAGCTTCTTCAGCTCTGCGAACCTCTTGTTGACCTGGTTGGCCAAGGCCGTGGGCTTCTTGGGAACGACGTCCCACAGTTCTGGGTTAGGTGGACCCAGAGTATAGGGGAGTAGCCGGATTAAGTCTTCGGTGCCTATATTCCGGACATAAAAGAAAGTCCGGGCCCACCCTTTGCAGGAATCCAGCCCGGTGACCCGGGGGAAAACGGAAAGCCTCCGGGGTGAGATGGACGCAGCTCCAAATTGAGTGAGCTGCTTGTCCTCTGGATCAAGTTGGATGTTTGGGATGACATTACGACGAAGGCCGAAAAACTGGATCCATAGCTCCTTCCTGGGCCATAGTCCGGCATAGCCCTCGATCGTAGAAGCAAAAGCGGAGAGAGAAGTGATGGCATTGGCAGGAAGGTGGTGCGGATAGAGTTGGTAGGTGCTAAGCCAATCCCAGAAGAAGTCGCTGACCGGCAAACCGAACCCCCGTTGGAAGTGGGACAAGAACACGACGTACTCACCCGGATTGGGTGAGGGGGCCAGTTCTGTGGAGGCAAGACGAGCGGCGACGCCGGCAGGTATGCGTCTGGTGCGGTAGAGCCAATCCAGGTCGTCCTGGCAGACCCAAGACCCAGCCCACGCACCACGGTCCGCCACCGCGGAGTCCTCCTCCATCTCTTGCTCAGCGACGACGAGCTCCTCCTCCATCATCTGGTTTTTGCTGCCCTCGCTGGCGCTAGCGGCGGTGGGGGGCAGCGGCCTAGATTGGCAACGACCCGTGGTGGAGGAGACGCGTAGCGGTGGTGAAGATACAGAGGTGTGGGGAAAAAATTGCGGCGGCGGCGCTGCTACGGAGAAGCACTGGCGGCGGCGCTATCGCGGGGAAGAAGAAGAAGAAGAAGAAGAAGAAGAAGAAGAAGAGCAAGGGGCAGAGGGGCGCGGAAGGGGAAAAATCCTAAGGAGTGCTCCCCTCGCCTATTTAACCTCTCCCACGAGGGGAAAGTGGGATCGTGTCCTGCAGGCGCGCCACACGATGTGGCCGTGTATCACCCGCATCAACCAATCAGCACGAAGCCACACGGAAGGCCACAGAACGAAATTGATCCCATGACGTGACGCGTGGATGCGGCAAACGAGGAGGCAGGCATGACGTGACCCGCGCACAGTGATAACTGACAATCACTGCGGCGGTTACTATGCTGGCCCTTAAAATAAGACAACATAATGATTAGCCTCCACATGGCTTGGCGTACGAGAGAAGGAAACAAGACCCGGATGGAACTGTGGTAACCCGGCCAGCAAGTGAAAACTTGGAATGTGTAGAGGGAAAGTAAAACCATGAGGTCCGAGTTAAAGTGGTAACCCGGCCGACAAGTGAAAACTTGGAATGTGCGAAGGGAACGTAAATCCATATAATCCGAGATAAATAGGTAACTCGGAAATAACGACCAGAGCACAGAATTGAACCTGATGTGGCCTTAGCGGCCAAGGCAGCTAAGACCGCACCAGCTTCGGGGACTAATGTTGGGGGGATACCCCCGGATAGGGTCACGTCGGGGTATAAAGGCCGAGTTAGCCGAGGTTCGGCAAGGCCAAAGCGGATGCTGGCCGGGTCACCTCAAGGCAGGCCGGATCACGGGGTAACCCGGACCAGGGGCGTTTGCCTAACTAAGTCTCAACCGACTTAAGGAGTAAGTCGGAGATGCCTGTTTTACTTGTATGCAGGAACGGGTGTGGCCGGATCAACTATGATCTGGGTCACGTCTAGCTTCTAGGAGAAGGAAGGAATCTCACTGGTCAAAGAAGCCCCGGTACGCACTACCTGAGCGAAGCAAACAAGGGCAGGACCACCGAGGCATGGCCGACATGGGTGATGACGCCCATGTTGGCTGATGCGGGCGCCGCAGAGGCTCACGTATCCTCTGCATGTGTGACGCGGGGGAAAAGCACCTCGGTCGGCTTACTACTTTGGGAGGAGGCATATTAGGAATATGCCTCCACGTATGCCCTAGGCAGAGACCTAGCTCCCTCTATATAAGGAGGGCTAGAGTTTCAGTAGAGAGGGTTCCGCTATTCTGATTTGGCTAGGGTTCTAAGGGTGATGTGTGTGTGAGAGTAAGAGAGCACCTTCTTCCTCCTCTCGCCAATACAGCTCTAGGAGGACTTGTAATCTTGGAAGCAAAGCAAATACAAACTTCCGTGTGAAGAATCACTTCACTATCCCTCCCTGGATTCCCCTAGCGTGTATTAGTACCCACCTTTAGCCTATACATGGCATCTGCCGTGACACCACCATGACAGTAGCACCAACATCCACCAGTTCATGCGTCAGGGTTAGAGACGAAAGGTTCAGCGACCCCGGTAGCGAGGGTGTCACGTGTCGTGGTATTGTTAGTGATTATGCCATGGAGGCTTCCTCACAAAGCATGTTTAGAGAGGTTGGATAAGGCAGCGAATTGCCGGGTACGAGGTAACACAGCTTACCCATGTTTAGATCCCACAACATTGGTGGAATCCTACTCCTGTTATAAATCATTATAATGGCAATACATCGAGTTATAGAGATTGTGTGGTTCTCTATGCGAGGGTTGTATCTTATCTTTCCATAAAGGCTCACTAAGGTACGGCTTATAAAGCCGCTAGATCCTAGTCTTATAGGGTAAAGTCCATACCGCATTGGTTACAGAGTCCTACACTAATACTAAATAGTCCTCGTGTTTTGTACTCTAAGGCTCCTGCTTCATCTATCTCGGTACTGTAGCCTTCCTGTATCTGGCATGGGCCTTCCATATGGATCCATCTAGCTGGGCCGCCCAGCAGGCCATAGGCCTTGATACCAACTATGGGCCACTAGGGTTAGCCGGAATAGAGCTATGTTATGGTGATACCTAATATGCATATCCCCAACGATAACCCCAGAGAACTTTAATATCTTGCACCATCTTGCTCTTTAAGTCTTGAATGCTCCATCTAGGTGATGTCAGCAACCTTGGTAAGCAACATCTTGAAGTCCTCCCAAAGAACACTACAAATCTTTTCCTCCATCTTCAAATATGTAAGACAAAGAATTATTGGGTCTTCAGTCATTTCTTCGATAGTCAGTAGTTACCCGCCTATACCAATGATTCTTTAGACATGACATATCCACTACATTTGTTAGGAGGATGGCACGGGGTACAACTTACACTACCTTGAAACTTACATACGGATAGTAAATAGCCATTGTGATTTTTTCGCACGAGAAATCCGAAACATTGGCGGCAGTTACAGGAGTGTGGCGAAATTACCACGCACGTTCTCCCACATGTTGCCCAAGTCCATTACGTTGGATATCCACTTGCACAAATCTTAGTGCTCGGGTTTTATAGGTTACTGTGATAGTAATTATTTTCATTAACCTACCTTTCCCTAGCCTTCATCTTCTTGTTCACGAAGGGCACCATTTTGAGATCTCGAGCGGTGAACGCTAAACCCCAATATCCTCCCTCACCCTCCTCTCCTCCAATGGCAAGCTCCGGCATCTCATCGAGAGCGGCGCATCCCGATGCTCAAGTTGAGCCATCCATGGAGGTGGTTGTCCCTCCGGAAGGGTTGGTCCTTCCGGTCACTACTGTGGTGGAATGAGCCACCGGCGATGACCAGAAAGTGGTGGCACACGACCATATCAAGGAAGATGAAGAAGATGCGGATTCGCATCAAGGCATGTGGAGGGGGTCAAAGCTCTCTACCACCGAATTCGGGGACCTCATCGTCGAGGGGTACCTCCTGTCAACGGAGGGGCTTAACTGGCGGCTGGCGCTAGCCGACGAGGTTACTCCTTCTCCCAAAGTCATAGAAAAGGTATACCTCAAAGCTCAATTGGTACGGGCATTTACCTCCCTGTCTCTGACTTGTTCCTCGAAGTGTTAGAGCACTTCTGAGTTCTTCCCCACAACTTGTCTCCAAATAGCATCCTTGTACTTAGAAACTTTGTAGCTGTGTTCGAGGGATACCTAGGAATCAAGCCAAGGTTAGATATATTTATACTTCTTCACCATCAAGAGAGAGTTCAGCGTTAGCAAAGATGAGCTTGCTAACTGTGGGACTATCAGCTTTAAGATATGTCCAAGTCGGTGGTTCCACGACATTGTTGGCCATGAATCTGTCAAGAATTGGCAAGAACCTATTTCTACGGTCTGGACATTTCTCTGGCCACCTGTGCCTCCACATACCCCGATTGTCGATGGTTCCGCTTCTGAGTCCGCCAACTGGAGGACCAAAGCCATCCTCCCCTCCAACAACGAGGCCTCCTACATTGTAAGGCGGATCGAGTGGCTCGTTGACATAGGTCTGACCGGCTTGGACCTGAACATCTACTGGTTCACAAGACGGATCCATCCCCTGCAGCATTGCCATGATCTGATGCACAAGTACAATGGAGAGAGGATGGATCCACCACTACGACATGGAGCATGGGTGCTGGCGCTTATAGAATCTGAGGCATAGCCTTAGTCGCCACACCTGCGCTGGCATGGCAAAAAAAGCCGCTAGGGATAACTGCGTCAGGGATTCACGAACATCGGCGGATTTTTTGGGGCGGCACAACGTGATCCACCGAACTAGCACTTCTGCGGCGCGGCATAGGATATGCCTCGTTACATTAATGAAGACGATGGAAATTTGGTGCCGCGTACCCGCGAATTATTTGCCATGTTACACCTTCTAGTATTAGTGAAAGTTAATTACATTAACAATAACTGATTTTACCTTGCTAATCTCATTGCGATACAAACATTCCAATTTATTCCTATATAAAATACTCATTATATCATATCATATTACACTAAATTTGAGCCTCTCTCTAATAATTAAATTAGAGGTAGCACTGCTAATAACATAGAGGGTCTTGAGCCCCTCTCTATTCAGCGGTCTACCTCTAAAACCTAAAACTACACCTAATTAGGAAAAATCCTATCTAATACTAGACTTCTTGAGCGCCTCTCTATTCTGATCGACATCAACATCATGTCGGCGCTGAGTAGTCTATGCTCGCTAACATCATCAAAACGAATCTGAGTTTGAGCACATGCCATATGCTAGTAACTTCTCTTGGAACTGAAAAAAGAACATGAAAGAAGATTAATTAAGAGGAGAAAGGGAAAAACAACGGATCTAAAAGAGCAAGCCAACGGTAAGATGAGGACCAAACCTGCAGATCAGACAAGCCAACGGCAGGTCGGCGCAAGATCCGGCATGGTAGGGCCACGCAAGATTCGCCTAGCTGGGCAGCGCAAGATCCGATGAGCCAATGGCCAAGCAAGATCTGGTATATTACAGCAACGCTAGGTCATGCACTACCCGGTTGAGATGCTACACATGGAGTTCTTGAGTTGGAGGTGTCTGTGTGAGATGGGGACTGATAATGGTATTAGTTGCTAGGGTTCCTCTATATTATATAGAGTGGGGAGTGGGGAGTAGCAAGTATGGGCCATTTGATCAAGTGCGGTGCAGACATCCAACTTTTTGGGTCGCATTCGCAAGGGCCATAAAGTAATTGCATAATGCTTTCATTCTCTATGTAGCTGCACACAATAAGGTGGGCATGGTGACAAAAATGTAAACAAACAAGTCTAACAGGGAACAACTTGGCAATGGTGGGTCTCACCACTTATAGTGTGATGTGTTTGACTAGTCAGCACGACGATTACCATCCATGGCTCAATCATAACAGCCTCCATTGAGCTACCATGGCATTTAGTGGCGCCGGGCTTGCCAGTCATGTACCATGACACCACTATCCACCAGCATCGAGTGTGCCACAGCGTATAAGTGGATGTCGCGACAAAATGGTGCCGTGACAGCCCATTGATACGTCCATTTTGCATCACTATTCTATATCTTAATTCACTATTATTCATTGATATATTTCGTATTGAGAGGTGATACTTATGTTATTTCATCTATTTTGCATGGTTGACGACTTTTGGAGCATGGACCGCTGCAGTCAGGATTCTGATGGAAAAGGTGTTGTTTGGAGGCAAAATTCGCGAAGATCAGAAAATCCTATTTTTCCAGAAGACTCAGGATGCCAGAAGATGGAGTGGAGGTGGGCCACGGGGGGCCCACACCACCCCATGGTGTGGGCAGGCCTAGGCCGCGCCTGGAGGTGGTGTGGCCACCCTGGCCCACTCCAGCCTCTCTCCTCTGGCGTATATCATCCCCACGAAACCCTAAGACTCGGGGAGCGACCACAGAAAGATTCCGCCGCCTCTACGGGGCAGAAAACACCGAGAGAGAAAGATCTCTCCGGCAGACAAATTTCTGTCGGGGGAATTCCTTCCCGGAGAGGGGAGATCGTCGCCATCAACACCACCATCAACACCCTCATCACCATCTCCATATTGCTGTAACTATTGGTTGAATCTTGCTATAGTTCATAGGGGAAACTTTCCCAGTGTTGATTACTCTTTGTAGTTGATGCTATTGAGTGAACCATTGAATTATTGTTTATGTTCAGATTGTTATACATCATTATTCCATCTCTGATCATGGTCCATATGATGTCTTGTCAGTAGTTCGTTTTGTTCTTGAGGATGTGGGAGAAGTCTTGTTGTTAGTAGTGGAGTTGCGTTGAGAAAGATTCAATAGATTGTTATTTAAGTTGTGGTGTACTTCTTCTAGTGGTGTCATGTGAACGTCGACTACATGACACTTCACCTATATGGGCCTAGGGGAATGCATTGTGTATTTGACTACTAATCATAGGGGTTGCCGGAGTGACAGAAACCTGAACCCCCGTTAGGAAACCATTGCACAAGGGACGTAAGGGTCTTAGAGTTTAAAGCTATGGTTAAGTTTCTACCTTAATTGCTTTCTTGTACTTACGGATGTTTGCAAGGGGTATAATCACAAGTATGTATTAGTCTTGGATGGTACGATACATTAGCCCAGGTTCACCCACACAACACTTTGCCAGCTAAAGAAGATTAATCGACTATATGAAGCGAAAGCACTTGACAGTCTTCCCATGTGTCCTCGAGAACGTTTGGTCATCTTAAGTAATACAACCGGCTTGTCCTTTGCTACATAAAGGATTGGGCCACTTGCTGCATTTATTCCTACTGTCTTTTATTTACTTGTACTTTGTTTACTTGCTTTATCGAAAACTCCTAAAAATCCGTTTGCTAAGTATTTGCAGAGAATTCCTGATCCATACGACTAGCCAGCACCTTCTGCTCCTCGTTGGATTCGACACTCTTACTTATCGAAAATACTGCGATACACCCCCTATACTTGTGGGTCATCAAGACTATTTTCTAGCGCCGTTGCCGGGGAGTGAAGCGCTATTGGAGAGTGGAACTGGTAAAGGAAACTTCTACTGTGAGTATTGTTTACTTCTGCTAGTTGCTTTATTTTCGTTATGGATAATTCGCTGAGTTTCTTATTTGGTAATGCTACTACCACTGCTAAGGTAGTAGATAAGCCACCACCTGCTGAGAGAGATGTTTTCAAAATACCTACAAGAATTATTGATCATGTTATGGATAACTACTATGTTGGGGATGGAACTGTCCATCCCGGTGATCATTTACTCTTTATACACGAATTATGCGGGTTGTTCAAGTGTGCAGGTATTAATACAGATCAAGTTAAGAAGAAGTTATTCTCATTATCACTAAAAGGAAGAGCTGAGGAATGGTATAAGCTGTTGAAGAATGGTCAAGCTCTGGAATGGGAGGAAATAGTGCCTCTCTTTTATTCAAAGTTTTATCCTCCTAGTGAGATTCATAAAGATCGGAATCAAATATACAACTTTTGGCCTCTTGATGGAGAGAGTATAGCTCAAGCTTGGGGGAGATTGAAGTCACTAATGCTCAAATGTCCCATTCATGAGCTCCCCAACAATATTATTATCAATAACTTTTATGCAAGGCTCCCTTTACATGATAAAGATTTATTGGATGCTTCTTGTGCTGGATCATTCACTCGCATGGAAGAAGAAGTTAAATGGGACCTTCTAGACCGTATTCAGGACAATGCTGAAGCTTGGGAGAATGACAAAGGTAGAAAGTCAGGTATAAATTATGATTATGAATGCATTGAATCTTTTATGGGAACTGATGACTTTCAAAATATTAGTAATATTTATGGTCTTGATTTGCAAGTTATTACGAATTGCTTTAGAGCTTTTGCTTCCTATATTGAAATTCCAAAAAGGGGATGGAACAAGTACCATGCACCTTACAAAGATATTGTTGACTATGCTCTTATTGGAAGTGCTGAGTATTGCATTATTGACCCCATCTTACCCGAACCTTATATCGAGAAGATTCCCTTCCCCGAAAAGGTAAAGGACCATCCTATGATAACTAATGTAATCACCAAAAGTGAAAAAAGAACTGTAAAACCTGATGAACAAATAAACATTGAACCTGTGGTAGCAATTGTGAAAGACCTTGTCAATAAAAGCGTAGAAGATGGGCACATAGTCTTTTGTGAGGATGCTTCTAATATTGTTTCACATCCCAATAGAACTGAAAAGGCTAGTGTTCCTGTGCTTTCTGTTAGAATTGGTGATCATTGCTATTATGGTTTATGTGATATTGGTGCAAGTTCTAGTGCTATTCCTTATGAGATTTACATAGAAATTATGCATGAGATCAGTCCTTGCGAGTTGGAAGAGATTGATGTGGTTATTCACCTTGCTAATAGAGAGACCATCTCTCCAATTGGTATTGTACGAGACGTGGAAGTTCTTTGTGGTAAGATTAAGTACCCCGCTCATTTTCTAGTACTTGGTTCGGCTTCTAGTAAAACCTACCCTATCATTTTTGGTAGACCTTTCTTGAGTACTTGTGGAGCTATTATTGATTGCAAGAGGGAGAAAATCTTGAGTAGATTTGATGGGGAATCTTATGAGTTTAATTTTTTGAAATTTACTAAAAACCTTGCAAAGAGGAAACCCATAATGAGGATTTTAGGGTTGAACAACTTGATTCTATTTATCTTGCCCCTAACAATGCTTTGCAGCAATTTATGGAAGATCATGAAAGTGAAATCTTCATGGAAGAAAGGAATGAGATTGACAGGATCCTCCGTGATCAACCTAAGATGCTTAAGCACGACTTGCCTGTGGAAGACTTGGGTACCACGATGCCACCTAAAAAGGATCCGGTTTTCGATCTAAAACCTCTCCCTAATGATCTTAAATATGCTTTTATTGATGATAAAAAGATATATCCTATTATTATTAGCGCTAAACTTTTAGGGGAGGAAGAAGAAAGATTATTGGAAGTTTTGAGGAAACACCGAGGAGCTATGGGCTATACTCTGGATGATTTGAAAGGGATTTCACCTACTATATGTCAGCATCCTATCAACATAGAACCAGATGCGAAGCAAGTAGTGGAGCACCAATGACGTTTAAATCCTAAGATGAAGGAAGTGGTAAGGAATGAGGTATTGAAACTCCTTGATGCTAGTATTATTTACCCTATTGCTGATAGTGAATGGGTTAGTCCTGTTCATTGTGTTCCTAAAAAGGGAGGTATTACCGTTGTCCCTAATGATAATGATGAGCTTATTCCTCAAAGAATAGTGGTAGGCTATAGGATGTGCATCGATTTTAGGAAAGTCAATAAAGTTCCTAAGAAAGACCACTACCCGCTTCCTTTTATTGATCAAATGTTGGAAAGGTTGTCTAAAAAGACCCATTTTTGTTTTCTTGATGGTTATTCTGGTTTCTCTCAAATTGCTGTTAAACAACAAGATCAAGAAAAAAACTACTTTTACTTGCCCTTATGGAACTTATGCTTATAGACGTATGCCTTTTGGTTTATGTAATGCTCCTGCTACTTTCCAAAGGTGCATGTCTGCTATCTTTCATGGCTTTTGTGAGCAAATTGTAGAAGTGTTCATGGATGACTTTTCTGTCTATGGAACTTCTTTTGATAATTGTCTGCACAACCTTGATAAAGTTTTGCAGAGATGTGAAGAAACTAATCTTGTTCTTAATTGGGAGAAATGCCACTTCATGGTTAATGAAGGGATTGTTCTTGGGCATAAAGTTTCTGAAAGAGGCATAGAAGTTGATAGAGCTAAGGTTGAGGCAATTAAGAAGATGCCATGCCCAAGAGACATATTCGTAGTATCCTTGGTCATGCTGGTTTCTATAGAAGGTTTATTAAAGACTTTTCTAGGATATCAAAACCCCTTACTAATCTTCTTCAAAAAGATGTACCCTTCGTTTTTGATGATGATTGTAAGGAAGCTTTTGAAACTCTTAAGAAGGCTTTAACTACAGCCCCTATTGTTCAACCACCTGATTAGAGTTTACCCTTTGAAATAATGTGTGATGCTAGTGATTTTGCTGTAGGTGCTGTCCTTGGGCAACGTATTGATAAAAAGCTAAACGTTATCCATTATGCTAGTGGGAGTGAGCTCGCGAGGAAGCCCTTGGTATGCTGATTATGCTAACTTTATTGTCTCCAAGTATTTGCCTCCAACTTTTACAACTCAGCAAAGAAGAAAGTTCTTCTATGATCTGAGACATTATTTTTGGGATGACCCACACTTATACAAAGAAGGAGTTGATGGTATTATGCAAAGATGTGTTCCAGAATATGAACAAGAAGAGATATTGCGTAAATGCCATGGTAGTGCCTATGGAGGAAATCATGCAAGAGATAGAACTGCACAAAAGGTACTACAATCAGGTTTCTACTGGCCTACCCTTTTTAAAGATGCAAGAAAATTTGTTTTATCTTGTGATGAATGTCAGCGTGTTGGTAATATTTCTAGATGCAATGAAATGCATATGAACTACTCTCTAGTTATTGAACCTTTTGATTGTTGAGGATTTGACTTTATGGGTCATTTCCCTCCTTCTAAAGGCTACACTCATATTCTTGTTGCCGTAGATTATGTTACTAAGTGGGTAGAAGCCATTCCTACAAAAAGTGCTGACGGGGAAACCTCTCTAAAAATGCTTAAAGATGTTATCTTTCCTAGGTTTGGAGTGCCTAGGTATCTCATGACTGATGGGGGTTCTCATTTCATTCATGGAGGTTTTAGGAAGACCCTCACTAAATATGATGTTAATCATAGAATTGCTTCAGCTTATCACCCCCAAACTAGCGGGCAAGTAGAGTTATCAAATAGAGAAATTAAATCTATCTTGCAAAAGACTGTTAATAGGTCTAGAAAAAACTGGGCTAAGAAGTTGAATGATGCTTTATGGGCTTATAGAACTGCTTATAAAAATCCTATGGGAATGTCTCCTTATAAAATGGTTTATGGGAAAGCTTGCGGAGTTAGAACACAAAGCTTACTGGGCAGTGAAAGAACTAAATAGAGATTGTAAGCTCGCTGGTGAGAAAAGATTATTTGACTTAAGTTCTTTAGATGAATGGAGGAGTGAAGCCTATGAGAATGCTAGGCTCTTTAAGGAAAAAAGTTAAAAGATGGCATGACAAGCGAATACTTAAGAGAGAATTTCATGTTGGTGAGAAAGTTCTATTGTATAGGTCTCGTCTCAGATTTTTTGCCGGTAAGCTACTATCAAAATTGGAAGGACCTTTCATCATTGAAGAAGTATACCGTTCAGGAGCAATAAAAAATTCTTCTCTAAAAGATAATACTACACAAGTAGTGAATGGACAGCGACTCAAACACTATATTGCTGGAGATTCTTACAATGAAGATGTTGATCCTTTCAAGTTATAACTCCAAATAAATTCATTGAGGACCAAATTTAGAGACCTGCAGAGTCCGTTTCCAACTAGGTAACAGTTCTGGTAAGAAAAGTTCCACGAAAATACTATCCAACTATATTTCTGCAGTTTTCAGTTAATAAGGAAAGCTACGAAGCGAAAAAGGGACGGAAACGGAGCCAGGGTGGCTCACACCACCCTGTGGCACGGGCCCTCCCCTGACCACGCCACCAGGTGGTGAGTCCACCCCGGACTCCGCCTCCGACTCGTTTTCTTCCAGTACCTTCCTTTTGATATGAAACGTCGTAATATATAACCCCTCGGATCCCCCGAGGTCCGTATATCGTGTTTTCGTCGTGTTTTCGTTTCGATCTGTTTCTGCCAGGAGATACTCTTTGAAAGCTTAGAATCACAATGGTGTCTGCCAAGGCTAAAGGGAAGGAGCCTATGGAGGAAGACCTCCAAGACCCCAAGCAGGGGCTGGTACCTTTTGTTACTTTCCCTGCATCAACGGAAGCCCTACGAGTCACTAAGGAGTTCTGCGATAAGTACCGAGACTTGCAGAGGAAGGTGGACATGCTTCAATTGGAGAATAATAGGCTTCGCAAGATGCTGGAAGATTACCTCACGTCAACTAAGAAAATATTACCACCACCACTGAAGGAGTAATTCATCATCAGGTTTGGCATCCCCTTGGTTTGTTCCAAGCTTGGGGGAGTGCCGCGGTATCACATCACTATCTTCTATCTTTTTACCTTTTTAGTAGAGTCATATCATGAATAGAAGAGTTATTATGTAGTATGGTTTACATTATGGAAGTGTCCCCTCTCTCGTTAGATATGTATCCCTTGGTGTGAGTTTCCGTTATGGATTATTAATGAGAAGTTCTATCATTCACTCTTTTGCAATAGCTTATGTTTGTTTTCAATTCGTGGTTATATGATTGATCTTGTTGTTTGTATTGGTAGCACTTTGGGATCATTGAGTTAATTTAGTTGGTTTTGGCAAACCTGGCTCGGTCAGTAGCAACACCTTTTTGAGAGTTGAAAAGAAAAAGATAGAAGTACTCTAGAGAAAAATAATTTCATCATCTTTCTTTCTTGATTTGCTCATAAGTCTAGTATTCTCTAGTTAAGATCTTTTGTGCTTCCAAGGAAGATTGCATGTTTGTTTTTATCACTTGTATGTTTGGTTGTTTCCTTCAACTCTTGTACTTGCTACCCAGCCTTGCTAGCCAAAAACCTGTACTGAGAGGGATTTCTTCTCGTGCATCCACTCCTTTAAACCAAAACCTTTGCCATTTGTGTCCACCATATATACCTAGTAGCATTATTGCTATTCCAAGTAAATTCTTGTTTTGTCTACCTCCCAAATTAAACTTGTTATGCGAAAATTAGTGATTAAATCTCTCACGAACTTGATGGCACACTTTACTTTCTTGCATTTAATAAACCTGAACCATTGTGAACTCTCCATGAAAGTTATATGCTTGCAAATTATAGGCTGGGGATTAGCAGAACCGTGCTGTCACGGGGAAGGCTTTCAACACTTGTAAATATATACCCAGTTGATACCTTGCTCTTTTGTTTGCGGATGTCGTCGGTGTGAAATAAAAGGGGAGCTTGTAAGTCCATGGAGTTATGTATGTGTGTTAGAGAAACGCCTGGGCCGCTGGTCTAATCCATGCTGACATGGTGGAAACCTGCAGCATAACCATAATGATATCTATGAAGCATTCTTCTTATAAAAAAAGAGAGAGATAGCTACTGAGAAAAAAAAGAAAAAAAAGAGATACCATGAAAAGAGGAGAGAGAAAAAAGCACCATTTTCCCATGGTAAATAAGAAGATTGCTGAGATACTCATTGTCTGCTTGCCTTGTCATTTTGATATGGGGATTCTTCCGTATCATCGGGCAAGGGGTACCCCGCTGGCAGTTCTCAATGATACGCACATACTTACGATGACAAGAACTTACCGGTAACTAAAGTTGAGTAGCATGAGGAGCGGCCCTCGTATTCAAGGGACTTGGGATTTTCAGTTTATAGTCTGTCAAGCATATAACTCAGATTGGACCTCACTTTCACCTTAATCACCTAAAGATGCCTATGATAGGGGCAATGAGAGTTGAAAGCTAGTAAGTATCATAATTTTTGGGATCTCTTTATGAGACTTGCAATCCATGCTTCCCTCTTTGAAGGGCCCTTCTTTTGCTTTGTAGTTGAGTCAATAAACCTATTCCCTTCTATCTCAGCAAGTATTTTGAGTTGATGTGTTTCATTCATTCATATGATGATTTATTCAATCATGTTTCTTATGTTCCTTGTTTTGCACATTTGCTCTTATCCTGATGTTTACTACTTTGAAAGCTATCATTGAAAAACCAGCTATTTGTGAACTCCAGCAAATTATCAACTATTCTTCGACCAAGAGCTAAGTTTGCCATTACCAATTATGATTTACTCTATGTATCTTTATTATGTTTCCTTTACTCATTGCAAGTTGAGTTATATAATAGTGAGTTGTCTTCTATTATGGTCTATGTATTTGATGAATGTGATGCTTCTTGTCCATATTCTTTTATCGACTCTTCACTCCATAAACCTGAGGGCATGTTTATTGAGCTAATTTTCGCTTGGGGACAAGCGAAGTCTAAGCTTGGGGGGAGTTGATACGTCCATTTTGCATCACTATTCTATGTCTTAATTCAATATTATTCATTGATATATTTCATATTGAGAGGTGATACTTATGTTATTTCATCTATTTTTGCATGGTTGATGACTTTTGGAGCATGGACCGCTGCAGTCAGGATTCTGATGGAAAAGGTGTTGTTTGGAGGCAAAATTCGCGAAGATCAGAAAATCCGGGAAAATATACGAAAAATCCTATTTTTCTAGAAGACTCAGGATGCCAGAAGATGGAGTGGAGGTGGGCCACAGGGGGCCCACACCACCCCATGGCGCGGGTGGGCCTAGGCCGCGCCTAGACGTGGTGTGGCCGCCCTGGCCCACTCCAGCCTCTCTCCTCTAGCGTATATCATCCCCACGAAACCCTAAGACTCGGGGAGCGACTATAGAAAGATTCCGCCGCCTCTACGGGGCGGAAAACACCGAGAGAGAAAAATCTCTCCGGCAGACAGATTTCTGCCAGGGGAATTCCTTCCCGGAGAGGGGAGATCGTCGCCATCAACACCACCATCAAGCTGGACTTCATCGGGATCATCATCATCATCATCACCACCATCATCACCATCAGCACCCTCATCACCATCTCCATATTGCTGTAACAATTGGTTGAATCTTGCTATAGTTCATAGGGGAAACTTTCCTAGTGTTGATTACTCTTTGTAGTTGATGCTAACCGTTGAATTATTGTTTATGTTCAGATTGTTATACATCATTATTCCATCTCTGATCATGATCCATATGATGTCTTGTGAGTAGTTCGTTTTGTTCTTGAGGACATGGGAGAAGTCTTATTGTTAGTAGTGGAGTTGCGTTGAGAAAGATTCAATAGATTGTTATTTAAGTTGTGGTGTACTTCTTCTAGTGGTGTCATGTGAATGTCAACTACATAAAACTTCACCTATATGGGCCTAGGGGAATGCATTGTGTATTTGGCTACTAATCGTAGGGGTTGCCGGAGTGACAGAAACCTGAACCCCCGTTAGGAAACCATTGCACAAGGGACGTAAGGGTCTTAGAGTTTAAAGCTATGGTTAAGTTTCTACCTTAATTGCTTTCTTGTACTTACGGATGTTTGCAAGGGGTATAATCACAAGTATGTATTAGTCTTGGATGGTACGATACATTAGCCCAGGTTCACCCACACAACACTTTGCCAGCTAAAGAAGATTAATCGACTATATGAAGCGAAAGCACTTGACAGTCTTCCCATGTGTCCTCGAGAACGTTTGGTCATCTTAAGTAATACAACCAGCTTGTCCTTTGCTGCATAAAGGATTGGGCCACTTGCTGCATTTATTCCTACTATCTTTTACTTACTCGTACTTTGTTTACTTGCTTTATCGAAAACTCCTAAAAATCCGTTTGCTAAGTATTTGCAGAAAATTCCTGATCCATACCACTAGCCAGCACCTTCTGCTCCTCGTTGGGTTCGACACTCTTACTTATCAAAAATACTGCGATACACCCCCTATACTTGTGGGTCATCACCCATCCGCTGCCTAACCAACTTTTATAGGTTCTTTTGGCTTATTGCGCCCCAAAAATCCGCTGGGTATGGGGGATTTTGTAGTGCACTCCAAATTTCTCAAGACAATTTCTCGAGTGACTCCATCAAGACCCGTGTGAAGGATATGGTAAAGGTGTAGGATAGGAAGCGAGGATTCACCATCACCTTCAACATGTTTGAACATGGCAACTCTCCAGAGGTAACTTGATTCTCATGTAATTTATACTCCAACGTTCTCCGACTTGGTTCCACTAATCACATTTCTGGCAAAGCCTTATGCCAGCTCATGGGTTTAGACAAGGTGGACTTAGCTCCCAAAGTCCATGACCCCAAGCTCAAGGACGTGATGGTCTTGTCGAATGACGAGATCTCCAAGGATCCACCTACCCTGACAATAAGAAAGCGCTAGGGTCCCACCCTTGATGTTGCTGCTAAGGGCAAGAAGAAGAAGAAAATGGAGATCGGGGTCCCCAAGAAATCTATCGCCTATTTGGAGGAATAGAAAACAAGAAATGCCGACATTCCTTTGACCAAGGCACCTGCCGTTGTGTAAATACTTCTTTCCTCCGACTTTGTTCTTGCTCTTACTCATTCCAGTACTTATATTTTAAATTGTATGTATTAGGAAGAGGGACATTGGTGCTATGAAGAGCATTTCCAAGGACATCAAGGATTTTCTCCCAAAATCATCTCCAGCAATTTCTCTAACCACCCATGTCGTCAACGCGCCTATTGGCTCAGGAGGAACTTCCATCGTCGCTGAACCTGAAGCCTCCGCCATGGAGATAAATGTGAATCTGAGTCAGGATGCTTCGGGTTCAGCTTACGTTGAAGTGACTCCTCCCACCACTCAGGGGATGTAGGAAAGTGCTCCCATGATTCAATCAGCTGGATCTCTGGCTAAGGATGTTGCACCCAAAGGAAAAGAGTTGGCGATAATGGCGACAAGAAATACGACAACCAACATAGTGGCAGGTTCCCAACTAGCTTCGTAATCAGATCAGAGAGCAGTTAGGGATTCTTCAGTTCCATTGGCTGGGGCACCTTCGACCACAGAAACTCCTCCTACGTTGAGCATCGAGGATCTGTTCCGGCAGGCCGACATCATTTGCAATAATGCAAGAATTATGCGTGATAACGTTGTTGGTGCTGCCAACAATCTAAGGATCTTTGCCACCGTGAGTCCTTGATACTTTGTATTTCACTTAAGATATATCCCACTGTAGCCCCCGAGCTCTTAGGCAGAAAACCATAGGTTTTTGGCTTGAGTGCTCGTAGAGTAACCATGTGAAACTTTGTTGTGTAGTGATGGTTCTGAAATATAGCCATCTAATGTCCATATTTAAACTAGATATTAGTCATATTCTTGATGAAATATCTCTCTAAACCCTGCCACTAATGCTAATATTCAGAGGGGTATGCAATCCTTTGTTTTGTATTTTTCCTACACAGATAATGTCGTTTAAAGGACGGAATCACTACATTAAAGTCAAAGATACGAGATTTCCAACTACCATAAGAAACCAGGAGCCTTACATTGGAGGCAGATGCTTTAACAACCAACTATATGACCGGCGACCGTATAGCTCCGGTCGTATAGTTGGCGATGCCACTGTTAGGTCAAACAGAACAACTTTTGTGAAGGGACCCCTATATAAAGAAGCCTCAGGTGACGAGAAAACAGAGTTCGCGCCATCCAGAAGTCTCTACCACAGATCACCAGCCGCCTCCAGATCACCAAACCCTTCTCCATCTCCATAGCCATATCCCACCACTTGTAATAGTAGATCTCTTCTCCGATTGGCGATATTGTAAGACTATTGCTATCAATCTTATGATTTTTGTTACAATGTTTGCGATTGTTGGTCTCATCTCTATGTTGAGTAATTCTCCTTGGGATAAGGGCTTCGGCCTAGCCATGTAGCAATTGTGCATGTGAATTATCATAGATGGGATAGTGTATTAGTTTGTATGACATGATGATTATTGTATCCTCTCTTGCCTCAATCCAAGGACTTGTCAGGTACCCAAGACCCCAAGGGTTGAGCCAGGTATAGGGAGTATGAGTGATGACTGATCTGCAAGTTGGGAACCCCAGTTTATTTGCTTGGGATTAACAGTGACATCACTATGCATATCATTAGTTATCTTTCTTCTATGGATGAGACTAGTAGGTTATTGCTATAAGCGGTTACAGAGGCAATAGCAATTATGGATGCACTGCCCACATATAATTTATCTTGCTCTAACAAGTACACGTATACTTTATTTCTATCTTTTATTTCCATCAGATGTTTTGCATAGCTACAGGTGAAACCAAACACCCTAGTCCCTCTCTCTCCATCATCGACAACAACAAAAAGATGCAAACTACTAGTCCAGTGAAAACACAAAAGGGATTCAAAAACTCCCAAAGGTCCGTTAAAGTAACTTCACTATGCATTTGCTTCCCGAGGATTCGATAACCTAGGTCTACTAGGGAAAAAGAAGCTATACTACATCCGTAATCCAGATGGAAGGTATCAATTCTTTTTCTAGCACCGTTGCCGGCGAAGCAATAGCTACCCTGGTGAGGTTATTAGGAACCTTCCTAGTTTTAGTTCTTGTTTTTAATTTTGTTAGTTTTCTTTCAGTCTTTATTTGATAAACCAAAAAAAAATAGTTAGTCTTTAAATTCTTGCTTTTTACCGTTATAATTCTTTATCTAAGAAAACCCAAAAACATAGGAAGTATGGATAAAAAGAAGCTTGGGGAGTTTGATACTCCCAATAATGATTATTAGCATACTCCTATAACTCAGCCAACAATCGCTGCTGATGACTATGAAATTAAGCCCCATTACTTAAGTTTTGTTCAACATAATCAATTTGGAGGCTCTGTTGTTGAAGACGCAGGTATGCACTTAAATACTTTCACTGAAATATGTGATATGATGCGTATAAAAGACGTTGACCTTGATGCGGTTAAATTGCCTCTATTTCCTTTCTCTCTAAGAGGGAGAGCTAAAGAATGGTTGCTATCTTTGCCTAAAAATACTATTAGATCGTGGGTGGGATATACTTCTTTATTTATGACTAAAATTTTCCCACCTGCAAAGATATGCAACTTCGCTCTAATATTACTGGCTTTAGACAGGAAGATTGTGAGCCACTAGTTCTTGCATGGGAGAGGATGAAAGAATGCCTAAGAAACTGTCCTAGTCATGGGATGGAAGATTGGTTAATCCTCCATTATTTTACAATGCTCTTAATCCTGTATCTAAGTCTATGCTTGATACTGCAGCTGGAGGAACATTTATGGGTAAACATATTACCGAAGCAAAGCAACTGCTAGACAATATGCAAGACAACCATGCCCAATGGCACGTGGAAAGATTAAATACGAAGAAGATGAACTCTGTCTCACCACAAGAGAACGAAGATCTCAATGCTAAGTTGGATGAGCTCATACTAGCCGTAAAAGGTAAGGAAACTCAGGTAAGAGCCACTCCCGAAACAAATATCGAAGAAATATACTTCGTAGCTCGTAATGATTATAATCCTGCTTGGAAGAAGAGTTACAATCCTAACTTCCAGAAACATTATGCCAGTCCTGCAAGTAACTCTAATAATAATATGGGAAATAGTAATGGTAGTCTCCAAGAAACACTTAAGTCTTTCATAGACTCACAAAATGAACAAAATAATATTCTAGTTAAAATTACGGAGAACAATGATGCTATGCTTGGTAAATTATCTAACCAAGCTGTTAGTTTGAGAAATGATTTACATGCCCTTCAAGAAAGAACAAGGATTGTTGAGGCATAGCTAGGTAAGGTAACCGATAGTCAAACTCTCATTCTAGCTAAATTTGTAGGTAAAGCTGAGCCCAATCCGGTTGAGGAACTCAAAATGATGAGGATCCAAAGGGAGGAGCCTGAAGAACTTTACTATAGTAATGCTCCTTCACCAAGCTACACCGTTAAAGATCTCGTAAAAAGGATCAACGTCAATATTCCGGTGAGTGAAGGTAGTAAGGAAGCTATGTACCAACATATTGTCAATCAAGTAGCAATAAAGGTACGTGAACTTGAAGAAGAATACAAGCAAATTGCTGAAAAATTACATGTCAAACTAGATGACATATTTGAGCCTACTATTAAGATTAAAATTGGAACCAATGAGATATCTGCACTTTGTGATCTAGGTGCAAGCATCTAGACAATTCCAAAGAGTCTTTTTAACAAGTTAACTCTTGGCTCCTTTGAAATTACTGAGTTAAAATTGCATCTAGCAGATTCTACCTACAAACAAGCTGTAGGAATTAAGGAGAACACTTTAGTATACATTAAAGGATGTCTCGCTCTTATTGATTTCGTTATTATTTACATGCCTGAAGATGCTACTACTCTTATTATATTAGGTCGTCCTTTCTAAAGAACTATTAAGGCTTTGATTAATCTGCATGAAGGGAACGTGAAGCTGCAATTGCCTTCGCGGGATCCTTTTGTTATTCATTTCCCCAAGAAGAAGAAAGCCAAGCATGACAAAAAGGAGGCCATCACGTTGAAGGCCAATTACTTTGGAGTGGGTGTTCCACTCATCTGGCCCAAGTGAGTATCAAGGTCAAGCTCTTGACCATAAAAGAGTGCTCCATGGGAGGCAACCCATGTGAAATAAAGGTTTGAGTTAAGTTTTTAGATTTAGTTTAATTTTTTGTTTAATAAAGAGTGCTAGAAAACTCCATTCGAGCAGAAGAAGTTTGGTAGTACTTGAAATTCTGCTTTATTCATGCTATTGTTGGTCGATAATATTTACTGTCAGTTTTCTATCAAAAACAAGGTATATCACTAAGTTATAGGAAAATAAATAGTTTACGAAGAAACAGAATTTTTTTGATGCACACAGAGAGTTTAACGACCAACTATACGGCGGGAATAAAAATTCCGGTCATATAGCTCTGGTCTTATAGATATCTTTGCCATCAAAAATTATTCTGCAATATGTACTGAGAGTTTAACGACCAGCTATATGGCGGGAATAAAAATTCCGGCCGTATAGCTTCGGTCATATAGATACCAATGCCTCTGTACAATTTCTTTTCATATGTTCTGAGAGTTTAACGACCAACTATACGGTGGGAATAAAAATTCCGGCCGTATAGTTCTGGTCGTACAGATATCTATGCCTTTGTAA
This sequence comes from Avena eriantha, assembly GCA_910589775.1. NCBI lineage: Eukaryota > Viridiplantae > Streptophyta > Magnoliopsida > Poales > Poaceae > Avena > Avena eriantha. The sequence continues at coordinate 539,574,249 of OU342742.1, forward strand.
ATTTTCTTTCGCAGGGACAGACAGTTTAACGACCAACTATACGGTCGGAACATTTTGTTCCACCCATATAGTTGCGTCCGTATAGCTGCGCTGCCAGGAGGAATACCTAAATTTTTGACAAAAGGCCAACTATACGGCCGGAACACATTGTTCCGACCGTATAGCTGCGCTCGTATAGTTGCGTTCGACCATAAAATCGCACGGGAAGGTACTCCCAACTCCAAAATTTCAATCCTTTTTCTTTCTTCTACCTTGATACATTGCAAATGTATCTATAATTTTTGATGTTCCATGCTTGGTTTTATCCACTTTCTTGTGTTTTGTTCCAACTTTGGAGTATTTTTCATATGATTTCTTGGACTAAACTATTAACAAGAGCCATAGTGCCAGCTGCCTGTTTTCTGCTGTTTTTGGTTCCAGGAAAGTCAGAAAATGAATATTCTCGGAATTGGACGGGACAAAATCAAAAGTGCCTATTTTTCTGGAAGTGATCAAGTGCCAAAATACGAGACGGAGAAGGGCCAGGGGGCCACCACACCACCTGGCTGCGCGGCCAGGCCTGGCCCGCGCCAGGGGGTGGTGTGGCCGCTCTCGGCACCCCCTCGGCCTCTCCTTCTGCCTATATATTGCCCTCGGGACGAAAACCCTAAGTACCCGATCAAAAATCCACGAAAGAGTCTGTAGCCGCCGTCATCTCCATCCCTAGATCGGGAGGGATCTGAAGCTCTTCCCGGCACCCTGCCGGAGAGGGGAATTCACCCTGGAGGCCTTCTTCATCACCATGCAAGCCTCCGGTGTGATGCGTGAGTAGTTCATCCTTGGACTACGGATCCATGTAGTAGCTAGATGGCTGGTTTCTCCTCCTTTGTGCTTTCATGTTTAGATCTTGTGAGCTCCGTTCATGATCAAGATCATCTATTTGTAATTCATACATGTTGTGTTTGCGGGGATCCGATGGATATTGAGATGCTATTTCAGATTGATTATTGATTCTATCATGTCTTTGTTATTTGAGATCTTGCATGCTTTCCGTTGTTAGTAGCTATCTTGGCCAAGTAGATGCTAGCAACTCCAAGAGTTAGTATTTATGCTCGATAGTGGGTTCATGCCTCTGGTAATCTGGGGAAGTGACAGAAATCTCTAAGGTACTAGATGTGTTGTTGCTACTAGGGAGAAAACAACAATCCTTTGTTCATAGAACAACCGTATTGTTTACTTTACACACAGTTCGTAAAGCAATAATCTGTTGCTTGCAACTTAATACTGGAGGGGGTTCGGATGGTAACCTGAAGCTGGATTATTAGTCATAGATGCAGTTGGATGGCGGTCTATGTATTATGTTATAATGCCCAATAAAGTCTCAGAGGAGTCAAGATGATTAGTATATGCATGTATTGCTTTCTCGGTGTTTGTCAATTGCCCCGTTGTAATTTGTTCACTCAGCATGTTATCTATCTTAAGGAGAGCCACCTCTAGTGAACTATGGATCCCGGTCCTCTTTCTTTACATACAATCTACAAACTGTTTACTGCTTTGTGTTTATTTTCTGCAAACTTTTACTTCTTTCCATTCGATACGTTTAATCCTTTGTTTTCCGCAAAACACGGTGAGATTGACAACCTCATCGCAAGTTGGGGACAAAGTTCTACGGTTGTGTTGTGCAGGTCTCCACGTTGCTACTAGCACCGGTAGTGCGCCCTGCCAAAGCTCAGCTAGTAACACCTTTGGGGTGTTTCCTTGCTCCTACTGGTTCGATTAAACCTTGGTTTCATAACTGAGGGAAACTTGCTGCTGTGCTCATCATACCCTCCTCTTGGGGTTCCCAACAAGCTCTACATCAACCACGAGCCATCAACACTTTTCTGGGCGCCGTGCATTGAGCCATCATACCTCCAAACTCTCTCAAAACCTCAAGGGATCTCCATCCCTATTTAATTTCGATTTCCTCGCACACAAGTGATCTACGGTATGTTTCTCCTCCGATCCTCCAATTACTTTTTACAAATTCATCTTCGATCTATTGTCATTGTAAAAAATCTAGGGTGAGACCTACTATGAACCAATTTCCATTAATATCTTGCCTAGATTGTTATTTTGAGCAAAATTCTTTAGTGTGCTATGATGAGGAATATGATAGACTTACTGTTGTTGGATCAAAAAGTTTTATTTTTTGCCTTTCTTCAATGCTTTAGATGATGAACACAAGGAGCCAAACTCGTGCTCGTGCCACCGCTAGTGCTTCTCGGGCTGCCGCTCAGGAATGCATGGGGATACGGTTCAAGAATGTGGCCCATCGTGATCGCTTTAACAAGATCAAGAACTGCGAAGCGAAGGCTACCAAGTGGGCTTGCCCCATCATATTGAACCAACTCGGTATTGCTGATGATTTCAATTTACTTTGCAATAGAGCTGGCCTGCTAAACTTTGTGTACAATGATGTACCTACCCATCGCCGCTTAACCATTGAATTCCTTAGTTCATTGCAAAGAACCGTTAAACAATGGCAAGGAGAGGATACTATTTCTTTCCGTCTGATGAACAACAACTACACTTTAACATTAGATGAATGGTGTGCATGTTTTAATTTGCCAAACAATGATATTCATGCTTTACACGCATCTTTTACTGGCTTAAGTCCTTCCCTCGATCAATACTATAATGGAATGATTTTCACTAGTAGAGTGAACAAGGGGAATAATATTCAACATCCTGCAATTCGCTATTTGTTCTATGTTATTGCTAACACCTTGCAGGCACGTAATGAGTTCACGAGACTCAACGAGGAGGACATCCTAGTCCTCGCAAAGGCTGCTTACATCAACTGCAGCTTGTCACTCAACTTGGGCGCCATCCTTGTGCGCTACCTGGAGAACCAAGCCTCCCAAAGCCAAGGGCCAATCATAGGAGGAGGCGTTATCACCATGCTTGCCATTGCCCTAGGCCTCGACGTAGGTGAGTTGCAACCGGTACTAGGTAAGACACGTGTTGGTTTATCCACCTTGAGAGCGTGTGATATGCTCACTAGGAGAGGTGGTGTTTATTACCTGCATATTGCTAGAGCTGGGCGTATCTACCCCGCTCCTATGCCTAATGGTCTTTTCTCCATTGAGGAAGGATGTTTGCTATATGATTCGCAGGTTGAGCAACACCAGCCCGAAGAAGAGATTCCTGAAGAGGACGAGTACCAAGATGAGGAGCAAGAAGTTCCTTATCAAGAGGAGCAGGCACAAACCCGGTTCGCCACATACCAAGATTTCTAAGGACTTGGAGGAACTGTGGATAGGATGCACAACCTCTCTTTGAACCTCCGAGAATCAACAAGTAACCTCTCAACTCAATTCGCGAACTGGAGTAATGACCTTTTCCCGCCACCACAATAAATTGAAGGGTTTGCAAAAGCCTAAGCTTGGGGAAGTTTCCTCATGTATCTTTATGTGGTGTTCAATTTCTTTTATTTATTTTTAGAGGTTGTGTTTTTATTTGAGTTTATAAGCACTCGTGTTGGTTTCCCCAACACTTTAACTTTAGTTCTTTCTATTTGCTTTAGAAATTTTCTAGCCGAGCTTTGGCGCCAATTTTCCTCTCTTAAAAATCACAATAGATTTCTCCATTTTTCCTTATTCTCCCTCTTCCTTGTATTTCCGCCTCGAGGTCTTCATATATTTGCAGGAGAGTGGTCGACTTCGAGTTTCCAAGAAACAAATAAAAAAGGAAGAGAGAAGTGGAACCAAACATGAGAGGTATGCCTTATGACTCCCCACTTTTGAAGTTTGAGAGACCCATGCTAGTGAGTAGTAAATGTTGAGATATTATATTGGTGGAGTGAGTCTTTGTATTGTCGTAATATTTTCGTTTGCATGGGTATTTAATTGGGTACGTTTTGTTCCAGCTCTCGTAATTAACCAAGTCTTGCCTAAAATTGAAATTGTAATAAGAAAAGTCTCACAATTGAAGGTTTGGGTGTTGTAGTGCTTAGTATTGAAGTCTTATTTCTATAGATACTCAACACCATTGAAAATATTGATTGACTTGATAGTTCTCTTTGAAGGGATTTGTTTTATTGAATTAATGTTTAGTGGTTTTTGTGAGCATGCCAAAGTTTGACTTGTTAATCATAAGAATGATATAGCTTTACGCGTGTCAAACTTCATGGGATGCCAACAACTCCGCTGGCCTACGAATGATCTTCATGGAGGAACCTCCTAGATTTTGGCTATGAGTTGATTAAACACTTGTAGCAGCAGTGCTATAGTGGGAAAGATTCTTGGTACTCCCGGGTAGCTGTAATCATGATGGAATCACTCCTCTGGCTGTTATGAGAAATCATTATGCAAAAGGAACAAAAACCTTAGTGATGCCACGAGTGTCCATCACAGCCTGATAAACTAAAATAAATTTTTGGCATGCTCTCAGTTTCTTAAAAACTGAAATTCTTGAAGGACAATGAATAGAAAAGTAGTGCTTGAAAAGTGTTGATTTATTGATGTGGGGTATTTGAGACACTCTAGTATATATGCTTTTCAGGACAACTCTCACACTCTTAATTTACATGATTATACTTTACTGTTCAAAGGCAAGCCTATGAGTTGATTACTTGACATGGAATAAAGTTTACTCATTTGAATCATCCATGCTTACAATAATTTTGCTGCACTATAAGGATGCATGAAACCCGTGTGATATGTGATGTCTACGCACTCCTATTCTTGTAGACAGTTCTTGGGCCTCAAGGTGCAGAGGTTTGTAGAACAACAACAAGTTTTCCCTTAAGTGGATCACCCAAGGTTTATCGAACTCAGGGAGGAAGTGGTCAAAGGTATCCCTTCTCAAGCAACCCTGCAATCAAGATACAAGAAGTCTCTTGTGACCCCAATACACCCAATACACTTGTCAGGTGTATAGGTGCACTCGTTCGGCGAAGAGATAGTGAAATACAAGTGGTATGGATAATTATAAGTGGTAATGGTGCCAGAAAATAGCTTGATGGCGTGGAAGAGACTAAAGGCAAACTGAAATAAAGATGGAAGCAAGCAAGCATGTAACATATCTAGTTGCAAACGGTGTTTCAATGCTTAGAAACAAGGCCTAGGGATCATACTTTCACTAGTGAACACTCTCATAGAAATATCTTCTGTTTATGATACTACTCTTAACTACTCTCCGGTTGGACACTCTAATCATTGGTAGGGCTATAACAACACTCCTCAAAGTTTGCTTTCCACATCTAGATAACCCCACACTGTCACCTTGAGCACTAGATGGTTCAAACAAACACCACAATTTCATAAAGACATCCAACTCCAAATTTAACTCATAACAAGTATTTGTAATCTCTAGCCTAAGTGCCACCATGGTGTGCACACTGTCAACTTCACACACATGGGGAGAGCAGAGATCTATTAAAGCACTTGAGTATCAAGGTAGATCTATAGATTACAAGCTCATGATCTTAATAAGATCATGCATAGAGAGAGATGAACACATAGCTACCGGTAGAACCCTGAGCCTCGAGAGAGAAATACACCCTCCTCATCATGGGAATCAGAATGACGATGGATATGGTGGTGGATATCGATGGAGATGGCTACGGGGGCACTCTTCCGTCCCGGCAGGGTGCTGGAACAGAGACTTTCTGTCCCCCGAATCTCCCCTTCGGTGGTGGTTGTGCTGCGGAACTTTTCGTGGCTGGAGGCTTGATGATTTCGGGTTTTTGCATCGGGAGGCATCTTATAGGCAAAGAGGCAAGGTCGGTGGGTGGCCAGGGGGCCCACACCATGCCTTGGCGTGGCCTGGGGGACCCGTGCCTAGGGGTGGTTTGGCCACCCTGTAGCCCCCCTTCGTCTCTCCATCTGGCTCCGTAAATCTTCCGGGAAAATAACGACTTTTGCTTTTGTCCGGTCCAATTCCGAGAATATTCATTTTCTGACTTTCTGGAACCAAAAACAACATAAAACAGGCAACTGGCGCTGTGGCTCTTGTTAATAGGTTAGTCCAAGAAATCATATGAAAAGTACTCCAAAGTGTGGACAAAACATAAGAAAGTAGATAAAACCAAGCATGGAACATCAAAAATTATAGATACGTTAGCAACGTATCAACATCCCCAAGCTTAACTCTTGCTCGTCCTCGAGTAGGTAAGTGATAAAAAAGAAAGAATAATTTTTGAGGTGACATGCACCATCATGAACTTGATCAAAGTATTTATAAAACATTGATAGCTGGGATCATAGTACTTCAACATAGCATGAAAGACAAAGTTCTAACAATAAGACATAGCAACTATGTTGCAACATGAAAAGGCACAAACAAAAGATTAATGAATAACAATGCTTTGCAAGACGTTTGTTTGTTTCACATAAAGAAAACATAGCATAGTGGCATTCAGCTTGTCCCTCATAGAGTAGCAAACATAAATGCACAGGACACCTTCAAAGTTCATAAGAGTTACTAGATACAAATAGTTTAAAACAAGCAATATCAAAGCTATGCATCAATCAACAAGTCTTGGGACAATGCACATAGAACTAAGAATGGCCACTATGCTCTCAAAGTAGGTGCATAAAGGTAGAAGGTGGAGACTCAATATAAAAGTGGAAGAAAGGCCTTCATAGAAGGAAGTAGGGATTCAAGTTTCATAAAGAGCTTCCAAAAATTATGGTACTTAATAGCTTTCAGCTCTCATTACCCCTATCATAAGCATCTTGAAGTGATTAAGATTAAAGTGAAAAAACTATGGTGTATATGCTTGACGAAGTATAAGTTGGAAATCTCATGTCCCTTGAATACAAGGGCCGCTCCTCATGCTACTCAAGTTTAGTCACCAGTAAGTTCTTGTCATCGTAAGTACATGTGTATCATAGAAAACCGCCAACGGGGTACCCCTTGCCCGATGATACGGAAGAATCCCCATATCAAAATGACAAGGCAAGTAGACAACGAGCATCTCAGCAATCTTCTTATTTACCATGGGAATATGGTGCTTTTTTCTCTCTTTCCTCTTTTCATATATCTCTTTTTTCTCTTTTCTTTTTCTCTTTTTTCTCAATATCTGACTCTTTTTTATAAGAAGAATGCTTAATAGACAACTCATTATGGTTAAGTTGCAGGTTTCCACCATGACAGCATGGATTAGGCCAGCGGCCCAGGCGTTTCTCTAACACACATACATAACTCCATGGACTTACAAGCTCCCCTTTCATTTCACACCGACGACATCCATAGACAAAAGAGCATGATATCAACTAGGTACAAAGTACAAGTGCAATGTTGAAAGCGTTCCCCATGACAACATGGTTCTGCTAATCCCCAACAAATAAGTGTAAGCATATACAACATAGACGACACAATGGTTCAAGTTTATTAAGGGCAAGAAAAATAAAGTGAGCCATCAAGTTCGTGAGAGCTTTAATCACTAGTTTTCTCATAACAAGTTTAATTCGGAAGGTAGATAAAAACATGAATATACTTGGAATAACATAAGCTAATAGGCAGGTATGGTGGACTCTTTGGCATAACTTGGTTTTATTTGGAGTTGGATGCATGAGTGGAACTCATACTTGGTTATGGAGGCTAGCAAAAGACTGGGAGCGACCAACTAAGAGAGCAATAATGGCCATAATCATGCAAAGCGACAAAACAACATTAATCAAAGCATAAAGTGATACTACAAGTTGAAAACTAAAGGATCATAAAGGCTTATGGTGACTTGGGATAGTCAAAACATGCTGTGAGCATGCGCCAAGTCAACCCAAATAAAGCATCAAAGGAGAATACCACAATACTATGCTTTAATATGCTAAAACAACATATGATCCTTCCAAGGCACATTAAGCAATCTCAATTGTTTATAACAACTCATGCTACAACAAATAATACTAAGCATAAAGCCAAAACAATATCAAGCATGGCATGAAAAAGCATAGGCCACAGTCAAAAACAAGCTCTCTTTACCACTTAAGCATGAACTTTCCTACTCTTTTCCAATCCAAACAAAACTATTTGAAAACCAATATATGAAAGAGGAGGTTCAACCAATTTATTCAGCAAACAAAGAAAACCAAGAAAACGAAAAAACCAAAATGAAAACGAAAAAGAAGACGCTCCAAGAACAACACAACTGTGCATCAAACAATAAAAATGAGTTGTTTGGAAGAAACCTGGAATTTTTATTGATGAAGAAGGGGATGCCTTGGGCATCCCCAAGCTTTGACGCTTGTACTTCTTGGATATTTCTTGGGGTGACACATGTGGCATCCCCAAGCTTGAGATTTAGTCCATCCTTCATCTCATTACTCATTCCTTCCATACACCTGAAATTTTTCCTTCATACAAAACTTCACACAATCTTTATTAGCAACATTAGTGCACTCAAGATAATAAGTATTTAGGTTCAGTTCTAACACCAATAAAACTTCCATTAAAACACTAGCTACTGTAGCAGTACCCTCAAAAAGCTCAATTCCCTAAAAGAACTCAAAAAGGAACCAACAAGAAGCAAATGCAAATAATGGCAGAAATCTATCAAAACAGATCAGCAGGTAAAGACGAATTTTTTCGAGGACCTTCTGTTGCTAAAATCAAAAGGTGTTGAACTAACGAAAGTTATATAACAACCTGGGAAGAAGCACAAACATTCACGCCTCAAAAGGACGTACAGAAATTTTACACGAATTTATACGGTGAAGCACAGAAATCTGTTTCGGGATAGCAACTTTCCCAATCATTACTTCTCTCTCATTAGAGGTTACTCTTGACACAAAAAGCAAATAAAAAGGATAAGGAGCGGTTATTACTGAAGTAATAACTTCCAAGACTCATCTAAAACTTTTGGGTTATCTCCCAATAAGTACTTTTCTTTAACGCCTTTAAGTTAGGCTTGATAGTTTGAGAAGATGCTCGCATAAGAAATATGAATTGAAGTAAAAGAGAGCATCAAGACGCAAATTCAAAACACATTTAAGTCTAATCCACTTCCTATGCATAGTAATCTTGTAAATAAACAAGTCATGAAAGCACAAAGCAACAAGCATAGGAAAGCAAAACAAGTGCAACTTCAAAAATTTCAACATAAAGAGGAGAAACTTAATATTGTTGAGATACATAAAACCATGTTTCCCTCTCTCATAATAACTTTCAGTAGTATCATGAATAAAATTAACAATATAACTATCACATAAAACATTCTTATCATGAGCAACATGCATAAAACGATTATTACTCTCCACATAAGCATAGTCATTCTTATTAATTGTGGTGGGAGCAAATTCAACAAAATAGCTATCATTATTATTCTCATCGCCATAATCATCAAATATAGGAGGCATATTGTAATCATAATTAATTTTCTCCTCAATAGTAGGTGGACTGAGAATATCGTATTCATCATTGTAATCATCATATATTGGAGGCATAGTATCATCAAAGTAAATTTTCTCCTCCATGCTTGGGGGACTATAAATATCATGCTCATCAAAACCAGCTTCCCCAAGCTTGGACTTTTCCAGAGTATTAGCAATAATGGTGTCCAAAGAATTCATACTAACAACATTGCTATTAGCATGCAAATAAAGTTCCATAGGTTTTTTAATTTTCTCTTCAAACACTTCATGTCCTAACTCAAGATAAATACTATAAAGCTCTCTAATTTTTATTGTTTTCCATTAAGCCTAACTAGTGAAAACAAGAAACAAAAAGACAAAATTGCAGAATCTATAGGAAATAACTTCGAGGAGTCACACCGGAGGATGTGAGTACCTTTTACCTTACCTCCCCGGCAAAGGCGCCAGAAAATAGCTTGATGTCTACTCACTTCTATTCTTGTAGACAGTTGTTGGGCCTCCAAGTGCAGAGGTTTGTAGAACAGCAGCAAGTTTTCCCTTAAGTGGATCACCCAAGGTTTATCGAACTCAGGGAGGAAGTGGTCAAAGGTATCCCCTCTCAAGCAACCCTGCAATCAAGATACAAGAAGTCTCTTGTGTCCCCAACACACCCAATACACTTGTCAGGTGTATAGGTGCACTAGTTCGGCGAAGATATAGTGAAATACAAGTGGTATGGATAATTATAAGTGGTAACGGTGCCAGAAAATAGCTTGATGGCGTGGAAGAGACTAAAGGCAAACTGAAATAAAGATGGAAGCAAGCAAACATGTAACAGATCTAGTTGCAAACGGTGTTTCAATGCTTAGAAACAAGGCCTAGGAATCATACTTTCACTAGTGAACACTCTCATAGAAATATCTTCTCTTTATGATACTACTCTTAACTACTCTCCGGTTGGACACTATAATCATTGGTAGGGCTATAACAGCACTCTAGTTCGCTTTCCACATCTAGATAACCCCACACTGTCACCTTGAGCACTAGATGGTTCAAACAAACACCACAATTTCATAAAGACATCCAACTCCAAATATAACTCATAACAAGTATTTGTAATCTCTAGCCTAAGTGCCACCATGGTGTGCACACTATCAACTTCACACACATGGGGAGAGCAGAGATCTATTAAAGCACTTGAGTAGCAAGGTAGATCTATAGATTACAAGCTCATGATCTCAATAAGATCATGCATAGAGAGAGAGATGAACACATAGCTACCGCTAGAACCCTTAGCCTTGAGAGAGAACTACTCCCTCCTCATCATGGGAATCAGCAACGACGATGGAGATGGTGGTGGAGATCGATGGAGATGGCTCCGGGGGCACTTCCCCATCCTGGCAGGGTGCCGGAATAGAGACTTTCTGTCCCCCGAATCTCCCCTTCGGTGGCGGCGGCGCTGCGAAACTTTTCGTGGCTAGAGGATTGATGATTTCGGGTTTTTGCATCGGGAGGCATCTTATAGGCGAAGAGGCAAAGTCGGTGGGCGGCCAGGGGGCCCACACCATGCCCTGGTGCTGAATGGGGGACCCGCTCCTAGGGGTGGTTTGCCCACCCTGTGGCCCCCCCTTCGTCTCTCCTTCTGGCTCCATGAATCTTCTAGGAAAATAACGGCTTTGGCTTTTATCCGGTCCAATTCCGAGAATATTCATTTTCTGACTTTCTGGAACCAAAAACAGCATAAAACAGGCAACTGCCACTGTGGCTCTTGTTAATAGGTTAGTCCATGAAATCATATGAAAAGTACTCCAAAGTGTGGACAAAACATAAGAAAGTAGATAAAACCAAGCATGGATCATCAAAAAATTATAGATACGTTAGCAACGTATCAATATGCTTGCCATTGCTCTATCTATGCTAAAGTTTTTTAGATTTATAAAGTGGAGGAAACATGAGACTATTAATCATGACTAAGATCACCATCTCGTTATTTCAGTTTAAATGCTGAGTTCCTTTTTGATTTTTGTTTTCTTGCTTGGGACGATCAAGTTTAAGCTTGGGGAGGTTGATGGCTCTGAAATTTAGCCATCTAACGTCCACATTTAAACTGGATATTAGTCATATTCTTGATGAAATATCTCTCTATACCATGCCACTAATGCTAATATTTAGAGGGGTATGCAATCCTTTCTTTTGTATTTTTCCAACGCAGATAATGTCGTTTAATAGACGGAATCACTACATTAAAGTCAAAGATACGAGATTTCCAACTACCAGAAGAAACCAGGAGCCTTACATTGGAGGCAGACGCTTTAACGACCAACTATATGGTTAGAGCAAAAATCCTGACCATATAGCTCCGGTCGTATAGTTGGCGCCGCCACCGTTAGGTCAAACAGAACAACTTTCGTGAAGGGACCCCTATATAAAGAAGCCTCGAGCGACGAGAAAACAGAGTTCACACCATCCAGAAGTCTCTGCCACAGATCACCAGCCGCCTCCAGATCTCCAAACCCTTCTCCATCTCCATAGCCACATTCCACCACTTGTAATAGTAGATCTCTTCTTCGATTGGCGACATTGTAAGACTATTGCTATCAATCTTATGATTTTTATTACAATGTTTGCGATTGTTGATCTCATCTCTATGTATGAGTAATTCTCCTTGGGCTAAGGGCTTCGGCCTAGCCATGTAGCAATTGTGCATGTGAATTATCATAGATGGGATCGTGTATTAGTTTGTATGACATGATGATTATTGCATCCTCTCTTGCCTCAATCCAAGGACTTGTCAGGTACCCAAGACCCCAAGGGTTGAGCCAGGTATAGGGAGTATGAGTGATGACTGATCTGCAGGTTGGGAACCCCAGTGACAGAAGGGGTGGTACGACTGTATCTGAGGAATTTGCTTGGGATTAACGGTGACATCACTATGCATATCATTAGTTCTATTTCTTCTATGGATGAGACTAGTAAGTTATTGCTATAAGAGGTTGTGGAGGCAATAGCAATTATGGATGCACTGCCCACATATAATTTATCTTGATCTAACAAGTACATGCATACTTTATTTCTATCTTTTATTTCCATCAGATGTTTTGCACAGCTACAGGTGAAACCGAACGCCCTAGGCCCTCTCTCTCCATCATCGACAACAACAAAAAGACACAAACTACTGGTCCGGTGAAAACACAAAAGGAATTCTAAAACTCCTGACGGTCCGTTAAAGTAACTTCACTATGCATTCGCTTCCCGAGAATTCGATAACCTAGGTCTAATAGGGAAAAAGAAGCTATACTACATCTGTAATCCGGATCGAAGGTATCATGTAGCCTCCAAGTTTCTAGTTTGAAATCAAAAATTCTGACTAGACACTTTTAGAGTAGCTATGTAGATCAATTTCTCACACTGTAGCCCTGAACAATTTAGTTGAAAAACATAAATTTTCCGACTAGATGCTCTAGAGAAACTAAAGTATGCGTATTTTGTAGAATGTGAAGGATATATTCCCTAGGGGCAAATAATAAATGGTGTTTATTATCATATCTCAGTAAGTTCATAATAGTTTTGTATCATGCTATAAATGTATCAAGCAGAAACATTGATACACGTGTGATATTAAACAAACCATAGTCCCTAGTAGCCTCTATTTAACTAGTTCATTGGGTAGCTGATGATCAAGGTTTCCTGATCATGGTGCATTTATGCCGAGTGACAATGAATCCATATTATTGGTGAATTATGTGATGGAAATTATCCAATATAAGTATTGCAGCACGATCATAGTCACATGTTCATTGTTGCAACAGTTAAAAACTAAGTATCCTAGTCCTTTCACCGTGATATCATACCAATCACTATCACCCAAGGTTGCTTTCACTACATCAAATGTCATGACCATAACTAGGTGGTTATAAATATGGATGTCAGGTATTCTAGAGGGATATGTTGAGGTCTATGCATCAAGATCGGGTTTTGTTCACCTACGTGACATGAAGATACATTGGGCCCACTCAGTGAGATTACATCCATAAATATTGCACAACATGTGACTAAGTCACGGGGATGAAATATCACGGAATGAGTAAAACTGCACTTGTCGATAACAAGATCGAATAAGGTATGAAGATATCAATGACCAGGTCTCGGACAAGTCATGTATCGAAGTAACAAAGGGATTTGGGCTGGCACACAGTGGATCCCACCCGACCGACGCTCCTTGGCCCAACCGGCTGCCTCCTCTTCTCCTTTTCTTTTAGTCCCACCCCGAGACTTTAGGGAAGGGAGTCCTCCCTTTTCTCCTATGTATAGGGATCTATATTGGTGGGAAAAAGAATACAACAATTGATATATTTCTCTAAGGCATTTTTCCTTAGAGAATAATATCTCTCTCTCTCTCGTTGCTTTTGCAGTGGCGTGGTCCCTGGAAGGACTATACACACAAGATACAACTTCGATGTAGCACTCGGAGGTTCTGCATGGATTCCACCTAGAGATCTACTTCCACACTCCCGGCAGGGATCAGGGAACCGCAAGTCATCATCGTACAAGGCACGTGTGCGAAACCTCGGAGGTGCTGCCATTAGTAGCACCTGGGTTGTCGTGCAAGGACCAGGACAAGGGGTGACTTGCGAGGAGCTTCGTGACCTTGAGGTTAGCTATAGTATCGACTATCTCATCAAATTTCCTCTTGGAACGTCAAAAGCTTCCGGTCTACAAGGGTATGTTACCAAAACCTTCTCCATTACAGCTTTACTCATAGATAGATCCTGAATAGGTGTGTTCTGCGTAGGAATTTTTTTTGTTTCCTATCACGGAACCCCTTCAGAATGAACATGTTAGGAGAGCGGCTGCCTCTGATAAGTATACCAAGATTAAGGAGGAGCTGACCAAGGATAAGGGTAAGGTTACCTTCCTGAAGGAAAAGAGTACCAAGGGAAAACGTCTATCACCTTCTAACACTCCATCATTATATCCTCACAGCTTTTATTTCGAGTATGAACATATCGCTTTACCTTTCCGACTTACAGATGTTGTCGCCAAAACCAAGGAAATTGTGGAACAATCCAAGCATATTCAAGAGCTGGATGACAAGAATGAGATTTTTAAGAAGGACCTACCCGATGCTATCAAAATGCACGAGGAAGCCCTCAAGTCCATGCAAGAGTCTGCCAACACCGCCATTGAAAATCTAAAGAAGGAGATTGAAATGCTCAAGGAGAGAAATGATGATGTCGTCGAGCAAAATTCTAGAAACCTTGAAGCATTCAAGGAACTTCAGAAGGAGCATGATGTCTTGGCGAAAGTGCCGACAAGCAGAGACAAGCATGCTTGGTAACACCTATCTATCTTTTCCATTCAATAAATCAGGGGATTTGATTGTCTTGAAACTCATAGCATTTTGATTCACCTGTGACTGTAAACCCCTTGGTTTAACCAATATGGGAGCAGACATGCTAGAGATCAAAATCCAAATAAGCCTTGCCAGAAACTTCATGAGCACTATCATCAGCCAAATCCCTAGATATCACCATCAAGGCAGTAGATTCTGCTACCAAGTTCTCTAAGATCCTCTGTTGATCCCCCAAGAAGATCACAAGATGGAAAGGTTCCTCTATCCAGGAAGGAGCAAGAATGACACTAGCACCGACCAAAGCGCACTACTATGATGCCAACGTAAATCTAATTGCCTCCATCATGACAGCCGTTGACGAGGATGGCAAATAAATTAATGGCTCCTCCATCTGGAACTCTCTTGCCGGATACGGCAACTGTGTGGCCAATGTTGGCTCTGCATCATAGAAAACAAAAAATTCCTACAATGTGAACTACTAAGCACCAAGATCTATCTATCTAGATACAATCAACAGGTGGATATACATCCATAGAGAACATACCCTCGAAGAGCGACAAAGTGTAACAAGGTTGGAGTCATGTATGATGTAGTCATTCGCTTGCTAATCTCAAGATCGTGAGGAAGTCCAGCACCAAAAATCAGCAGCGCATCTGTGATGCACACACGCCCGGTCCACCGACAACCTCCGCATCCTCGCTCGAGTGATGTAGCGGAAGCAGCAACTCCTTTCAGACAAAGCCGCCGGAACATGTATCTCGCTAATCCGAGACCATGAGGGAATAATTCTAGAGGGGGAGAGAGATCCTTCACAAGGAGGTGTTAGATGAGAGGAGGGAGAGGGGGGTATCCCCCTCCCATGGCCGGTGGCCATGGAGGTGCCCCTGCCTCTTCCATCCTTCATGTGAATGGAGCTCCCACTCACATAAACATGCCTCCACTCAAAAGTCCACTCATCTCCATTAAATTTCCACAAAATTTAATTCAAAATCTCATTTAATAAAACTCTTTTATTTATTTTATTCAGAATTTTGTTAAAAACATTCACATAAACCCCTTGCAACATTTCAATATCACATGCAGAACTAGTTTCTACAATTTCACCCAAAACAATTTCGGTTTCCATCAAAATGATTCCAGCGGTTTCTTAAATCTTTATCTGAAACATATTTTCTCCAAATGGTGTTGGTATCCCTTAAGTGTGTCACCCTACGGTTCACGAATAATGCAGACATGATCGAGACCCCTCTCCAATCAATAATCAGCAGCAGGACTTGGAGATCCGTACTGACTCCCAAACATTCAACGATGACTCTAGTGATCGTGTGAACCTTTAAAGTTTGTAACTAAATACCTTTGTATCGCGATATATTACATGTTCGAGATTCGATTATCGGTATCTGCATGTCTAGTTTGATCTCGTTACCAACATGTACTCTTTTTTCCCGTGATATAACATTCTAGTGATCATATCACTTGTGTGCAAGCTACATAAATGTGATATCACCGAGAGGGCCCAGAGTATATCTCTCCGTCATCGGGATGGACAAATCCACTCTTGATCCATGAGCCTCTACATAACACCTTCGGAGTATCTAAAGCCACCTTTATTGTCACCCTGTTACGGTGTGACGTTTGATGTTATCAAGTTACTCTTCTGTTGTTAGTGATTGACATGATATCATGGTCTAAGGACTAAAGTTACTTTGTAATAGCGATTTAAACACAATGACTTTGATCGTATTGCTATACTTTGGATGAATGTTCATCACACCATTTAACCAATGTTGTGACCTCATTATTAACAACATCCAATGTCCATGATCAGGAAAGTTTGATCATCTTGTTAATCAATGAGCTAGTTTATGAGAGGCATAACTAGAAACCCTTTATTTATTTGTTAAACACACGTGTATTAATGTTTCCAATTAATACAATTATAGCTTGCAAAATAAACATCTATCATATACTTGGAATACGATAATAACAACTTTATTATTGCCTCTCAGGAAATATTCCCTTCAGCTAAGATGGTCAAGTCAGACGTCTTTGTTCCTACTGAGACTCCTCCATATGATATTCTCGAAGAATCATACTCTTCCTTGGGCTCGTCAGATTTCAAGGATATTGCCAAGGCTTGCTATCCTGCTATTGATGACATTGCGTCAAAGTCCCCTATACTAGAGGCATAGAAACAACATTGTATCAAATATGTATTTGTATATTTTGTAATGGAGAAAAAACTGGTATTAAGGCAAAAAACTTGGATACGAGCCTCTATCTTCTTAACTAATTCTAACATGTTTCAATTTTTATATATTTTTAAGCAAGTGTTGGCTTATCTATTATTCTGGTTCTTATGTTTGGCTTTTCGTGAGACAGAAAACTCTTAGTATGGAACCTTGCCCTTGAGTGATGATACTTAATATCACTGTAGAAAACCTAAGGAGCAAAACCGCCAAATTTGAGTGCTGAGAAATCACTACTCCAGAATCTATATAAAAACAACAAAAAACGTATAGACCAGAAAACGTTAAGCTAATGCCCGAGGGCGGAAAATTCACAAGTGCAAAGGCAAACTTGCGCATAAAAGATTTTTACATGATCTAAAAATGAATAACTAAAGTAGGTAAAAGACTCGAAATATGAGTGAACCATATGCTTTATTTCATTGATCATATAAGGTATATATTACATAATGGAAATATGCTAAGTATAAAAAGGACGTAGCTGTGCTATGTTCCATGGTCGATCTGTCTTCGAATAGTCATCATTAGGGTTAAGTTGCTTGCATTTTCATTCTATGCCTGGCCTATTTTTCAACGCGGGAATATCAACGAGGGTAATAGGAACCATTGAGCAGCGCTTTGCTTATGAAGAATGGTCCTTCCCAAGGTGGAGATGGTTTGTGTGACTTCTTCTGCTTGAGGCGAAGCACTAGATCACCCTCCTTAAATGAGAAATGCCTAATACAGAGACTATGGTAGCTGCGTAGATTTTGCTGGTAGATGGCAGATCTCTTAGATGCCATAACATGTTCTTCCTCGAGCAGGTCCACAAATAGTTATCTGGATTCTTCAGCCTCATCTTCTTGTAGGCGGCAACTCACGGTGAATCGTGAGTATGTCAGTAGGAAGGACTGCTTCTTCTCTATAAACCATGACGAAGGGGGTGTAGCCAGTGGATCTATTGGAAGTTGTTCTTAAACTCCACAACATAGATGGTAGTTCCTCACCTAGGCTCCAGCTGCTCTATGTAGCAGTGCCTCCAAGCGTGGCTTGATTCCAAAATTAGTCCATTAGCCCTTTCAACTTGACCATTAGATTGTGGATGTTCCATAGATGCTAAGTCAAGGAGGATGCATTTCTTATGACAATAAGCCTCTACTTATCTAAGTGATAGGTTGTTGCCATTGTCGGTGATAATGCTATATGGGAGAATAAATATCACCACGAGATCCTGGACAAATTCAAGGGAAGTTTCCCCATCGAGCTTTCTAGTGGGTTTAGCTTCAACCCATTTTGTGAATTTATCAACTGCTATGAGCAAATGAGTAAACCCACAAGCTGCCGTCTTCAAGGGTCCAACCATGTCAAGCCCCCAGACTGCGAACGACCATGTAATTGGTATGTTCCATAATTCTTCGACTGGAACATGTGGTTGCCTCGCATAGTACTGACACCCAAGACATGTCTCAACTAGCTTATCGGTGTCCGCCTTGGTGGTGAGATAGTAAAATCCTTATTGGAAGTCTTTGGGGACCAGCGATCTAGGAACAACATGATGCCTGCAATCACCGATATGGATCTCCCTAAGGATTTTGATTTCTTGCTGTTGAGATACACACCGTAGGAATATACCTGTGGGTATCCTTATGTATAGCTAGTTGTTGATGATGGTATTGGCCTTTGCTATGCGTACTATCTTCCATCTTTCGACTTCTTCTGTCAGCAGGGTTCCGCTTTAAGGTAGTCCATGAACGGTTTCATCCATACCTGAGGGATCACTGCAACTGTGTTGACAAATGAATTGATTTTGTATAGATTTTCTAGGTTTGCTCCTTTCACGGATGGTGCTCGGAGATGATCCAGGAATACGCCGGTGGAATTGGTATGCGTGTTGATCCAAGCTTTGACAGCAGATCTGCTGCCGCATTAGCCTCCCTCTTGACATACTTGACTTTGTAGCATTGAAGCCCTTGGTTATGTCATCCACTTCGTCTTGATATCTGCACACTATCATAGGGTTCCATGCATTCGAGGTGCAAGCCACCTGCTAGGCAACCAAGTCGGATTCTCCATAGCAAACTATGCACTTGATGCCAATATCCTTGGCTATGTGAAGTCCGTGAATAAGATCCTCATACTCCGCCATGTTGTTAGTGGTGTTGAAGTGAATCTGCAGGATGTACTGGAGCTTATCTCCTATGACTACAACAACATAGTAGCCCCCTAGCCATTGAGCATCTTGGATCCGTCAAAGTGCATGACCCAAAACTCTGGCTCTAGTACAGGAGTATCAGCTAGGGTTTCTAGCCAATCTGAGATAAAATCCGTCAAGGCTTGACATTTGCTAGCATCACGCTTATTGTAGGTGATTTGGAAGGTGGCAAGCTCAATGCCCCACTTTGCCACCCATCATGTGGCGTCTCTATTGTTGATGATGTCGGATAGAGGAGCTTTGCTCACTACTGTGATGAGGTTCTCCTTGAAGTAATGCCTTAACTTCCGATAAGCAAGGAATACTCCATAAGCTAACTTATGATAGTGCGGGTAATGCTGCTTGGATTTCGTCAGGACCTTGCTTACATAGTAAACTGGCCATTGAACTTAGTGCTCGTGCGTTGGCTCCTTTCGCTCCACCACGACGTCAAAGCTAATAACTCGATTGGTTATCGCCATGTAAATTAACATTAGCTCTCTTGGTTTCGGTGCTACCAAGATTAGTGTAGTGGAGAGTATTCTCTTCAACTCTTGAAGTGCAGCATCTGCCTCGTCCGTACATATGAATTTGTCGGCCTTCTTGAGAAACTTGTAAAGTGGCATTATCTTCTCTCCAAGTCGGCTGATGAACCGTCTTACAGCTGCAACGCAGACCATGAGCCATTGTATGTCCTTCAAGAATGTCGGGCATCTGATGTTGAGGATAGCCTTGATCTTCTTTGGGTGACCTCAATTCCGCGATGTGAAATGATGAAACCCAACAATTTGATGGCAAGAACCCTGAAGGCACACTTCGTAGGGTTGAGCATCATGTTGTATTTCCAGAGGTTGTCGGAGGTTTCTTGTAAATCAATGATAAGATTGTTTCCTTTATTTGACATCACCGCAATATCGTCCATGTAAGCGTGTACGTTGCGACCAATTTGGTCATGAAGGCAGGGCTGCATCGTTCGCTGGTAAGTGGCACCAACATTTTCAGCCCAAAGGCCATCGTGGCATAACAGTACATGTCGTAAGGTGTGCTGAACAAACTAGCCAATTGGTCTAACTCATGCATCTTGATCTGGTAGTATCCTTAGTATGCATCTAAGAAGCACAAAAGTTGTGAGCCAGCCACCAAGTCAATGACTTGGTCAATGCGAGGCAAAGCAAATGGATCTTTCAGACATCATTTGTTTAAGCTGGTATAATTAACACACATCCTTAAAACTTTGGTCTCCTTCTTAGGTACAATTACATGATTGGGCACCCATTTGTGTGAATCACTTCTGAGACGAAATTGGCCGTAAGTAACCTAGCTAGATCCTTGCCTATGGAGTGCCGCTTTTCATCACCGAAGTGTCGTAGATGTTGTTTCATCGGTTTTTCTTTAGGATCGATGTTTAAGCTGTGCTCGACAAGTTTCCTAGGAACACCTTTCACGTAAGTGGGCTGCCAGGCGAAAGTGTCCTTATTCTCACGGAGGAACTCGACGAGCGTGCTTTCCTATTTGGGATCTAGTAATGCACCAATGGCTGTGGTCTTGGAGGCCTTCAACAAGTTACATCGTCTTGGTATCAATGGCGGCCTTGAATGTGGGTTCGAAATCAAATATCTGTTTCTTCCGAGCCAACATCTCCGCGACATCGACCTAGCTCTGGATCTCCTTGAACTCTTCACTATAGAGGATGGATTCAACGTAGGCGTCAACTGTCATGGTATTGTCGACAAGTTCGCCATGGAGGGTTCCTCCCAGAGCGTGTTTAGAGAGGTGGATAAGGCAGTGAGTTGGCGGTAACATAGTTTACCCAGGTTTAGATCCCACAAAGGTGACAGAATCCTACTCCTGCTATAAATCACTATAATGGAAATATGCCGAGTTACAGAGATTGTGTGGTTCACTATGCGAGGGTTGTATCTTGTCTTGCCCTAAAGGCTCCCAGATGCCCGACTTATAAAGGTGCCAGATCCTAGGGTTACAGGGCGAAGTCCATACCAGACAGGTTATAGAGTCCTACACTAATACTAACTATTCCTCGTGTCTTGTACTCCAAGGCTCCAGCTTCATATATGTCGGTATCGTAGCCTTCCTGTATCCATCATGGGCCTCCCTTCCTGTATCCACCTAACTGGGCCGCCCAGCAGGCCATAGGTCTTGATACCAACTGTGGGCCACCCGGGTTAGCCAGAATAGAGCTATGTTATGGTGATACCTATTATGCATAGCCCAAACACCGTGGAAGCCATGGGCACCACGGGATCGACCTCCTCCGTGTCGGGTGCCTTAGGCACCGTGGGAATGGCCTCCTCTTCGACGGGCACCTCAGGTGGTGCAAGACGTGGAAGGCCTAGCCATGCACGCGGCATGGCGGTGGTGGACGCTCGGCGGCGAGCTCCGGGTTTTCCACATCCATCTCCTCTGGTTCTAATTCCTTATCGATGTAGAGGTTTTCCACCGTCGATCCGACGAGTATCCATGCAGGCAGTGGCTATGACACCGGCTTCACCAGAGGTGCCACTGGTCTGGACTGGGCGCTTGATGTCCTAGCGCAATAGCGACCACAGCGGCAGACTCCAAATCCATGACGAGGTTCGTGGTGGTGACCTCCAAAACTGCGGAAGTTATAGAGACGGTAGCAACGACGGTCATCGTGGCAAAAGTTGCGGCGATGGCCTCCAAGTTGCCGAAGGCACTGCACATTGCGGTGATGGCGGCCAAGGCCACCAGCACCATGGCGGGGACGTGCAGTCAGTCAAATGGCGTCGACCATGCCGGCGAAGAAGATGCATGAAGAAGCCTAAGAAACCTCCTGCATGCATTGCTCACCTTTTCTTCTTCTTTTCCGTCCTTCTTGTGTAGTGATCGCAAGTGTTTGGCTTTTGCTCTCGTTTGGTAGAGGCAGAGGAAGTGCTGATAACATGTGATGAGTAAATGGAAAAATAATTCCAACAAATGTTCTATTCCATCAACGATCGCAGTATATATACATGGACGAACAGACATGAGCGATCGTGAGGGAGTGGGAGCGCCGAGAGCGAGAGAACTGAAATACGGTTACAACACATGATTTTCCCCAGTGTCCTCCCCCTCCTACCAAACTTGCAAAACTAAAAACACAAGGACGATCAGGATTGGCCGATACCCTTTCATGTCCACCGAACCGAATGGGTACTAGTCAATCCTGGTTATCCTTGTGTTTTCAATTTGCTAAGTTTGGGAGAAGGGGGAACAGCAAAACACACCACATGTAGGCTCGGGAGACAAGGCTGCTGCTGCAGATACTGTCACAGATGGGGCCAACAAGCAGAAGAAGGAGGGTAAGAAATTTAAGAGGAAGACTCGTGAGAGAGAATCGGAGGTTCAGGAGGCAGCGTTTGGGGAGGGCTGGCAGGAAGGAAGAGGGGTGGAGAGGGCGGGGAGGAGACCACAGAGGCAAAAAAGGGCAAGGGTGATGCCTCTGATGCTGGAGCTGAACAAGTCCAACATATATCGGCCGGGCTGTACGAGCAGCCCCGCCGAGCACAATGAGAATATGTGGTCAGAACTGTCGGGGACTCGGGAATGGCCCGGCAGTTCGTAGCCTCTTGCAGCTCAAGAGGGAGGAGGATCCCGATGTACTGTTCTTATTCGAAACAAAGTTGGATGGGAGGGAGATGGAGAAATTTAGGTGGATGCTAGGGCTCGCTAGTATGTGGGTAGTTAAGCCGGAGGGGAGAAGCAGGGGAATGGCAGTACTCTGGAAGAGAGAGTTGAACCTTGGCCTACGCTCGTCGGGAAGGAGACATATGGATTTTGATATCACAGACGACAATGGGGAGATTTGGAGGTTAACGGGAGTGTATGGAGAGTCGGAGGCAGGGAGGAAGAAGGAGACTTGGAAGGTGCTGCGTACGTTGGGGCAACAACATCAGAACGGTCGGATGTGGCTGTATTTGGGTGACTTCAATGAGATATTAACAAATGATGAGAAGATAGGGGTGGCAAGACCACAAACGTGCATGGATCAATTCTGAGACGCTTTGGAGATCTGTGGATTATCGTGGAGACGGAGGTGGAAAGAGTGGGAACTCGAGTGCAATCTAGTTTCAGTTTTGAGGCGAGGTGGGTGTAGGAGGAAGGATATGATGAGATTATCGAGGAGGCTTGGAGGAAAGGATGGGAGGAAGGACAGTCCAGTGTAGCTCAAGTAATTCAAACAGTGGCAGGTGAGCTGACCTCCTGGAGTAGGGATGTAGTGGGGGACCTGGAGAAGAGAATTAAAAAATCTAGAGGTGATTTGGAGACTTCCATGAGAGCTCCAGTCTCATAGGAGAAGGTCGGGGAGGAGACCCGTTTGAGGTGCCATCTGGAACACTTGGAGGAGATGAAAAGTATTAAGTGGAGATAGGGAGCACATGCATGGTGGCTGAAGGATGGAGACCGAAACACACGTTACTTCCACTCCTTTGCATCGGCTCGGAAGAAAAATAATCGCATTACAAAGCTCAGAAGGGAGGATGGAGTAGAGATGGAGGAGGGAGGAGGACTAACTGATTATGTCTTCTCTTATTTTCAGGAGCTATTTTCTTCACATGGAGGGAATCGTATTGCTGAATTGTTGGCGGTTGTGCATCCGTGTGTGACACGAGAGATGAACGAGTGCCTTACGGCTGAGTTCACGACTATGGAGGTGAAAGCTGCACTTGATCATATTGGGGACCTCAAAGCCCCAGGTCCGGATGGAATGCCATCGCTGTTCTACAAGAAATACTGGCACATTACGGGTGATACTATTGTGACGGAGGTCCTTAAGGTGCTTCGCGGAGGAGAGATGCCGGAAGGATGAAATGAAACCTTTGTGTTCCTAATTACCGAAAGTGAAGGATCCATCACAGATAAAGGATCTGAGGCCAATTAGCCTCTGTAACGTCCTCTACAAGTTGGTGTCCAAGGTGCTAGCGAACAGACTCAAGCTCATTTTGCCGAGTGTTATCTTCGATAACCAAAGTGTCTTTGTACCTGGGCGCATGATTACGGATAATATTCTCATGGCATATGAAGCTACACATTTCCTCAAGAATAAGAGGAAGGGAGGGGAGAGTTTTGTGGCTGTTAAGGATGACATGAGCAAAGCTTACGACCGAGTGGAGTGGGAATTTTTGCGTCAAATGATGGTGAAGATGGGGTTTAAGCAGAGTTGGGTCGATGTGGTGATGCGCTGCATGATAACGGTAAAATATCGAATTAAGGTCAACGGGCAGGCCATAGAAGTTTTTTCACCAAATCTGGGTCTCCGGCAAGGGGACCCGCTCTCTCCATATTTATTTGTCATTTGCGCCGAAGGACTGACTGCGCTGTTACGGGATGGAGAAAGGAGGGGAAGGTTAAGTGGCCTGAGCATCTGTTCGAGAGCCCAAGTGATGACCCACTTGTTCTTCGCAGATGATTCCGTGATGCTTATGAAAGCAACCCGAGAGGAAGCTATGGTTTTGAAGGAGATACTGCTGCTGTATGAAAACTGTTCGGGGCAGTGCATCAATACAGAGAAGTCGTCGCTGCTGTTGTTTAGTGCAAATACAAAACAAGCTACCAAGGAGAGGGTGATGAATGTGCTGGGGATTCTGAGTGAGAATTGGAACGAAAAATACCTGGGAATGCCGGTGTATATCGGTAGGTCTAAAAAGAAAGCCTTTGCTTATATTAAGGACAAGATTTGGAAGGCAATACAAGGATGGTTGCAAAAGCTTCTGTCTCATGCAGGGAAAGAAGTTTTAATCAAAGCTGTAGCGCAGGCATTCCTACCTTCATTATGTCTTGCTTTTATCTTACAAAGGGCTTTTGTGATGAGCTGAGCGCCATGATCTCAAAATATTGGTGGAGCCAACAGGATAAAGAGAACAAGATCCACTGGATCAGTTGGAAGAGAATGACAATGCCAAAGGGACAGGGAGGGCTATGATTCCGGGATATACATGCCTTTAACATTGCAATGTTGTCTCGACAAGTCTGGCGTTTATTGCAGAATCCGGATAGTTTATGTGCAAGGATTTTAAAAGCTAAATATTTCCCGGAATGTCATATCTTTGAGGCGCAGCCAACTGAAACATGTCTTACACCTGGAGAAGTATACTCCGTGGAGTGGAGTTGGTGAAGCGGGGTGTGGTCTGGCGGATTGGAGATGGCGAGCGTGTTGACATCTGGCGTGATCCTTGGATGCAGAGAGCCTGGTGCAGGAAGGTGCAGACGACGCGAGGAGAAAATATTCTAACCAAAGTTTCAGAGCTAATTAGCCCGATCACTGGTCAATGGGACCAACAGCTTGTCGCTGATACGTTCTCGGCAGCGGAGGCGAAAATTATTTTGAGCATGCCGCTGAGAGAGGGCGCTGAGGATTTCCTAGCTTGGCACTTTGATCCACGCGGTTTGCACTCTGTGAGGAATGCGTACAAGCTGTACGTTGAAGGGGAAAGACAAGCTAATGGGTCTGATTATGGGAGTAGTACGGACCAGGCAACTAACCTGGGAGGTAAAGGAAAAAGTAAATGTTGGCAGATTTGGAAGCTTGCATGCCCGAATAAGATTAAGCATTTCTGGTGGCGGTGTGCACATGATTCTTTAGCTACGAGGTTGGGTATGAAGATTGAGAATACTAAGTGCCTTCTCTGTAACAGAGAGTATGAAAACGGATGTCACATGTTCGTTAAATGTAAAGAGGTCAAGATGATGTAGCGGGAACTCAGGTTTAAAAATGTTCGGATGAAGCTAGAGCAGTGCAGTAACATTGAGGGGCCATGGATGTGATCTGGGAGCTCTCAGAACCACAACTGGTGCAGATCGCCTCCATGTGGTGGCTTTGGTGGCGGGAACGAAACCGAGTGCGAGAAGGAGAAATTCCTACGGCTGCCATTGAGTTAGCTCACCAAGTAAAGTGCACGGCTGCAGAGTATCTGAACTTTTATGCAAAAGGGGATAGAAGGCCCAAGGCGGGTGAGGAGAGATGGAGGCCACCACCTGAGGGTGCTCATATGGAAGGACAGTCAAATGCAGGGTGTGGAGTTGTCGCTCGAAACTCGACTGGAGAAGTGGTTTCAGCTAGAGT
The DNA here is from genome assembly GCA_910589775.1 of Avena eriantha. Lineage (NCBI taxonomy): Eukaryota > Viridiplantae > Streptophyta > Magnoliopsida > Poales > Poaceae > Avena > Avena eriantha. The sequence continues at coordinate 539,600,419 of OU342742.1, forward strand.
GGGGTGCAATGACATGGTCCAGGATGCGTTTAACGCGGAGCTGCGCATGATGGAGGCTACTGTTGGCCTTGCAACAGAGCTTGGAGTAATAAGGGCAATTTTTGAGACTGATGCATTGCTGCTAGCCACGGCTCTGAATAGCAGGAAGCCTGATTATTCCAGTAGCGTGGCGGTGATTGAAGACTTAAAGATCCAAAGCCATACTTGGTTCTCCTCATGCTCGTTCAGTTTTGCTAGGCGGAGTGTGAACAAGGTTGCCCATAGCCTTGCTCGGGAGGGGGTTAAATGTGATGTAAACTCTTTTGTAACGTGGGAGTATGAAGTGCCTTTGTGCGCTGCTGATGCTGTAATGGGTGATTTACCCCAGACTGTTTCGTAATAAAGCCGTGAGCTTTCCCTCAAAAAAAAAAAAACACACCACATCCTTTATAACTACGTAGCTATTTTCACCATGTGTGCCATCCATAGAACAATTTTGTTTTGCCAATTGGGGCACCACCGATGCATACCAATGTGCGAATTGAACATGGAGAGTTCAGCTGTAATTGCATACTGCTATAAAAAAATACTCCCTCGGTTCTAAAATATAAGATATTTTAGCTTTGTGTAGCAAATGTATGAGGACGTCTTTAGTATATAGGTTCACTCTAAACTACACACTAAAAAGACGTCTAGATACGTTCGCTTCACAAAGCTAAAACATCTTATATTTTAAAAGAGAGGGAGTACAATTTAACGTGCAAGTGCACATGGAGGGGTCAACTGCATTTTTTACCAAAAGAAATTCACAACACAATACATGCCAATACAAAAACCCGCAAAAATATCAAAAGCCCAACGAGAAACAACGTCTACTCCCTCTGTCTCAAAATAGATGTCGGAAATTTTTCAGAATTTGGATTTATCTATATACTATATAGTGTCTAGATTCATCCAATTTTTGATAAATCTGTAACATCTATTTTGAGACGAAGGGAGTACAAAGAGAAAAAAACAAATAAACACATAAATAGGCTATCTGAAACAAAAGAAACCTGAAAACAAATTATCAAATTTGCAGCCCAGCGATCGCGGTAGTGTTAATATGATGGCACAAGCAGAATTGTCTGGACGATTGCTCAAGTGGACATAAGGCCTATATTATCTACCACAGAACTGTTATTATTTCAGAGGGAGATCATTACAAATGTTGTGTATATCAAAGAGTGATCAAGCAACCTGTTTAGTGCACATGGAGCGTGCCACCAAGTGGGACCGCCAAAGCGATTCTCATCTATGGGCGAACGACTGATTTTCCATCATCATTCGACTGTTGTTTCAAATCATTTACTTTAAAATTTTGGAGCCCACCAAAATAACCTGGTTTTTGAAATTGTTTCTAATGACCATATTTCGACGAATTCAGGTGAACTTTGACGAAATTTGAATTGAATTCATTTTGAGTATAGGCCGAAATTTCTAGAAAATAACATTTCAGTACCCATTGAACTGATGATTTTAACTACCTATCAAAATCGAGCCACTAGGCTCAAATTGCCGCAAATTTATGGATCGATAGTAAATACTTCAGAAAATTATGATAAGTGAGTTCCTGTTAACACAGTTTGAGTGAGATATTGATTGAATTTTAGTCAAGTTCAAATAAAACCTACAGACCTTTGGTGACTGAATTTGGGTATCGCAGTGATAGCAAAAAAAAAAAAAGTGTCCGAAACCACAAATTAAAATGTCGAAGGGTAGGTATCAACATTCAGCAACTACCATGTCCCATAACTGTATTTTATCATCCTCAGCAGAGCAAGTAACTTTATCTTAACTAGGCATGACAAGAAGAAGTAGCAACAGATCTTACAAGGAAACAACAGGAATGACAAGAAGAACATCACCTCTCCGAACAGGGTGTACCAGCAATTAACATGTCTCAGGTGTCTATTTCACCATCGGCGGCAGAGTGCGTAATATCAGACGACGAAACGAACATATGCCAATTAGACGAAGCTAACCGTGCGTTTCTGAAGCTTCCCCGTTGCTTTCAAAAACCCACATTTACCCAGCACGACGAGGCCAATTGAAGGCGAAGAGGAAATCCAGCATCAGGAGGAAGAACCTGACGAAGCTCCTGAGCCCCGGCACCACGCGGCCGCCCGTCGACACGTCGACGACCACAGCCGCCGAGACGACCGCGAGGAGCACGAGGGGAAGGAGGTGCGCGCGGCTCCTGGCACGGACGAGAAGGAGCACTCCGATGACCTGGAAGAGCAGCAAGTACTGCTTCAGGATGAGCACGTCGGTCGCAACGAGGTCCTCGATCACATCGATGATCTCGTCGTACTTGTCCCAGTCCTCTTCCGTGGCGGCGGGTAGGTCCAGCCGGTCCAGGAGCTCGGCCTCCACGCGCAAGGCTTCCCGGAGACGCGCTGCCGCGTCGAAGGCGAGGGCGTTGTTCCGGTCGAGCTCGCCGTAGGCGCGGTTGAGGAGGGGCTGGATGTGGTCCGGGTTGTCGAGAAGGTGGGGAAGGTTGTTGAACACCGCCGCCGCCAGCGGCAGCCGGTTCTCCATTGGCGTGGCGCTGGACGGTGGTCACTGGTGACGGTGGGGTTTTCAGGCGTGGCGTGGGTGTGCCAGAGGTTTTGGACTGGAAATGGGGAAAGGGGAGATGGGGGAGGGTGGGGCCAGGGCGTCACGCCTCCGCAGTGCTTTGACCGGCTTGACATTTTAAGCAATTTGATAGGGACCCAAACAGTGTTGCCGTCCTCTGTTATTTCCTCGTGAGACCAAAGTTACATGTAGTGGTAGCAGCAGCAGTGGGAGGCTTTTGTCGGTGGGTTTGTACAATTAAATTTGGTGCCGGTTCTGGATATTATTCTGATAACACAAGGTAAATTGTCTGGAATTTGGACGCTCAAGTGCACATTTGGCCTATTGTCTACTGCAGAACAACTAACGTTTCAGACAGAGGTCATCTGAAATGCTGTATGCTCTGAAGAAGTGAGCAACAGAACCTGTTTAGTGAGCGAGGCTTAATCTTGCAAATCACGATGTTACACTCAAGACTCGAGAGTACTCATCGTGCATGGACAGTTGAAAGAACCAGGCATATGGGTTCTCATGGCAGCAAATCTACCTTTTATGCAGGCAGACACTTGCAAACCCATCGGTCAACCGGTGGGTAGCAAAATATTGATATTCTGCTTGAAAGAAAATCCGCGGCACACATGTGACATGTGACCTCGAGTTAACTTCAACACGATTCAGAGTTTAATGGTGAGATGTTGCTGAATTTGAGCAATCAGATTTAAAAGAAAAATACAGGCTGAATTTGAGCAATTTGGTCAAATGAAACTACCATGTCTCAGAGCTGTATCTTCATCATCACCAACAGACCAAACAAACATGACGAGAAAATTGAAATTACTACTCGTAAAAAAACATCGATCAAACGAAGTTGCAGTTTCTGCAAACCCTTTATTTGCTTCATGAAAGCCACGTTACGCACCACGACGAGGCCGATCAGAAGCGAAGACGAAGCCCAGCATCACGACGGACAACCTGACGAAGCTGCTGCTGAACACCGGTACCAGTACCACCGCGGCCGAGGCGGCCGCGAAGAGCACGCCGGGGACGAGGGCGATCAGAAATCAAGAGGAAACCCAGCGTCAGTACGGAGAACCTGAAGAAGCTCCTGAACCTAGGCACCACCGCCGCCGAGGCGGTTGCAAGGAGCACGCCGGGGACGAGGCGCGAGCGGCTCCTGACGTAGGCAACCGCCCGGGCGACGACAAGCATTGCCAGGGCCGCGTTGAGCTGCCGCCGCTGCCGCTGGAGCATCTGGATGCAGTCCTCGGCCACCGCAACCGTAACCAAATCCCTTGAGGGTCGGGAGGTGGCCACGAGCAGGCCGTCCAAGCCGCGCTGGTATTCCTCGAGCCCACCCGCCATCTCGCGGAGGCTGACGACGTTCCAGTGGATCTGGGCGTGGACGCGCTCAAGGAGATGCTGGACGAGGTCGAAGTCGTCGAGGAGGAGAGGTAGCTCGTCGATGACCCTCATCAGCAGCGGGTTGGCCGGGTTCTCCATTTGGGCTGGGACGGGAGGTGTTGTTCCAGCGGTCTTCCTTTGAGTTTTGAGGCGTGGCGAGGGTTTTTATAACCCAAAAGGGGAAGGGCGTGGGGATTGTGGGGGCAGAGGTGTCATGCGTTCAGAATAGGCAGCGGTTAAGAAACATGAACTCAAGGTAAATTCATTGGTGACTGAAATAAAATTTGAACTTACTCCATTGGTCTAATCAAAATTTGCGAAGTTTCCTATTTCCAGTGGTGACTGAAATAAGATCGAAAAAGAAAAGGAGAATCTTAAAAAACACTACTTACTAGTATTCCATTAAAAAACTATTTACTGGATTGTTCAATTATCATTTCCAGTGTTCCATCATCATTAATACTTCGATATTTCCAATAACATGGCGACAAAAATGAAATATCTTTTTAGTTCACTAAGTATTAGGATTCTTTAATTATCATTCCACGTATATGTATTTGATCATCATTAATACTTCGATATAGCCAGTAACCGACGACACAAATGAAATATCTTTCTAGTTCACTACTTACTGGGATTCTCAATTATCATTCTTCATTTACATATTTTCATCATCACTAATACTTCGATATAGCCAATAACATGGCGACAAAAAAGAAATAACTCTTTCGGTTTCCATATATTACACAAAACTGTGTCATACTTTGAATCTGACCATTGAATTGATCTACATGATGTGAGGTGTCTGACCATTGATTTGATCTACATGATGTGAGTGTAAAATGGTTTGGGTATGTGCATCCATGTCCGATGCATAGGTTGGGGGAGGGAGGGAGGGAGGGAGGGAGGGGGGGGTTGGTCCATGGTGGGTTGTTCCGTGTGTGGGCACATCCTATGTAACCTTTTTGTTTGATGACCCCATTTGTGCCGAGTCTTGAAGCTTCCTATGACCATGCTCCTCCAGCAAATCACATGCCCTAGAGGGATCTTTCATCGAGGAATATCAGATGCTGGGAAGGTGGCCCCGTCTTCTTATTGGTGGCCATGTCGTGGCGGCTGTAGGGTGACGTGATGGTGGTCGTGGCATCAACTATGGCGAAGGATTTTCGGTCTATACTTCGCGATGACAATGGATTTATTGATTCTTGTTTTAGGAAGACATCGATGGATCTTCCTGGTCTATGGCAAGATGTGATTTGCGTCCTAGCATGGCGGGCTCAGTCTAATCAAATGTGCCTCACCTTTGAGATGTTCGCGCATGCGTCAACTATTTTGCTCTTGTTGATGCGACTCTAGGTTACTAACCATCTCTAGAGCTGAAAAGTGAACGGGTTTCAGTCTATGTATTTGGGTTCCCTTGGGCATTCACAGAAAAAATTCTACCTGACTGTCAATTCGTTGGGACTCCAAGCACAGAGTGTTTTAGTAAGCGCCATTTACTCATAAGGGATAACTTAGGGTTTAATATCAAACATTTGGAGAAATAGCAGAACATTTCACTCTTCCTCTTCTATCAGCTTATAAAACAAGATTAAATTGCCTTATATCCCGAACTCCACCGTAGTGGTTGTAAAGCACACCACGTGTAAGCAAGATGAAAAGAAAACTAACAAAGTAAAGTAAAACTAACATGAAATGTAAATGCAAATGCAATGGTGTAAAATAGTGCAGCAGTGACGAGAATGATGAAAATAATAAGTAAACTATGAATGCAGTGGTGTAAAATCGTGCAGCGGTGACGAGAATGATGAAAACAATAAGTAAACTATGAATGCAAGATTAAAAGGTGTCTTTGTATTTTCAGAGTAAATAAAAACTTAATGAAAAGTGTGTGTAAAGTAATATAAATGGTGTTTATTATGCATAAAAATGGACCGGTGGATTCACTTGACTAGTCTCTCATAAATACAGTGGCATGAATATAGCTTCTCGAGACAAGATAAATATTGATGCAACTCCTATATAGTGTTTGATTCGCATTCATATGCTCATCACGTGGATAAAACTTCGCATACTAGAATTATGAATAAACATAGTACTGGATAAGTCATTTGAGTTGATGTTGAATATCAAATATGCCACCTCAAACAAACAAGATCATCTTTGCTGTCACTAGATGAAAGTAACACAGGCATTCATTTATCCCTAGTGAGGCAAGAATGAAAACATAAAAACCATAATAGGTCCCCAATATTCTCTCACTATCCAGTTGCACTACTAGTTACTCCATCTAACACATTCGTTCCCCCTCTGACATCATCGCATATTAGTTTGATCAGAACATGCATACATGAAGGGGTAATAATTTGCATATACAAATAAGGTAAACACATACTGAAAATTGAAATATCATATACTCATCATAATCAAAGATCCACCACCAGGGAATTACATATATGATTGTAATCATATAGGGTATAGCTCATATGGTTCTAAAACAGTCATAGCACATAGAGAGGTAGAGAGAGGTCATAATAATCACAATGGTTTGTGGTTTTATTAAGTTAAAATTGGGCTCTTCTTGATCGTACGGTCTAAAAGATCAAACTATTGCCACAAACCCATTTCCCACGGTGACCTACTCCCTCCTCATCATAGAGGAAAGATGGAGATGATGTTAGAGGAGTCGAAGGAGAAACTAGGGGTGGGTCTAGCGGCATTTCTCCCTCCAATCTCATGTGGTTATGCCACTGTTTCGGTGTTCTGTATGTTTCTTCCTGCCTCTCTTTGCAATCATGAAATAGGTTATATTTATAGTCAGTTTTAGGTAAATACGAAGAGGCAAGCGGAAGATTGAGCTTGATCGTATGTTCATTTGAGGGGGCAAATCCCCCGTGGCGCAGCAAGGCTTCCGGGCCATACCATGGTACTAGTGAAAAAGTTTTGCAGTAAAATTCTACGTCCTTTTGAGTATGGGAAGGTCTCTGAAAGTCAAAAATATACAACAATAGTTCCTTTCTTAACTTATAACAAAAATAAAGGAGATCATTTGAAAATTGTTAAATTCCAATAAAATTTAAACTTAAGCCCATTTGGTCGAATAGATAATTGTTAAGTTTGTTATTTTCACTAGTGGCGGAAATAAGAACAAAAAAGAAATGGACAATCGTAAATATTTTACCACTATTTACTGGGATTTTATTATAAAAACTATTTACTAGGATTATTCAATTATCATTCCTCATACATGTGTTTCATCATTATTAATACTTCGATATAGCCAATAACATGGCGACACAAATGAAATATATTTCTAGTTCAACATGTACTAGGATTCTTCAAATATTATTCCTCATATATGTGTTTCATAATCATTAATGCTTCGATATAGCCAATAACTAGCGACAAAAAATGAAATATCTTTTTAGTTCACTACTTCTAGGGAATCTTCAATTATCAATGTTCATATATGTGTTGTCATCATCATTAATACATCGATATTGCCAATAACATTGCGACGAAAATGAAACAACACCTTCGGTTTCCACATGTACAAGGTTGTGTCATACTTTTAGTTTTACCATTGAACAGATCGACACAACGGTGGAGCTCCAACAGAAAAATGGTGCGGGCCAGAAGGAAGAGAGATAGCATACTAAGATATTATTGATTTGGCTATATCAATATAGGCAATGCATGTAAAATACATACATGGACTTTGTAGTTTATTGGCACATATTACCTCTTGATCTATCATTGTTCTCGTACTCATATATGAGCTGTCCTAAATGAGCTGCCCTAAATGACTATACTCATATATGTAATCTATGTGGTGGATCTTTATTTTATGATTTGATATTTGAAATTGGAATTCTATTATATGCAAGATGTATTGGTAGATGCATATTATGTACCTCATTTCTAAGTGTTTTTTGTGATCAAAATTGTATGGAGAAACATGTGGGGGGAACATGTGTATTGGATGAAGTTACATGGTGGTGGTGATTAGGCAGTGACAAAAACTCGAGATTCACTATGGTTTTTACCTTTCTTTTGTTACCTCAATAGGAATAAAGTGAATGTATGTGTTATAATCATCTAGTGATAGCCAAGATAATCTCATTGTTCAAGGTAACATTTTTGATATCCAAATATCATGTCAAAGTACCTAAGGTTATATTCTATTTGTTCTTAATTATAGATTGTTTGGAGTTTTCCCTTTCTAGAAGAGTATAAGAGAGATGTGTTGCATCATCTTTATATTAATATGTGATGCCCATATGAATGCTAATCAAACACATAATAAAGTTTCATCAATAGTATATCTTTTCTAAGCAGTTTTATGTCCATTACACTTTATGAGAGAGTAGTCAAGTGAACCCATGAACCCAATCCACTTTATCATAAAAAACCACTTTATATCAATTTTATAGCCTTTTATTTTTTGTACTAATTAAATCCGAAAGTACAAAAAACTTTTACTGTTAGCAAACACAAACAAAAACCCAAAAACAACTTTACTTTATTGTTTTTCTTTCCTTGCCTAGTAATAGATTGTTTACTTTTATTTATTTATTTATAGTTTTATTTCATTTTTACTAATACGAAACCTTGTGCTTGATAAACACATGGTGGAGTCGGGGACACAAGGAAAGCACTTTGTTTTGTAGGTTGCTTCAAGAAGATAAAAAAGGGAAGTCTCTAGCCAATTCCTAAGAGTTTGATATAAACATTTGAGTCACACTTGTGGGGAAAAGACGCTTGCTACAACACTCTGCACTTGGAGTCCCAATGAGTTGATACACATAGATTTGTTGCCATCTAAAACATTTGGTGACGCCATTGCCAGGGAATTGCAAGAGACATATCACAGTGGTTACAGTGTGGTGAAACTCCCACTGTAGTTGCTAGAACATTTTCTGGCACCATCATCTTATTACTAAAAAATAGTATAACTTTCATTTTATTGAAATCATGGGAGAAAGAAATACAAAACTATGTGACTATACCAACACATCAAATCATAAATTCATTGCAAGGCCTATTACAACTCCTAAAAATTAAACCTGGTTGCTTTGAAGTATGCTGACGACCCATCGCCATCACCTGCTCCGCCACTCGCACGGCCTCTTTTACAAGGAGCTGTTGCACCAATCAAGGAATCAGATAAGGGCAACAGAAGGCGTTGACTGCCAAATTACAAAAGAAGGAAAGATATACTCACATGGTCCTCTAGCGACTCCGAAGAAGTCTGTTGAGCTGTCATCCGAGCAACTATTCGATGCTCCCCTCCGTGAGGAGAACTCGAAGAATTGTGCCCGGAGTGGGCCGCCGCCGGAGGAGAAGGAGCGCGCTCGACCTCTACCTTGGCCCTTGAGGTCGCGACTCCTGATTCCTTCAGAAATTCAACGTCGCCAGAAGATGACGATGCCTCTTGACTGCGAGACCAAATTCACATTGAGAAAGGGCAAAACTCCAGGGCAAAGCCAACAAAAAGAAAACAGAGAAGAAAGAACGAACTCATAAACTTACCAGTCAAACTTGTCAAGATCAAACGTGGCCTCCTCCGACTCTGACGAAGACTCCTTGGGCAATCGCATCTTCTTGCGAGAAGCTGGTGCTACAGCCCTCACAGGAACGGCGGGAATTGGTGACTCCGCGTCAGCAACTGTGCCCTCTAGAGTTGAAGGAGTCGACGCATCAGAGTCCTCGCTGCGCGGACGCTTGCGAGTATCTGGGCTCTCTGACTCGGGGGCTTCCTCTTCCACGTCAGAAGGGACAGTCGACTCAGACTCGTCCTCTTCAAAAGCTTCGCGAGGAATAATGCCCTCAGGGAGAGGAGGCATGCAAGACAAGACCGTCCAATCCTGCATACAAAAAGCAAAAAGGAGCAGGTAAGCAACAGAAAAGCAATCGTGAATATAAGCTACTGCGTAGTACGACTGTACCTCGGGAGGAGGATTCGAAGCATCGAAGGGAGGAACGACTGGCTCATTTGGAAGCACATCCTTGAAGGTGTACTTCGTGACCAGTCGCACCCTCTTATCTACCTCACTCGTGGACATGTCATCGGCAGACACGCGAGTGGCATCATCAGCACCACCCCATTGAAACATGGGATGGACTCTAGCTTGGAGAGGCTGGACGCGACGACGCAGCCAAGTCCTGATAAGGGTGCAACCTCCCTCTTCTGCGCCCATGCAACTCTCGAGGTCGCAGACGCGTTGATATAGGACGTCCGTCTCCGCGAGTTCGGATGGCATGATCACGTTCTTCCAAGAACGCATCTTCTTGCAGGGAGTCGCGGGATCAAAAGGAGCGAGTCCAAAGTGCTCGTCCTTGGCCTTCAGGTCGCGAACATAAAACCATCTGTCCCTCCATCCCTGGACGGACTTGGCGAGCTTGATGTCGAAGTAGGTGGCGGATGGGTCGACATGGATTCCACAACCACCTACGTCATAAACTAAAGAGCCAGATGCGGACTGACGCTTTAGCTTGAACAAACGCTTGAAAAGGCCAAAGTGCGGCTCGATTCCGAGCCAGCACTCGTAGAGAGTGATAAAGCAAGAGATGTGAAGAATCGAATTCGGGGACAGTTGATGGAGCTGGAGCCCGTAAAAACAGAGGAGACCCCTAAGAAAGGGGTGGATAGGCAAAGAAAGGCCGCGAATGATGAAAGCAAGAAACATCACTCGAAAACCAGCGGGAGGCACAGGAATGGTCTCACCACTGGGGACGTGCGCGTCGGCGACTGCGGCGGAAATAACTCCGTCTTGGCGAAGAAGACGAAGATCGGACGCCTTGATGATTGAGGGGCGCCAGGCACCATTGGTCACGCGGGTGCCCGCGATCTTCTTCTTCCCGCCGGCGGCGGCACTGGTGCCCACAGCAGCGACGCCACCCTTCTTCGCCACAGCAGCGGTGGCGGTGGATTCAGCGGCAGCGCCTCCTTTCGTCTTTCCCGCGGCGGCGATGAGAACGCAGAAAGTAACTTGGGAATGAGCGGAGATGGTCCAGAACTGCAGAAAATATGAGCGCAGGAGAAAAGCAGAGGAGCAGCGGCAATGGCGATGGCAGCGAGGAAGAAAAGGGCGCAGATGGAAATTTACCGTCGTAGCATCGCTACTTAACCCCTAAGAGATACAATCCAACGGCTCACAAAAACCCTATTGGACGCGTGGCACATGTCGCGCTCGGCACGTGGAGAAGAGGAAGCGCGAATCGTCCCTCCACTGCGCGGAAATCAAGGAGGCACAGTTAATAATAAGATTACGCACGCCCAGTCAACTCAAAGTCAGAAAGTGGGACTCGTCACGTCCCGTCAAAGCCGCTCACGCGGGTAACTGAGGTCATGCAAGCGTCAGCATTGACGTCATCAAAAGCTACTTAGCGGAAAACTTCGACTACTTTAGTCATTGCTGGAGTTTTCGACTCCACCAAGCACTTGGGGGCTACTCCCATAGGGAGCGCTGGTCGCGCACCCTATGATTTTCTTTTCTTATTGCAGGGATACATGCAATCATAATCAAACCCAACCACTCGAAAAACGATTCGAATATGGACGTGGGTTACTCCCATAGGGAGCGCTAGAAACAAATTCGACTAAAACAAGCAAGCAAAAGACGACAGCAGTCGCAATCCAAGTTTTCGACTCAAACAAACAAAAATGACAGCAGTCGCAAAATTTCTTTAGTCCCTGCCTGAGTCTTCGACTCAACCAGGCACTCGGGGGCTACTCCCATAAGGAGCGCTGGTCGCGCACCCTATGATTATTTGCACGAAAGCTGTGCGTTGATTACATCAGCACTCGCAGATCATGGCGACACCGCCTCATAATTTTCCCTACAAAGAGATTACGTCTCCTGGGTTGCCCGAATCATCTCCGCGATAATAAAATTTGGATGCCGCGCTTACAGCGTGAAGGTAAGACCAGAATAAAGGCCTGGCAACGCATTTAACTGCGCACTACCAGAAACATATCCATGCCTACAGGCACGATGAACATGCCTTGACGGACGCGTCAAGTGCTCACACTCATATAACTGGAATTTGACTCCTGTAAGACCTCCGCGGCTTGAGTCGAATTACGCCAGCACTTTTCCGGATTTGAGTCCGGGGACTCGAATTCGAGTAGATTGCGTTGTTTCACCCTAAGGTGGTTAACTGGTACCGATACTTCGGTTATATCAGGCATGTATATCAACAATCCCTATGACACAAATAAAAGCAGTCGAAATGTACTCATTTAGGCACTCGAAACTTCAAAAAGTACCCAGTCGAATCTGCGATTCCACTGGATACTCGGGGGCTACTGACATGGGTATACCTTATAGGTACTCAAGCTTGGTACATACGGTCTAAATACGTACAGGCCCACGGTGTCGCCAAGGCCCAGACGAAAGGACTCGACTAACCTGCGGACTCTCGATTGCTTGAGAGACAAGAAGAAGCTAAAGATAGAAAGTTTGAAGGGAAAAACCCTTACTTGTAACCGACTCGACCTGCTACCCGAGACCTAGCCTATCTATATAAAGGCTAGGAGGGGGCGGCGAGGAGGACACAGACACAACCTTAGTTTTCACAACTCTCACCAGATTGCATCTACGCACCATTGTATCTTTCGACTCTCTCGATAATTCCACGAGCAGACAAGCAGGAGTAGGGACCTCTACGAGGCCTGAACCTGGGTAAATCCTTTGTCCCCTGTGTGCTTGTTTGCTAGCCGATAGATGTCTCCAGCACTCCCTCCTTCTCCAAAACCCAAGTTCATAACAATGGGCATTGATGAGTTAAACCCTCATCACCTAGATTACTTAATCTTATCACTAAAGAACAATTTGGGCAAAGTGATAGTGAATATGCCTCTATGCATCTACATGACTTTTGTGAAATTTGTGACATGCATAAATTCAAGAATATGGAAAATGATATAGTTAAACTTAAACTATTCCCATTCTCACTTAGAAGCAAAGCTAAAGAATGGCTACTATCATTACCAACTAGTAGCATAAAATCTTGGGAAAATCTTAAAGAAGCCTTTATTAAGAAATATTATCCTCCTATTAAAATCCTACAAAACAGAAATATCATTCTCTCCTTTAAGAAAAATGATAATGAACATGTAGCCACAACTTGGGAAATAATAAATATCATGATTAGAATTTTTCCATCCCATCGAGTGAATGAATGGACCATTTTACCTTTTTTACAATGGTTTGAACTACATGTCTAGGAGCATGTTAGATTCTGTTGTTGGAGGTGCATTTATGAGTAAAACCTTTCCTGTAGCAAAATCTATCTTAGAAAACATGCTGTAGAATTATAGTCAATGACACACTGAAAGAGCACTCAATCCATCTTATAGGAAAGTCAACTCCATTGAGGAAGTAGATTTCTTGGCTGCTAAAGTTCGTACTATACTTGCTTACATTACTATACAAAATACTAATGATGTTCCTTTACAAGATCTTGTTTGAAACAATACTAAAAATATAGATGTCAACTACATAAGAAAGTTTGGTAACAATGGATATGGGAATAACTTTAACTCTTATGGAAGGCCACCTTATTTCCCAAGAAATACACTAATAGTAAAAATATTTCTAATGATCTATAAAACACCTTTAGATCTTTTATATCCACTCAAAAGGAACAAAATAAAGAATTTATAGCCAAATTTGAAAAGTGCGTGCCTTAAATGATAACGTAGATCATGTAACTAAAGAAATAATATCCTTCAAAAACCTTGTTCAAACTCAAAAACAACATGAAAAAACTATAAAATGCGTGAAAGACATAATAGACAAATATTGCAAAACTTTAAACATGATGGAAGAGGAAAAGGGATCCATTATGGTGGTAAAAGAAAATAAAGATAAATAAGTAGAGGAAGTTAAAATGCTTAGTGAAGCAGATGAAGCTCTACTATATCTTGATAGATATAGCTTGCATGATTTTATCAATATCTTATAGAAACTTTCTAATGATCCTTCCATTAATGTTCACAAGTAGGATTTGGATCATACATAGCAAACTATGTCATCAAAGAAAAGAATAGCAAGATACAATAATGAAGCTATGATACCACCAAATCTTGAGGATGCTTGGCTCCCCAGTATATTAATCAGCATTGGAAAATAAACTCACCATGTTGCATTAGATCTAGGATCTACTCTGTCAGTTTTGTCAAAAGAATTGTATGATTTGCTTGAACTCAAAAGTATGGAAAACTGCACTATAGATCTTTTACTTTATGATGATTGTACCAAGTATGCTTTGGGTAGAGTTAATAATTTTATGGTTGAAATATATATGACCATTTTTCCTGTTGATTTTGTTGTTATGGACATGGGGATTAAAAAACCTCTAGTCCTATAATCTTGAGAAGACCTTTTTGAGAACCATGATGGCTGTGAAAATAGACATCTTTATTTGCATTTGAATCTTTTTTAAAAGGAAAGCGATGGGGAAAACCCCCACAACAAGTTATATTTTTGAAATAATAAGAACCCATTTTTGCATCCATGGGGAGTTGAACTTGTGTGGTTGGGTTGTACATCCACTCCCATAACCAAGTGAACCTACATCACTTCTTTTTAAATCTTATATTAAGTCAAGCAATTGATAAAATATCTCTCTAGTCTTGCCATTAATGACTAATTATTGCAAAGATGTGCAAATCCTTGTTTTAATTTGTAATGTGCTCGAAATCACTCTTTTATGGAAAAATCTAGAGAAATCAAGTGATAATCACACGTTGCCTACAGAACCAAGTCAACTAGGGACAAAATCTAGCGTCCAGAAATGTTAACAAGCATTGATACAAGCGGAGCTTTCCTGTACTGTCTGTCTGTACCACATGGCGGTGGCTTCGCTAGGTCAAACGGAGAAACTTTCATGAAGGGTCCTATATATGTCAAGACTCGCAGCCACCACACAAAGAGCAGCCATTCGCATATTGCATATGTAAACACACCGCAGAAGATCCACCACTTCACGACAACCATAGTTCATCATATCTATCTCCATATCTGTCAATAGCCATAGCTTGTATTCAAGATCTCCTCGTGGTTGGCTACTTTGTAAGCATATGTGGTATTGATCTAAGTAATTCTACACTATTATCTATGCTTGATCTTATTATGTGTGAGTTATCCTCGTGGGCTGCGGTCTAGGGAATAGCCTTGCAGCGATTAGGTGCATCTAATTACATGGGAATATTGTGGTGATTGCACAATAGATTTGCATTGGTATCATTGCCTCCTACCTCAATCCAAGGAGTTGTCAGGTAGCCAAGACCCCGAGGATTGATCAAGATTTGAGGTCATATGTGTGGTAAAAGGTGCCTACGTGTGAAATCTAGTGATAGCAAGGGGAGTACAATAGTCGTTTAGTGATCCACTTAGGAACAATTGAAACATCACTGATGATCTTAATGCTTTGGTCTGTATTTTACTTAATAATTGTCCATAGCCCGGTGCTTTGTGGTATAACTGTTGGACCAAGAGGATTTATGTTGTGCCTCTGGCTCGCAGGGGCTTTAATATTTACATATGTGCTAACCACAAATCCTATCTATATTAGATCATTTACACATGAATGTGCTTATTATTATATTTATCCCATAGGTATGCATAGCTGCAGGGGAAACCTCAACCGTATCCTATCTCCATCCATTGATACAACCCCGATAACAAAAGCAAACTAGAAAGGTCCAGTAAACAAAGATTTAAGCAAACTAGCAAGTATTGTAAACACTCCTTAACTTACACCAACTGTTTTCCAAGGTTCTACTAAACCTAGTTCTTCTGGTGAAAACGCTACTATACCGCATCCGTAATCCAGATCAAAGGTATCAACCCTTTTTCTAGCGTTGTTGTTGGGAAAGCAATTCCCTATCCTAGTAAGGTTACTAGAGACCTTGTTATTTAGTTTTAGTTTATTTATTATTATTAGTTTACTTTCTGTTATCAATTGAAAACCCAAAAATATAGTTACTTGTTTTGTTGTTTTTCTTATTCTAAAGAAACACAAAAAAATAGTATTTGACACAAAAGAAGCTTGGTGAATATGCTACCTCTAATGATGATTTTATGCATGCACAAATCACTCAGCCCGCTATCACATTAAAGAATTATGAAATAAAGCCTAACTTTTCAAATTTGGTTCAACAGAACCAATTTGTAGGCCCACCTTCTGAGGATTCAAATTTGCATTTAAACACATTTACTGAGATATGCGATATGATGCGCATAAAATATGTTGACCCCAATGCGGTCAAGCTACGTTTAGGTCCTTTCTCACTTAGAGGAAAGGAAAAAGATTAGTTGGTACCTTTGCCTAAAGGCACTATTATTTCTTGGGTTAAATGGACTAATATTTTCATGACTAATTTTTTTCCTCCAGCTAACACTATGCAACTTCGATCTAACATTACTAGCTTTAGGCAGGAAGATCTTGAGCCTCTAGCGCTTGTATGGGAGAGGATGAACAAATCTGTAAAGAGTTATCCCAGTCATGTGATGGAAGAATGGTTAATCCTCCATTTATTTTATAATGGTATCAATCTAATGTCCAAGTCTAATATTGTTACTGTTGCAGGAGGCACTTTCATGGGCAAGCAAGTAAATGTTTCCAACTAGCTTCTTGATGATATGCAAAGAAACCATTCCCAATGGCATGTAGAAAGATCCTCCTCAAGAAAGGTGAATTCAATCACCAAGGAGAATAATAAAAGAGCTTATGACAAAGGTAGATGAGATATTAACTATTATAAAGGGTAAGGAAGATACCACGGTAAATGCCATCACCAACACCACTATTGAGGAAATAGATTTATAGCCCGTAATCCTTATAATCATGCATGGAAGAGTCAAAGTTTTGGCTCAAACTTTCAAAAACAATATTCTAATCCTTTAGGTACTCCAAACAACAACTTTAATGATAGTAATGGATAAAATCAAGGTAGTATCTAGCTGAAGATTCTTTTAAATCATTTATGCAAGCTCAAACAAAATAAAACAATATTTTTTATCAAAATAACAGAGAACATGATGCAATTATTGGAAAACTTTCTAATCAAGATGTTGCTATCAGAAATGATGTGCAGGCTCTACAAGAGAGAACAAAGACCATGGAGGCACAATTGGGAAAATAGTTGAGAGTCAAATTCTCATACTTGCAAGACTTTCAGGAAAGCCCGAGCCAAATCCGGTTGAAGACCTCAAGATGATGAGGGTTGAGAATGAATATGAACCACCTAAAGAGATAGACTATATTAATGCACCATCTCTAGACTATATTGTTGAATATCTCGTCAAGATGAGTGCACTACATAATACCGATATCAAAGGAGGTAATGAGACCATATACCAACAATTTATAAATGAAGTGGCCATAAAGGTATGTGAGTTAGAGATGGAATATAAAAAGCTAGCTAATAAACTTCCAGCTAAGCTTGATGATATATTTGAGCCCACTATTAAGATACATATTAGAGTTAATGAGATAGCTACACTTTGTGATCTGGGTGCTAGTGTTTCAATAATTTCTAAAAGTTCATTTGATAATCTAAACCTTGGGCAATTTGAAATTACTAAATTGAATCTCCATCTAGCTGACTCTACTTATAAGCAAGATGTGGGAATCAAAGAGAACATAGTTATTAACATCAAAGGATGTCATGTACTTATTGATCTTGTTATAGTAGATATTCCTGAAGATCCCATAATGCCTATCATTCTAGGCAGGACATTTTTAAGAACTACTAAAGCCTTGATTAACTTACATGAACGGAATGTGAGAGTAGGATTACCCTCTAGAGAACCATTCGTAGTTCACTTCCCTAGAAATAAGAAGGCTAAGACTAATGATGATGGGATCATAACCTTGAAAGCTAATTACTTTGGAGTGGGAGTTCCACTTCCAAACCCATAACCAAAATTATCACTATCTAGGTTAAGCTAATTGACCTTAAATTGAAGCGCTTCATGGGAGGCAACCCATGTAAAATAAAATTGAGTTTTTTGTTAGTGTTTTCTTTAGTTTTGTTTTTGTTTTTGTTTTTGTGTGCTAATAAAGAGTGTTGAAAGATCCTATGCAGGGAGGAGACAAACATGTAAATCTCAATCCCAATTATTTACGAACACTTGGATAATGGAAGTACTGATGTGATTATATATATGTACTATCATTTTCGAGTTTTGTTGATGTGTAAAGATGTGTGAAGAAATTCTATGTTAAAAATACATTTTTGCTCACAAAAGTTTTGACGACCATTAGTACGGGCAGAGCTTCCCATACCACCTTGTTGATGAGAAGATGGAAAATTTTGATTTTTGTCAATGGAGATAGAAGTATTAATGAACACTGGTACGGTCGGGTCCGCCCATACCGAGTCCATGAAGCAAACATCAAATTTTTACAAAACTTACTGCAAGCTTAGCAACCATCAGTACGGGCGTCCGGTTGTACCGCGTGCCTATACCGAGTTTGCCACTTGGGATCTAAACCATCCTAAGGTAAAGACCCTTGGCATGGGCGGGCCGCGACCATACCGCCTGCATGTACCACGTGGACTACCACCCTATATCGGGCAGGGAAGAGGTAAACCTAAAACAAATCCTCAATCTCTCTTTCTTCTTCCTCCAAACCTCAAACCACCTTAATCGGATCTCCACCTCTACTCCCAAGGTACACCAACGATCTAGTGTACTATGTTGCACCTCTGATCCCTCACTTGTTTACATCAAAACCATGCTATATCTCTTGTTACTATCCATCTAGACCTAGGTCTTGCCATGAATCTTTTTTCTTAATTAGCATGATTAGTTTTGACTTTTAGAGGAGATTATTTTGTAGATTGTGTAGAGAATCATCCATTGGATATTTCTATTGGATCAAAAGTTTAATTAGTTCAAGTTTTTATTTTTAGATGAATACAAGGAGTCATTCGCGTGCGGTGGAAACACAAGTCACAACACCCGTTCAAGATGCTACCCTTGCATCACTTGGCATCGAGTTCACCAAGGACTCCCACCACAACCATTTCAACCATATCAAGGATCGAGAGATAAAGTCCACCAAATGGGTGTGTCCATATACTTTGGACCAAGTAGGCATTAGCCTTGATTTTAAGTCACTTTGCAACAATGTTGGTTTTCTTGATTTTATCTTTCTAGACGCTGTCACCTATCATCGGCTTACTCTCGAGTTCCTTAGCACCTTGAAGCATATGGTGGATCTGAGTTTTTACTCCGAGGAAGATAGAGTGGGAGGAGACTTGATCTCTTTTCGTCTAATGAATCATGAGTATACTTTGTCCCTTGACCAATGGAGTCATTTCTTTGGGTTCATCAACAACAACACCGACATCCGTGCTCATACTTTTATGGTTGATCCTACCCTGTTTACTTATGTCAATAGGATGATAATATTTAACCATGTTCCTAAGGGTAATCAAGTTGAATGTCATATAGTACGCTATCTATATTATGTTATTTCTAATACCATGCAGGCTCGTGGTGAATTTATAAGATTCAATGAGCTACCATACATGAATACAACACGACAACAAACTTGAGCGCTCTTCTAGTTTTCTATTTGGAGTATTAGTCTCAGCATACCCATGGACCCATTTGCTATGGAGGAGTGATCATCATCCTCGCTTGAGCCCTCGATATCAACATATATAACTTGCAACCATTGGTAGGTGTTCGTCCTCTCGGTTTCGCCACTCTTAATGCTTGTGTTATGGTTAACAAGCAACAAGGTAGATATTTTGTTAATATACCTAGAGCCAATCATTGGATCCAAGCTCCTATACATCGCGGTCTCTTCTCCATCGTGGAGGGATGTTTGCATTATGACGTGCGGGTTGACGCAAATCTACCACACTAGGAGGTACCCAAAGTATAAGATGATCAAGAAGAACAAAAAGAAGGACCCCAGCAGGAGGAGCAGTAGACACAAAACCCCTACAACATGTATGAGGACACGTACACACTCGAAGGCAACATTTAGAACATGTGCAACCTCACCATCAACCTTTGAGACAACATCGCGTAACCTTCGTCCCAGTTTAACCGATGGAGTGACAATGGAACATGGACGGTGTCAACACCCGGATTTTTAATCCCAGATGCCTATTATGCCATACCTCGCAATCCTAGGATTACCATTTTTGCAAGACATAATAGAATTGGTACCACAGTATATCATCCATTACAAACCATAATAAAGGTCTTACAAAAAAAGGATCTCATGATCCAGTCTTAATACAATCAAAGCAGCGGAAAATAAACGTAGTAGGGCTCCATCTTCAGGGTCACAGGCAATGGTGACGATGGGAGATGATCCTAGTTGTCATAGACCTCCTGCTGTCCAGCTTCCTGGTAGTCCTCCTCATAGTCTGGCCACGGGAATAGCCAGGGACAAAGCCATGAGTACTCTTTAAGTACTCGCAAACTATCACTAACAAGTAAGGTAGTTCTAGTAGGAATCTTAAGCTCTAGGTTTATTTGCAGAAAGCCAGGTTTATTTCATACTGAGTTTAGAAGTAAACAAAACTAATTTAATGTTCTACATCACCTAAATGGGAACCGAGTTTTCATGTCCGCAATCCTGTTGTGGTCAAGTCAAAGTCATAGTTCAATTCACAAGTCATTTTTGGGAAAACATATGACAATGGAACAGTATGGCCACTCCAACTGTCCATGACCGCAGACGCGGGTATTCGAATAGTTTGACACTCTGCAGAGGTGGTACACTTTCACCACAAAATTCGATACATCCGTCAGAGATAACCCTGAATCATCATACTTAGTATGTAGATAATCAATCATAACCTTTCTATTACACACCCTAGTATAGGCACCTCCCCTATGAGCTTGGCCTCCCAGCCATGGCCATCTGCCATCCTGGGCACTACATAGGTGGACATTCACACGAGGTAGCCTCAGCTCAACCTCTTCCGCAAGGGAACCCACACTAAGGTAAAAGTAACAGAATAAAGTTTGCAAGTAAAACTTGGGATTGGTATAATCAAGGTTGCATAAACAAAGTATGCCTAATGCATCTTGCATAGGTTATCTTGCAAGGATGGCTTGCATAGTTAAATTGTAGTGTTAGGCTTGCCTTGATTAGTGCAGTGGTTGAAGTTCTCTTCTTCTTCTTCGTAGTACTCCTCCTCCTCGTATCCCGGGTCGGTACTAGCGTCTATAAATGAATACGAGGTACACAATCACCAAACAATACTTAACTACTTCTATTTAGGACACTAAGGCTCACACTTGATGATCTAACATCATCACAATCATTACATGAAATAAAGACTTGGTCTTATCTTTCTTATTTTAGAAAAGTAATTTCTACTCATTGAAAATACTTAAGATTTAATATTCTCCAATTAAAATATGGGATCATATTGACACATGTCATCACCACATATTCTGATACTTGGGAATGTGATTTAAAGTGGTGGTCACATTTTATAAAGTTTAAGATATTATTTAATAAAATTAAAGTGACTAGAAATGCCTATATGGCATTCTTTTAGTACTAGTCCAAGATCACTGCGTGTAAACCTAAATATTTTTACATATTCAGATAGATCTTGTCAAATGTGATTTTTGAGAGGGGGAATCAACCTAAAAGCATTTATGGTTGATTTTTGAAAAATGTTTGAAGTGGCAAAAGCCTCTGTCTTGTTATTTTTTGTATAGGTGATCTATAATTTCAAATGGTTTGCATCAAACGGGCTTGGATAGATATTTTGAATACCTTTCTAACAAAATTGGAATCATGGAATTCAATTCAGTGAATCTCTTTGAATTGATTTTTGAATCCACTCATAGAATCTAGTTTTAACTAAAATGGAAAAAGCTTATTTGAATCGACGGGCTCTGTGCGGGAAACTAACTAGGCCAACCCATCTGCATTGTGCTGGCGCAGCAGGCTTCTGACAGGACGGTCCCACTTGTCAGTGGCTCATTTAACCCGAAATGGTATCGTTCAATCTCAGCGCTACGATTAGACTAGGATCTAACGACTAAGGTTCATCTTCTACGTCAAACGGCTCAGCGAGATTCTAACCCTAACACGGCGGTGGGGGTCGTGTGAGGCTCACCAGGGCTCCATCTAGGGTTGGCGATGGAGGCGAATTAGGTTGTCATTGACAGCGGTTCGACACGCGGTCACGGCAGCTTCTGGGGTGGCTCCAATCAACTACTTCATTCCTCCTCTACAGCGGTGGACTCCGGTTAAATTCCGGTGGGCTGGTTCTTGCCTTGCTCCGGGAAGAGGTGTGGGAGGTTCTGTGAGGAGTGGGGAGTGGAATGGTGTGTCGAATTGAGGCTGGGGTGGCCTCTATTTATACACCGGCGATGGCGACAGAGCAGCATGGTCTGGCTCCTCCGGCGATAGCGGTACAGGGGGCTATCGGCATGGCTGAGGGTGGGGGTCAACGCGGTGCTTCGGGGTGGTGGTCATACGCTTGATGGCGCGGCAAGGGACGGTCGAGAATGGTCGGGCATGGTCGATGCTCTGCGCGGGAGCGGTGGCGTTCGAGACGGCGTACAGGGGCTATGGTCCCCGTGGCGGCGAACGGGCATGTCTGGGGGGTAGCTGGTGTCGCGTTGAGTGATGGCACGCTTGGAGAGGGAAAGGCGCGGCGTGTGTGTGCGTGTCGGCTGTGGCGCTCTGGCGCGCTCTTGGCATGGCAAGCAGAGAAATGGGCGCGGCATTCTCGGGTGGTCCACGACGCGTCTTCAATCGAGGGGTGGACAGAGGGTGGCGATGGACGGTCGCCTGTCTCTTGGACATCATGGAAGAGGGTGGTGTTGGTTGTGGCGAGTGGTTCTTGGTTGGCCGACACGGCAAGCTTCGGGCGGTGCTGCACTGGCGCAAACGGCAAAGGGGGAATGTGTCCACTGCACTGCTAGGTGTTGGGGGAGACCAGGGGAGTGAAATGAGGGGTTAGTGGGGTGTGATCACTGCTCAGAACAGTAGAAGTTAAGCAAATGTTTTCTGTGTCTGCCAGGTGCTCGACCAAATTGCCGCATGTATTCAAGTTTTGAATTTTTGAATGAAATTTGGTTAGTGTTCTGAGTACTTGCTTGGTAGTCTCTGGTTGCTAGGGTTTGCCAAGGTGAATTGATTTGAGTGGTTTTTGCAAAATGGTGATCTTAGTACATACACTTGATTCAATTTTGAATTGTCCTTTAAATAGATTTGAAAATAGTTTTTGTTAGTTTGTAAAGTGGGCTTGGGTTCATCTTTAGTAGGTCTCACAAGGGGTGAAAAGAAATGGTAAAGTTTCTATTAGAAATCTTTGACTAGAAACACTCAAAGTGGTCTAGTGGTTAATTATGGTCAAAATGACCATTTTCTTATATGATTCATATTTGCATTTCTTTTCTTTTGATTTTGTTTGTAAATGGCCTAGATGATGTAGTATTCATCTTTAAACCATTCCTTATCATTTGTAGCAATCAAACATGGCAATTGCACTCATTCATACACTAATGCAAATCACACATACACTCATATTAAATTTAATAATAAAAGTTTTTGTTAACCCTAAACTTGGGTGATTAGAACTTGATAATCTTGATTAATATTTTTGGGGTGTTACAAACCTTCCCTCCTTAAACAAAATCTGGTCCTGAGATTTAGGAAAAACTAGGAACTAATGAGATTTGGAAACTCGGTCCTAATATAATCTTCTCGCTCCCAAGTAGCTTCTTCTTTAGTATGGTTGCTCCACTGGATCTTGAGAAACTTGATACTCTGGGTCCTAGTGGTTCTGAAGGCTTCCTCCAAAATATGAATGGGTACTTCATGATAGGTTATATCCTTGTTGATATCTATGGCTCGATGATCGATGTTCTTGAACACTTCGGTCTTCTCCGGAACTTCTAGGCATTTGCGACATAATGAGATATGGAACACATCATGTATGGATGACATCTCCTCTAGCAGTTCCAGTTGATATGATACTTCTCCTCGGTGATTCAAAATCTTGAAGGGTCCAATATATCTAGGGGATAACTTTCCTTTCGGACAAAAATGCTACATTCCTTTCAAGGGTGATACTTTGAGATAAACAAAATCTCCGACATTGAAGGTTAGGTCCTGACATCTCTTGTCAGCATAACTCTTCTGTTTGGATTGAGCGGTCTTGAGGTGCTCATAGACTTTGTGAACCTTCTATTCAGCTTCTCGTAGGATGTCGGGTCCGAAAATCTGACTATCTCCTACTTGCGACCAATTTAAGGGGGTACGGCACTTCCTTCCATACAGAAATTCAAAGGGGGCCATTTGGAAACTGGCTTGATAACTATTATTATATGAGAATTCTGCGAAAGGCAGACAATCTTCCCATTTTGATCCATATTCTAGAACACAAGCTCTCAACATATCTTCTAAGATTTGGTTTACTCTTTCAGTTTGTCCATCGGTCTACGGGTGATAAGTTGTGCTGAAGTTCAGCTTGGTTCCTAATCCTTCTTGGACTTTCTGCCAAAATCTTGAGGTAAACTGGGTTCCTCGATCCGACACTATGGTCTTAGGGGTTCCATGCAAACTGACGATTCTAGCAATATACAACTTTGCTAGCTTTGAACTCTGGTAGGTGGTCTTGACAGGTATAAAATGGGCTACTTTGGGCAGTCTATCAACTATGACCCAAATAGAGTCATTTCTCCTACTAGAGGTAGGCAAACCGGTGATGAAATCCATTTCGACAGAATCCCATTTCCATTCCAGAATCTGCAATGGTTACAAAAGTCCTACGGGTCGCTGATGTTCCGCTTTGACTCTCTGACAGATATCACACTTGGCTATGTAGCTTCCGATTTCTATCTTCATCTTGTGCCACCAAAATTGCTCCTTCAAATCCTGGTACATCTTCGTTCCTCCGGGATGGATAGAATAAAGAGTATCATGAGCTTCCTACATGATGACTTGTTTCAACTCGGAATCTGCTAGCACACAGATACGTCCTTTGTACGACAAAACTCCTTCTTCATCCTCGGTGAATCCGGGTACCTTCCCTGTACCAATACGATGCTTGATTCCGTCGATACTTACATTTCCTTTCTGGGCTTCCTTGATCTGACTGATCAAAGTGGGTTGAAGTTCTATGCTAGCTAAAAATCCTTTGCTAACTAGGTCCATTCTAAACTGCTCCAACTCTTCATGCAAACTTGGCTGGGCTTCTTTAATCATGGTGTTTAATCTACACGGAAATCTGCTAAGAGCATCCGCTACCACATTGGCTTTGCCGGGTTGATAGTGAATGTCAAGGTCATAGTCCTTGATTAACTCTATCCATCTCCTTTGCCTCATATTCAGCTCCTTCTAGGTGAAGATACTTCAGACTCTTGTGATCCTAATAAATCTCACAACGGTTACCCATAAGGTAATGACGCCAGGTCTTCAAGGCTAAAACTATGGCTGCTAGTTCAAGGTCATGGGTGGGGTAGTTTTGCTCATGTTGCTTCAATTGTCGGGACAGATATGATATGACTTTTCCTTCTTGCATCAACACACATCTGAGACCAACCTTGGATGCATCACAATACACATCAAAAGGCTTCTTGATATCCGGCATAATCAAGATTGGGGCTGAAATCAATCTCTTCTTGAGCTCTTGAAAACTTGCTTCACATTTGTCCATCCATTCAAACTTCTGATCCTTCTTCAACAATTGGGTCATCGGTCTTGCGATCCTCGAAAATCCTTCAACGAACTTGCGGTAGTATCCCGCTAATCCAAGAAATGCGCGGACTTGGGTTTGAGTGGTTGGGGTTTTCCATTTTTCAACATCTTTGATCTTGGCGGGATCGACAACGACTCCTCCTGCCGACACAATATGTCCTAGGAATCCTACTTCCTTCAACCAGAACTCACATTTGCTAAACTTGGCATATAACTGATGCTCTCTAAGGGTTTTAAGGATGGTCCTCAAGTGTAGCTCATGGTATTCTTCTGACTTGGAATAGATCAGAATATCATCGATAAAATCAACGACAAACTTATCCAGCAAGTTCGTAAAAATCTTATTCATGAGATTCATGAAATAAGCGGGGGCATTGGTTAATCCAAAAGACATGACATTGTACTCATACAATCCATATCTGCTGGTAAAGGCGGTCTTTAGGATATCCGTTGCACGAATCTTGAGTTGATGATAACCAGTTCTAAGATCAATCTTAGAAAACACTCTGGCACCAGTCAACTAGTCAAACAGATCTTCTATCTTTGGCAGTGGGTACTTGTTCTTGATGGTGACATCATTTAGTTTCCGGTAATCTGCGCACAAATGGTTACCTCCATCTTTCTTATCCACAAACAAAACAGGCGATCTCCATGGCGATGCGCTTAGTTGAATCAAACCTTTATCCAGCATAGCATCAAGTTGCTTCTTCAACTCCACTAATTCAAATGGGTTCATACTATAAGGTCTCTGAGCTATGGGTCCAGTTCCAGGAATTAGTTCAATGATGAACTCGATATCCCGATCTAGGGGCATACCGGGCAATTCATCTGGGAACACGTCGGGGTATTCACAGACTACTCGGACTTGGTCTAGAGTTGGTTGGGCTGGACTCTTGTTGCATTTGAATTGACGGGGCAGTGTCTCAGATACATGCTCTACTGATACTCCAGTGCTACTGGTCATGGTTATGGATTTCTTGGCACGGTCGATTAATCCTTTATGTTTTGACATCCAATCCATTCCTAGTACTACTTCCAAACCTTTGGTTCCAAGTACTATCAGATTATCATAAAAATCTATTCCATGGATTCTGATAGGTACAACCTTCCAAATTTTTCTAGCTTTGGTGGTTGAACCAGGTATTTGAACTATCATAACATGCTTCAGTTTTGTCTGTTGAATCTTACTAGTGCTGCAAATTCTTCTGTAACAAACGAGTGTGATGCTCCAGAATCAAACAACACTCTTGCAAGTACTGAGTTAACAGAAAACATACCCAACACGACATCTGGCGCTTCCCGAGCTTCTTTAGCATTCATGTGGAACAAACGGCCGTTGCGGTTGAGTGAGTTCCCTAGGGAAAATCTCCTTCCAGGCTGAACACGGCGTTGCTGCTGAGCGGGTGCATTCACAATTGTGGCTGCTGCAAGCTTCTTGGGGCATGCTGACTCGTAGTTGATGTAGAGCTCATTGGGAACCCCAAGAGGAAGGTATGATGAGTGAAACAGTAAGTTTTCCCTCAGTTATGAAACCAAGGTTTAATCGAACCAGTAGGAGCAAGGAAACACCCCAAAGGTGTTACTAGTTGATCTTTGGCAGGGCGCACTACCGGTTCTAGTAGCAACGTGGAGACCTGCACAACACAACCACATAAGTTTGTCCCCAACTTGCGATGAGGTTGTCAATCTCACCGTGTTTTGCGGAAAATAGAGGATTAAACGTATCGAATGGAAAGAAGTAAAAGTTTGCAGAAAGTAAACACAAAGTAGTAAAAGATTGTAGATTGTATGTAAAGAAAAAGGACCGGGATCCATAGTTCACTAGAGGTGGCTCTCCTTAGATAGACAACATGCTGGGTGAACAAATTACAGCGGGGCAATTGACAAACACCGAGAAAGCAATACATGCATATACTAATCATCTTGACTCCTCTGAGACTTGATTGGGCATTACAACATAATACATAGACCGCCATCCAACTACATCTATGACTAATAATCCACCTTCAGGTTATCATCCGAACCCCCTCCAGTATTAAGTTGCAAGCAACAGATTATTGCTTAACGAAATGCGTGTAAAGTAAACAATACGATTGTTCTATGAACAAAGGATTGTTGTTTTCTCCCTAGTAGCAACATCACATCTAGTACCTTCGAGATTTCTGTCACTTCCCCAGATTACCAGAGGCATGAACCCACTATCGAGCATAAATACTAACTCTTGGAGTTGTTAGCATCTACTTGGCCAAGATAGCTACTAACAACGGAAAGCATGCAAGATCTCAAATAACAAAGACATGATAGAATCAATAATCAATCTGAAATATCATCTCAATATCCATCGGATCCCCGCAAACACAACATGTATGAATTACAAATAGATGATCTTGATCATGAACGGAGCTCACAAGATCTAAACATGAAAGCACAAAGGAGGAGAAACCAGCCATCTAGCTACTACGTGGATCCGTAGTCCAAGGATGAACTACTCACGCATCACACCGGAGGCTTGCATGGTGATGAAGAAGGCCTCCAGGGTGAATTCCCCTCTCCGGCAGGGTGCCGGGAAGAGCTTCAGATCCCTCCCGTTCTAGGGATGGAGATGATGGCGGCTATAGACTCTTTCGTGGATTTTTGATCGGGTACTTAGGGTTTTCGCCCCGAGGGAAACTTATAGGCGGAAGGAGAGGCCGAGGTGGTGCCGGGAGCCACCACACCACCCCCTGGCGCAGGCCAGGCCTGGCCGCACGGCCAGGTGGTGTGGCCGGCCCCTGGCCCTTCTCCGTCTCGTATTCTGGCACTTGATCACTTCCGGAAAAATAGGCACTTTGGCTTTTGTCCCGTCCAATTCCGAGAATATTCATTTTCTAACTTTCCTGGAACCAAAAACAGCAGAAAACAGGCAGCTGGCACTGTGGCTCTTGTTAATAGGTTAGTCCAAGAAATCATAAGAAAAGTACTCCAAAGTTGGAACAAAACACAAGAAAGTGGATAAAACCAAGCATGGAACATCAAAAATTATTGATACATTTGCAATGTATCAACATCGCCAAGCTTAACTCCTGCTCATCCTCGAGTAGGTAAGTGATAAAAAGAAATAATTTTTGAGGTGACATGCACCATCAAAGACTTGATCAAAGTATTTGCAAAACTCAAAGCTGGGATCATAGTATTTCAATCATAACATGAAAGACAAAGTTCTAGCAATAGGCAAAGAAACTATGGTGCAACATAAAAAGGTACAAACAAAAGATTCATGAATAACATGTCTTGCAAGACGTTTGTTTGTTTCACATAAAGAAAACATAGCATAATAGTATTCAGCTTGTCCCTCAATAGAGTAGCAAATATAAATGCATAGGACACCTTGAAAGTTCATAAGAGTGACTAGATACAGTAGTTTAAAACAAGCAATATCAAGTTATGCATCAATCAACTAGTCTTGGGACAATGCACATAGAGCTAAGAATGGCCACTATGCTCTCAAAGTAGGTGCATAAAGATAGAAGGTGGAGACTCAATATAATGGTGGAAGAAAAGCCTTTTGTAAAAGGAAATAGGGATTCAAGTCTCATAAAGAGCTTCCAAAAATTATGGTACTAGTAGTTTTCAGCTCTCATTGCCCCTATCATAAGAATCTTTAAAGTAATTAAGGTTAAAGTGACACAACTAAGAGGATATGCTTGACAAGTTATAAACCGAAATCTCATGCCCCTTACTTACGAAGACCGATCCTCATACTGCTCAACTTTAGTCACGAGTAAGCTCTTGTCATTGTAAGTATATGTGTATCATTAAGAACTGCCAACGGGGTACCCCTTGCACATGATACGGGAGCTTTCCCATAATCAAAATGACAAGGCAAGTAGACAATGAGCATCTCAACGATCTTTTTATTTGCTATTTGCTTAGGTTTTTATTGAGGATGCTTCATAGAGTGCTCATTATGGTGATGCTGCAAGTTTCCACCATAATTAGGCATGGCTTAGGCTAGCGGCCCAGGCGTTTCTCTAACACACATACAAACTCCATGATCTTACAAGTTCCACATTTATTTCACACCGCCGGGATCCATAAGCAAAAGAACATGATATCAACAGAGTACAAAGTACAAGTGCAATGTTGAAAGTGTTCCCCATGAAACATGGTTCTGCTAATTTCAACTTATAAAGCGCAAGCATATACACAACAAAGAAGGACCCAATGGTTCAAGTTTATTAGAGGTAATAAAGTAAAGTGTGCCATCAAGTTCGTGAGAGCTTTAATCACTAGTTTTCTCATAACAAGTGAAAGGTAAACAAAAGCATGAATATACTTGGAATAGCATAAGCTAGTAGGTAGGTATGGTGGACTCATTGGAATAACTTGGTTTAGGGAGTTGGATGCATGAGTGGAACTCATACTTTGTTGTGGAGGCTAGCAAAAGACTGGGAGCGACAAACTAAGAGAGCAATAATGGCCATAATCATGCAGAGCGACAAAACATCATTGATCAAAGCATAAAGTGATACTACAAGTTTAAAACTAAAGGATCATAAAGGATATGGTGACTTGAGATAGTCATAACATGGTGTGAGCATGTGCCAAGTCAACCCAAATAAAGCATCAAAGGAGAATACCACTATACTATGCTTTAATATGCTAAAACAACGCATGATTCATCCAAGGCACATTAAGAAATCTCAATTGTTTATAACAAGTCATGCTACAGAAAAGAATACTAAGCATAAAGCCAAAACAATATCAAGCATGGCATGATAAAGCATATGCCACAGTCAAAAACGAGCTCTTTTTACCACATAAGCATGAACTTTCCTACTCTTTTCCAAACCAAACCAAACTATTTGCAAACCAAAGTATGAAAGAGGGGGTCCAACCAATTTATTCAGAACACTAAGCAAACCAAGCAAACTAAAAACCAAAACAAAAACGAAAAATAAGACGCTCCGAGAAAAACACAACTATGCATGAAACAATAAAAATGAAGCGTTTGGAAGAAAACCTGGGATTTTTATTGATGAAGAAGGGGATGCCTTGGGCATCCCCAAGCTTTGATGCTTGTACTTCTTGGATATTTCTTGGGGTGACACGCGTGGCATCCCCAAGCTTGAGCTTTAGTCCATCCTTCATCTCATTACTCATTCCTTCCATACACCTGAAATTTTTCCTTCATACAAAACTTCACACAATCTCATTAGCAACATTAGTGCACTTAAGATAAATAAGTCTCAAGGTTCAGTTCTAACACCAAATAAACTTATAGTAGAACACTAGCTACTGTAGCACTTCCCTCAAAAATCTCAATTCCCAAAGGAACTCAAGAAGGAACTAACAAAAAGCAAATGCAGAAAATGGCAGAAATCTGTCAAAACAGACCAGCAGGTAAAGACGAATTTTTAGAAGACCTTCTGTTGCTAAAATCAAAAAGTGTTAAACAAACGAAAGTTATATAACAACCTGGGGAAGAAGCACAAAAAACTACAGCTCAATCCGATGTACAGAGCTCTCTCAGGAATTTTTACGGTGAAGCACAGAAATCTGTTTCGGGACAGCAACTTTCCCAATCATTACTTCTCTCTCATTAGAGGTTACTCTTGGCACAAAAAGCAAATAAAAAGGATAAGGAGAGGTTATTACAGAGGTAATAACTTCCAAGACTCAACTAAAACTCTTGGGTTATCTCCCAACAAGTACTTTTCTTTAACGCCTTTAAGTTAGGCATAAGAAGCAACGAAAGAATCAAGTGTTCTCAAATGAAGAAGCATTAAGATCAATACTAGAAATATTTTCAACAAGGCAAGGTATATCATCCAAATAAGTTCTAGAGATCATTTCTCAATGGTCTTGGGTTCACTATTCTCATCAAAAGGGTTTGCCGGAACAATAAAGATTCTTTTCTATGACATCATGTATTGCTACTAGTTTAAAGGGTATTGGTATCTTAGGTTCCTCCCCATTAGGTTCGGTTTTGTTCATCTTTTCTCGTGTACCAACAACATCTACACATGAGCCTAGCATATTGAAATGTTCAAAAACTTTTCTAGCTTCCTTGGCAACATCATAGAACTCCGTAAACAAAGTTTCTAGAATAAAATCCCTCTTTTCAGGATCCTCAATTTCTTTAAGCTTAAGAAACATTACTTGCATTAAGGGGTTGAGGTTAACAAACCTAGCTTCTAACATGTGAATTAAAAAAGCTACAACAATCTCATAATTTGGAGCAAGTTCTACAAGGGATCTATCCTCAGTATCTTCATGTTTTCTAACATGATTAAAGAATTCTTCAATGTTATCTTTCCCAATTATAGAACCACTACCAATTGAAAGGTCTTTCAAGGTGAATGTAGGGATCAACATGGTGAGCTAAGGAAGAGGTGACAACTAAAGGAGACTTAATTTTTTTGTGTTTTTAAAGAACCAAAACAAGCAAACAAAGCAAAAGGAAACTAAGCAAAACAAAAACAACAAAGTAAAGAGATTGGTTATCAGGGACTCCCCTTGTGAAGATGTCCTTGACTCCCCGGCAATGGCGCCAGAAAAAATCTGGCGCATGGTTGACGTGGGAGCTTCTTCTTGTTCTTCAGTTCCCCGGCAACGGTGCCAGAAAAAATCTTGCTGACTCGTAGTTGATGTAGAGCTCGTTGGGAACCCCAAGAGGAAGGTATGATGAGCACAACAATAAGTTTTCCCTCAGTTATGAAACCAAGGTTTAATCGAACCAGTAGGAGCAAGGAAACACCCCAAAGGTGTTAGTAGCTGAGCTTTGGCAGGGTGCACTACCGGTGCTAGTAGCAACGTGGAGACCTGTACAACACAACCACAGAACTTTGTCCCCAACTTGCGATGAGGTTGTCAATCCCATCGTGTTTTGCTGAAAACAAAGGATTAAACGTATCGAATGGAAAGAAGTAAAAGTTTGCAGAAAGTAAACACAAAGTAGTAAAATATTGTAGATTGTATGTAAAAAAAAAGGACCGGGACCCATAGTTCACTAGAGGTGGCTCTCCTTAGATAGACAACATGCTGGGTGAACAAATTACAGCGGGGCAATTGACAAACACCGAGAAAGCAATACATGCATATACTAATCATCTTGACTCCTCTGAGACTTGATTGGGCATTACAACATAATACATAGACCGCCATCCAACTGCATCTATGACTAATAATCCACCTTCAGGTTATCATCCGAACCCCCTCCAGTATTAAGTTGCAAGCAACAAATTATTGCTTTATGAACTGCGTGTAAAGTAAACAATACGATTGTTCTATGAACAAAGTATTGTTGTTTTCTCCCTAGTAGCAACAACACATCTAGCACCTTAGAGATTTCTGTCACTTCCCCAGATTACCAGAGGCATGAACCCACTATCGAGCATAAATACTAACTCTTGGAGTTGCTAGCATCTACTTGGCCAAGATAGCTACTAACAACGGAAAGCATGCAAGATCTCAAATAACAAAGACATGATAGAATCAATAATCAATCTGAAATAGCATCTCAATATCCATCGGATCCCCGCAAACACAACATGTATGAATTACAAAAAGATGATCTTGATCATGAACGGAGCTCACAAGATCTAAACATGAAAGCACAAAGGAGGAGAAACCAGCCATCTAGCTACTACATGGATCCGTAGTCCAAGGATGAACTACTCACGCATCACACCGGAGGCTTGCATGGTGATGAAGAAGGCCTCCAGGGTGAATTCCCCTCTCTGGCAGGGTGCCGGGAAGAGCTTCAGATCCCTCCCGATCTAGGGATGGAGATGACGGCGGCTACAGACTCTTTCGTGGATTTTTGATTGGGTACTTAGGGTTTTCGTCCCGAGGGCAACTTATAGGCGGAAGGAGATGCCGAGGGGGTGCCGGGAGCCACCACACCACCCCCTGGCGCGGGCCAGGCCTGGCCACGTGGCCAGGTGTGACCGGCCCCTGGCCCTTCTCCGTCTCGTATTCTAGCACTTGATCACTTCCGGAAAAATAGGCACTTTGGCTTTTGTCCCGTCCATTTCCTAGAATATTCATTTTCTGACTTTCCTGGAACCAAAAACAGCAGAAAATAGGCAGCTGACACTGTGGCTCTTGTTAATAGGTTAGTCCAATAAATCATAAGAAAGGTACTCCAAAGTTGGAACAAAACACAAGAAAGTGGATAAAACCAAGCATGGAACATCAAACATTATAGATACATTTGCAATGTATCAGGGCACTCGTTGGAGTAGTGACCCTTGACTCTGCATTCAAAGCAAGTAATCAACGAATTGTCTTTTCCTGTGATAGGCACATCATTGCTTCTAGTCCTTGGGGCAGTATTGTTGTTGTTGGACTTGGGCGGTGCATGATTGAAGTTATTAGAGTTGTCAGGGTTGTTGTTGTGGTTTCCTCCATACTTCAAGTTTCCTCCGCTACGATTGGGGTAGTTTGGACGGGACATAGGGGGTCTGTTGCTCCTTGGGGCATATCCTACAGACGGGTTGGGGCGATACTTCTGTGTATGGTGGGATCCAGGCTGGTGCATCATGCGACACTTGTGGTTGTCATTGGCTTGGTTTATCTTTCCTTCCATCTGGATAGCAGAGTCCACTAGTTCTTCTAGATCCACAAAACAGATGTTGACTAACACTGTCTACATCTCATCATGTAATCCATTCAGGAACCTTTCCTTCTTCTTTGCTTTGGTGCTAATCTCATCAGGGGCATATCTAGTTAAAGATAAGAATTTGTCACAGTATTCCACCACAGTCATTCTCCCTTGCTTCAATTCCCTGAACTCATCCCTCATCCTAGTGACCAAACCTTGGGGCACATGGGTCCGACTGAACTTGATCTTGAATGCTTCCCAAGTCATCGTTTGCCCTTCGTTCATGGTACGAGTGCTATTCCACCAGGCTCTTGCATCACCTGCAAGATAATGGGTGGCAAACAGTACTTTCTCATTGGCTTCAACTCCCACGACCTCCAAATTGTTCTCCATTGTCGTGGTGGTGGCACGGCAGATGCCATGGATAGGCTAAAGATGGGGCCAATGAGCGCTAGGGGAATCTAGGGAGGGAGAACGTGGTGATTCCATGCACAGAAGCTCTTGTTATTTCTCTATCAATGGTGTTTACAAGTGCTCTTGAGGCTCCTAGCAGGAAGGAGACGATGTCTCTTACTCCCTACTATCTAGCCCTAGAGTTGTACCTTAGACAGAGAATGATCAATAGATCGGCCGTCCTCCTCTATGGGGGCCTGATGACCCACAAGTATAGGGGGTGTATCGCAGTATTTTCGATAAGTAAGAGTGTCGAACCCAACGAGGAGCAGAAGGTACTGGCTAGTGGTATGGATCAGGAATTCTCTGCAAATACTTAGCAAACGGATTTTTAGGGGTTTTCGATAAAGCAAGTAAACAAAGTACGAGTAAATAAAAGACAGTAGGAATAAATGCAGCAAGTGGCCCAATCCTTTATGCAGCAAAGGACAAGCCGGTTGTATTTCTATAGATGACCAAACGTTCTCAAGGACACATGGGAAGACTGTAAGTACAAGAAAGTAATTAACGTAAAACCTAACCACAGCTTTAAACTCTAAGACCCTTACGCCCCTTGTGTAATGGTTTCCTAACGGGGGTTCAGGTTTCTGTCACTCCGGCAACCCCTACGATTAGTAGCCAAATACACAATGCATTCCCCTAGGCCCTTATAGGTGAAGTGCCATGTAGTCTACGTTCACATGACACCACTAGAAGAAGTACACCACAGCTTAAATAACAATCTATTGAATCTTTCTCAACGCAACTCCACTACTAACAAGAAGACTTCTCCCATGTCCTCAAGAACAAAACGAACTACTCACAAGACATCATATGGATCATTATCAGAGATGGAATAATGATGTATAACAATCTGAACATAAACAATAATTCAATGGTTCACTCAATAGCATCAACTACAAAGAGTAATCAACACCGGGAAAGTTTCCCCTATGAACTATAGCAAGATTCAACCAATTGTTACAGCAATATGGAGATGGTGATGAGGGTGCTGATGGTGATGATGGTGGTGATGATGATGATTATGATCCCGATGAAGTCCAGCTTGATGGTGGTGTTGATGACGACGATCTTCCCTCTCCGGGAAGGAATTCCCCAGCAGAAATCTGTCTGCCAGAGAGATCTTTCTCTCTCGGTGTTTACCGCCCCGCAGAGGCGGCAGAATCTTTCTGTGGTCGCTCCTCGAGTCTTAGGGTTTCGGGAGGATGATATACGCCAGAGGGTAGAGGCTGGAGTGGGCCAGGGCGGCCACACCACCTCCAGGCGCGGCCTAGGCCTGCCCGCGCCATGGGGTGGTGTGGGCCCCCTGTGGCCCACCTCCACTCCATCTTCTGGCATCCTTAGTCTTCCGAAAAAATAGGATTTTTCGTATATTTTCTCGGATTTTCTGATCTTCGCGAATTTTGCCTCCAAACAACACCTTTTCCATCAGAATCCTGACTGCAGCGGTCCATGCTCCAAAAGTCATCAACCATGCAAAAATAGATGAAATAACATAAGTATCACCTCTCAGTATGAAATATATCAATGAATAATAGTGAATTAAGACATAGAATAGTGATGCAAATGGACGTATCAACTCCCCCCAAGCTTATACTTCGCTTGTCCCTAAGCGAAATTGGGCTCAATAAACATGACCTCGGGTTTATGGAGTGAAGAGTCGATAAAAGAATACGGACAAGAAGCATCACATTCATCAAATACATAGATCATAATAGAAGACAACTCACTATTATATAACTCAACTTGCAATGAGTAAAGGAAGCACCATAAGGATACATAAAGTGAATCATAATTGGTAATGGCAAACTTAGCTCTTGGTCGGAGAATAGTTGATAATTTGCTGGAGTTCACAAATAGCTGGTTTTTCAATGATAGCTTTCAAAGTAGTAAACATGAAGATAAGAGCAATGTGTAAAACAAGGAACATAAGAGACATGATTGAATGAATCATCATGTGAATGAATGAAACACATCAACTCAAAATACTTGTTGAGATAGAAGGGAATAGGTTTACTGACTCAACTACAAAGTAAAAGAAAGGGCCCTTCGCAGAGGGAAGCAGGGATTGCAAGTCTCATAAAGAGCTCCCAAAAATTATGATACTTACTAACTTTCAGCTCTCATTGCCCCTATCATAGGCATCTTTAGGTGATTAAGGTTAAAGTGACACAACTAAGAGGATATGCTTGACAAGTTATAAGTCGAAATCTCATGCCCCTTACTTCTGAGTACCGATCCTCATGCTACTCAACTTCAGTCACGAGCAAGCTCTTGTCATTGTAAATACATGCGTATCATTGAGAACCGCCAACGGGGTACCCCTTGCACATGACACAGGAGTTATCCCATAATCAAAATGACAAGGCAAGCAGACAGTGAGCATCTCAACAATCTTTTTATTTGCTATTTGCATAGGTTTTTATTGAGGATGCTTCATAGAATGCTCACTATAGTTATGCTGCAAGTTTCCACCATGATTAGGCATGGCTTAGGCTAGCGACCCAGGCGTTTCTCTAACACACATATAAACTCCATGATCTTACAAGTTCCACTTTTATTTCACACCGTCAGGATCCATAAGCAAAAGAACATGATATCAACTAGGTACAAGTACCAATGAGGTGTTGAAAGTGGTCCCCATGAGACATGGTTCGGCTAACTTCAACTCATAAAGCGCAAGCATTTACGCAACAAATGGGCCCAATGGTTCAAGTTTATTAAATGCAAGAAAGTAAAATGTGCCAGCAAGTTCGTGAGAGCTTTAATCACTAATTTTCACATAACAAGTTTAATCTGGGAGGTAGATAAAACAAGAATTTACTTGGAATAGCAATAATGTTACTAGGTAGGTATGGTCGACACAAATGGCAAAGGTTTTGGTTTTAAAGGAGGTGGATGCACGAGAAGAATACCCTCTCAGTATAGGTTTTTGGCTAGCAAGGATGGGTAGCAAGTATAAGAGTTGAAGGAAACAAACAAACATACAAGTGATAAAGACAAACATGAAATCTTCCTTGGAAGCACAAAAGATCTTAACTAGAGAATACTAGACTTATGAGCAAATCAAGAAAGAAAGATGATGAAATTATTTTTCTCTAGAGTACTTCTATCTTTTTCTTTTCAACTCTCAAAAAGGTGTTGCTACTGACCGAGCCAGGTTTGCCAAAACCAACTAAATTAACTCAATGATCCTAGAGTGATACCAATACTAACAACAAGTTCAATCATATAACCACGAATTGAAAACTAAAATAAGCTATGCAAAAGAGTGAATGATAGAACTTCTCATTAATATTCCATAATGGAAACTCACACCAAGGGATACATATCTAACGAGAGAGGGGACACTTCCATAATGCAAACCATCCTACATAAAAACTCCTCTATTCATGATATGACTCTACTAATAAGGTAAAAAGATAGAAGATAGTGATATGATACCACGGCACTCCCCCAAGCTTGGAACAAACCAAGGGGATGCCAAACCTGATGACGAATTACTCCTTCGGTGGTGGTGGTATCCTCTCGATGAGCTCTTTGATCAATTTCCCAAAGTCCTCAATCTTGAAGGTGAGAGTACGAATCAACTCCGAATTGTGCTCAATACGGCCCATAATCATTTCAGTTTGTGGATCCCAGCTCTTGTGATTCTTTTTCCATTCTTCCCACTTGGAGTCTTCTTTTCCTCCATGGTTATGGGTAAAGGTACGGAAGGTATTCTTGGTGCATGGAGGAAGTGACCAGGGATCTGGACGGTGATGAGGAGGCTTCCCTCCAATGGCTGGATTTTCCACCACTCCAATGATTGCAATGGTGGTGCCGGTATGCTTTGCCTCCTCTTCACCTTCACTCTTGATCTCCTTCTCCTTCCCGGGGTCTTGGAGGTCTTCCTCCATGGGCTCCTTCCCTTTATCCTTGGCAGACACCATTGTGCTTCTAAACCTTCAAAGAGTATGTCCTGACAGAAACAGATCGAAACAAAAACACGACGAAAACACGATATACGAACCTCGGGGGATCCGGGGGGTTATATATTACGAAGTTTCATATCAAAAGGAAGGTACTGGGAGAAAACGAGTCGGAGGCGGAGTCCGGGGTTGACTCACCACCTGGTGGCGCGGCCAGGGGAGGGCCCGCTCCACGGGGTGGTGTGGGCCACCCTGGCTCCGTTTCCGTCCCTTTTTCGCTTCGTAGTTTCCCTTATTGACTGAAAACTGCAAAAATATAGTTGGATTGTGTTTTCGCGGAACTTTTCTTACCAGAACTGTTACCTAGTTGGAAACGGACTCTGTAGGTCTCTGAATTTCGTATTTAGTGGATCCTTCCGGAGTAATCTCTTGAATATCATCGATATCTTCATCTTCATACACTTATTATTGGAGTCATAAAACCTTTCCTTATTACACCATTGTCTCCACTACCTGGAAATTTCTTTCACACAAAAGTTCACACAATTATTATTAGCAACATTAGTATAAGTGAAGTGATAAAACCTTTTGAGTCCAACTTCAACTGAAAACCATCAAAACAAAAGCTACTGTAGCAAATCCTTCCGAAAACCCAAAAAGAATTCAAGAAGGAAATCGAATAAAGAGGCAAATGCAAGAGTGGCAAAATCTGTCAAAACAGACCAGCAGGTCAATTTTTTCAAAAATCTTCTGTTGCTCAAATCAAAAAGTGCAAAACTAATGAAAGTTAAATAACAACCTAGGGCAGAAGCAAAAAAATTACAGCTCAATCTGACATGCAGAGATCTCTCACGAATTTTTACGGTGTAGCACAAAAATCTGTTTCGGGACAGCAACTTCCCCAAATATTACTTCTCTCTCATTAGAGGTTGATCTTGACACAAAAACCAAACAAAACGGATAAGAAGCAGTTATTACCGAAGTAATAACTTCCAAGACTCAAAGAAACAAAAACAAACTGAAAGCAAAAACAAATTGGGTTGTCTCCCATAAAGCTCTTTCTTTATAGCCATTAAGATGGGCATGATAATTTTAAAGAAGCTCTCATAGGGATATGAATTAAAGTGAAAGAGAGCATTAAGAAGCAAAAATACACACACATTTAAGTCTAACCCACTTCCTATGCAAGGGGATTTTGTAAACAAACAAGTTATTGAAACCAGAGGCAACTTGCATAAGAAGGCAAAAGATGTGCAACATAAAAACTTTCAGCATAAAACGAGGAAACTTAATATTATTGAGATGCATAAGAACACTTTTCCCTCTCTCATAATAACTTTCAGTGTCATGCATAAACTTAACAATATAGCTATCACAAGGACCATCATAACAATGATCACTTATTCTAACAGAAAACACAGGAATACTAGCTCTCATAGCACTACTATGTGAAACAATTTTAGAGGTATCCTTACAAAGGATAGTGTGTCCCTCTTCCTCATACTTAGTGACAAAGTCTTTCACATTTTCTATTATAGGTTCATCAACCATTTGTTTATCAGGTTCAACAACTTTACTTGTACTTTCATTAACCATACTAGCTATCATAGAATGTTCCTTTACCCTAACTGGAAAAGGCATTTTCTCAATATACGGTTTAGGTAAAACATGATTAGCAGTATAAACTTCAGTATTTCTTGCAGGAACACTCTTAGCAATATCTTTATAAGGTTCATGATACTTATTCCACTTCTTTTTAGGCACTTCAATGTAGGAAGCAAAAGCCTTAAAATAAGAAGCAATAGCTTGAGAGTCTAGACCATAAGCATTTTTAATATTTTGAAAGTCATCAGTTCCCATAAAAGATTCAATGCATTCATAATCATAATTTATACCTGACTTTCTACCTTTGTCATTCTCCCAAGCTTCAGCATTGTCTTGAATACGGTCCAGAAGATCCCATTTAGCTTCTTCTTCCATACGAGTGAATGATCCAGCACAAGAAGCATCCAATAAATCCTTGTCATGTAGAGGGAGCCTTGCATAAAAGTTGTTGATAATAATATTGTTGGGGAGCTCATGAATGGGACATTTGAGCATTAGTAACTTTAATCTCCCCCAAGCTTGAGCTGTACTCTCTCCATCAAGAGGCCAAAAGTTGTATATTTGATTCTGATCTTTATGAATCTCACTAGGAGGATAAAATTTTGAATAAAAGAGAGGCACTATTTCCTCCCATTCCAGAGCTTGACCATTCTTCAGCAGCTTATACCATTCCTCAGCTCTTCCTTTTAGTGATAATGAGAATAACTTCTTCTTAACTTGATCTGTAGTAATACCTGCACACTTGAACAACCCGCATAATTCGTGTATAAAGAGTAAATGATCACCGGGATGGACAGTTCCATCCCCAACATAGTAGTTATCCATAAGACGATCATTAATTCTTGTAGGTATTTTGAAAACATCTCTCTCAGCAGGTGGTGGCTTATCTACTACCTTAGCAGTGGTAGTAGCATTACCAAATAAGAAACTTAGCGAATTATCCATAACGAAAATAAAGCAACTAGCAGAAGTAAACAATACTCACAGTAGAAGTTTCCTTTACCAGTTCCACTCTCCAATAGTGCTTCACTCCCCGGCAACGGTGCCAGAAAATAGTCTTGATGACCTACAAGTATAGGGGGTGTATCGCAGTATTTTCGATAAGTAAGAGTGTCGAACCCAACGAGGAGCAGAAGGTGCTGGCTAGTGGTATGGATCAGGAATTCTCTGCAAATACTTAGCAAACGGATTTTTAGGGGTTTTCGATAAAGCAAGTAAACAAAGTACGAGTAAATAAAAGACAGTAGGAATAAATGCAACAAGTGGCCCAATCCTTTATGCAGCAAAGGACAAGCCGGTTGTATTTCTATAGATGACCAAACGTTCTCGAGGACACATGGAAAGACTGTCAAGTGCTTTCGCTTCATATAGTCGATTAATCTTCTTTAGCTTGCTAAGTGTTGTGTGGGTGAACCTGTGCTAATGTACCGCCCCCCAAGACTAATACATACTTGTGATTATACCCCTTACAAACATCCGTAAGTACAAGAAAGTAATTAAGGTAAAACCTAACCACAAC